>OY735218.1:40002529-40562529 GCA_963457665.1 Thysanoteuthis rhombus
GAAAGAATTGCTCCAATCCCTGCAATTAGTCTTTCAAAAGAATCGGGGTAAGCCTAGCCATACTTTTTTTAATGCAATGAGAAAGTGCTGCGCCGATGCTGATCCTCTGAGATAGGGCAGAGTTATTTTTTGAGGCCTCAGGAAGAATCCTGGGCCTCTTGCGCTTAGCGATACTGAGTTTCAATAGGCCATCATCGGCCACTGTATTGCACTGGCGGGAAGCTACCAAAGAATGTACTGTAAGCATATACTACACTTTGAACGAGTATTTACACACTTCCCCACAGGAGCAAGATGCAAGACAAGATAAGTTTAATGCAGGGTTCCGTACACGGGAAAGCTAAAAAAAATTGCTCCAGTTCCTGAAACTCGTGTTGCAAAGGCGTCAGGGTATGCCCGACCTTTCCTTTTTAGTGCAATGGGAAGGTGCTGTCTTAGGGTCTACTAATCTCTTTAAGACTTGACAGAGTTATTTTTGAGGCCACAGGACGAATCCTAGAACTCTTACGCTTAGCAATACCGAGCCTCCGTGATTGCAACGGTGCAAAGCTACCAAAGAAAATGTACTAGTGCAAGCAGATACTACACTTTGAGCCGAAGCAGAAGTGCTGGGGAGTGACACTTTGGCTCTAAGCAGAGCACACAGATACTTTGATCCAAGGCAAAACTACTTTTACAAATGATCCGATTATCTTCAGGCGTGCGTAATAGGATCAACCACTGCCGCTAAACACTCCTGAAAAGTTAATTTTTGTCCTCACCATTTACAGACTTTTAGACAGAAACTGCCCAACCATGATATGGAAAGTATTGATCTAGATAAATCAATAAGTCGGTCAATACGAATTCTTTAGGGTGATCTTGGGAACAATCAATGAACTTGACTATACTTCGGGGAATTTGGTTAGATATTCTTGCAATTTGAGCAAGCGGAAAGAACCGAATAAAATTCCACAATTTCGTAATCCCCAGCTGATACAATGTACACGTAACTCACCAAGTTTAGTAAAAAGAAAGAAAAAAAGAGAAAAGCAGAATTACCAAAACCACAGGAATAGCGTTATCCAAACTCAAATTCATTTATTAATCGCAGATTCAAATTGTATTTACTCAGTGGATTATTTTTTGTACTTCTTACCTAAAGAATCGTCAATTATAACCTCTGCCAACGAAGCTATATTCGATTGAGGCCGTTTTCTTGTCCGTTCCCCCACAAAGGATTACAATGAAATTTAATAAAAGTGTGGGCCATGGCTTCAGGAATGAATGGTTACATTTTGGAGCGAACACAAGCGTATCTCTCTCGATTGAGAGATATCTTCCAATTAAATTTTATGGATAGATGGGTAATGAACTGAAGAATGAGTGAAGAAATTTTGGGCAGATCCAGCAATTTGTTTTTTGATTGGGAGATATTTCAACTATCCTGCATAAAAGAGATTAAAAAAGATGAAAAACTAGATTTGAATTCAAAGTCAATATCTGTAAATCTTGTGTTTCTTCTTAACATCTTATTCTAAGTCAGTTTTCAGTTATTGTACAACGTTGGCAAGGATATGTGCTCAATGAGTGCTTTGTTGTTTTAATTTTTCATTAGATTTCATTTATCTTAATTCCAGATCGTATCGCAACTCTCAGGCCGATGAAAAACGATTCACATTAAGTTGAAAGAGATGCTAGTCGGAAAGTTGATAACAATTGAGTTGGCTCCATATTAGAAAGTTCAAAAAATGATATTACTGCTAACAAGACTAGCGCATGTGTATAAAGATGGCAATGTATCAGGCAGTCAAAGAAGTGATGGCTATTTGGTTAGATTTGGCTGATATCGGTTGGAAGGCTCTTTGAACTGATAGATTAGGCAACTGGGACGTTGACAGGTTTTACCAAGGAAAGTGAATGCGAGCTCAAGGTGGAAGCCAGAAGCTTATTCTTCATATCAGATCGTTATTGCTTGATAACAGCCGTGGTATTTGAGGGTTGGGCTGATGAGCAAATTAAACTAGGAAGCACCCAGAGAGCACATATCTCTGCCAATAACGTACTGTTACTTATCGAAAATAAATTCCTAGATCCGCCCCAAATTCATCAATTTCTTCCATGGATCACTCCTTCTCATAGTTTGATTGAAATTCAATGAGAATTTTTTTCTTGATAATTGTATTAACTCGATTGGAGACGATTTACTAAATGAAACTAATAAAAATCATTTACATCAATTTTATGAACGTTAATAAAGTTATGTTCTTGTAATGCAGGCGTTTTTACTAAGTAAGAATAATAAAGGGAATTAATTCTACAAAGAAAAACAGATATCAGACGAAATACGTTATTGATGGGAAGAACTTTATATAAATCAAATCTTCTATGGCTTTAGATCAGCAAACAGTAATTCCAAACCGAGGCTTACACTCGACAATCCGATTGACATATCCGCTTGTTTCTTTCATTTGGGACAAAAAATCGGCATTGATTTCCCAGAAGTCCTCAGCAGTCAATCACCATGACGTGACCACAGAGCTTCTAAAAGAACGCCATTTTTTTTTTTTTTACTTTTTTCTATTTACTTTGGACTTGATATAATTCGTATTTTTAATATCGAGCAATCCTTTTTTTTCTATATTTTTTTGTCTTCTGCTTAAAAAAAACGTTTTTTGTATTTTTTCTCATCTTCATATCTTACTTCCTTTCTATTTGTGTATTCATCAGTTCGTTTTTTCTTGCCTTTTCTTTTATATGTATTCTCCTGTTGATTATAATCTTGTTCTAACATTCAGCCCTCTGCGTTTTCCTTTACCCCCTCCTCTCTCTCTCTTTCGACAATTTTCAATCCTCCCTCGACTGAGTTGTGGGATAGGTCGCTTTTTCTGACATTTTGGCCATATTTCCTTCATTCGACCAGTTTTCTTCCTTTTCTTTATTTTTTTTAACCCTTCTTTCATTATTCTAACAGCTTTTTTCAAATATTTCCCAATTTAATTCCTCCTTTCCTTTCTCTAATTTCACAAGTTATCATCCTTTTGTTTATTTCTGTTACGGTTCCTGCTCTTTCTTCTTGATTTCTAATTTCGTCCCTTCTTTCTTCTTCTATTTTCCTCTTTTCCGTTCTTATTGACGATTTCAATTCTATTTTCTCCAAACCATTCCATTTTCATCTCCAGTTTTCCCTGTCCTCTTTTATGTCTATTCATTTATTTATCTTTATTACTCGATCTACCTTCTGTTTTCTTTCTTTTTCATCCATTAATTAATTTCTCTTTCTCATATTTTATTCCCTTTTTTCTCTTTTTGTCTTCTCCTATTATACAAAATTTTATCATTTTTTCTTAAAATTCCTTCTTTTATTTCTTTCTTTTATCTCCTTGCCCTTTTCGAATTTCCTCATTTCTTCTCTTCATTAAACTTTTCTCTTTTGATATTTTCCTTCGATCTTTCCATTCATTCATCCAATCATTCCTCTCACTTTCCATCTTTCTCATCATTCACTTCGATGGCTTTTATTCCAACTGGAATTTTACGTTGGTTATTGCAATAGATATTTCTCCAAATTGATAAAGCCAACAATTCTTGGTTGATTATCTACACACAATCCAGTCATTGTTGACATTTGCGAACGTGAACAACAGATGTTTGCTTTATATCTCTTGAATATTCTTCCCAACAATCTTCTGCAGCGTTGACTTTTCAATAAGTCTTTGCATATATTTTCTTTGTTTCTTACGAACCATATCTTTTTTTTTACTGAAACACTTATTTGTCGTAGTATTGATCTAATATTTATTTAAGTGATATTTGCTACTTTTGCTTGAATATGAAATACGCGGAACAACCGTAGATCTGTTGCAAATTTCTCTTTGATATTTAGTAATCTTTATCTTTGTCAAACTGCAGTCAAAGTCGGAGGCTGAAGTTGACATTGTTTTCCACCGTTACAATAAGAACAAGGACAATCCTCATCAAATTTAGGGGAATAAACTTGTCTGTCCTGTTACTTTGAATCAAACCGATATATAAAAATAACATTCCTGTGCCGTAATTTGATATCATGACCAACTGATCGGTAGGCATCCCTCTTACCGTCTGAGTGAAACTGACAAGTCTTACACACGGAAGAAAATTTATGCTAGAATGGGCAAAGGCTTATTTAATTCTAATAAATGAATACATCTATAAAATCAACATTCCCCTCAAGTGATTTGAAATCACGACCCCATGATCGGTAGGTACAACTCTTATCGACTTAACTAAACTCATTAATCTTACATATCTACGAAAATCTCTATTTCAAATATGCAAGGGCTTATTTCATTCTACTAGATAAATAATGTATACTATGTTTTTTTTCCGGTTGTTTTTATTTATTATATATACAATACAAAAGTTGTAGTAATCAACTTCTGTTGGAATAGACATAGGAGTGAAGCTTGACCATGCGGCGGCCAGGCTTGTTTCAATACTTATTTTCTCGGTATTGCCTAAGAATTATGATGCCTCGCCAGTAGTTAGCGAGCTAATCGAGTGAATCAAACTTTATTAATTAAAACTTCAGTAGTAATAATCTGTGTCACTAGTTTAGAAATAAATACTCTATGAGAGGACATCCGTACTTATTTGTAAAGATAAGTTTTATCTGATCCAAGATTCCAATTGTGGGGCACCCATTGAAGAATTAAATCATTATAGTAATAATAGTATTATAATATTGGTGTGATGGACATTGTTCTACATCATGAAGACTATTTCTACTGTATTATTGAATCCATATCGCTTCTTATAAATGATACCGCTGAAACCGTCAACCCAAACTGTCACCGTATCTGTCAATATAGTTTTCTTCAGTTTGTAAGCCTGTCTGACTGGCTATGAATATAAGTATGTACGTATGCATCGCACCTACAAGAAGCACTGACGGGGGCCGAGGGTTAAAAATTTTAAAATGCTCTCCTTATTTCTACCCCCCCCCAAGTTTAGTCGTGGTCCAATTTTCAGTGTAATTTTTTACGAAATTGGTCCACTAGTTTGTGTCCAGCAGCAGTCACGTTTACATTTTGTTTTGTTTTGTTTCCTTTAAATTCAGACATTTTGGTGATCCGTGCCCCCACCCCACCCAAAGACGAGAAAAGTAACTTATTCCTTTGACACCACTATTTTCCACTTTTTAATCGATCACCCTCAACACGACATGCTTCCAAAGACATTGGTCATGCGACGGTCCCTATTGAATGACTATCCAGACCTGTTTATTCCTTTTGTTTCCATAGAAAGTACATTCATCCGTCATGTTCTCTATTTCCTGCAACTTCCACCCTGGAAGCACTTTATGATTGCAAGATTCAACATGTTTCCCAGATTGCATCTAAAGACATCGAAATCAACAATTACTCCCTCTCAGATATTTCTTCAGATATCAACACCGAACAATACAATGTCTAGAGCCACATGCATTAAGCGCTAATCAGATCATTTATCTGCAGTTTGTAAGGACTCAAACTGAAGATAATGAAATCAGCGGACTTCTCTAACCACAGGCACAAAAGATGCCACATGTCGCTAAACAATTCGTGACAATCCAAATGAATTTCTTGTGTCTCAGGTGCATACGTTACATAATTGTTTATTTAGTCTGGTACAAGGCTACGATAGAGGGGCGTATATGAGGACTGAACTTTCGTCACTAACGAGTTGATCAGCTAAGCTTTGCTCTGAACAAAAACTTTTTTTCAGTTGATTGCACAGCAGCATGAGTACAAACAATTACTCTGGGCCAAAACTCATAGTTATTTACTAAGTATGATATAGTCAGATACAAAGCCACGATATCGGAATGCCCATGAGGATCGAACTCACTCCATTTTCAACGGGAAAAGCTAACAAACAATCGTTCTGTGCATAAACGTATGATTACTTACTAGCTTACTCTGGTTCAAGATCATAATATTTGTGTGCTCCATGAGGATTAGGCTCTCTACAAGTGGAAGCTGATAACCATCACTATAAGCCAAATTCCATAGCTATAGCTCGGTCTGGTACAAGGTCACAATAATGGTTCACTTGTGAGGATTGAACTCGTTACGGTAGTATACTGGTCAGCAGAACGATCTTGCTCAACATCATTCTCAGGTAAATTGTTATTTACTGTGCATAGCTTTCTCCATTCTACGTCACAATGAACCTAGGGCTATTAATTTACAGACAAACAGTTATGTTCTGTTTTATATTGCTACTGTTATGAAATACCAGCCAGATTCCCGCCCTACAGGTGAGTTTTTCAGGTAGTTTCAAAAGAATATGAAATATGAATATTTTGAAAGCTTAAAGATTCAAAAGCAAAAATAAAAATTTTAAAATTTACTTCGAATAAACTTATGATTAAGTTTATCGTATTTTCAATATAAAGTATAAATATTTTAAGAAAATAGATATTCAGATTCATAAGTGAAATACAAAAACTTACATATCATTCCGATATAACATCTGCTGGCTGATGAATAAATACACAAAATAGAATGAAATTTTGATGGAAAAAGGTTTTTGACAACATCCGTACGCGTATACCATCAGCAGATACATATCAGTAGCAGTTTTCGTTTCATTTACTTAGAATTGTTGTAAGAAAGTTTTTGAATCTTTTTAATCAGGAAGAAAACATTATTTTGAATTTCTGGGATTACTAACTCTCATTCTTTGATTATTTGGGACTAAAATCCCTATCTTGGTTATATTCATCTCAACTTCCCACGGATCAATAGCCTAGTTGCTAAGCCTGTCTATAAATGTTATCGTTTCGCCTCGATCCTGGGGGATCATGATTTCAAATCCTAATTTGAGTTATTTTCTGGTATGTCAGCTCTAAAGAATAAGCATAACAGTTATTCTATCCCAATATAACCTGTCCGTAGACAAGAACAGACCTGCTGGATAAAATGACAAATAATAATAATAGTGATGATTCCTCATCTCAGATATTTGGACAGAAACAGTGAGGAATGTATTCTTTGGTGCTTCCTGTGGAGAATATTTTCTGTGAGAAAATACTGTGGGTAGGAGATAGCAGGGGGCAATATACACATACACACACACATATATATATATATGTGAGGGGTACGTGTGTGCGTGAGTATGCGTCTGTGCATGCGTTTATTTGTATGTGTGTACATGCAAGGAAACTAACGGGAAAATGAGAAAGAATACGCCCTGAGCAAGGAGTGAACTTACACTCCAGTCACGAATTCCCGAACCAAGAATAAAAGCAACTGAAAATTAAGATAACGGTAAAAAACAGTAAGAATTAATAGACCATAGAATCTTTTATATTGTATGAATGTTACGATACTACAAGGCTTAAATGTAGTAAAAGAAAAAACTCGCCATCATAGTCAATGATTCAACAACTGTAACCTCAAGGTCTGACGTCAGGTACAGAAAAGTTCCATTGAAGAATAACTATGGTCAAAATGAATTCTATTTATGACGCCATCGGCATTTTCCGTTGGAAAACATCCAAAACAGAGTGAAAAACATCTGGAAACACCTAGATTCTCTGGAATCGCAATGGTATTAATAAAACCGTCAAAATAAAGCCCCAAAGGATCAGAAAGGCTTTTCTTCAAACAGAAAAATTATATCTTTACAAGGATTTGTGTTGTTACTGATACCAATTTTCAAATCTGTTGACAAAACGATACAGCCAGGAGCGTTGAAACTCACAAACACAAGCTCATGTAAAAGGAAATTAACCTACGCCACCTTTGGTGGCAACGATTGTTCAGTTGCATACTTTGCTGCGAATCAGTGGTTTTCAAGTTAGTCTTGCAGACCTAACGATTCTAGTAAGTTCTATCATCACTGGGTCCCCCAAACTTGGGGTCTTGTGTCGTACAACACAAAATTTGGGTTCTTCGACTTCTTTAGCTCTATGAGAATAAGAACAACTTTGAAGGTTTCAGGCTATTACTTCACTGCTAAGACCCTTAAATCAACTATTAACATACTGAGTCTTGGAAACAACAGGAACAGACTGTTCAAAAACTACAATGTTGTACATGCATTTTTGACAGCATTAGTCTACATGTGTGTCCCAAATAAAAACCGCTTTCAATTAAGTTTCCTTGCTAATCCTTATTAAAAACGTCCAAAACAGAAATAATGATTGCATCAAAAACAAAATGAAAAATATCGTCTAAAATGCAATAGTTGTAAATGCATAGATGGCGTGTATATTATCTCTGTATAGTAAGCTTTGTTTCTTTATTTATTTCACTCCTCTTTCTTTTTCAGGCTATTTTCCTCGTTTTTGTGTTCCTTGCTCATAACCCTTCCGGTTGTCGTCGAATGTTCTACTTGTAGAATGTGGAATCGCTTCCTAGAACGCATGCTCGTCTTGAATTAAACACGTCACATCCGGCACCCGTTTACTTTTCTAGAAATGGCTTCTTTTTTCCTATTTGTATCAATGGTCGATCGGCTAATTGGTTCAACTGAACCAAGTATATGTGCTGCTTTCTTCGGGTTCTGTATTCACCGAACATACATTCTGATAAGTGATTCCACATTCCTAGAACCAGGAACACCCGACAAAGGCCGAGGGGCACACAGTCAGTATGTTGTGAACAAATTAAGAGATAAACGAAGAAAATAGTCTCAACATATGAACACACGAACAATGAAAAGTTGTCATTTTTTTGCCGTTGCGAGAGTGTATCATACTGTATAACATTGATAATTTCACGCTTATATCAGAAAAATAGGCCTTATAAACAAAATTGTTACATCCAAGTTGAAGACACCATTGTTACGGATAAAGAAACCAAAAAAAGCACACCGTTAATTATTTAAGTAGATATATAAAGGTTTCTCCTGGAATCTGAAAGTGGATCATTCCTATAAAACCTTTTGTACGTAAGGCAAAATGGTTTAATTAATTGCCCGGCACCATCCTGCACCCTCCATGGCTCTCCACGAAGTAATGGGTGATTTTTTGTAAAAATTGATTGGTCAAAACAGTTTATATGGTGGCAGTATGACGTCAAACCTGATCAGTACGTAGACGGGTGACCGTCTGGAAATACCAGGTGCCGTAATCAGCTGGGGAAGCATATCTTGTAGCCACTTCCTCCATACTAAGCGCTTAGGAAAGTCCTGAGGCGATGAAGACTGTTCGCCAAGACAGAAAGAGCTATCAGGTATCAGTAACAAGGAAAAATCGATCCATTCCCTACCAAAGAGCATTAGTGTGAAGCTATTTATTAGTACGGTAAGTTTTGAACGTTTACATTTGTTATTTAGTTTATCTGAGAAGAGCCTTTATCGATTTTCTAGGATTGAATGAACGAATTGATAATCTATTGGGTGAGAGTCTTTCAAATTCTGTTTTTTCTTCATTTGGTCACTAAAAGTCTTCTATTTCCATTGTAGGGTCTTTGCAATTATATTGTAACAGTACGTGGAACACAGTTTCCTGTTGGCCACGGGCATTAGCTGGGACTACATCACACATTCCGTGTCCCCATTTACATCAAGGCATCGATTTTACAAGTAAGTATGCACACCTTTATTATTCAATTATTGACTAGTCTACCTGTCATCTTGATATTCTTGCATCTTATTGCAATTCTCAGGTTGTTTTTTTACATCCCACGGCCGTTTAGTAAGCAACATAGATCGGAAATTGAAAAAGGATGTTCCGACGTGGTTGTCTCTCGCTCAAATAATTCCGTCACATACCTTTTGGAAACGGCGCACAAATGAAATCAATGTACACACAAAAGATTTCAAATTCTGTTGATAGATTACAGAGTTTTTATCAAAAAATACTGTATTCAAAAGTGTGTGCATATTTTGACAGAGGAAAGAAATTTGTGCAATTTAAGATTTTTGTGCACATTGACTACTAAAGAATTGAAGGGAACATTGCTTGCCCTTGTAACCTTAGGAGCCCATCTTGCAAGGACGATGCCTTAACAATTCTTTTTATCTGATTATTCGTTCCATGGAAGTGCAATAGGTGTTGTTAGTAATGGGTCAGGCAATCGAATCGGTGACCCAATCTTAAACATATAAAACTGTGTATCGCACTAATGCCCCTGGGAAACTCATGATTTCATATTTCCCACCTCCCACTATGGGTAAAATAGCAAGGTAGATTGAGCGCTCTAGCACTGGGAAGACAACCGATGTAGGAGAAGGACAAGTCTTATTCCAGAGCCCATCTGACATGGACGATACTTCAAAGATTTAGTCATAGGAACAAACCAATTAGGCAAATTCAAATCTCGTCATGTAGCAACTCTTTTTTCACCTGTTCATTCGCACCTAATTATTAGTTCACATTTTAGATCAAAAGTGTAAATAATCAAAATGTGGATAGAAAACAATACGCTTTTTTACGAAATAAATAAGGCATCATCATCATCATCATTATCATCATCATCATCAGTCTTTTAATGTTTTTCAGTGGAAATAGATCTTCCAAAGATTTCACCATACCTCTCTATTATGGGTGTCACGATGCCAATGCTTTCTAAATTTTTCTAAGTTGTCTTTCAATCTTATATTCTGTCGGCTTCGCTTTCGCGTGTGATCTCTGGGGATCCATGTTGTTAGTTGTGATGTCCATTGTTTGTCTGCCATTCTTGCAACATGCCAACCTATTACCATTTGAGTTTTCCAGTAGATTCTACGATATCTTGGATTCCTGTTTTCTGCCTGATATATTGTGCTGTCTTGTGATCTCTCTATACAATTGTTATATCATTTCTGATCAACCGATCTTGAAATTAAACGACCTGAATGTTGTGATAAAAGGCAACAATAATAAGATGAAGGATAAACTATTCAAAAATTTTGTATGGAAATGCTTCATCTAAGGAATTTCAGAAAGCTTGAAACTGTTACACACATCTTGTTCAATAAAGATATTTATTGATTCGAACATAAAGTCACATTTTCATGGTTACTAACGGACTTTGAGTTTACTTTTAACCGGTTTCAAAAGTGTGTCGTTGGATAATTCACACATCTCTCGAAACGACTCAGCAAGAAAAGGAAGAGCCTTATTTTTAATCGATTTTTTTTTTTTGAGAGAGAAGCCTCATTCACTGTAAGTTCTACAAACTTCGTATGTATATGCTGAATCAGCGAAATTACCTAATTGGCAAAGTGGTAACTATTTTTACAAATAACAAATTAACACATAGTATTTTTTTGATAAAAAGTTTATTCAATCAAACAAGGATATATAAGAACTACTTTTCACAATCAAAAGTTTATGCAATCAAACTTCATTTTATAGAAGAGAAAGTGAATTTCGTCAATTGGGCAATTCTATCAATTGGGTGTAACAAATGAATGTTTGGTGTCTACATGGAAGACAGGACACGAGCGTTTAGATATTCACTTAGATATTGTGGGCCTGTATTATCCATTTTAGTCATTTGGTCTTTTTATCTTACTCACGATTCGAATATCTCTTTTGTCTTCTGCATTTTTTAGCGAATCGTGGTACTTAGAGTCAGTGATATAAAATTCTTTGTGGATCTTCTTTTTTTTTAACTAAAAAAAAACATGATTCTTATAGAACTTGATAAAGTTCTATTGTGTTATTAGATCGGTTTGATACATAATAAAAAATAACGGGCGAAGCTTTGAACGGAATTATAAAAATGTTTTTGCTTATCAGTTTTCTGTATGAAGATGAAACTAATGAGTTTCATTTCCTGGATTTTTCTTTTGCGTAGACGATACTGGCTTGATCTCATAACACGCACACACGCACGCACACATACACACACACACACACACACACACACACACACACACATATATATATATATATATATATATATATATATATATATATATATATATATATATATGTATATATAAATGTGTATATAAATGTGTATATATATATATATACATTTATATGTATGTGTGTGTGTGTGTGTGCGTGTATGTGTGTATGTAATAATTGTAGGAACAATTCATTTGGCATTGGGATTCAAAATGAGCTCCATTTTCATTATTTGCCTACGTGGTCAGCTTTTCAATTTGTGACTCGGTTAATTCCAAATAGAATGAAAACCACCCAAAGATGGATGCAGCCAAACCAAATCTGGTATGCTTGCTCAATAGATTTAGGGAGAAGTTTTAAAGTAAAAAGTTTTGGAAACATTTCCAACGGTACAACAGGGGAGCACAAAGCAATGTAAATATAAAGTTCAAATTGATCCTTGCATCTTTAGTTTATACATAATTCTTTGAGGACGAAAAGTGAAAATCAACTTTCTTCTTACATTTAAGGGGTCAAATATGAGAGGAAACTTTCCTTATAAGTCTTAAAGTTTTATTCTTTTTTTACTCTTTAGATATTCAACCGAGAGTAGATGGGTATAGGATCACTTTTAATTAAATGAATTGGTGTATATATACATACACACACACACACACACACACACACACACACACACACACACACACACACATATATATATATATATATATATATATATATATATATATATATATATATATATATATATATATATATGTATATATATATATCAATGAATCAGAGAAGTCCCGGGTGAAAACAACTATCATTTTATTAAAACATGATTCGAATTCAAGTGATCATGGAAATCTCTCAAATATACTAAATGTAACCCCATATTTGAACCTTGGATTCCTACTCATAATGTCACCATCTTATCTTACCCTATTCACACCCTATCCCCCTTTTTTTGGGAACTTCACAGCCACACATACCCTTACCTAAATCACTAACCAGCTCCCTATAAAAATCGATGCTTAAGAATCCCCACCCCTCCTTGCCAAATCAACCAATAAAATACCCGTAAGTGCTGCTGCTACTTCCAACAGAATAGCCAACCATGCCACCAAAGATATCTTCACAGGTACAATATAGTCAAGACTCACTATTATGACCTCCAATTTGATTTCCATTTTTGCTTTTGAAGCAAAACATCTGATGCTTGATTCGTTTTCTATTGAAAAATTATTGCATACTAATTAATTCATTTATAAATTATATGATTAACAAATCGAGTCTTCATATACTTTACTCCTGAGTCCGTCTTGTACATATATACATATATGAATAAAGGAAACCGGGACCATAGATCATAAAATTCTAAATGTAGATGGAGGCTAATCTTATCAATATATGTGGGCGAAAAAGAAAGATAAAATCACTTGGCTGTAAAATTGGTTATATAAAAATAAGAAAATTTTATATCTCTAAGATAGTAGCTTAGAAGAACTCGCTTTATCATTATCATTTTTTCTATTTCTGATCCACTGTACCACATCCCTAGTATACAGTGGATCAACGTGAGTTTCATTGAATCCCGGGTGGAAACAACTATCATTTATTAAAGTATAATTCAAATGTTTTGAAGTGATCATAAAAATCTCTCAAACATTCACTGGCAAAATTAAAACCACACTAAAAAAAATTAACACAAAATCACATTCTCACATTTTGAAAAGTGATTTAAGCAAAGAAAAAAGAATGATTCATAAGTAAAATTTAATAAATGAATTGGTGTGTGTGTGTGTGCATATGTATATACATATATATATATATATATATATATATATATATATATATATATATATATATATAGAGAGAGAGAGAGAGAGGGGGAGAGAGTCATAAAAAAGACACACACACACACACATATATATATATCAAAAGTGAAGGAAACGTTTTCTTAAATTAGATTTTTGAGAAAAAAAGCATTTGTAAACATTTTAAAGGATGACTCGATTTATAATGTGACTATAATGCAAAACTGGGCCCTTACTCTCCGTTCAATGTGTACACCATATATATTTATGTACATATGAGTGTGTGTGTATATATATATATATATATATATATATATATGTGGAAATGAGTATCTATCTTTCTCTCATGCAATTCAGTTTTGGTCTATTTGGCTGGCTATATAAGTATGTATGTATGACCCATGTTGGCTACACCAAGCTAGAGAACTGAAAATTTGAGGAATCACCTCTTATCATGTCCAGAAAAATATTGATACTTTTGTCCCCCCCCCCCCTGTAGTTATTTTGTCGTTGGCTAAATTTACGAATCAAGTTTATCCGTTAGTTTGTGTCCGGCAACATTCACGCTTATTTTGTAGGGTTTCTTTTTTTTGTTATCGTTTTTTTTTAATATCCAGACTCTTATAGTTATCATTGACCAACAATAGGCAAGAGAAGCAACATATCATGGATCAGCCCGGATCCAAGTTTCCATCTGATCCCACCCAACAGGGCATACATCCAAAAACCATTGGTCATGCGTCGGTTTCAATTGATTGACCAAGCTGACCTGTTTTTCTTTCCTTTTACTCTATCTATGTTCCTCCTGCCTTACTTATTTCTTGTCCTAAATACCATAGAAATTGGAAGCGTACAGAAGAACAATGAGTAAGGACTTTGGTCTTCACTGGGCACCGCAATGGTAGCCTTGTGTTAGACTAAGCTGAGCTTAGTATATAACTAACGCAACTCGCAGCGAAACAAAAATGAGGAAGTGGAATTTGCAGGTTCCAAGCAGTCGATGTGACGGACCCTTCCCGTCTCGATGGTCGAAAATACACTCATCACCTGAAGATGGCCGTAGAGTACAGCAGCTGAAACGTTGTGATCAAGGAATGAACCAAGATGACAGAAAATGATATTCTCCCATCTAAGAATTCAAACAGATACTTTATGTGTAAGTTCGAGAATCTGGTTGAACTATTCGTTAGGGTAAAAATAGCACTTACTGGCAATTGCCTGCGAGATGAACTAGTCAACTGTCGCTCTACGGCAAGCTCCTTTTCTTTCTAAACATTGTCAAAAGTCCACATTGGAGTTGACTTTGTTTCCCTCCTGTAAAAAGGGAAACCTCCACCTCATTCAGCGGAGTAAATTCTCCACTATTTATCTCACACGCTGTGTTAAATCAAACTGATATATAAAATGGATATTTCTCTACCGTAATTTGAAATCACTACCGATAGGCCGCTCATTTACCAACTGAGACTGTGCCTAACTGAATAGTCTTATATACGTACAAACATATTTTTTCATTCATCAAATATACAATACAAAAGTTACAGAAATCATTTTCAATCAGACCGGACGTTTGAGAGGAGTTTGACTCTGAAGCAGTCAGTTTGGTTTTCATTCTTTCTTGTTTATTTAGCGTCCATATCTTCTTTTTCTCTCTCCATTCTCTATTTTTTACTACCCGTTCTTTTTTTTCTTTATTTCTTACAGCAACCCATTCATACTGGTTTTATTTCTATTCGTCTTCTTAAGCCAAGTATAACAAAAAATATTCGGGGAAAATGGTAGAAAATAAACATTTGGATTTAACAAAACACATACGCACTGAATATCAATGGTTGACATTTTTACTACTGTCCGACTATTTATGTTGTCGTAATTGAAGTCTTTTATGGCAATATATTGAGTGTACGAAAGCAAAACTGTAATATTTATCTTTCGTTTATGGACTTTTTTTCTGCACGGAAATGTAAGTCCGGGTTTGAGTACTTTTAAGACACTTATCGCTATTTCGAGATGCTTTCCGTTTCCATCGGGCGGATACTCCTCTCTTGACTATTCAAAACTATTCACACTTGATGGGATAACAAGGTAATATGTGACTTAAAAATCAATACATGATTCAAGGTGTTGTTGGCTGCACTTTGATTATGTTAGTAAGCATAAAGACGTGTATTGGTTTATAGACAGGAATTCCCGCTCTTCGAAAGTTTACGCAATTTTTTTGCTTTTACGAAAGAGGTTGAAAAGCGAAAATAGCGTTCACTGTTTGTTTTGCATTGAAACGTTATAAAGCAAGCGTGAACACTCTCTCTCCATTCCAGTCTCCTGTAACTCGGGCTACCTCGACCTCTCACAACTTAGCCCAACGTGCTACTGATGAGGAAAGTTAGTAATAGTAATTGCTTCTTCACTTCAAGCCATTTCTGCTCGCAAAAGGTTTTTATAGTGCTATACATTCAAGAAGCGTCTGGAACCTGTACACGTATATATATATCATTATCATTAGCCATTTTAAGCCCTCTGCTGGCCAAAAGCTTTCGCCATTTCCTTCCATGAAGACTGTGATTGTGCTAATCCCTCCATCTTGTGCCTGGTCTTTTCCTTCTGTGTTTATTGTACCACAGGAACCAATCTTTTAAATGCTTGTTCTATCCGTTGTCCTTCCTCTGAACTTCTCTATTTTTGTTGCTTTATTACTTGTATGATTCAATCCTTATTTTCTCTGTCAGTTTCCCAAAAGGAGCTTTCAAGTCCCATTGTAAATAGTTTAGGTGATATTGTATCTTCTCTCGCTACGAAAATTGCACTGCAATCAGACGACATGAAGATACAAACACACACACATACACACATATATTATCATTGAGAAATGTATATTATTATTATTATTATCATTATCAATATTATTATTATCATTATTATTATTATTATTATTATCATTATTATTATAGTTGTTGTTGTTATTATTATTATCATTGTTATTATTATTATTAAGAAGAAGAAGAAATAACTATAAATGCATTATATTACTTTTAAACTTAATTTAAAATGGCATCACGGGATTACACGGTGAATTTGAATGTAAGTGAATGATTTAGACTGCACAGCGTGAATAGAGTAAACAATTGAACAATTAAACAGCCCAGCGGTAAGTCGAATGTCCAAATAGCTACTATATGTCCAAATTCTCATCACTGTCCATATTTGCTCTATGGTTTCTCAACGCAGACAATTTTGTTATTAAGAAATGGATATATAACCTGAGAGAAAAAATTATAATTGCCTTATATTACTTTGAAACTCTATTTATTTCGCACTTTAAGTTCACCAAACCTACAGGTTCCAAAATTTTGTGCATAATCCTGTAACTCAGTTCAGGGTTTTCGGTCCTCTTCACCGTGCCGTAGGAGTACTCATGTTTTTACGGGTGTATCTTGGGGGAGAGAACCTGATGGACAGAGTCAATTCCTCTCGAGACCGCCCAGATCCTATCTTGTTTATTCTGAGCGCTTAGCATTGAGTACCATTTTAAAGTCCTTTAGTAAGATCTAGCCATGGATAGCATGCAAGACCTACCGAACCAAAAGTACGCTCTCTACCATTGCCACTACCACGGTGAGCGGTGAACAACTTTTACGTTACACCACATATATTTGCATAATGTATCAGATTTTCTAAATCACATAAAATGACAGGATCGTCTTCCTATAATGAAATCACTATTCGAGTCACCTCAAGCCTGACATCCACTGCTGGTGTAATTATCATGCAAGTCCTCCGTATACCTTACCCTGATCTGTTTTCAAGATCACCGTTATCATGTCTGCTGCCATCACAAGAGACACTATCAATTCAAATTCTTTTCCCACCCATCACTTGTTCAATTATTTATCCGCCTCACATTTCAGTTACGTTTTGCTGAGAGTTTCGTCCATTCGAGGTCGTCTATACCGGCGATGCACGGCGGTTAGAGGTCTCTGGGCGACTTCTTTGTCTCTTTGATTAGACAGCTCAATTATACCAAAATGGCGTACTGTGATGTGTGCACGTGACTGCAGATCGAAACGAGAATTCTTTTTTTTTTTTTTTCAAAATAGGAATGAAAATTGTGAATACAAAGAGAAACAACTAAAAATATCAAAAAATTGAATATAGTAATTCCTGGAAGTGTCAGAGGAACGTCAGAGAATAGAATCAGAATAATAAGAAAAATGCCAGAAACACAAAGGAATTTGAGAAAATACTGAAAGATCGACATTCAATCAAGAAAACAAATTTAAACAAAAGCATTTTTTAAAGAAGTGTAAAAGTACAGGGAATGCCAAAAGGTATCCATTTGAAAAGTTCACTTTAACATCCTGACACATTTTTGATATCCATAGAATTTGGAGCAAACAATACAAAATTCGAAAAATAATATAGAAACAAGATTGAACATTGAAAAGTCATAGCAAAAATCAGAAATTTGCATTCCAGTTTCCGTCAATTTTGAAGGTGTAGAATGGTGTTAAAATGAACTTTTCGAACTACATCAGATACTTTCTGCACTCACTGTACCTGGAGTTGAAAGGAAACGATGCTTTATGAAGGGAGAAAGAACGTGCTAAATGAAAAAAAAAGAAAAGATGAATACAGGTATTTCTCTGATTTCAAAATTTCACTTAACGCCGCTTCTTGACTTTTACAAAAAGAAGTGAAAAACGAAAATAGCGTTTGTTTTGCAACAAGTCGTTATAGAAGCAGACTTTTTTTCTCTTTGCTGCCAGCCTCTCACGGTACTGGACGAAGGATTGGTCTTCACCAGTTTGAATTCACGTTTAACTAGACTGGTTTTCAACAAAAGCTGGAGAGCTCGGTCTGTCATACCATTTACTCATAGCGGAAGAGAAGAAATAGACTCAAGCCTTTCCCAAAGTCTATAGTTCGAAGTGAACGCAAACTGTCTCAGCTTACCGATTCCATTTTTTCGTGCTGATAGTCTCCATATAGAGATGTATTACAAGAATTAAACCGTACTAGAGGAGAATGCTGGAGAATAATGAATAAAAATGATGAAAAATAGAGAGAAAAGGAAGAATGATAAGAAAAAAAGGACGTAATTGACGTTGATTAAGATGATAAGAAAGGTGAAAACTAATCAGTTTGTACGAAAAAAGAGACTCGTTTAGTAAGTCACTCCAAGGAAACTGTCACGTGACCAACATCTTTTGACAGGATCCCGTGTTCGGGGTGATCAATTGAAAAATTGAAAGAAGAAGTGATCAATGAATAAGTTACTTCTCTCTTCTGTTGGACTAAAAAGATGGATTTTCAAGAGACAGGTGTGAGTGCTGCCGGGCACAAAATGAAAGATCAATTTGGTCTAAACCTACATTGAGATTTGAACCTACCACTATTAACCTATTTAGGGCTTGATTGATTTTTTTGAATTGTTCTTTCTTTCTCAGCATAAAAAGTGAATTTATAAATTGTCCAACTTCTAGCTCCATTAGTGCTGCATTCATGTGTGACACATGCATACATACATAACCAACCAACCAACCAACCAACCAGACAACTGAAGAAACCTATGTTGACAGTTTCGGTTGGCTGTTGTTAAAATTGATGGAAGCTAAACAGATTACCATAAATACAAAGAAGAAACAACGACAATGACCAAGAGCAGGGCCATCTTAAAGATATTTGGTGCCCTTGGGAAAAGCAATACACTTGATTTGGCCCTGCAGGCCGTAGTGCCGACCCCGATTCAATCATCAGCATCAGTCTTTTAGCATCTGTCGTTGGACATAAACCTTTCCCAAGATTAACCAGACCCCTTTATCATGGGCGTCACGTAGCCAGTACTTTCTGAAATTATTTGGTTCGTTGTGTCATATTATATTCTGTCGGCGCCGGTTTCGCAAATGATCTGTGGGGATCCACGTTGTGAGTCGTGATGTCCAGCAGTTGTCTACCAACATGACCAGCTCATCGCCATTTGAGTTTTCTGGTGGATCCTATGATATCTCTGACTCCTGTCTTTCCTCTGATGCATAATTCTGCCTTGTGATCTTTCCATGTGAGGTTTAGTTTGAATTTCTCCTGTGCACGTAGCATGGCTCTCAGTTTGAGGGTCAATCTTTTGGTTAGGCTCCATGTTTCAGCTCCATATGATTATCAGGAGGATGCACCAGCTGTATACCCTTCTATTTCTAGGTTCTGGACGCTCAACTTCAAGCTGTGAATAGTTTGGATGAGCTGATATCTCCTTTTCTTACTCTTTCTCCGAGCTGGAAAGATGGTGAAGGAACTGCAGTGTCTGTAATTCTGTTCCAATGCCCTGACATATATTGGATCCTAACCGTGTTCTAGTGATAGCATCAATAGCGTTGAGGATTTCCACTGAGAGGTCATTCTTGAAGCCAAAAATGCTATGGCGAGTGGCATTGAATATTCTGCCGTTTTTTTCTTGTTGTTGATTAAGCAGATAGAAGTGGCCAATGTTTTTTTCTGAAGCCAATTTGTTCCTGTGGTTGGTTTCCATCCATTGCTTTGGTGATTTGGTTGGTGAAAAGTTTGTAGATGTAGTTGAGATCTTTCGGTTTTCCTTTCATATAAAAACAATATGATTGCAAAGTTCCAATCTTCTTGGACTTTACTTTATTTTGGGCACAACTTGAATACGGCGGGTAACTTTAAAATAATGACTTTGCCCTCTTTTTTTGAGTAGGTCGATGATGATGTTACACAGTCCAGGGGTCATTCCTTTCTTCTTTTGTTTGATGGCCTGTTTCACTTCCCACGGAGTGACATGGGAAATTTTTGAATTGGTTACTCGTGATTAGTACATTTTTGTTTTGTTTGGAGGAACATAAGTTTTTGTAGAATTCCAGGGCACGTATGACAATCCAGTCTCTGTGCGATATAGTTTCCATTACTTTCAATCGCACTGGTTATTTGTTTTTTTCCTGCATCAAGAGTTTAGTTAATAACTTTGAAATCCCTATCCTTTCCGATGATTGTTGTCTTGTATCCTCTTTCATTTTCTCTTTGTTTCTTTTTGATGATCCTGATTTAATACATGAATTCAATAAAATGTCTAGAACTTAAATGTGGATGTAATCATAAGTTCACAAAGGGTTCTCTATGTCTGTTATTTAATGATATGAACCTTGACTAATTTTTTCAAATTGAATTTTGGCGCCCCTAAAATCGTTGGTCCTCAAGGTATTGACCAGTAAGTCCATGTGTGACATCATGGTTGATGTGGATTTTACAAGCATGGAACTGATTTCACTATAGTCGCCGGTGGGATAATTATTACGAGATTTTAGCTGGAATTGTGTACAGAAGTGTAAAGTTTTATCTTCCCACGGATGCTATATTGATTATGCATACAATAGATAATGTAAAATCGCAAAGTTTATAAAATTTGGTTCCAAGATTGTTGTTGCTGGTGGTTGACCTCGGGGTCACTCTCAAGTCATAGCAGGTTTCTGTTGAAACGCCTGGCGCTGGAAATCAATTGTCAGCTAACCCCGTTGGCCATCCATAATAGAAACGGAAGGGGCACGGCTGAGGGTCGATTTAAGGAAAATTTCCAGCTATGAAAACATGGATATTCAAAAGTCATGGGTGGTTTGTTTTTCATTGGATATGCAAATTGACCCCCTCCCATGGTGGGTCCAAGCTTTTGCGTAGAACGTTTTGATTAACTGCTGATGTCATAGGTGACCGTTCATTGTTAATGCCCCCTGGCATGAGGAAATTTCTGATTCCGGGGTTCCTGAACGGCGAAAGGTATATGCGAGTTTATCACCTTGGGGAAGTCAGTCGTTGTATTCATAGCCTTTGCCCCGGTCATGTGTCACAGTCACCCACTGTGGTCACCGTAAGTCGAAGTTGGTCACAATTTTCTCTATGCCTTGGGACCTGCTTTAAGACATACTTTGATAGTTAACCTGCACTTCAACAACATTTATTTTTCAATAACATTTCTGGCATGTGCAAAATAATAATTTCATATATCGACGCATGCACAGACAATTTCATTCCAGGAAGAAGACCATATATAATGATAACATAGAAAGAGAGAAAATTGTAGCCATGTTGATATCAGCAGAGCAAAGATCGGGAAAAGAAGATATAGAGACTTTATCCGAGAGGTTCACTAATGGTGGATTGTAAAGAAGCATCTACGTCCATAATTTTCAGAGCAGTCGGAACTGCCTCTTTTTTTTTTCTGATAAGAGCGCAAAAATAGAAATGTTCAGTTGAATGGAAACGAATCTAACAGGTCTGGTTAGTCACTCAATAGAAACTGCTACTTTACCAATGTCTGCTGTTAGCTTGGTTAGTTGTGGGTGATCAATCGAAAAAATGTTGAAGGGGACGATCAAAGTTATCCTCTCTCTCTTCTTTTATTTGGTGGTTCAAAATTCATAAACTGCGGAGTCAATCTAGCATAAACTTACATTTTAAATTGAACCAAATTACTAAAAACCTATTTTCGGGAGAATTATCAAAAAACAAAAAATAAAAAAATAAAAAATAAAAAACTTTCTTCGAGACATCATCATCATCCTTTTAGCAGCAGTCATTGGACACAGACTTCCCCCATTATTTTCCAGATCTGTCTACAGTGGGCATCACGGAGCTGAATTTTTCTAGTTAGTAACACTATCTTACTTTCTGCCGACCATAGTTTTGCATATGATCTCTGGAATTTACATCGAGAGACATCATATCCAGCGGTTAACTGCCAGTCTTTCTGTAAGACCAGCCCATTGCCATTTAAGTTTCCTGATGGATTCTATGATATCTCTGACTCCTGTTTTCCCTCTAATATACTGAGCTACTTTGGATTCTCTCCTGTGCATGTGGTATGGCTTTTAGTTTGAGAATCAATCTTTTGGTTAGGTTCCATGTTTTAGCTCCATAGGTGACTGTCGGAAGGATACAATGATTGTATACCCCTCTTTTTTAGGACTAGTGGGATTCTCTTATCTTTGAAGGTCGAACTTATTCTACCAAAGGTTGTCCAACTTACTGTTTCCTCGCTTGCTCTTCTCTTCTTTTGAAGATTCCATCGAGATTCATAGTCCTTGGTTGATGTAGTAGTCTGCTTTCATCTCCTCCACGTTTTCAATTCTGATTCTTGTATCTTTATATGCTTGAAGTAAATGACATTTGTTTTTCTGAACTTAATGTGGAGAACAACTTCTTTGCTTTCTTCATTCAATTCATCTTGCATTATCTGGAGATCATGTAGTTTTCCCACAAAAAGGACGATTTCGTTAGCAAATCTTTTACTTATGTATTCGCCGTCTATTCTGATTCGTTTATTTTCCCACGGTTTTCTAGGTCTCTGAAGATCTTGTAGCAGCCTGTGAATAATTTCGATGAGCTGGTCTCCCCTTACCTTTCTCCTTTCTTCGAGCTGAAATGGCTCAGAGTCTTTATGTAACCAGGTAAAGGAACTGCTGTGACTGTAGATATCTTCCAAAACTCTTACATATACTGGATCTGCACCTTGTTGTATGATAGCATCAATGAATTCGGGGAGTTGAAAGCCTTATTGAAGTCAGCAAATACAACAGCAAGAGGCATTTTATATCCTGTTGTTTTTTTTTCTTTTAGTTGGTTTACCGAATGTCCAGTTACTCCTCCAAAAGCAAGTTTGATTCGGTCGATAATCATTTTGGTAAAACGTTCATAGACGCTGTTGAGTAGGCTTATTGGCTTGTAGATGTTTGGATCTTCCGGGTTCCCTTTTTTTACATAACAGCATTATGATTGCAGTATTCCCATCTAAAATGACTTTCCCAGCTTTTTGGATTAGATTGATGTTATCTGATCCAAGGGCTTTCACTTTCTTTGTTTAATGGCTTGCTTCAACTCTTGAGCTGGTTACCTGTAGTATGTATATCCTGTTCATTGTTGTGTTTGGAAAAATAAAGTTTTTACAGTATTCTCTTCCACTGTTCGGTCCTTGTCTATTGTATGGCCTCCCTTCTCCTCGAGCACACAAGTTATTTGTCTTCTTCCTACCCTGGAAGTCTTTTTAACAGTCTTGAGGCCTTGCCTTTTTTTGAGAATGCTTTCAGTGACAGCGGTCGTGTATCTTCTATTGTCTTTTCATCTTTTGGAGTAGTTTTATTTAGCTCGGTGGCTTCTATCCTTTCTTTTGTTGTAGTCGTTGGCTGAATATTTCTATGTTTTTTTTCCATAGGGTTCGTTGTTTCTTCCGAAGATTTACTAATAATGGTTTGTTTACTTTCTGGGTTAAACATGTCAGCGACTTCAGTTAGAGAGGTTGTTAAGTTGTTGTTGCTGATTTCGTTTATGTTCTCTTCTGTTTCGGTGAGAAGCTCATATCTGTTGTTCTCTTCAAGCTTGAAGGAACAAGTGAGCTCTTTCTGTACGCTAAGTGTTTGCAATTTGGCGTAGAACATTTCCCTGCGTTCTTTCTTTGCATCTTATCATTCTGCGATAGCTTCCTATATTAAGTTGATTTAGGACCTGAATATCTTTGATGGTATCACTTTTGTATGCTAGGATGTAGTCGATCTCGGTCTTTGTTTCATGATAAGGGATCTTTCAAGTCCATATTCTATTGGATTTCTTCTTGAAGAAGGTGTTCGTGATTTCGAATCCGTTTGCTGTTGTAAAATTTATTAGATCTTCGCTTCTTTCGTTCCTTTTTTTTGTATCCGAACTTGCCAACGCAACTTTCATTACTTTGTTCTACCTGAGCGTTGAAGTCTTCCATAACGATGTTGAAGTTTGTTTTGGTAACTTGGAGGATTGAGTTCAAGTTGTCGTAGAAATTGTCTATCTCCTTCATCGTTGACTCTGAAGTGGGTGCGTATATTTGAATGATGCTGAGTTTGTACCTCTACCTTGAATTGTTTTAAATCTATTCATTTCCATGGTTTTGTCTGAAATTCTACGTATGTAGTAGACAGTGAGCATCCAATCAATTCAATGGATTTTTAGATTTAGACTTTTCAGTCAGTCGGTCGATCCCGTACTAACGATCCCATGTGAAAAATCAATTTTCTCGGCTGTACCATTTTTGATTGATATGAAACTTGGTCCAGACCTTCGGGTGAGCCATCCTCATCTTTGTCTCCCCGCTTCTTCCTTTTCTCGTACTGCTACTATCACAACGAGTAATGCTTAACATCAACTCACGCAACCGTATCAAGTTAGATTGATATGAAAATTTGTCCAGTAAACCGTCATAATCTTCCGATTCCTTTTTCCCCTTACTCCTCCTCCTCTTATTACACTCCTTTCCCCCTCCTCCCCCTGCTACTACTACGGTTAGTGGACGCATCGTTGAACGTATGGTTCTTGTTAAATGACAAAACCATTTCATATAATTTAATTTTGCAAGTGTTTAGATCCAACCCGGGGGTAGAACAATGACAAAAAAGAAAATGCAAGTCGCGAGAATTCTCGTGAGAATGTTTTATTCTTCCGCTTCCATTGTTGCTATATGTTCAGAGCGTCAGGAACGAATTCGCGTCTTGTATTTTAAAAAATACCATGCATATCACATATTGATAAACGGGAAACAATGAAGTCTTGTTTTGTTTTTTCATGGGTACAATGTGTTTATGATTTATAATGTCACCCGAGGAATTGTCTTCTATTGTACATTGATTCAAAATCTGAACTTTCTTTTCCCTAACACGTAAACTAGCTTCCATTAATTTATATCTGTAACAAAATGTCCACTATTTTTCTATGAAATGATGATTTTCAAAAATAAGATAAAGGATTTATTCAAAATTGAATCGCCGTTATTCTTACACCTCCGACCTTTAAAAGGAAGAAATACTGCATTGCTTTTGAAGATAACAATTTTTTTCTAAATTAGAAAAGATGGTCGACATTTGAATAATCGTTGCTCTTCTGAAATGGAAAGGTTATGACTGAATCATGCTGAATAAGCGAGTTCTCGTACGATTGCTCAAGTTGAGCAAGGTCGAGCCTGGTCACTGCCCAATTGGGTGATCAACTCGGTAAACCAGGTATCGCAAGCAACTGAAGATCATGGAGGGAGTTTCGTGTGGTGATCACGTTAATCCTCTCGGGAGGGGACCGATCCCTGCATTACACTAAATAGCGTAAGTCAAGGACCCGTTCGCTATTGTGATGAATGAATTATAATTCAGATATTGTGGATGCCTCAATGTCTTTAGAAAGCTAATCTCAAAAACTACTACTGCTGTAGTGAGTTCTATATACACTGAATGCTCAATACTCGTGGCCTTGTGCTATGCTACGTTAAGTTTGTAGATATTTATTTGTTCCTAGGCGTGAAGAAGTAGTTAACATGCACTAGTTTTACAGATCATTACCACTATATGGAGCTCTCTACTCCACAGGCACCCAATACTCATGGCCTTACGTCGTACTCAGCTAAACTTGGTAAGTATCATTTAGTGCCTCATCGTTGAGTATCAGTTTACAAGCTAGTTTCGCAGACAATTACTACTGTATTGAGTCTGTCGTGGCGTTGTGTCTTACTACGTTAAGCTTTTGATCAGATACCTCTCCATAGGTCTCCAACATTTGTGGCCTTGAATCTCACTAAGCTAACATCAGTAAATATTAGAGGGTGTTTCGTTGTGTAATAGTGATTAGCAAGCTGCCTCATTGATCATTACAACTGTATACTTGCATTCTATCCTCACGAGGTACCTAATCCTTATAGACTTGTTGGTGGTAGACTGGATTTTCAGCTTAGTAAATTGAAGGTATCATAAAATCAATTTGCAAACGACAAATGACCCTGATATAAAACTTTCCATTTATTTACTAGCATATATCAATAAGAAATGACGGTGCTATAAATGTATGGATCAGCACCAAAAAAGCCTAAGATATTTTATTGGGTAACTTAAGTTTCAAGTGCCCTAATTCTTTAAAGTCCCTGATCAATTCAATCTGTCTGAATGTGTGATCAGACACAAAATATTGAGTTTCCATGATGCAATCCTTATGTCTAAGTAAGAAGGTAAATTAACCCATGAAATCAATGAGCCAACAAAAAGAAAATAAATGTACATATATGCCAATTGTGTGTTTAGATTTCAAGTAGATGAAGTATTGCGAATTATTATTGACAAATCTTTTCATTTTCATGCTACTATTTAGCTTCAACTTAATGGTTTATGGCTTTTCTCAGACCAGATTCCCCTCAGTTGTGACTAAATAAACAGCGTAGATTGGAATATAAGAAATGAATCACCCGTAAGACTCAAATTCACGTCCCTCTTTATAGTGGGTGTTGAATATTGTGTGTGGAATGTGAGGGTAGTGAATGTGTAATGACCCTGGGCAGATCATCTATTGATCGTAAGGTCATCTGAGCTATTGAGATCAAACAAATACCAAGTATATATAGTAATAGTATGATTCAAAAATTTCTTAATGAAAGTGTTTAGGTTAGAAAGGAAAGGAATTCCCATCAGTTAACCATATGTACAAGGGTTACAAGGTGTATGTGAAAATCAGTGAATGAGAATGCATATGTGTTTGCTTCAATGAATATGTGTGTAAGTGTGTGAGTGTGTGTATGTGTATAAGTTGAGGGAAAGGGAGTATGTTTCAGCAGTTCGGGGGTTGGTGAGGTCCGTTGGTAAAGCTAGAATTAAGCATGGATCATTTGATTTATTTGATGATGAGTCTTGTTAAATGCGAGCTTAAGTTGAAATTTCCTTGTCTTTGTACAAGTGTATCGCTTTGGGAAATGAAAACTGATTTAATACAACTCTTTCTTGTTTTTCATCTTCACGTTATATAATGTGGGCCTGGTATAAATCGAGTGGTAGCCTAATGTGTTTCTATATGTGGTGAGTGCGCTGGAAAGATTGTTTATTTTGTGAGCTCTCCTACGTTCATATATTTGTTTGTTTATATGTCTGGCTCCACCGATGTACTCATGCCTAGAGGTAATTTTCTTAATGCGTGCACGTGAGTGTAAAGTATAAAAAGAATATACAAAAAGTACTAAATTAAATATTTGAAATTTTAAAATCATAACGAATACAATTTCTCAAACTCATATATGGAGTTTGGGTTAATCTCGCTCAAGGCAACAGTGGTTGAGCTCCTAGTGGCTATGAAATTCCCTTCACCACAATTGGTATACAAAATGAGCAGGTTTTACACACACACACACGTATATATATATATATATATATATATATATATATATATATATATATATATATGTGTGTGTGTGTGTGTGTCTCTGTGTGTTTCTGTGTGTTTATTTGTGTGAATGTACACTATTGCGTGGGATATTCAGTCGGTAGTAAGAGCGTGTGTAATATCTAACCACATTGACCGAGCGAATAGATTCTTCAAGTCTCATGTATGGTTTTTCTTTAATAAAACATCACATTACCCAGGCCAATCAGCCACCCCTACACACACCTGCATTGCGCTAGGTAGGCCTGGTCCTTGGTTCTTCATACTAAGTGTATGGCAGAGGATCATTGAAAACCATTTTAAAAGTCTTTGGTATGACTCAGCCATAAATTTAATCTACCGAACCGGACACTAAGACTCGCTTGGTCACAGCGATCTGTCCCTAGATGGGATATTGACTCGTTGATATTTGTAACAGGATATTCCAGAAAGACAGCGTATGTCTCCAGGTTATTCCTGACTGATCCCATGTCATTTGATTAAAGAAGGAACGCGTCTAATCGATAATCTACCGAATTCGCCTCATAACCACTACAAAGACTTAAATTAACTTCCGAGGGCTTATAAACGAGCGATTAAGTGAAAAAGAAAGGTTTCCTGTCTCCAGAAGATCATTCAAGAGAAGCATTCAGTAGAAGTTGATTCTTGAATTTCAAACTTGACTGCGCTGGAAACGGCGCCAATTTCATGTCAAGATTATCGTTAATCTCGTCTGAGCGCGTTCTCAGGATCCATGATTTTCTGTGGTAAATGCAGCAATTTTTGTCTAACACCAGATCCAAGTATGGAGTTGACTTTGCTTTTTTTTTTTTTACCGTAACAACAAGAACAATACTCGCCAGACACAGAGGAGTAAATTAAACTATTATGTAAATTTGACATTTCTCTATCGTGCTTTGAAACCAAAACCAGCTGATTGGTATGCGACTCTTTTATCGACTGCGCTAATTTGGCCAGTCCTACATATATGCGAAAATGTATGGTTGAAATACACAGGAACATATTAAACATGTTGATTGTACAATGATTTCAAATCAGGACACCTTCAGTGGATTTCTTCACCGACGTTTTGTTTGTCTATCTAGAGCTCTTACGCTGGCAACAACATCGGCTGACCCTGTCCAGGCTCCCAATATTCAAAGATAGTCTTGTCTGGGCGTATGATATGTGAAAGGAACTCGGTGGCGGAAAGCACCCAAAGTGTCGTCACTCACTTCACCATTCTCACTTACAGCAGCTGGTATTCCCAAACAGCTACCAATCATATTAATACGACCAGGCTCGACATTTCCTAACTTCAGTAATTGTGCGAGAACCGCTGTAACATAATTTGTCAGAAGCAACGTTCTTTTCATATAGTATATATTTATGTGATATTCATAGACGCTTCGATTAAATCATTTTCCCCATAAACAATGTGCAGAGATGATTGCAAATCTGAAGGAGAAAAACTTTCAAATTAGATATTAGAAAATCTTATATATAATCCAAGTCACCATTTTACCGGAATATGAACTCAGTTAGAAATGATTTATCTCATCTCAAATTTTTAATTAGATAAGTGAAAACATTCTTTCTGCCTCTAAGTAAAGATAAAAACGTATTAGAAACCGTAAATGAAAACTGTCACCAGGACTATCATCAAAACAGGTTTCTTTAGTTTTCAAGTTGGTCTGACTGACTATGCATGTATGTATGTATAACTATATGTATCATACGCACAGGTAGCAATATAGAGCTAGAGGGCTTTTTTTAAACATGTTTTCCCCATCATGTCTAGAAAAAGGTTTTGTGAACCTTCTAAGTAGTTTTTTTTTTTTTTTTTTTTTTTAGGTGGGTTCCAATTAGGAATGTAAGTTTTTGTTGAAGCAATCACTCAGTTTGTGTCCAGCAGCATTCACATTTGTTTGTTTTTTTTAAACCGGACTTTTTTAAGTGATTGCCCCCCAACGAAAGGCAAATGAAGTATCTTAGTCATAGATCGCCCCCTTTTCCATTTTATTCGATTGATCACCCTTACCACAGCATGCTGCCAAAAGACATTGGCAGCGTGACGATTTCTGTTGAGTGGTTTATCAGAACTCAGCATATTTACCGTTTTGTTCTTATTAATATCTTCGAGCAACTTCATAATCCCATCCTCTTGAATTTGGAATCTTTCTCAATGAAGAACAACTCAAAATGCCTTTTTTAATCTTCCTGGTAATTCAGTTATTTTTTCATTAGATAAAATCTCCAAAGACCAAAATAAATGGTAATCTAATCATGCAATATCTTCAGAATACAGAAGATGGATAAAAACTTCCCAACTTCAAAGAAAGATGCAGATTAGTCGTGTAAATTGCACCATTTCTGTTGATTGATTTTCGGCTATTATGCGAATTATTTATGTACATTTACTATGCGAATGGATTGGAAAACCGGAGAAATTTCTGATAGAAAAATATTTGTGTAATAGAACCGGATATCTTTGTGAAAAGCAATAGCATGAAAAGATGCTTATCTGTAAATGAAACCGAATGTGATAATTTCCATTAGAAAAGATTTAGGTGAGAAGCACTTTGATTTTGAAAATCGATAGATTTTAATAAGATTTTCGGCTCTTCTGTGTTATAAAGAACTAAAGGGTGTCGAGGACTACGCATCACGGAACAGAAACAAATGCCAGAAACTTCTGAAATTTTGCAAAAAAGAAATTGTTGATTTTATATAGGGTCTGCATTCATGCTCTCAGGAATCAAGTCCGTTGAAAAATATTTTTTCTTTGTGTTATTTTCTTCTAAGATCTTCTCAAAAACTATTTAAAACACTAAATGTATGTTCTAAATCAGCATCACACTGGGATGTTTTTTCATAATTCGTTTGAAGCTATTCACATGTGCGGGGGTTCGATGCTTTTTTGGAATGTCTTTTTTGGAATAATCATTCCTTAAATTATTGCAGCCCAATAGCCGAGTGGTTAGAACCTCAGGAAATATAAATTCTGGGAAGAGTTCAAATCTGACAGGGAAAATATCAAGCTATTCGACCTTCAAACTTCACGGTAATTTGTCAGTGTTGATATAATAAATTCCTGTGGTTTCAAAGGGTGTTCTATTTACAATGTAGTTATAATGCTAAACCCAACCCTCACTTTAAGCATATCTGAATCAGTAACTCACAAAGTACCTACAACGCACATTTAAGGATGAACAAAAAAAAGCTCGTTGATTTCTATTGGGTCTGCGTTCGCGCTCCCAGAAAACAAGTCTGCTGGGAAAAAAGCTGCTTTTTTTTTAATGGTTTCTTGATTTTGTTTTATTTTTTTCATTTCAGTTTGTTTATATTTTTAAACTGGATCATCACTTTCCATTCGTCAATGGAAAAATGCGAATGTAATTTTTTTCTGTCAGTGCTTATCAACTTATTGTTGTGTCTATATCATATTACGAAGTTTGAATTTTCTTTCATTTGAATTTCAGGAGCTTCCAATTCATTAGGCCTTCAAACCTTCTGAAATTTGCCAGGGTTGAGAGAAGAAATATTCAAAGGTTTTATAAGATGGTGATCTATTTACAATGTAGTGATAATGCTAATCTGGAACCTCAATTTCCTTTCGTCAAGGGGAACTCGATATAAATTTTCTTTCTCTCAGTATTCATGCCGGTTTGCCCAAGGTTGCGTGCTAGCCTGCGCAGGTCTGCCTTTGAATGTGCTCTGGTTTAACTGGTGAAGATCACAGAGAAAAAAAAAGCATATCCAAAATTAGCAGATCAATATTCACCAATAACCCACATTTTAAAGTCCAATTTTACAGAAATTAAACCATCGATTTTTATGTGCTCAGATAAAAAAAGAAATAATTTTATTACAAATGAAATCAGGGAGAGCAACAGTACACCAGTGTTTATAAACGTGGTAAATACAATCAGCGGATTGAGTTAAGAACTTGATGGAGAAAATTTTACTTTTTACTCTCAATGTCATGTGCTTTCAAACAATTGGACCTTCAAATCTTCTGTAAAATCTGTCAGTTTCCAGGAAAAAATATTCAAAGGTTCTATAAGAGGGGGTCTCATTGATGATTTAGCAACGATGATAAACTGAACCCTTACTTTCCATTCATCATAGAAAAACCCCTGTCTCTCAGTATTTATATCAGTTAGGCAGAATTTTTAAAGGAATATAATCTTAAACTGACAATAAAACTGTTTTTTTAGAACAAAAACACTAATTCTGTTGGTAGCCCTAATCCAAACCCAACAATAAAATATGGACACAATTTGAATCCGATTTTGCGATTTGACTCACGCCAAAAGTGATCGATTTAATTCTCAGTTTTCAGAGAAATTAATCTTCAAGGATTTAAGATGCCCGCCCAGAGTTTTAGGTTGTCTCTATAAAATATCTTTTGTGCCACAGTGTTTTCAGATTTAGCGGGGTTTTTTTTCCTGGGCAACGCCAGATACCTCAGCAAATATTCAATAAAAGACGAATATTTGTTCGAGAAGTTTCTCTTGCAAATTTGAAAAATTTTTCAGGTGATTAGACTCCCCCTTAATTCGTTTGATGGTTTATTTTACTTACAAAACTGTGCATGCATTGAGTTTTTACTCATTCTGAAGGTAAATTCTCCGAAAAATAATATCTGTTTTTCTTTTCATAAGAAAATATTGTATGATCCGTGCGGATGTCTTACTTTGAAATTTTTAAAAAATTGCGAAATAAAGTAAAATATTGCTCTTAATGGCAATTTTTTAGTTTTATTTTCTAACTTTTAGGATTATGCTCTGTGAAAATAATAATTTATTCATATTAAAATTTTTCATAGAATTAGAAACCGTTAACCAAAACTACCACAAAAACTGTCAACATAGATTCCTTCAATTTTTAAGTTGGTCTGGCAGGATAGATGTCTATCGTGCTTACAGATCGCACCAATGGAGCTAAAGGGCTGAAAATTTAAACCCAAGAGAAATTTTTTTTTTTGAGAATTCTCCAATTAAAGAAGATTTTGTTCGGGGTTCAATTGTCAATGTAAATTTATGCGAGATTGATCCCTCAATTTGTGTCCAACAGCATTCATGCTTGTTTTTTGAAAATTCAGCCCTTTTTAGCATTCAGTGTGCAACAAAAGTAACTCATTCATTGATCACCCCTTTTCCAATCTTTTTAATTGACCATCCTCATTACAGCGTGCTGCCAAGAGATTTTGGTTACGTGAAGGTTTCGATTCAGTGACCAAAGAGACCTGTTTTGGGGTGTTGTTGTTTTTTTTTGTTTTTTGTTTTTTTTTCTTGTTCAATCCTCCCACTAACGTGCGTCGACTGAAATTTTGCTTTTAAAAATATTCCAACGCCGGATAATTCAAAAGACTGAAAAGATATTTTTCAGAGGTATTTTTTGCGGATGTTTTTGTTCGCCAAGATTCGGTTTATTGCTTGACGCACGACAAATTCAAGTTTTGTTTTCGGAAACTATTCTGCAATCCACAGATACGGAACCAACGCATATGAAAGACCGACTTAGTAATGAAACTGCCACATTCATAGTAACTCATCTTACGTAGACACAGATGTCTGATAATTAACGATAACAACCAACGTCGTTTCACATAGCTACTAGTGTCGATCGTACATTATTTACAAGCAATATCCTAAGGCATAGATAACTTTGTATCAATGGGGATGACAGTATAAAATAGATGATTAAAACGAATTGAGAAAACACATGCCTCTGCTCATGTCATTGTCGTGGGGGGGGGGTAATTGTACATGGATCTGCTCTAAATTTAATCACTTATTCCATAGCTTATTATCCATCCTCTCTCGACGTTCCCTAAATATTAATTGAGAGCTTTTGGAGATTTGTGTGGACAGACATAAAATTTGGGTAATATTTTGTGGTGTGGACGTACAAGTACGAAATAGGAAGAATAGTGCATGGGTTCACCCTAAAATCTAACCACCTTTCCTTACTCCATTCTCACTCTTAAAAATGATATACATTCAATCCTTTCATGAGTGGACAGACACACAGACGGACGGAAAAACGCGAATAGATATAAATAATTCTACAACTTCGTTGGCAAAGTTAATAGACTCAAGGTCTTGCATTCAGCATAACATCTTCGACTTCGACTAGTGTGATTGAGATAATGGAAACTTTCGTTTCGTAAAAAAGAGTTTAATACAATAGTTACCAAATTCAAATTCGTTTTTGTTTGAATTTTACTGCAACATCTCTCCAGACAGGTAGGAGATATCAGGCATCAAACTGTCCAGAACATCAGACAGGTGTGAGAAGGGGTCAGCTTGCAGCAGAGAAGAAGAGCCATTGGGAGAATGCTGCAGTCACCTGGGCGTCTATGTCAGGCCCTAGCAGAGGAGCTTAGGTGCCAGTAGGCCAACTGATTTTAAGGCGGCCTCAAAAGAAGAAGAAATCAAGCGAAGAATCACACTAGGATGGCAAGCTTTCGGCAGAACAAGCTCAGCCTTCAAAAACAAGAAGATCCCAGTAATCTTAAAGAGAAAGGTGTATAACCAATGCATCCTCCCAATAGTCACTTATGGAGCCGAAACATGGAACCTAACATAGAGACAGGCCTGTAAAGTGAGAACCATGTAACGTGCACATGAGAGAATAATGCTGGGCCTCACATGAAGAGACCACAAGACGACACAGTACATCCGAGAAAGGACGAGAGTCAGGGACATCATAGAATCCATTAAAAATCTCAAATGGTGGTGGGCTGGCCATGTTGCAAGAATAGCAGACAACCGATGGACATCACGACTCACGACATGGATCCCCCGAGATCACATGCGTAACTGAGGCCGACAGAACATTAGATGGAGAGACGAGCTAGAATAGTTCAGGAAGTACTGGCTCCGCGGCGCCCATGATAGAGAAGTGTGGCAAATCCTGGGGAAGGTCTATGTCCAACGACAGACGTTAAAAGACTGATAATGATGATGATGATGACTCAAGTCTATTGATTGTTCCAGTTCTTTTATGTACATTATATGCCCATCTATAAATCATACGTATTTAGCACTGATTACAAGAATAATTAATGAGCAGTTTGGAATGAGGCTTAAACTTCCCACCTGGGCTGGGCCCATCACTAACACTGCCCGGTCCCGCTCTGTACACCTACACCGAGCGCAACAGGAATTGTCATTCGACTATTTACGTTGGACACAGGTAATGTGAGACAAAGGCGGTCCAAGTGGTTTCAGCTAAATGACAATGGTCAGCTACATTTACACTTACTTTGTCATTCATATTAATTCAAGTAATTCACACAGCATGATTTGAGTAACTGGTTCATGGCCAGATTTATAAGGTGGCATAAAGTGCAGTTGACCCAGCTCATTTCGATGCAAAGATAATATGATAATTAAAAATTTGTTGAGTCAGCCATTTCTAATCCATGGAAACTAAAGAGTTCATAACAGTATAGCTATGTTCTTTGTAATTCGTCTTTCTTGAAATACATTTGGAGTTTGGTGGGACACGTGTTTACATATGATAAGGAGTAAATGTTCAAATCATCAGTCTTCCAGCTCCATTGATGCAACCTGTACCCACGATATATGCATGCATATTCAGCCAACCAGACAAACTTGAAAACTGAAGAAACCTATGTTGACAGTTCTGGTTAACGGTTTCAAATACTTTACTTGTGATATTCAGTCAACCGAAGACTATTATAACTTGTTGTAAGAGCCATAGAAGTAAAGAAAAGAAAATAAGAATGGTAATGCTGTATCTGAGATTATTTCTAATTGGTGTTTAGGCAACAGGATGAAAGATGAACGAAATACGAGTAAAAAAAACGACGAATGACAATCAATAGAATAAGACAATACTCCATCTAAGAATTTCAAAGAACTCAAGATTATCACTACGAGCAGTAAAATCAACAGAAAAATGACAATGGTTCACCTAAGTTCAGACAACTTAAAAATACTAAGTGTTAAAACAACAGAAACCAATGGCTTTTACTAAAATAGTGAATTGCGGTAGAAATTCACTATAACCCTAGGAAAATCATTTTTTGCTTCTTTGTTCTTTAAAGAGGAGTCTCAGATTAAAGGGATTGTTTCACTAAAGGAATTGCCGGATTGAAGGTGTCACCAGATAAGTTCATGTCTGCAGAACTACAAAACTCAAGTTAATGTCTACAGGACCACAATAGTAAGCGGGCGTAAATCAAACCAGCGTAAAACAGAACGAAAACTTAGATACAGTGTTTTGGTAATTGAAGCTAAACTGGAAAAGAAAATCGCGTAAAGAAAATTATACGACAGAACGGGGAAAATGATTTCTGGATTTATAATGAGCCGCTAACGCGATTCACAATAATATGAAAGAACTATGAATCAAAAATTGATAATAATGACCATGTTTTGGGAGAGAAAAACTTTCTTGCTTTTTCTGCAACCATTATAAACATTAGGTTGCTTTTTATACGTTTTCATAGTTGAAGCTGCATAACCATGATGTGCACATAAATCACTCATCCAGATTACGTGCTTTGCTTTCACTTGACTTGGTATAAAACTAACGTGTTCTTTGATCATACCTCCCTGACTCTCAGTGGTTGGACCATGCTATTGAATATATATATATATATATATATATATATATATATATATATATATATATATATATATATATATATATTCGAAAAGGAAGAGTAGTTGTGTGTTATACCGAATTGGTGAGGTTGCCTAACTGAAGAAATTTACCCATTTTTTTAAATATATATCTGAATACATGAACTTTTTATTGTAAAAGATGATTGTTTAATATCCTTGTTTACTTATTTTGATTGAATTAAAGCTGCTAATATCTGTAAAAAGAGGTAAATTTTCGCCAGTCTGTCAATGTCACCGATTCGGCGTAACACACACATATATATATATAAATGAACCGAAGCACAAATCAGTAATTATTTGTTTTTAATTCCCTTCACATTCTAAGCAGTTTAACTTTTATATATCCAAGATAATTATAAGATATTGTGATTCGTCTTCGGGCGTTGGTCCCCAATTATGATTCTTTGAAACTTCTGGTGAGTGTAGTGATGTACGTTCATCTTGACAAAGGAAGGATTGACAATTATTTTTTACCTTTGGACGTTGTAGCTATCGGTAGAGCAAGCTCAACATTCAAGAACAAAAAAATCCATTTATTGTAGAAAGAAGGGTCTCTAACCAATGCGTTCTCCCGATAATCCCCTATCAAGATTGGCTCTCAAACTACGAACTATGCAACGTGCGCTGAGAGGGATCATACTCAACATTACATGGAGAGATAACAAGACATCCCATCATATTAGAAAACGATCAGGAAAACAAATAGCAATGGACAAAACTTGGATGGCCAGAGATCATATCCGAAACTGTGTCCGACGGGAAATAAGATGACGTGAGGATTTAGACAAGTTCAGAAAACATTGACGCCTCGATACCCATGTTTGAGGTGTCTGCTGAATCTTGGAGAAGGTTTATGTCAAACAACAGATATCAAAAGACTGCTGCTGCTGTCGCAATGGAGGCTGGATATGATGATGATGTATATTGACCTCGACATAAATAAAATTGACATATACTTCTGCTGGATTACGTGATAGACGAATTTCAGTATTTTGGCCCTCCGTCTGTCCTACAGTTGTTCTTACAACAACTTCCGGCCGTCATCAAAATTAATTAATTCAATTAAATTATTCATTGCCCCGCCTACAGCAGGAGTATGGATCAGTAGGCCTCTTACCGGAGAGTATCTAGTTAGATTAAATTAAATTGTGTCCAGCAGTATTCAAACGTTTTGTTTTTTGTTGTTGTTTTGTTTGTGCTTTGTTTTGTTTCTTTGCTTTTTTAATTCAGACTTTTTTAGTGATCACTGCCAAACAAAAGGAGTAGATCACTCATTGACTAACTTTTTTGTCCTGTTTTAATTGATCCTCGCCCCAAAAGAAAAAAAGGCATGCAGCCAAAAGACCTGCTATTATTATCATCATTATTATCTTTGCCAGCATTATCATCATCATCAGTAGCAGCAGCAGCATTATCATCATCATCATGCAGAGTCTCTGTAAAGACCCTGTCATTATTTTTTTTTTTTGTTAAATATTTCTATTTGAATAAAAATAGGTAGCAACTTTATGGATACCCTGTATATCTAATTCCCCTTCTTATTGTCATCAATACATGTGGGGTTTTTTTTCAAAATCCTCATTTGCTTTAGGTATTTGCTACAAGTATATTTATAAATTCCTTTTTTTTTCATAATTCAAATTAACGAATAAGAATTCTCAAAAAATTCTCAATCGTTTTTTTTCTTTTCTTTTCTTTCTTGTTTTACCTGGAATGAAAACGAAGAGAGACGTTCCATATCGGTAACCAAATAGATAAACGAGCAAATAAATTGAATATAAAATGAGATTGGAATGAAAATCACTCCAGGAAAATTCCATTAGTAATAGGTCTAGTTAGTCACTCAATAGAAACCGTTTCGTGACTGCCGTCGTTTTGTATCATTTTATGTTGGGGATGATCAATTAAAACAGTTAGGAAAAGTTGTGATGAATAGATAAGTTACGTATCTTGCCTTTTGGGGTGCAGTGGGAAAGAAGTCTGAATTTAAAAAAACAAACAAAAAACAAGCATGAATGCTGTCGGATACAAACTGAGTGATCAATTTAGCATAAACTTATATTTGAGATTGATCCCCATCTTCTCCAATTGAAAATATATGTCGGGCTTGGTTTTTGCAAAAGTTTAAAAGAAAGTTTTTTTTGCTCATAATAAGGAGTTATCATCATCATCATCCGTCTTTTAACGTCCATCGTTGGACATAGACCTTCCCCAGGATTTGCCACACCTCTCTATCATGGGCATCGCGGAGCCATTACTTCCTGAACTTGTTTAGTTCGTCTCTCCATCTAATAATTTGCCTCGTTTGCGCATGTGATCTCGGGGGATCCATGCCCTGAGTCGTGATGTCCATCAGTTGTCTGCCATTCTTGCAACATGGCCAGCCCACCGCCATTTGAGATTTTAATGGATTCTATGATGTCCCTGACTCTTGTCTTTTTTCGGATGTACTGTGCCGTCTTGTGGTCTCTCCATGTGAGGTCCAGCATTATTCTTTCATATGCACATTGCATGGTTCTCAATTTACGGGTCTGTCTCTTGGTTAGGTTCCATGTTTCAGCTCCACAAGTGGCTATTGGGGGGATGCATTGGTTATACACCCTTCTCTCGGCACCATAATAAGGCGTAATGGTTAAAATTCCATACCTTTAGTTCGGCATAGTCTGTACACATCATATATACATAATTGCATGGTCATCCAGCCAGCCAGACATCCAAACCAACTTGAAATTTGAGAAACATGTTGACAGTTTGGGGGACAGTTTTGGTTGACGGTTTCTAATAAGTGATGAAAGTATGATAAGGAATCTGGCGAACGGGAAAATAGTTGAAGAGAAGAGTTAGATTGCTTCAGAATTAGCAAAGGGTTCACTGATGAATTCAACTTAAAAGATATCTCAAGAAATAGTGTTCGTTCGTACAAGATGCAACAATACACTACGTGTGGAATTTATCTCAGTGTGTACACACATGCATTCTAGTGCACACATACACACACACATGCACACATATCGAGGGAAACCCGATGATTGTATTTGATAATTAAGTATAGTGAAACAGCGGTAACCACTATCAGAGAATTTCCATGTGATATATATATATACATATATATATATATATATATATATATATATATATATATATATATATATATATATATATATATATATATAGTCTAGAAAATTTTACAGCTTTAAACATTAAACATTAGAGGAATTTTTTCAAAAGATCTTTTGTGTCACTTCAGTCACCTATTTCCGATTATCTGTCAATGCTATTTATGTAATATTCTTCAGTGTTTTTTCCCTGCTTCCCCTATACTTAGTTATTATGTAACAATGTATAAAATGTCTCTTGTTGGGATCATCCATCATTTACCATGTAACCGTTTCGGAGATTTTAAAAACAAGACAGTTATACTAACATGTAAAACACCATCTCCTTTTCTTATTATATAGTTCATGCCAAACATGTAGTTTGTCATTTTATATAAGGTTTTACGTGTATTGTATACAGATATTATTTTACACTACATGTTTATTTTTGATGCAGGACTTACCCACGTAGGTTACCCTGAAAATGTTTTTAACGATGAGGGATCAATAAGTATAACAACAGACATGACTCGCTGTTTGTGTCAATTTTATTGAATGTTCACCTACGTGAAGATTAATTCCGTTGGGTCAGCTTTAATTTCAGACTGCAATCAAACCAACTTATGATATCATCTTTAAGTATACTATTCACATAGAAAAACTTCTCCGAGTCAATTCAATATAATAGTTAGTACACTTCACTGATCTTACTAATTGAAGAACAAAATTTAACCCTAACTGATTAGCACTTCTAAACGATCTGTCAGATTTGATAATAGAAAAATAAGCTTATATATGCTTCATATCTCTCTTGGTTGGACCACTGTTTCTCATAATCACAATGTAGACATTGATTTTGGCTTTTTCAAGGTTTATTCATTCGACATATATTCTATGTTGCAGCCTGCCATTTCAGATAACATATGGCAAGTTTCCCACCATTTCACTTGAAACATGGCGAGTTCCCCACTATTTCAGCCGACGCATGGAAATTATCCTCTTAGCATGTGATCTCAAATAATTATTCTTTTTCATGTCAGTTAATTGAAAGCAAATGACAGCTAAATGTACGCTTTAGTATACAATTCACCTTGTCCGTCGAGTAAGACGTTCATTGTAACTTGCTCTGCACTGGATATCGGTGGCTATCCTAGTTTGCCACAAGGTCTACACATCGTCACAATTAAAGTATACGGTTCCTATGTAAGATAGTATCAATGATATCTTGGAGGGACGCTGATCATACGCTTTGTAATTGATGATTGAACTGTAATGCCTTACATCCATTTGATTAGAATTAATACGAAAGTAACCAATTAGCATAATCTGCAAAGCCTAAAGCCAACCGTAGTTACTGACCACTTTCTTTAGCTCTCAGCTATAAAAACCCTCATTTCCGTTTATCTTTGCTCACATCAGCCATGATTATATTTCGTTATCATTCTTTATCTATTAGTTTTTCCTTACTTTCGGATGTACGTATGGTTTTTATCAGCCATGCATGTACATTCCTCCGTGACGACACACATTTAGCAGCGACTTGAAGTATGGACCCACGTGGCCACATGGTAATTCCATATTTTCTGGCAACTACTTCTAACATATTTTATTTTTACACTTGACTATCATATGTGTAGGACTTAAATACCTATAAGACTCTTAGTTTCTGCTAACATACGATGTGCTAGCTAAAATATGACAGTGAAAACTATGTAAGTAATTCCTTTCTGTGATCAAATCCCCTGCTGGGAATTGCCAGAAAATATGGAATTACCATGCAGACATTTCTACATGGGTCTCTACTTTTAGTTCTGGCCAAATGTGTGACAAGGCCATTGTGCCCAGGTGACAGGATGCTTTTGCCTCAAGCTATTATTTCATAATTGAAGACTCCCATATGGTATTCAAATCTATAATAGACCTACGAGGTTGTCTAGTAGAAAAATCCATAATTTCAAAATGTTTTCTTTCTGTACAAGCTAGATAAACTTTACAGATATTCACCGAGTTTATATATCGGTTTAATACTTATCTAGCAAGATGGATTGTAAATGATTAATATTTATCAACACAAGTACAGATATCTACTAAGCGTAGTTTCATTTGGCACAGGGACAAATAGGAGTAAAATGAGATTATGAAGATTATGCTGAACCAGTCATCCATGGAGCGAGGAAATATCTGCTTTGAAAATGATCTTTTATATCTAAGCTCAAACTTTGATCTCTGTCGTCGATAGTAAATATTTAGTTTTCTAATTGGTCTGACTGACTAGCTGAAACGAGTACAGCTCGCACGAATGGAGCTAGAGGAGTGAAAATACATTGAAACATTTACTCTGCAGAAAAAAAACTTTTTCGTTTTTATTTTCAATCATCATCAGTCTTTTAACGTCTGTCGTTGGACATAGAGCTTCCCCAGGATTTGCCACGCTTCTCTATCGTGGGCGTTGCAGAGCCAGTACTTTCTGAATTTGTCTAGCTCGTTTCTCCATCTAATATTCTGCCGGCCTCGGTTGCGCATATGATCTCGGGGGATCTATGCCGTGAGTTGTGATGTCCATCGGTTGTCTGCAATTCGTGCAAAATAGCCAGCCCACCGCCATTTGAGATTTTTAATGGATTCTATGATGTCCCTGAATCCTGTTTTTTTCCGGCTGTACTGTCACAATGAGAGTTTAAGCTTAATTCAACCTTTAATTTGTGCCCGATTGTGCTCACGTTTATTTTTTGTTTGTTTGTATGGGTTTTTCTTTTTGGAAATTCAAATTTTTTTTCAGTGATCACCATGTAAAAAAGGTGGGAGAAATAAACTTTTCATTATTCATCCGTTTTTTCTAATTTCTTAATTGATCACCCTCATCCCCCCCCCAAAAAAAACATGGCATGCCACAAAAAGAGGTTGGTCAAGTAACGGTTTTTATTGATTGAGCAACCAAACCGATATTTTTATCAGATATTTTCATCTAACAAAAAATGTTTGTAGCAAGCAAATAGCAAACAAATATCGTCAAACACGTTTATTAAAGTAATCTGAAAAGATTTAAGCAACTAACGGAGTAACCGTCAAAAACAGTGGCATTTTTTATTTTAACGTATGAATCAGAGTTTGTTTACGCTCTGTTTAGGCTCAAAGTATCGCTTCCTGGCCCTCTACCATAGATCAAAGTGAAAATCTGTGTGCTCCACGGGCAGAGAATCAACAAAAATTCCGAACGTTCATTTCATAAATAGAATTTGGATTTGCAACAAAGTGCAATTGATACAGCTCAACAAATGAGACCAATAAACACTTGATTAAAAGATATTCAGCCTTTCAGTTGACTGCGATTTCCATGTATGGTGAAACATATGTTTGCTCACTGCTGACTGGCGAGGGAATGAGGAGAGTTCAAGATAGACAAACAATCAAGTTAGAGGGAATACAAGACTCACTGACCAACTATGAACGATGGTATGGGATCAGATCACGGTGCTTCTCCCTCAACTTTTTTTATGGCAAGCCTCCGTTCAAAGTCTTTTTTCCTGCCTGATTTGAACTGTTCATTTGCCTGTTTGATCTTCGTCTGGCTTTTTCGTATGTTGTTTGCATCTCTGATTTTTTGGAAGCTGCTCTTGTGACAAAACTGTTCAAATCACAACTGCCTTTGCTCAGATTTTTACCTGTGTTGATGCAAATATTTTTGCAGTCGGTTATACTGCGAGTTCAGTTTTTGTGCCTCGTGCATATACGTTTGCATGAGGTTATACTGCACATTTAACAACCCTCGCCAAATTTAGGGGAGTAAACTCTTCAATGTGACATCAAACTAAATCAAATCGATACCTAAAATTAACATTCACCTATCATGATTTCAAATCATGACCAACTAATTAGTATCGACGAAGCTATATTGACAAGTTGTACATATATACGAAAATCTATGTTAAAAATATGCAAATGCTTATTTCATTCTATTAATTAAACACATCTTAAATGGACATTTCCTCACCGTGATTTGAAATTACGATCAAGTGGTTGCTAGACGGTCCTCTTACCAACTGAACCAAAATAACGAACCTTATGCATCTTTGAATTCGTTTATTATATATACAATGCAAGGGTTGCAGTAATCATCTTCAGTCGAAGTACAAGTAGAAGTGGATTTGAACCAAGCTTGTTTTTTAATCGAGTTTCAATTACTCGCAGTTATTGTATGAGGAATGTAGCTATTAATTTTTACATATCTCACTCATAGTTATTATCAGCATGTGTGACACCAGATAAAGCGTTGGGGTTGTCATTAGTTGATGTCGTGTTACGCGAGAGGAGGCAGCATCTGAAAAAATTTAACGGCTAGTTAGAACTGACTGACGACAGATATCATCATCATCATCATCATCATTCTTTTAATGTCCGTCGTTGGACATAGACCTTCCACAGGATTCGCCACACTTCTCTATTGTGGGCGTCGCAGAGCCAGTATTTCCTGAATCTGTCAAGTTCATCTCTCCATCTTGTGTTCGGCCTCAGTTTCTTATGTCATCTCTGGGGATCCATGTTGTGAGACGTGATGCCCATCGGTTGTCTTTCATTCTTGCGACATGGCCTGCCCATGCGGACAACAATGACAGATATACCAAACGGAGAAACATAGAGAGGGTCACTGATAAATTTCGTCGGGGCAGGAAAGCGACATTGAAGTGGTGATGCACACAAACACACACACACACATACATGAGCAGACTGGCCAACGTATCTCTCCATATCAGGACAGTCTTTTTCTCACCAAGCAATGATTTGCGTTTTGAAATAAAGGGTTCCCGGGGGACAAAGAGGAACAAAAAAAGGGATTTGTAATACGCCGTGTACGTATTTTATTTCACAAGGAACAAAGGGAAATAAATCGATAAACGAGCAAATAAATTGGATATAAAATGAGATCGGAAAAATCACTGCAGGAAAATCCCATTTTTAACAGATCTGGTTGGTCAATCAATAGAGTCTTTTGGCAGCATTTTATGTACGTATTTCATTTTACCAGGGATAAAGAGATATTACAACCATGGGACATGACGTTTTTGTGCACAGCGTTCTTTCCTTTCCTTTGTTGTATCTATGAACATAGAAGTAAGATGACTGACGGTAGCAAGAACCTTGATAAACTCCAGATAATGCTTGACGAAAGCCCAGAAAGCAATAAAGTAGTTCGTCACATGAACTTCAATGAAACCAATATCATGTGCAACAAATATGTTAAGAGCAAATACATGACGATCAAAATTGGTAACGCAGAGCTGAATATAGACATCGTCATCTACCTGGGACGTAGTTTCCATGAAATTCCCCCCAAAAGAAATCAAACGAAAAATCACCCTAGATTGGCCCAAGATTCGAGAATAAAAAAAATCCATTAGTTTTGAAAAGAAAGGTTGACAACCAACGGGTCCCCCTAATAGTAACATACGGGGCGGAAACATAGAACCTAGCCAAAAGGCTGCAACGTGTACATGAGGAGATCATGTTTAACATTCGTGAGATCATACGATTATAGCACAGTACATGAGAAAAAAAATAAGCCGAAACATGGAACTTGACCAAGAGACGGACCCACAAACTGAAAAGCATGTAGCGTGCACATGAGAGAATCATGCTCAAGCCCACATGGAAAGATCACAAGACAGCACAATATATCAGAAAGGAAACATCATGGGATCTATTAGAAAACTCATGTTGTGAGAACAAAAGACAACTGTTGGTCATGACGACTCACAACATGGATCCCTACAGATCACATGCGGAACCGAGGCCGACAAAGTACAAGATGGAGAGATGAACTAGACGAATTCAGAAAATACTGGCTCCACGACGCCCATGATAAAGAAATGTGGCGGATCCTTGGGAATGTCAATGTCCAACGATGGGCATTTGTCAAGAAAAAAAGTGCTACTAGAAACCGGCTGTTAATATAATTGATCTGGGATATCGTAGTGGGTAGTGGAGGTATTTCTTGATATATCATGTGTGTGGTAAGCTTAGTGGTGGTATGTGTATCATGACCCTGGGGAGATCAACTGCTGAGCTTATGGTCATCACTGCTGCAGAGTTAACCAGATATAAGATGTTTATGGTTTCAGGGTACGTTTAATTTAGAATTTGATTAATGAAAGAGTTTGCTAAGCTTAAAACTGACTGGTCTCTGAATGACTGCATCTCTTTAAGAAATGACAGCTGATTCAATGAATTTCGTATTTCATGTTAATTTTTTATAATGCAGAAGTGGTGTAAGTTGAAATTGTGACTTAATATGTTTCTCTGTGTGTCTAGTGAATCTGCGTGATCGCCTATTTTACGTTTTCTTCTGTAATCACCACAACATTATCAACGAAAAGAAATTGCACATACATAATATTAGCTCCCTGGCAGGCCTTATGGACCTATAAGCACTGAATCAGTTAGTCCTGTACTCACTACTTGCATGCACACTCACGTACACGTACTAATGCCTACACATTCTCATTTACCGATCCTCACGAAGTTTGTGTGCCAACAAACACATATGGTCAGCAAGAACAAATTCTCCCATTTTGACCCAAAATCTTCCATTGATCAAATTCTAAATTAACCTCACACTGAAACCACAAACTTCTAATAATCTCGTCAGCACAGATGACCAAAAGACCAGTAGGTAATCTCTCCAGGGCCATGGCACATGTGTGTGAGGAGATCACCCAGGAGAGACTGCCACTAAGCTTACCCATGCATTCCTAATGATATATATTTACATTAATGATATTGAGAAATGGATATATAACCTGAAAGACTGATTATAAATTGTGTTATATTATGCTGAAATTCTTACTTGAAATTATCTCCTGTTATTACTCAGTGAAAGTACCATTCAGCCTGGACAACTTGGATACTATAAACAATTTTAAAAATGGAGCTGCTGTCAGAATCAAATCTGCTACTGATAAGGTAGCTGCTTCAACGTATCATTGCAGTTACCATTGAGCTAAGCAGAACCCAGTAATGCTAAGCCCCAAGCTCAATTCTTATTTTGCTTTTTCACGGTCGATATCTGCTCTATTTGTTCCTTTCAACGCGACAATTATGTCATAAAGACATGGATAAATGATTTGACAGAATGATTATATATATATATATATATATATATATATATATATATATATATATATATATATATATATATATATAATGGCATCTTCTTATTTCTGTCTATTCAGCTCCTCAGATAGACAATGTCACTGGGTCTTACAGTTCTATATATACTCAATTGATAACTTCCACTATGAGTTGAAATATGACGGTTGGAGTGAGTTGTAATTATTCACTTTCCAAGCAATATATGACATTGTTTTATCAAGGTGTGTTGACTCATTTACATAACAATTAGTTGTTTTCGCTCTCAAATGTTTTCTGGTGTTTTTTTATACTTTTTGTGAACACATAGTTTTATTTGTTGGTTGAATAAAAAGTTATTGGTTTTTTATTTATTTATTGATTTGTTTCGGGTTTTTTTTTTTTAAGATACTTTCAATATTTGTTTTTGGTTGTTCTGGTCTTGTAAAGGTTTGTTACATCAGTGTATTATTTCACTTCATTTCAATCTACTTTCCTAATCATTTTTGAGCAAAGTTTATTATTTTGTGTTCAGTTCCTATCAATAGTTATTTTCTAACTTTTCAATTTATATTATTTCCTTTTTGTATTCATGGTTTTACAGGGGTTTTTTTCATTTTTTTTTTTTTGTAAGATGGGGTGTTTAGTACATTTTCATTTTTATCTCTTAGTTTTTATATCATTCTAGAGTAAATATCTTCCTGTGCCGACATATGACCCCGATTTCCGACTTCGAATTCAGAAATTCATTTTCATCTGTAAATTCTAAAATTCGACGTTTTCCTTCGAAGCACAGATTGCACCTTGAATTAACGTTTTTACATACGTTGTTTTTTAAAAAACATTTTTCCTCCAATCGTTGGATTTTTCCTCTATCCCGATACTTCAAGAGATGGATAGGTCGTTAAAGATTAAAGGAGATATTACGGTTAGCTAATCTGCTCTTAACATCCAATTTAGTTATTCCTATGTAGAATTTAGAATCATTTTTATCTGTAAACATGTGTGCTCTTAGCACAATTCCAGGTGTCAAGCGATTGTTTTGTAGCATGCATTTTTCTGGCTTTCTAGAATTACATTTTTTAAATCTAGATTTCTATTACTTATTTATTCGATTTACGATTTTATCATTGTGGTTTCGGATTATTCTTCCGGTGTTATTCCCGAAGCGGCCCTAGTTTGAACTCGGCTCGCCAATTTCATTACGCCACTTACACATCTTTGTCTTTTTAACAGTTGTACATTAGGAAGTAAGCGCAGACAGGTCTGATTAGTCACTCGGTAAAAACTGCGACGTCAGGTGAGAAACCTCTTTTGACAGCATGCTATCCCGGGGATGATCAATTGAACAAATTAGAAAAAGGGGTAAAAGTCCGATTTTTTCAAAAATTGAGTTTGAATACTGCCTGACTATTACGGACTATCATGGGGTAGGGATTTTCAAAATAAAAAAAAATGTTGATCTGATAAGGAATGAACGTGAATGTTAAAATTCTCAGCGCTCTACTCACATTGGTGCTGCTGTATGTGTCTAACATACGTAGTCAAACAAACCAACTTTAAAACTATAGAAACCCATGTAAACAATGTTGGTGACAGTTTTCGTTGACAGTGCCTGGTAGCGAAGGTCCAGTATCCCTGAACTTTTATGTCACTCAAAGTGGAAGATGTACTGTTAATGGTGGTGACAGTTAGATTCAAGGATACTTAAAACCGCTGAGAGTAGATTCGCTTGAGGGAAAATCTTGATTTTAGTGTGTATGAGAGAAACAAAGAATAATGACAGACAAAAGAAAACGAATGAAGCGAAAAAAAGAAGAATTATATAAAAGAAAGGACAAAAGGGAGAAAGAATAATGACAAACGGAAGGAAAGAAAAATTAATGATATGAAACAAAAATTTGTATAAAATAAAGAAAAACGATGGTAAACAAATGAAATGAAATAAAAATGATATAAAAGAAAGATAGACAGAAAAAATTATGGCAAGCAAAAGAAAGGGAAGTATAATAGTATAAATGAAAGAAAAAAAGAATGAATAATGACTAACAAAAGAGGAGAAAAAAGAATGATGTGAAAGAAAGAAAAGATGATATGAAAGAATAAAAGAAAGAAAGAATGAAAAGAATTGTGACCTGCAAAAGAAAAGGAAAGGAGAACGATATGAAAGGAAAAAAGACTGATATGAAAGGAAGAAAAAACGAAAGAATTATAACAAACGAGAGGAAGTCAAGAAAAATGATATAAAAGAAAGAAAGAAAGATGATGATAAGCAAAGAAAGGGAAGAAGAATTATTTAAAAGAAAGAAAGAAAACCAGCAAGAATGATGATAAACGAAAGTAACAATAGAAGAATGATATTAAAGAAAGAAAAATAATGACTCATAAATGAAAGGAAGGAAACAAGAGTGATATAAATAGAAAGAAAATATGAATGATGATCATACGAAAAAAGGAAGCAAAGACTGCCTTAGTAAACGAAAAGAAAGATTGTCAGTTACTTAGGTCTCGTGACTGGCATGCCATAATAGTAGACAGGAACACAGCAAATCACTCTCCGATAACTACCTGATGTGCTTGAGGAGTAACAAAAAAAACTGTTATACCTCAGTCAAGGATGACAATGGGTAATTACTTCCTCAACCACTCTCACCAAAGGTAGATGTATGGAGATTTATTTTGTCAGGTTTGTGTTGACTTTGTATTCTCCTCGTACAACAACAATATCATCATATTATAACAATACAATATCATGTATGCAATACAAAAATTGTATTAATCATCTTTCGTTGAAACAGAAGTAGTAGAGTTTTCCCTAGTCACAGCATGGCTTGTGTAGCTTATATTCGTCTTGTGTAGCTTATATTCGTCTTGTGTAGCTTATATTCGTTTTTGTGAGAAAATACTTATGACATTTGCTTATCAAAGTAGCTTAATAATGGTCAAGCTACTTTGATAAGCAAATAACATATTTATCTGCAACAACACGTTTTCTCTATTATTTTTGTATTTGCGTTGTGATGGGCCTCATCAATCAAACAAAAATTTTTACCTTTTATTTTGTTGTATTTGAACCCCTGAACAAGTCTGTGAGCAAAACATTTGTGTGTTATGGGGGGGGGGGTAGGAGATATTTATGATTTCGAGAGATTTTTCAAATATCCGGCGCAACGCAAGGACTGCTGGATAAATTGCTGGATGGATCCATCTGTTCAGATTTGCCGGGCGAGCCTTCTCAGTTGTAAAATCCTCGATCGAAATTTTACATTGTAGCTTATCAGCTGCAGTAGCCTTTTAGCATCAGTCGTTGGACATAGACCTTCCCCAACACCTCTCTACCGTGGACATCGCAGAGTTAGTACATTTTTATCTGTCACGTCATCTTACTTTCTGTCGATCACAATTTGGCGTATGATATCTTGGGATTCATAATGTGAGTCGTGATGTTCAGCGGCTGTTCGACATCCTTGCAACATGTCCAGTTCATTGCCATTTGAGTTTTTTAATGGTTTCTATGATATCTCGTACTTCTGTTTCTTCCTCTTTATACTCTGTTGTTTTAAGTTCTCCTATGTGCGCGTTGCATGGTTCTCAGTTTGAGGGCCAGTGTCTCTGACTGTCAGTATGATATATTGGTTGTATACCCTTTTTTTAGGACGTGAGATTTTAGTGTTCTCCGAAACAGAGCTTGCTCTACCAAAAGCCTGACAACCTTTGCTTCATTTGTTCTTTTTTTGAGGATTTCATGGAGACCTGCTGTCCTAGGTAGATATTATGGTCTACTTTCATCAGCTCTGCATTTTCGATTTTGAGCGTTGTGTCTTTGTCCTCAACATTCGTTTTGTTGAGGTATGTGGAGGCTAACGTTCCTGCTTTCTTTGCGTAGTTGGTCAAACATTATTTGGTGATCATGAAGGTTGTCAGCAATTCTGAGGTTACTTAGGTATTTGCCGTCTATTCTGATTCTTTTGTGTTCCCAGTCTAGGTTTTAAAAGGTCATCTCACGGCAGACGCTTCTTTTTCCTAGTTGAAAGAGCTTAGAAAAATGCTAGCTGAATCGTCCATCAGGAGTCCAATCATCCAACTAGTTTTTTTTTCTTTTGTTGTTTTTTTTCAAGATTAACAGAATTTATATCTCCAGGGATTTAGTCATAAAAATTTTCTAATCTCCCTTCTTGATAATGGTTCACGAATTTCAACGATAAAATTAGCTTTCATACTAAAACTAGTTCTATCTAATGGCAGCTGTAATCAAAATCTGATTAAATTTAATCAAAACAAGAATGAAATATAGAATTCTGACCCCTTTCATTACATAAAAAATACTGTTAAGAAATAGAATCCCAAATCAAAAAAAAAAAAACATTGAATCAAATTTTGATTACGGTATAATCAAAAAATTTGTGCTTCTGACTTGAATCAATTTTGAGCTCCGGATTCTACATTTGATCTTTATAAAAGCTCGATCAATGATTTGATCTCAATTTTGTTGTTGATTCCTCTGCAGGAAATGCCAGCCGAGAATGTGATGCGAACGGTACATGGGCAATTCGGGCCAATTACAGTGCATGCACACCAGAGAAAACGGCGGATTTTCCTGTGGTAAGTAAAAAAAATTTTTGGAATTTAAAATTTCTTCTTTCTTGTCTCGTTAAGGTGTGAGTGTTTGCATTAGATTTTAACGCAGCAAATGCATCTGGCAGACATCTTTGGAAATGTATACACGTGCATGCATATACAAACACATGTATACGTACATGTGCACATACATACATAAAGTCATGTGTATGTGAGAGAGTGTTACTGTAGTCGTGAGACTGAGATTTGAGTACTCTCTACACTAGCAAATGTCAGAGAATAGTTTGCTTGTCATAATTCTGTCGCAGACATTCCATAGCGGCAATGAGTTAGATAAGCGAGGAAATAGATTGAATATGCAGTGAAATGGTACTGAAATCGAAATTACTTCAGGAAAATTCCATTATTAATAAATTTTGAGGTCATGCTGCAGAGTAGAAATCGGCTGCTTCGGATTGGGTGAAAGATTCTTGTTAATTTAGAAAGATCTCTCAGGAAATAGCGTTTGCTCGTAGATGTGGTCAGCGTATTTGCTTTGTTTATGCAACTGTGTACACTCGATGCGTTAAATCATTCTAGTGCATAAACAAAATTCATGATGGCTGCTTTAGTCCAAAGTTTTCCTGGACCCGTTTCTTTCTTCATCCATCTATCTCTCATCCAGTTTATCTATTTTTCTTTACTGGGTATCTACAAGCTGTCCCTTAAAGATTTAGATACATTTTATTAGTTTGTAACAACCATGATTATTACCTTGATACATACATATATATATATATATATATATATATATATATATATATATATATATATATATATATGGGATAGTGTTACACTTATCAACCCGAAAAATGCAATCGGCAACTTGAATACATTGGAAAAGGCATGAATCCACCTCTCTCCACGATCTGTCTTGTCTCCAGATATTTTGGCAAAAATGAAGAATTGAATGTCCTATTTTTGTGCCTTTCTGAATTATTTTTACCTCCAAAGGTAGGGACCCCATTTAGTAAATGGGAAGAAGCAAAGAAGAAAAAAGTGTGGCGAAAATGAAAGAAAAAGTCCTTATGGTAAGCAATTCCAGCCGAGACATTGGATATAATAGAATCAACATAAAACAGGGATAAGCGTCAAGAAAGCCAACAGAAACGCTAAACTGTAAAACCTCTAAAAATTTAACGGAAACAAGGATAACCGCTAATCACTTACTTTTATCATATGAATTGAGCTTTGGTACGTTCTTTTGCTCTGAGACACTTAAAAACAATCCTTGGGATTTGAATTTTTGATATATTGTTGTTTGATGTAGAGTTTCAAGTAAACTGTGTGCTGAATGCAAACTAATGTTTAATTCCATTTTCATGCAATTATTTATGTACACCTTGATCATCATCTGAGATTGGCTTGTCATACCATTTTGGAAAGCATTATGTCTAAGTTACAACATATTGAAATATCAGGTATTTAGAGCAAATTAATTGAACCGAGGTTAAATTCATATGATAAAAGCGGTTAGCGGTCATCTTTGCTTCCGCTAAATTTGTAACGGTTTATTAGTTTAGCGTTTTCGTTTGCAACCACTGGAGGAAGCACACAAAAAAGGTAAAACAAGGTGCTGCATCATAGTACTAAGATCTTTTTTGCTTGGATAGAGGACGGGTTCCGGTGGGCATTTCACCTCACTACCCCACATGACTCCTAGAACCAGCACTGTAACCTGGTATCTTCCGGACGATTGTTGATCCGTGCAGCAACTTATCATTGAACGAAATTTCGTCATAAGTGCCGTACAAACATATTAACCTTGATAAACACATATAGACACATGCACACATGTGGTATGTGAGTGCAGATGTATACGTGATGTATGTATATACATGTGACATGTATGCTTAAGTGTATGTGTGTACTCGTGGATGCATGTGGTGTGTGCGTATGTATTATGTATGTATGAATTTGTGCATGTGGCTTGTGCATATGTGTGACAGGGTTACCAATTTAGTGTTTTGAGGCCCCATCCATACATGCACCTTTAGAACGGGCACTGCATAAGTATCTTCTAACATTTTCGGTAAAATTGTGTAGGATAAAAAGTCAAAGTACTCTTGTAACCATCGTTTGCCAAAATCTACGATATTTAAACCTGTTGACGTCATCTGTTTTAAATGCATAGGAATGATGGTTACATAAACTTCGTCTGTTCAAAATACGTGCTTGAAGGCAGTTTCTTTCTAATTACTCATGAGTGTCCGTTCACAATTCCCGAAACTAACAACTACTTGAGCAATTTAAGAGATAGCCTTCTGATGCAGGGAATTTGTTACCAAAATATTTATTTAAAAATCGACGGCCTGAAATACCGGGGGGGGGGAGAAGAAAGGTCACTTTGGGGTATTTTTTCTAATCACGTTTCTCTTCACCCCGAACGAGGCCCAATACCGACCATATATGACTGACAGGCTCAGAACGACGATGACTCACAGCCAGACATGATTTTAAAGATTAAGATACGCATGTCTTCGTTCCACCTTGTATGTTATTGAACAGATATTGACTTCAATAACAAATTCTATGGTATAATTTTGAAAGTGATACTAGACAAAAATTAATGATAGCTTACGTTTTTTGTTTTATTTTTTTCCAATCATAAAGGGAAAGAGATTTTGTAGACAGAGAAACCTTTTGAGTCGTATCAACAGAAAAAGTTCCCGCGTAGTATTTGTTCTGATCAAGTTAACTTGAACATGTTTCTTCCTTCCTTTCCTTCTTTTTTCCTTTCCTTCTTTTTTCCTTTCCTTCTTTTTCCTTTCTTTCTTTCCACTGTTTGGCTACGCTCTACTGCGTCTCGCCTAGATGCCCACATATAAACTGTAACTCATATGTAGCTACAACAGAAAGCATTTGTGCGTGTGTGTGTGTACCTGAGTGTATACACTGAGATTACTCGACAACTGACCATTGTATGAAGTTGGCGTAGGCTGGATATATCAGTTGACAAACCAATCATTGCAGTGTCAAGATTTTTGGTTTATCGGTTCTCGAGAAGACAAATAAAAAAATGAATAAAATATAGATCATCTATTGAAAGTAATAGATCTGAATTTATGTGTAAAATATCTAAATTGGCAATAGATCTAATTCAGATTGAAAAAGATCCAAATTAGCAAGACCGAGAGAAATAACCAAAACAATTTGGAGCTGTAATTTTCTACATTATGGCAGTCTGCCCAACACGCCATATAGTCCAGCCCCTTCAACACGTACGCCTTTGGTATAAGCACTGCCCTAGTATCTTCTAACACATATAAATGTGAACTTGTTTAATCAGTGATCTTCAATGAGTGGTTTCGAATGTGCTTTCTAGAAAAAGAGAAAAGATATACTCTTCATTTATGAAATTATGTTACAGCCATGATGACTGGTGAATTGGATATGCAATGAATTCAGACCTTCATGCTATTCGATTAGTGTGACCTATGGAAAAAATATATGTCAAGTGCATTGACAACGAGGGAGATTATGTTAAAAAATACGAACTAAAAGAAATCAAAAACTTTATCTCAGCCATATACGCGCATATATATATATATATATATATATATATGTGTGTGTGTGTGCGCGCGTGTGTGTGTGTGTGTGTGTGTGTGTGTGTGTGTGTGCGTGCAATTTATTCTTTTGACATTTTGGAAAAATGACTAAATCATAAATTATGATTTAGTCGTTTTTTTTAATCGTCAAATTGATAAATTACACACTGCTGGGGAAAATCCCTACACTTACCTTCTTTCTCTCTATCTATCTATCTATCTATCTATCTATCTATATATATATATATATATATATATATATATATATATATGGAGAGAGAGAGAGAGAGAGAGAGAGAGATTTTAGGAATTGAAAGTTGGCAAAATTATATATGGTATTAAACGAAACGACGGCAATGATCGGAAAATAAAGAAAAGAGCCCTGGGTTGGATTCGAACCCACAACCTTTTTTCCAAGGGAGCACATATGTACAGGGAAACAGCCACTTGTTTGTAATATATCGTCTGCTTTCGTCAAAAACTCCAACTAATTTACTTCCAACCGATTCCTGCTGTGACCTTACAGTCCAAATCACAAACAACTGTTGAAGTTTGTGTCTGGCTCACTGGAAATTGTCTTCACCCACTGTAGTCTGCATCCTCTCCTTTCTATTTAAAGTGTGCATAAAATGAAGCAATGTCATTATTCATTTTTTTTATTAGGATTTCTTTTATCTTATTTTCAAGTCAGATAATTTGTAAACATGTGATATATTAGAGGGTATTTTTGACATCTGTCAAGGTCTGCACTCTTTGCTCTCTATTTGAAGAGTGCATAAAGTTACCCAAATGTTTTACAAGAAGCATTGTTAAAAACCTTCAACCTAAACTGTCACAAAAACTGCCAACATAGATTTCTCCAGTTTTCAAGTTGGTCTGGCTGGCTGTTTGGCTTTTTATGTATCACGCATACTGGACACACCAAAGGAACTAGAGGAATCGAATTGTAAATACTTACTTCATATTATGTCAAAAAAGATGGTGTTTTTTGTTTTTTGACGCATCCCCCCATAGGATTCTGATGAGAGGTTGAATTGATAATGCTTAATTGATCACACCTTTTGTGTCAGGCAGCACTCGTGCATGTTTGTTTGTTTTTTAATTTAGACTTGTTTTTAGTGATCAGTACCCAACAAAATGCGAAAAAAGTAACTTATTAGTTGATCATCATTTTTCCATTTTTTTTCATTGATTACCTCCCACGCAGGCAGCTGCCAAAAGACATTGGATACGTGACTGTTTCTATTGACTGACTGATCAGACCTGTCATTATTGATTTTTTGACAAGTTTTTCATTTCATTATAAAGATGGAAAAAGCAGGTTAGATTCATTGATAAAAGTGTTCTTTATAGAAAGGTATTATTGGCACCTGTCAAGGCAGACTATAAGGTATCACTCCATAGTTTTTGCCATAACTGCGTGGGCAGGAATTACGAAAGAGTGGTTATGCTCAAACAGTCACCAACTCTCCATCAATCACCGTGGTATGCCATTGTATCGATACATTCCAGTGGTAAAACAGAGAGAGAGAGAGAGAGAGAGAGAGAGAGAGAGAGAACAGGGTGAATTCAATACTTTGCCAAGAGCATTGGTACAAAATTAACACATCAGCCTTGGTCGAAATTCGAACTCGGTTCGTTTCATTGATAAAAGTGTTCTTTATAGAAAGGTATTATTGGCACCTGTCAAGGCAGACTATAAGGTATCACTCCATAGTTTTTGCCATAACTGCGTGGGCAGGAATTACGGAAGAGTGGTTATGCTCAAACAGTCACCAACTCTCCATCAATCACCGTGGTATGCCATTGTATCGATACATTCCAGTGGTAAAACAGAGAGAGAGAGAGAGAGAGAGAACAGGGTGAATTCAATACTTTGCCAAGAGCATTTGTACAAAATTAACACATCAGCCTTGGTCGAAATTCGAACTCGGTTCGCCGATTCAGTTTTCTGTACTAATAACCGTTACGCCGCCCCACATCTTTTGCAAGATAATGGTCTGGATTGTTATAGGTATTTACTAAACATAGTTTAGCCCGATACAAGACCACAGTTTCAGAGCAGCCACTGAAGATCGAATTTACTATACGCTAATAATGATCTGCAAGACCAGCTTGTTGAACTATGTGTCACTGTAAGGTGTTTGAAGCTTAGTTTAGTCTGGCACAAAGCAAAAAAGTGCTGGGTTCCCCGTGAGCATCGACCTTGCTATTAATAGTCAGCTAGACTAGCTCATATTTTCCAAGACGAGGTGTTCATGAAAAGAAGAAATAATACGTCCTTCCCTTACGCTGGCTACAGCTTCGGTTCCACTTCTCACATTACTACTTACTCGGCCTGTTTGCGATGTGTGAAATAATCTCAAAGGAGGCAGGCATCCCAAGTGGCGTCACTGTACACTTTTTCAAACAGCTAGGAGGAGAGATGGATGCATGCCTTTCCCGAAAGAATTAGTGTGAAGTGAACACAAACTGTCTCCGTTGGAGTTTGAACTCGGCTTGGCGAGTCCATTCTACGTGCCGTCACCTACTCGGCAACTCCGCGCCTCTGGCACGCGTCACAGGCTTCTTTATGCTTTTCTTTATGTTACGAATGTGTGTTCTTTGTGAAAAGTTGTTCCACAAATGTCAGTTTTGATTCTTGACAACTGAAACTCTAGAATAAACAGACTTTCCATTCTTGTAGAGAAGATCTCAAATCTTTGGCTTCACTATTTGGTCTTGGAGATTTAATTCCGTTTGTTTGGAAACAGCTGTAGTTTGTGGAAATAGATCAGTCAATGTTTGTTTTGCACTAATCTGAGCTTTTTCGTGGCTTCCGTGAAAATTGTTTCTGCAGAAAAAGCCGTTGGTTCTTTCCCATGAAATATAAACCTTTTTCAATTGATACATCAATACTTCGAATGCTTCTATTTGCTGTTTCTATATTATTTCTGATTCCAACGAAATTGTCATCTGTCAAGGATTTATCGTTTTGGGACAATAAGCTACAATAATGTATGGTTTCTTAAGAGTTGCAAAAGAAATAAGAAAAGAAAAAAAAGAGCATTGTTGTAGCAATTTTAAAAATATATGGTTTAAATTATCAAAATGGTGGCAACAATGCCTCTTTCTCCTTATATATTTTGAATTGTTCAATTAATGCTGGAAGCGATTAAGAAATGATACTTTAAATAATAATCCTTTCATAGCATATATTTCAGTCTTTTCTTTTCTTTCAATCAGATTTTTCAAGAGAAATTTAGAATGTGTTGTATCGCATCACATAATACATATCTCTCCTATTCGGTAAAATGACGTGATTAAACGAAGATACGACCCAAGTGAGCGTCACCAGAAGCCCATTTTTTTCTCACAGATTTTAGTATAGCTGCCGTCTGTATAGTTTCAATCCTTCCACTGATTTCTGATTCTTCAAACTTTTTTCAAAATTCTTTGAGCCGATGAAAGAGCTCCAATGATCTGATAAGGTTCACACGATTTCTTAGCCCCCTACATTTTTCAGTTATTCTTTTGACTGCTGGAAGGGTGACATAAATTATCCGGCATATATCATTTTCTTTATTTACGATGACTAAATCTGATTGCCTCATCTGTTTGAATGTCAAAGTTCCATATATTTTCTATTCCTTACGATATTTTTTGTCTTGTGCACATACTGTAAGTCTCTAAGGTCTAATCTAAGTTGTTTGCACCGTTTCCAGTGGAACACAGTTCCTACCCGGTTATTACTTATAATTTGAATGACAATATCATCCCTGTCCTCACTCAGGCAACATTTTCTATTTTGTGAAGTTTCACCAGTTTCGGAGAAAATACACCACACTTATTATCATAACTGCAATTTTTAAGGTAATGAAAGTTACCACGGTGCTGTAAGCTGAGATTATAACCCAGGTTTAGCTTGGAGAAATATTCGAACCAGTCAAATTCATTTTCACTAGATCGGTACAAAAGCATTTTCTCAAATTGATTTGTTGGTTCCAAAAGGGTTTCAAAATTTGTCAGCTTTGCATTAAATCTGGCAGGTGTTCTAGCTTCGTTTTTAAGCCATGTTATTATAAAAGAAAAGTAATGGTTCATAACATTAAAAAGGAATATATTTTAGGATTTTTTCCCATTTAATCATCTGGTAGAGATGAGACAGTCCACTTGAATTTCAGCTGTTTTGGCATTCAATTCGTAGTTAATGCTTGGTTGTTATTTGGTATTTACTCTGTGATAGTTCTTTTGTAAAATCACTATACTTGGTATAAATAAACTCACCAATTCAATATTGGTAACAAGTGAATGAATCTTCCAAGCGGTTGCAAAAACGTTATTTATGTACTTAGTCGTCTCAGTATGATATTATATGATTGAATGATGGAGATACCTTTTATTATGCAAGGATGATACATGCACCAAAGAATACACCTATAACCAAAGTAATTTCCTCTTGTATGCTGTTAATTTATCATTCACTGTGCTATCCTTAATGTAGATATATTTGCTTTAAAAAGAATCTGAAGACACAGCGAAAACACACACTCATATAACATTTAAAGTAGAATAAAATATATCTTGTGGTGTAAATAATATCATCTATGCCTTTATTTAGTGAAGATGCGGAAATGACTCTTCACTAAACAACAAATCTTGGACCCAAAAACAAGAATGATAACAAACATGTAGATGAATGCATCTTCTCATAAGCAAAATTTACACTTTAATACAAAGAAATTTTTAAAAAAGCAATTTTATTGGAACTTAAAAACCTCCCTTAAATTCAAATTAGATTGAGATTGAATTTAAATAGATAACGTCCATTTATTCAAATGAGGAAACAGCATTTTTAGAATCCTATATTTTGATTCTTGTCACTGACGATGTCTTACACACTGCCATACTAACTTTTGTTCAAATTTGTTTATACCTCATGAAGAGCGTATTGAAGCATTTTGAGGAATAGATAAAAGATATGACCAACAAAGAGAGCTTTTTAGTTTCCTCTTTTCAAAAATATTAATAAGGCACGCACGTTCCAAAAAGTGCATGTTTGGAAGGAACTGGGCCTTATGGTGCGTGAAGCATTCAGCAATAATTGTCAAAGAAAATCATTTTCCGTCCGTTGTACGAAACTACAGCTTCAAAGTTTGTCAGTCACTTCTCTCCAGTGTTGTCAATGTAGATATATCATATCTGAATTCAGGTCTATTAATAAAAAGTGAGAAAATATGCTCTCAACTAAAGATTATTCTACATCGATGAAAAGATATTTCTCGTACCTTCTTTTCCAATGAAAAAACTAATTGCAAAAAAGCAGTTAAATGAGTAGAAAATATAAGATTATAATTCTTCAAATTGCATTTGAAAATATAAGAAAAACAAAAAGGATAACCACAGTATATCTGTCGTTTATTCCTCGACCGGTTTCGTGAAAATCTTCAGAAGGTTTGAACATGAAATAATGAAACACTGTTCACTTTTTTTAAGATGTCGTTAATAGTAATAGAAATCAAAGATGAAATGTTTGAAAAGCCATTACTTCATTTAACTATAATATCATTTAATGTTCCATAGAAAGTTCGGTATAAAAACCCTGATTTTCTCTTTTTCAATCTTTCACTCTTTCTGTATCTTTCTCTTTCAATCTCTCTCACTCTTTCTATATCTTTCTCTTTCAATCTCTCTCACTCTCTCAATCTCTTCCTTTTAATCTCTCTCTCTCTCTCTCTCTCTCTCTGTCACTCTCTCTCTCTCTCTTTCTTTCTCTCTCAAGGTGGAAAACGTAGTAGGGACTGTTGAATGGAGTCGTTAAACCTAAAAAGAGAACTTAAGCTTTGTCCAAAGGACGACAAGATTCTTCCAAGGATACTTGAATTTTCCCACCAAGACTTGTCTCCTCTTCGTTCCTCATCTTTTCATCAAAGAAACCATTGTTTTTTGTTATTTCACAAAAATCCACATTTGTTAGTTACCCTTCTCTGAATGTTTCGTTTCGTTCTTGTTTTTTGGGGTTTTTTTCCGTTTTCATTTTGGTTTTGTAATAACCCACACACAGCTGAATACGCCTCAAGAATAATAACAAAGTCAAACGGCAAATACCAACATTTTAAATATTCGTTAAGACGATATACATCGGTCAACAGGACATATAATGTCGACTAGTTGTAAAAATTGAAACAGCCTGATCTATGATCAATGGTGTTATATTGAGAAATGGCTGTAGATTCAATATATTCCCCTGTATGTGTTATGTTCTTTCTTGATGATGCAGACATATTGTAAGTCAAAATTGAGACCTAATTTTTTTATGTATTCTGAGTACGTTGGAATGGTCATCTGTTTTGAGTGCGGTTTTTATAAACTCTTTTTGAGCGATATGAAGGTGTATGCGTGATAGAAAATGGATATAGATATAGGAAGTTGACAATTAGGTAAAAGAAAGACTTGAATATATACACTGTTTTCATCAGAGGCTCTGAAGAAGTCCAAATATCAGATTTACTAATCATCTTCAAGTCTTTTTTTCCACATTGTCAACTTTCTTTATATCATACATACATATACTCACATACATGTACATACATACATATATATATATATATATATATATACTCACAAACACACACACATGCACACACACAAACATATGAATTTAGTTAACAATAAGAAAAGAAAGCAATAATCGTATGTAAATTGAAATTAAGATTTATTCTACTAACATACTCATCATTCAGATTTATATTCCCATTTATATTTAATCATTTACTTCCTTTATTAAAAATCAAATTCGTTCATCGGATATATCATATCCGCAAACTGATCACACACAGAGGCACACGTATAAATATATATACATCTTTATATACACAAGTATATATATACACATATATATGCACACGCATACACGCACATATATATATATATATATATATATATATATATATATATATATATATGTGTGTGTGTGCGTGTCTGTGTGTGTGTGTGTGTGTGTGCATACTAGCTGAAGTACCTCTTTACAATGGATTGAATATGTAAGGAGTAGAAAAGGAGAACAGCTTTCAGGCTTGTATAAAAAGTATCTCTTCTCTTTTGGCTCCTCTAAGTTTACCTTAGCAAGTCATCTTTCATTTCTATCCTTTGAAAGGGGGATCCTATATTTAAACTTTGACCCCATAAAGGAGGGGAAGAAGTTTCCTTTCACCTTTGATCCCTTGAAGGCGGATAAATTTCTGCTCACCTTTGACCCTTTAAAGGAGGGAATGTTTTTGACATTTTGCTTTTGGTCCTCAAAGAAGAAAAATATTTCTCTTCATATTTAACCCTCCAAAGGGGGAAAACCTCCTCTCATTTAAAAATTTACCCTCAACTCTGACCTCTAAAAGGAGAAAAAGTTTTCCTTAACTTTTGACTCCATATAAAAAAAGGAATGTTTCTGTTTATATATATATAGGACGGAAAATAAGCATTCAAGTTCAGCATTAAATTCACATTGTAAAAAGAAACCCTCGTATAAGATTTTTCCTCTGAGTATGAATGCCAAATTTAAATGAGTTGCGCCCATACTCAAGATGATAGAAAGGCAAGAGAGTAGATGCGTGAGCTTTTGGACAAACCACTCCCCAATAAGTTTACTGACCCCCTACACGGACACTTACACAAGTGTGTGTATGTGTGTGCATGTGTGCGTGTGAGCATATGTGTGTATAGGTATCCATCGCTTTCCAAAGGTTCGTTTTATGCCACATTGTGTTTACGAAAATAGCGTTTATTTTGCTGTAAGCTATTATAGAGACAACCCGAGATATACAATATGTGGAACTGACTAAAAGGCAACAAGCACCCGAAGTTGCTTAACTCGCTCTACCCGCGTGAATGCTGTCGAACAGAAGCTAGGGACCGATTCAGTATAAACTTACATTGCAAATTGAACCACTTCTAAAAGCCAACTCAAGGGGAAATTTAAAAAACACTTTTTTCTGGTCAAAACGATTTCCAGACGGGCAGACTAACTTGAAAACTGGAGAAACCTATGTTGACAGTTTGGGTTGACAGTTTTTATTATTGAGTTCGGTCCGCACTGGATGCCCCATTTGTGCCAAGCAAAGCTAGAATTAGTTGGCAATTAAATGGTGTCTCCACACTAAAGACAGGGATTTTTAATGCAGATCTTCAGTATTCTCAGCCACTTCATTTTGAAAATTGGTTCAAAACAAAATTCCTGTCCTAAATTCCTCTGTTTTCATTTGTTCTCATTTGTGCCTCTGTAAATTAAGTTCAGTAAATAAAAAAGAAGTTAGTCTAGACTTGCTTCGTAACTGAAATTGTCATTCATCTCCCATCTGGTATTCATCATTGTTGTCGGCAGCAGCCTGATTAGCTTTCAAAATCCATTGTCGGATATAGGCCTTTACTAAGGCCTGTCGTTGAAAGTACAAGACATGGGGAGTGTTGTGCTTAACCCAGCCACGCTGGCCCATTATTTCTGGAAGGGATTGTCTGGCAACTCATTCTTGGCCTCTTTGACAACGTGGAACGTACTTGGTACAGTCCTAGACTCATTCACTGCATGAAAGCTTTTTAACTGTATTCGTTAAAACATTTTTTTCCTTTACTGTTCCTCCACGCTCCTTCTCTATCAGTGTCAGATGTGATAGACATCAAATGAATTAGAGATTTTGAAAAATAAATGATATTTTGAGAACCTTTGTTAAAAACCTTAATCTTAGATTAATCGATAGATGGATAGATAGACAGATAAATAGATGGTACACTGCATACATAAAATATAGACACGATATGATAGTGACTGGCCATGTTGCAAGAATGGCGGACAACCGATGGACATCGCGACTTACTGAATGGATATCCAGAGATCACATGAGAAACCGGGGCCGGCAGAATATTAGATGGAGAGACGAGCTAAACTAATTCAGAGAGTACTGGCTCTGCGACGCTCATGACAGAGCAGTGTGGCGAATCCTGGGGAAGGTCTATGTCCAACGACGGACGTTGAAATACTGATGATGATGATGATGATGATGATGATGATGATGATGATGATGATGATTGACGTGTTAATGGGCGTGTTGGAATCATCATGAAATTATCGAACGTATCGTTGATTCACTTATATTCAAGCTTTCAAGCGATCGCTTAATTCTCAGACAGGTCTTTCCTGTCCCATTCCTACTGCAGTCAGTCTATGCGTTGTCTTGTAAAAATCAGCGCAGTAAACATTTTCTTGGCGTGTCAATAACGGGAGAGAATCTTCCTTAGTTTATCTCCGGTCGACGGATGTATGGCTCAATCAAAAGCCTCCAAGAATTCCTTCTTTACGTGACCACGATCTGGGGCCCCACGATAATGGACGGAACTTGTCTTCAACATATGAATGATCTTTCCGGCCCTTCCCCGTTGTCGACCGCCCGGGCCGTTTGAAATATACAGAAGCCAGCAGATTTGATTTAGGCAACGTTGACAGATTAACAGTTTGATATTTTGCAATGGAAGAGAATCAATAACTCTGCTATGTGCGGGGGCGTAGGTTATCGGGGGAGGGGGGATTGACTCCTTGGGGCCCATCCAATGTTTTGTGAGATTTTTTATAGTATAATAGCAGAAGAAGTGCTATATGTGGACCACTATTCATGGAGTTTTCGGTTTCTCTCCTTTGGTGGCCTGATCGGGTGTCTAGTTGAAAAAATGCTCGGGATTCGCTGTGAAAAAGGCTGAAAATATTACACCGTGTACTGTCCAATATTGTTTGAATTATCGTTTAATCTATATCGTTAATCTTCTGATTAATGGAAATACCTGATAAAGATGCATGAACACATGCGTATAAGTTCGTTTGGCGGCTGTACAGATTAGAGAGTTGCAGTAAATGAAGAACGTTGTTTCCCCTTTACTGTTGAGATCACATCGTATGGTCACTAAATATAAAAAAGGTCAGATCCTTAGAATCTTGCACGGGAAAATTACGAAAATTTAAGGAAACATTACTACTATTTGAATTTTCCAGGTAAAACCTTGTCTATTATTAATAATTATTGACTAATATTTCTATCGTCTTAATTGCAGTTGATTTTTATCGTAACTCTCAGATCGACCATCTACGATCGTTAGTAAGCATAATGGATTAGATATGAAGAACATATCTCTGGTTAGACACAAATTCCTTAATAAAAGAAATATTAGTCCAAATTTACCAAGATAAATAATCCAAACATCTGATAAGTACTAATATAATTCGGCTGCAAAGACTTTACTTAACACCTCAAGAAGTACAACAACGCAGGAAACATAACAACTGACGACGTGATATAACAAGGAACGACAAGTTGAACACATAACTATTGTCAACAGCATAACAAATCGCTACTACGCAAAAGATAGAAATAATTATTATTCTATAATCCTGCCAGTTATTTGATTAACTAAATAAACATTTTGAAAACTTATAGATTCTAAGGAAAATCCGACTACAAGGGAATCTTTGGCGATTGTATTTCCTTTTTTTTTGATCTATGACAACAAAAGATTCGACAACTTCTTTCCAGAACAAAACAAGCAAGCTATAAAAAAATATTATTGTGCGTACAACTTTGATATCATGATAAATATTCATAATTAACTCTGATACATTTTTATTCATTAATCACAAGTTTGATACCTTTTAATTGCCATATGTTTACGATAAAATGACATTTAAAAGTTTCATTTCATTGCAATCAGAAACTGTCAACGAAAGCAGTTACCGAACTGTCAACATAAGTTTCTTAAGTTTTCAAGTTGGTCCAGCTGGCTAGTTATGGATGTGTCATGAGTAGAGGCTTCACTAATTGAGCTAGAGGGCTTAAAACTTCGACATTTGATATATCTGTTTTTAAACTTTTTTTTTTAACTCAGAATAATTTTTTTAGTGGGTGTCTAATTTACAATGTAAGTTTATTTTAAATTGGTCCCTACTTTACGTCTGATAGTGTTTACACCTTTTTTTTCCTTAAAAAACCCAAACTTTTTTTAGTTATCATCGCCCAAAACAAAAAATGAGAGAAGTGCAATGGTAGACCCTTTTTTATTGATGACCCCTAACATGGCATGCTGCCAAAAGACAGCTCCTATTGAGCAAATAACAATACCTGTCTCGTTATTGATTTTCTACACTTATATTCTGGTAATTAAAAGTTTTCTCTAATTTCCAATAAGATATGCTACTTGCTTCAGGTTTGTGACGATGTTTTGTGTTCCTAATTTTGATTTCGTTATTTGAGTTACAACGTAATTCATTGGAACTGTCTTTTGTGTGTGTGTCTGTCTGGAATGTCCACAGTCCCCGAAATACCTTTTCCTAGACAGACAGATAGATAGATAGATAGATAGATAGATAGATAGATAGATAGAAAAAATAGATGTTCATTTGTATCATGGTCAGGCCTACAGTCCATCTTTGGATGAAAGGTAAGATTAGGCTGATGGTCCAATAGAAAATACTCTTTGAGGATTAGGGATATGCACTGATGAGATTGTTATGGAGTAATTTCAAAGAAATATCTATTTTCAATCATTAATTTTCTCCGAGACAAATTCATTAATTTACGTTCTCAATTTTTTTCAACAAAGTAATTTTCTAGAGTTGGTCCCAAGGAATACTTTTTTTTCAATGAATGTTCTGAATGAAATTCCCCTGTGGGCTCACTGAGTGAGCTTGGTTACTGGCTGTGTGACAATGACAAACCTGTGAAAACACGTCTCGCGCAGGTTTGCTTCTTCAGACATCTCATTACCTCGGTCTGTCAACCCCCGTACTATCCAGACTTTGCTCCTGGGGCCTTATGGCTTCTCGGTTGCTGACTTCAATTTAGTGTTTGAACATATTAAATCCGTAGATATGTTCAGTTGAGAATCTTTCATGGTAGGGTGGCAAACAAGTTCGTCTTAGAAACTAGTAAGCTCGTGTCGACAGTTGTATAACCACGGGTTCCTTTCTATTGCAACCTTATGTTATAGTAAGATATGATCAGTGAATAAAGATTGACACGCTCAGTTAGTCTTCCAATATGGTACAATGAAGAAGGCCTCCCATCTTAATAGACAATGGATAGACGCAAATGTGACTTTTGGGCAAGGCATATTGGAATATCATTGAATGCCAAGTCGACAGAATCCTCCTCTCGGCTTCGTAGATTTCGTTCAAAGTAAAGTGGACACGCTTGACATCAACCTCGCTGTAGGGGCTACCGGAAGAAACCCAAAATTAGCATTCACCCATGCCAATGGGGTTCCTCTCACTGGTTTGGTACCAGATTAGTTCGCCTCCTGCACTGTTCACCAACCATGGCTAGAGAGCCTAGTTTACCCTTTTTATTACCACAACTGACGCAATAATCAAATCATTTCCACGAACAGAAAAATTTACTCAAAACTAATCTAGATATTTGCACTTTGCATAAATGAATCACTGTAGTGTATATAAGAAGTAATTATCTAAAAATTATCTAAAATATCAGGAAAGAATTATCTAAAATTATCTTTAAAGATTGATCTTTTATATAAAGATATCTAAGAAAAAATTACCAACACAAGATTTGGACACTGATGGTCCAAAAATTACAATAGAGACCAATGAAAACACTTTTTTGAAAAAACAAAATAAAATAAACGTGCCTAGTGATGTATTCATGCAGAATTTCAAGGTCGTAGCCCCCAAAATGTGACCAAGAGCGTCTGGACACACACACACACACACACACACACACACAGAGAAACGAGCACACCAAGAAAAAAGAATCTGTAGCCCACTTGGCTGGTTGGTCGACCATCTGTAGGGCTACGATGATTCGATTCTGATTCATTTTTGTCGGTATTTTTGTTACCGATTTCAACTAATTTTACCTTCATCCTAACTTCGACGTTGCTTTTTATCACATAATCATTGTTATAATACTTCATCCAATCATGAGAATGAATCAAAATCTATTTCTTGTTGTTATGATTAAAACTAGAATTGTCAGCTTTTATTCGGCCGATTGAATTTCCGTGGTCCAGAATTCCTAGTATAGTAAATAAACTGAATTATTTTTGTGAATCGACAATGTGGAAAGATCCGTCCTTGATCTGAGTAATGCATTACTGAGAATCCTTCTTCATGCTCTAAGCTAGGATCGCGATAGTGATTATGTTTCTTAAACTATTGAGATTATTAAACTATCCAGAATTACTTCAAGCTTCAAATTGAAACTATCAACTATTTCATGTTGAAAATTGACGGATTTCCAATTAAATTACAATCGCTTGCAGTCATTTTATTATCTGCAACTAAAACAGAGGTTTATTCATAAATAGGTATATGAATTATAAAATGCGTTATATGATATAAAAACGTATTTTAAACGATATCCCGTCGTTACACGGTCAATATATCCACTCAATATAGACGACGTAAATAGAACAAACAATTAACGAAAACAGGGCTGCTGCAGGAATCAAACCTGCCATTGACAGGGTAACTGCTTCAAGGGAGCAATGCTCTTACCATTTAGCTGAACAGCCGTCGGTAATGCAAAGGCCAAATAACTGCTTTTGACTCAAATTTCCCTGTTTTCTTTAATTGTTTATTCTATTTAGATTGTTTATACTGAGTGATGTATTAATCGTATGACGATTGGAGATCGTTTCAAATAATCTTCTATAACAATATAAGGCAATTTATAATTCTTTCGGTCGGACAATATACGTCCATTTCCTGAATACAAATAGGTATATCTAAACCAGTTTGGCCAGATAGATAGATAGATATGAAAAATGAGATAGATTGATATGCCAAAAAAGATAAATATATATGAAAAATGAGCTACATAGATAGATAGGTCTGAAGAGAAGAGAACAGATAGGAAAAAACAAACACTAACCTACGGTTTGCCTGAACTCGTGTTACAAAAAAACTTCATTAATTTCTCTCCATGTACACAGGTTTTTATTTGTTCACTTATGAATACATATATGTATGTGTGTATATATATATATATATATATATATATATATATATATATATATATATATATATATATGAGTGTGTGTATGTGTGTGTTTGTGTATGTATGTATTTGGTTGTTTTGATTGAACCTATTATCACAAAGATCACGAAACAAAGTGCATGCTTTCTCTACATACTGTCTACTCTCAGCGGTGTTCGACACCTTGGCGAACATAAGATTCCTTACAAGTACTCTAAAATCATCATCTTTTACCTAAAAGCCTTTGGCGCCGAACTGTCTGTATATGATTGTCAAAGAACTAACTTCACCGTTTGTTTAATAAAGACTAACCGTGGCGAATAATCCAGCCAAATGATTGATTATTGGCTCGAGGCTATTCATGGATGTATGACGAACCTAATGAAAGGTTGTTTAACTTTGATGTCGTTAACAATCGTATCTATCCGTCGAAGAGCTCCTCTTAGAGTCATTGTATACTTTTCGATTACTTGTCAGAACGAGAGAAGAAAAGATCAGCACTCGTAAACATGACACACAGTAAGTACAAATATATATATATCAACATATTCATGCATCTTTAAAATTGACACAACGTAGACCAAAAGTATCTGATTTTCGTCCATTTCTTTTCCAAGTTCAATTTTGTTTCAATATTTTTCATGATCATTTTTTTTTAAATCTTTGGTCCGAATTCTGAACGTGAATCCCCTGAGGTTTTAGAGGTATTTGCAACGTGATGCCCATGATGAAGAAGTCTGGCGAATCCTGGGGAAGGTCTATGGCCAACGACGGACATTTGAAGGCTAGTGATGATGATGAAGACGAGGAGGAGGGGATTAGAATGTTAAAAAAAAAATTCAAAATGTATCAGATACTTTTTGTAGTCACTGTATACTCTTCATAAAACACACTCACCTAAAAGCCCTATTAACTTAGATGTTAAATATTCGTATCTGACTGTCATAGAGTTTCCAAAATAATCCCGAGTAGTTTTTGACATTATCATTAATTTTGACTATTTTTTACCTTCATCCTAACTTTCAGTTGCTTTTTATCCCAACTTTGAATCGGATCATAATTCTACTACAACGATTAAAAAGTGCAATCAGAAAATATAAAACAAACCCACGGTGAGAATCGAACTAACACCCTTCACCTTCTTATTGCTACTTCTCGTTTTTCATCTTCCTATTCTTAACATTCTTCTCCCTCTTCAATTTTTCCCTCATCTTCCTTTTCTTCTTCTCCTTTTTTCCTTCTTCACATTTTTACCTTCCTCTTCTTTTCACCTTCTTCTATTTCCCATTCTGTATCTTCCTATTCTTCCTCGCCTTTTTTGCCTTCACAGGCTTCTTCATTTATTTTTTCTTCTTCACATTTATCTCCATTTTCATTTCATTTTCTTCTCATTCTTCACCCCCTTCTGAATTCTTCTTCTTCTCATTCTTCTTTGTCTTCTTCTTTCTTTTTTTCCTATTCTTCTCTTCATCCTTCACATTTTCCATCTCCCTTGCCTTCTTCTCCTTCACATTATGCATTCTTTTTCACCTTTTCCTTCTTCTTTGCCCACTTCATCTTCTTCACCTCCTTCTCCATCTTCCTATTCTCCTCCACTTTTTCTCCTCCTTCTTCCCATTCTTCCTCTTCTCCTTATTCTTCTTCACCCGTTTCTTCTTCCATACCTTCTCCGACATTTATCAACTTCAACTCCTTCTTCCTCATCTTTACCTTCAACTTCAATTTCTTCTTCTCTTTCACCTTGTTGTTATTGTTGTTTACCTTTATTCTCACCTTCTTTCCTTGTTCTTCTTTTCTAGTCTTTTTCATTCTTATATATATATATATATATATATATATATATATATATATATATATATATATATATATATATGTGTGTGTGTGTGTGTGTGTGTGTGTATCGAGAGAGAGGGGGAGAAACAGGGAGAGAGAAATCATAATGAGTTTGATGTCTCATTTACAGCGTGAATTCGATCTGTTTCATTCAATGGATTCTTCAAATTCAGCGTTTTTTTAAGCATTGAGCGTTCCAGAATGGAGAAATTTTTAAATATATATATATGCTTTTTATATATATTCATATCTTATCAGCATACATAAGATGACTGATAAAGCTCCACATAAAGACAGAGACAAGAAAACTTTTTTTTAACTAATGAATGCAACGTCTGACGTCAGCTACTCGTGTGGGCGCTACATACATCAAAGAATATTTATTCGACATCGTGCAGGTGACGTCCTCAGCACGTTGCATTCATTTCAAATAACATTGAGACTGAATATTTATCTATGATTACTCTCGTTAAAAACAGCACTTAAAATTTTAATATAAAATCATAATAAAATATGATTCCAATAATCCTTGAAACATTACTTACTCTTGATAATAACCCACGATGGCCAAATGATCTAAAACTACTGATTTGGGGATTTTTTTTTTTAATCTTTTGCCCAAACTAGGAAAATTAACAAAAAATAGATAGACTGAGTTTTCCTGTTGCTTTCAATAATGTATGTTTGAATATATATGTGTGTGCGTGTGTGTTTGTGATAATTGTAGAGACTATTTTTTTGGAAACATATTTCGTTTAGCACCAGGATTAACCAAGTAGGTAATCGGCCGTTCAATTTGCTATTCCGGACGAAATGTTATCGTCTCTACAATTATCACATTCTGTTGAACATAAATAGTCTAATCTGATGATATATATATATATATATATATATATATATATATATATATATATATATATATATATATATACATATATATAGTGATGTTATGCTCCTGGATTGATGAGGGGGTCGGGTCTCCCAACATTAGATCCTTTAATCCATTTTGGATCGATCAAAATGAAATTCATCCCAGCGGTGTTTCGTTACCAATTCCTTCTCATTAGTATCTGCAGATAATATCTAAACGCTGAATACGTTTCATTCCTAAATTTGACGTCGCAAGCAGCCACGCATGGTCAAACAAACATACTGGTCACACACACACGTACACACACACACACACACGAACATACACATACCTAAGAGAAAGGAGAAAACTAACATAGACAAACATACTAATCACAGACGCACACTCCATCTGAAATATATCCATTCGGTGACATATATAAATCTCCACTTCCCAAGGGCCGGAACATAGGCGTATCATCAACTCAATCCGACCCTCGAACGTATACAAAGTATATCTCGTTAACCTTCCCCGACTTACACTTGGCTTCATAATACTCCTCATCTTTCATCTTTACCAACAATCAGTATTGACTCTCTGTTCGTTCAAGTTTAGTATATCATCAGAACATTTGAGGAAAGGCTTTTGGTACAGTTTAGCTACAATCATTTTTTTTACAAGGAGCGTCTGAAGACCCCAATTGGAACACGGCGAAATGCATTATTTATGAAGAGAAATAATTCTGAGATGTAGCACACCTCTAATTCTCCCATTTTTTCAAATTAGTACACCCATTCTGTCGGATTACCTTAAATCTACACAACGTATATATATATTACAACTTTTCCTGTTGAAAGAATCCATCAACTCTTACTGGAAGATTGCATAGCACTAACATTCTAAGCTAGAAAGTCATAAATTTCTTGAAAATGAATATTTAAAATCTTATGTTTAACTTGACACAAATTGACGAAAGGGTGAGCTATACATTGTGATAGCTAGATAGATGGATGGTTTATACAACCCTCAACATTGCTGAATCTAGGAACTGCTGCCGAACTCAATCCCACGTTGTGTTTGTCTTTTTTCATGATATCGTAACTCATTCTCTCTTGAGACAGCTTCAAGACGGAACTGGGGTTTACATGAAGAACTTAATGTTTGTGGGAGTTTCTACTGTCTAATAAGTGTAACACAAGCGCACGCCAGAGGAAGAACAAAGAAGTAGTCCATGTGATTTACTCCTATATTTATTTCCTGCTGATTAGGACGGAATATGGTTTGCTCATTAGAAGAAATGTTGTTTTGTTCTACTAACAAAGATATGTATTAATTATTTTTTCACGTCCTCGTCTGGAATAGATAGATTTGTCAACCCAGTTGAAAACAACGCTGACTTGTTCCATTCGATCGTTATATACGATACAAATTCTTTCGATCATATTGGATCATAAAACAATTAGTTTATCTTGTGATTTGAATCAAATAAAATGGTCATCACTCCGCGACATCACCAGGGTCCAATGCATGCCCTCCGAGGTCAGCAATCGTGGTTTATGAAAGCTCGTTTTGAAAGCTTGTCTGAATTCAAACCCCCGCCTCTACGCATGTGACACTCAAGTTTGCATTCAAAACATCATTATTGCTTTTAAATTCATCTATTTTCACTTTGGTATTCTTTTATTCCCCCACACTGCAGAACAACAGCTCCTCGGATATGATACCTGGTTACACAATGCCAATACCCTGATTGGAAAAATGAATTTAAATTTAACATAACTGTATCTTTTAAAATACGATACACAGTAGTGTGAGCATTAATGGATTAATCATGAATAGTTAATGATATTCTCCTTCTGACATAACCTTACTTGTATTAAAAAGAAGATTAGTTTTTTCTTGGTTGAATACTAAATTAATTTCTCCACTTCATAATAAATAACAAATCACTGATAGCTATTATGTTTTAATATTTGCAAGATGAATTATCATTTTCATCTATCATCATCAGCCTTTAAGCGTCTGTCGTTGGACATAGACCTTCCCCAGGATTTACCACACTTCTCTATCATGGGCGTCACGGAGCCAGTACTTCCTGAACTTGTCTAGCTCGTCTCTCCATCTAACATTTTGCCGGGCTCAGTTGCACATGTGGTCTCGGGGGACCCATGTTGTGAGTCGTGATGTCCATCGATTGTCTCCTATTCTTGTAACATGGCCGGCCCACCGCCATTTGATATTTCTAATGGATTCTATGATGTCCCTAACTCTTGTCTTTTCTCGGATGTACACTGCTGTCTTGTAGTCTCTCCATGCATTATTCTTTCGTGAGCACGTTGCATGGTTCTCCGTTTACGGGTCTGTCTCTTGGTTAAGTTCCATGTTTCAGCTCCATAAGTGACTATTGGGAGGATGCATTGGTTATACACCCTTCTCTTTAGGATTAATGGGATATTATTATTTTTTAAGGTTGAGCTAGCTCTGCCAAAGGCTTGCCATCCTAGTGTGATTCTTCGCTTGATTTCTTCTTCTTTTGAGGGTCTCATGGAGATTCGTTGTCCTAGGTAGATGTAGTGGTCTACTTTCTCCAGTTCTGTGTCCTCGATTTTGATCTTGGTGTTTTTCTCTCCAATGTGGTTGTTGCACATGATCTTCGTCTTGCTGAAGTTCATGTGTAGGCCGACTTTCTTGCTCTCTTCATTAGATGAGTATTGTTGAATTTTCTGAATTTATTTATTCATTTCCTCATTGTTTGTGATATTTTCCACCATATTCTCCAATGGCTTTCCCATTCATCCAACTCTGTATTACCTGATTGTAACGTCTCCTGCCCCTAAAAACTTCAGTCAAAAATAGCTCAAAAATCTCTGAGTGTGCACCAATTTCGTAAAATATTTTCATCTATAAGTTCACTCAAATTCTCAAACTTGTATGATATTTGAAAATAATACACAGTTTTTTTCAAAACTCGCTTGGATAAACGGCTTTGTCCGGTGAAAAATAACTGTAAATATAACACAGGGAAAATATTGATCTCAATATATTTCTTTTCACACATCAGAACAAGAAAAAAAGATTATTTGCAATATTTACCCATGAAAAGGTAGCTTTTACTGAAAAAATGTTCTGGTGCACAAAACGAATCAAATGATGTAGTTCCTTAGTTTTAAAGGACTTCTGGGTACATGACATTCGTGTTTCTCTCTCTGGGTTCCAACATGAAAATCTCTTTTTATGTGTTTTTTTCCTAGAATATATGTCCGAAAACGTTTTTGCTAAGTAAGGCAATGTTTTACAAAACAAGTTTTTAGCCCTTTACATCTTTCCGTTCGACTGAAAAAGTTATTTTAGACCAAAACTGATATCATCATCATCATCATCATCATCATCATCAGTCTTTCAACGTCCGTCGTTTGACATAGACCTTCCCCAGGATTCGCCACAATTCTCTATCATTGGCGTCGCGGAGCCAGGATTTCCTGAATCTGTCCAGTTCATCTCTCCATTTTATGTTCTGTCGGCCTCGGTTTCTCATGTGATCTCTGGAGATCCATGTTGTGAGACGTGATTTCCATCGGTTGTCTTTCATTCTTGCACCATGGCCTGCCCGTTGCCATTTGAGTTTTTTGATAGTTTCTATGATGTCACGGACACCTGTTTTCTTCCTTCCTGTCTTGTGATCTCTCCATGTAAGATTGTGCATGATACTCTCATGTGCAGGTTCCATACTTCTCAGTTTGTTGGTCTGTCTCTTGGTTAGGTTCCATGTTTCAGCTCCATAAGTGACTATCGGGAGAATGCATTGGTTGTAGTGATCTCCATTTACCTTAGAGATTAGGGCTACCAATCCTATCATATTTTTCTACTTCCCAAGTTACCCCCGTACGTACTTATTTCTTTCCCAGAGAGTAATTGTTTGGTTGCAATCCAGATAATAGAAGCTGAAAATTAATTTTACCTTCGATGATCCTAGGTAGCCACAGAATTCGAATAGGACTTATTCTGTGCAACCAACTTTTAGGTAGAAAGATATTTTTGTACTTCGTAGCAAATTAAATATCTCACTCGATTCATATCAATCGATCTTAATATGCAGGAACCTCCCGTTAAGTTCCTGAACACTGCAACTGTGACATGAAATAACGTTAAGTGAAACCGATATTACCATAGACACAATTACATGGATAGGGGTTATTTGATTTATTATAGTGCAGGGATTTTGCGACTGACTAATGTCTCGATAGAAAAATCACTTTATTTGCAATTCCACTAACGATATCTTATATCATCATATATCTATAACTCATTTTCTCAACGTCATTGAATAAAACATCGTTAACAGAGTAGTTCCTGTATATGTAATGTCAGTGGGCAATGATAGAAAAGTTAAAACCTTGCAAGTATATTCAGGTATACCTGGATTAGTGCGGTTAATTCCTTTTGCAGATTTAACGTACTGTTTAAAACCGCACTATTCAGATCTTATTCTTTCCCAGCTTATACATCAATACACGAATAAATCAAAATTGCTCTATTCAAGGTATTCCTGTACAGGGTTCAGATGCAATCGGCATTCGAATTTTCCCTACTGCAATCGTTTGTTGCGTTGGCATATATATGTATATATATATAGTCTGTTTGGATAGTGTGATGGTTGGCCTGTCTGCCTGTTTTATACACAAGTTCCAAGTTCCCATTATGATTAAAGATTTGGGAAATTCTTCATTTGGATAAATTTTCCTGTGTACTCAGCAGTAAATTGAGTACACTCTAAGCTCTGTGATAAGGATAGAGGTATCCCTTCGGTGGACTTGCATCTTGCCAAGGGTTTGGTCATAAAAACTTGTAGGTATAAAGTCCTGGTCTCTACCAAACTAGCAATCAGTTGCCGTATAGAAAGTAAACTAGGACTTCACACTCGAATGGGAATTTTCTCTTAAAAGACGTACGCTTCGCCTTTTTTTATTTTTGCTTATATGTGAACTCCATATAGGGGTCATCTTTGCAAGGATGCTTAGTAGTAGTCTGGGAGTAGCCTTGCAGAGATGGCCCCTATATGGAGTTCATACCCCTTGACAAAATGAATATCCCCATACCACTCACTACCAAACTCACAACATTCTCACCAAATTCCCAATAAATAGAACCAAAAAACATAGACAATCATTCGCCTGATAAGGCCCGAATAGGGCAGAAACATAAGCTAGTTTGTGTAGCGAATCCACATTGTACTATTCATTCCCAGCTCTACTCTAAAACAACTTCAGGAGTAAAAAAGTTGTATGTATCGAACACTCTATGAAATAAATCTATTACATTTCGGAAGTAATGATTCATTATTGATATATTATTATATTATGTTATACTGCTAGCCTGTTTTGTACCACATATACCGTATATATATATATATATATATATGTATTAACATAACATATTTGTTAGTGATGTCGTAGATTGCATAATGAACTATTACATATATATGTTTTGGGTTTATATTAACACGTATTTTCTACATGAAAAAAGGTTGATGATCAATTTTAATCGAAATGATATACTTGTATTCCGGAAAAAATCAACGTACATTTTTAATAACGTGATTCGATTATTATTCTTCGATTGTCTTTACTTTCCCCCAAAAGAAGAAAGAATGAATAACGGGTCTGGTTAGCCACTCAATAGGAACCGTCACATGTCCAATGTCTTTTGCAGCACGCCATGATGTGGGTCATCAAATAAAAAATGGAAAAGAGGTGATCAATTAATAAGATACTTCTCTCACTTTTGTTGGGTAGTGATCACTGAGAAAGTCCGAATTTTTGACAAAAACCAAATAAGCATAAATGATATTGCACAACAAACTACGGGATCAATCCAAAACAAACTTACATTGTGAATTGACCCAACATCAAAAGCCTATTAATGGGAATTATCAAAAAGATCGACTTTTCTGGACATAATAAGGAGTAAAGGCTTCTAGGCACGCTACATAAATACACACATACATAACTGGCCAGCAAGCCAGATCAGTTCAAAAACTTGGAAAATATTTTTCTGGAGACATTTTTGATGACAGTCTTAGTTGACGGTTCCGGTCATTTTTTGAAATGCAGGCTTATCAAATATTGACATTTCAGGATTTTCGTCTATTTTCTTATTTTCAACGTAATTTCTTACTTCAATAATTCACAATAAGAGTTTTCAGTTCTTATATTTTCCGCTCTCAAATTATCCGCATATGTTATATGCCAAAGGTCGTGATCAGCGTGGGCGTGCCAAATTGTAATGAAGTAGCTGAATAATCAGAGTGTGACGGTTACTAATGATGTCTAATTGAAAGTTCGGAAAGAAATGGAGACTGACTGTTTTTTTCGTTTTTTCAATCGAGGATGGAAAGTAGTCGATAGATTCATTTAAATAATGACTCTATCGATTTTTACAGAGCTTATATAGGTCCAAAATAAATCAGTGTCCTTACACTGGATGCAGCTTCAGCTGTCCCTACTTAAGCTCCACATATCACATAACTACTTATTTGGACTGTTTGTCATATGTGATGTATACTTAGAGACTGGTACCCGGAGTGGCGTCACTTATTTCACTTTGCTAGCATGATCAAATAAGAGGAAAAGGAGGGAGTAAAATAGTGTTGTGACAATAACCTAGATTGGGGAAGGTCTTAATACCTTGAAAATTAGCATTTGATATTCTTGGCTTTTATTTAAGCTCGAACATGGCTAATTGGGCCATGAAAGATATTGCTTTCCAGGGCTAATTGAGTCATTGAAGCCATAGATTTTCATGGCAAATTGGTTCATGGGAACCATAGCTTTTCATGGCTAATTGGGTCATTGAAGTCATATCCATCCATGTCTAATTGGGCCATAGGAACCATAGCCTTTCATGGCTGATGGGGGCATTGAAGCCATAGCCCTTCATGATTTTTACATGCCTGTTCATTATTATGGGATTTTTATTGAGATGATTAATTCGTTCTGTATTTATCATTATAGATCTTACGCCGGTTACGAGCGACACATGCAATATTTTACGTTGGATTTTCTCTATCAACTGTTTCATTGGTGATTTCCATCATCATCTTCCGATATTTCAGGTGAGTTTATGACATTTTCTAATCTCTTGAATTCTTTTAATCTTCTTCGCTCACAATCTTCGGAGTTTGATTTCTGGGTTTTTGGGGTTTTTTTTTTAAATAAAATCTGTTTATTTTCTCATGCTTTTACTTCTAAACCAAAACATAGAAAAGCATAATGTTGTATGTGACCCAGCAGGATTTGTAGTGCAAATTCTCACCTGGAACTTATCCTTTATTCCAATCTGCACAAAATTATATCTTCATAGCTGAAAGGAAATCTACCTGAGTTTGGTTGCGATAAAAAATTGCAATTTCAATTAAGGTAAATAGTAGCTCAAATTGATAAAATTAATGAGATAATGGTGTACAAAAGAAACACTTATAACCTGAAAGTGTTTATCATTAATCCTTCAATCCTCCGGGCAAGCTTCTAGGACCTAAGAACGATCATTGATAAATCTGAACTTATATATATATATATATATAGATAGATAGATAGATAGATAGATGATTGATATATATATATATATATATATATATATATATATATATAGAGAGAGAGAGAGAGAGAGAGAGAGAGAGAGAGAGAGAGAGAGAGATCTGGGTCCAATTCTTTACGAAATTATGAACAAATGTACTGACAACAGCAATTGACCATCATTGTGGAACAAGTGTATTTACTGATTAAAATCTGAAGGATTGTGTTAGTCATCCGACGAACACAGAGGGAACAAAACTCAGAAAAATAAGATTCCCGTCGAGTGAACAGGCATATCAGAATTTGCAAAGATTTTCCCCTAAATGGGGTTCCCATTGGATCCCTATAAATAAAACATGGCACACAGAAGTTGCATATGATCAAATCTTGGACCATGGAGTATATTTAGATGAGAAAAATATGAGACGTACCTGTGCCATTTCGATGGATGACAACCATTAGTCTAACATGTGGGTTCAACCCCTGATAAGTCACACTTTACCTTAAAGCTTCATTGCTCAGGCTGAAGGGTTATTCTGCAGAAAGGCCACTGCTGTGAAAAAAACTTCTAAAAATCATCGTTCACGAAGCCAGGCCATTCATTCATGTATATATAGATATTTATGAATGCTTTATTTTTTAAAAACTGTATTTGAAATGGTCTAGACAGTGCAAATAAAGATAAAACAAATTGAAGAAAAATGACGTAGGAGATAATTTTTGATAGGGTTGGAAATAACATAACGGGTTCTCAAATGTTCTGTTGGATTATATATCCATTCCTTAATAATATATATACGTGTATAATGATAAGATATTTTCTTTAATACATCAAATTTTTGTGACATTTTTAATTATATATGTATACGTTTAATTAAGAATGTCAGACAATAAGCATCTTTTTAATCTTTTTTTTTCTCGTAGAAGTGAACGACTCTCTTGATTCAATGTATAGGGATACTTTCCAAAAGATATAGCGCTTTCGGCAACATATACTGCTATTTCAAATATCAATATATGGAAATGAACACTACAACTCCATCTTGCTATTGAAAATGGCAGAAGATACTGCCGAAGGCCCTCTATCTTTCGGACAAGGGATTTGTTCACTTGTGAAAGAAAGATGAGTAAATTTTTAATTATATATATATGTATAGCCGTGAGAAAAATTCAATGTGGTGAAATGAACTTATTATCTCGTATCATTATCAATATATATATATATATATATATATATATATATATATTTAGGATATATACATACATACATATATATATATACACACACACATATATATATATATATATATATATATATATATATATATGTATATATATATATATATATATGAATTATTAATCGTGTTATATTGATAGTTCATTCTATTTATGTTGTCTAAATTGAATGATATATAAACCGCGTAACGACGGGAAATCTTCTCTGATAAGTTTCTTTATGATACAACACAATTTTTAATTCTTTCTGTCGGACCAAATAATGCCCATTTCTTAAATACACACACACACACACACACACACACACACACACACACACACACATATATATATATATATATATATATATATATATATATATATATATATATATATATAAGACATCCGAAGTGACTTATTTTCTGGAGAGCACATGGTATGAATGTAGAGGACACCGACAATCATTCCCAAATGTTTTCTCAATAAGATTTCCACCTTAAAGCCAAAAAAGCAGAACATTAAAACCACTCAATATTTTTGGCACTGCTTCAAAATCTGAATACCATTTAGTATGACACGTTATATTTCCATTCTGCTCATAATAAAAGTCGTTGAAGTAAAATAAGATTAAAATGTTTATGATCAGACGAAAATGATATATGTGATGTTTATATGATGGGCCTTCGATCTTTATTATGCCTGAACAGTTTCGTCTTGGTCTGCTAAGACACTTGTTATTATATACATAGGCATGTTGACTTATATTCACTCAGTCGAACGATGAAAGACTAGCGAATAAAACCTGCTGATAATACCCGGTGAAAGTAGGCTCACAAACACTCTACAGCATATATATATATATATATATATATATATATATATGTGTGTGTGTGTGTGTGTGTGTGTGTGTGTGTGCATGTGTGTGTGTGCGCGTGTGTGTGTGCGTGCATGTGCGTGTGTGTGCGTGTGTGTGTGTGTGTGTGTGAATGGGACTGGGGCTGTGAGGAAAATATCCTTCCGGTCTGGATAGGAACGATGCCTCATGGTCGCAGATTTGACGAGTTCCCTTATCTACATAAGTTAGCTATGGGGGTCTGTCGCTCCTTTGTGGGAGTGTTCCGACAATATGACTGACATTGGAAATTGGTCCACAGGACGGATATTCATACATCCAAATGTAATATAGATAAATACTGTTTGCTGATTAGATTTTACTCTTTCAAGCTCTCAGGGATACAGATTTCTGAGCAATAGATACTAAGTGATTCCTTCGCTCAAATAACTTATAAACTTTGACAGCCATTAATGTTGAAGAATGTTTTTTTTTTAGTTTCGCAACTTGTTCTTAATGAGTTCATTCCACAACTGTGAATCGTATCTAGATGATTTAAACAATTATGAATGAATCCATAACCTGTGGTGTCACGTGGTGGACACATGAGAAGCAAGTTTTCCTTCGTAGTCAATTGTTGGTTATAGAGTTCTGATAAATATCTTTTTCTTTTTTTTTTTTTGAAAGAATAAGCTGTTGATTATTATTAAAAGAACATTTCCTGTATGAAGTCGAGCTGTATATTGGAAACCAGTAAACATTCGCGAGACACAATTCAACAAAATGTTTATGTAGGTTTTTGATCTAAAAACCCTGTCTGAAGTCGACTGCGTTTTCTTATGTAACAACAAGAACTATCTTCACCAAATTAAGGGGAGTAAACTCTTCAGTATTTGTCTATCAAGTTGGCACGATATGTAAAATTAACCATCCACAACCGTGATTTGAAATCACGACCAACTGATTGGTAGGCGGCTTTATTACCGACTGGAGTAAATCGACAAGTATGATGTATCTATAAAAACTCATAGTTATACACAAGGGCTTATTTCATTCTAATAAATGAATACGTTTGCACTAAAATATCTTTTTTAATGATTATTTATTTATCACAATATTTTTTATACACAATACAAAAGTTGCTGAAAGGATCTTCAATTCGGATTGAAGTCGGAGGGGATTTTGACAGTATCCAAGCTTGTTAATGTATTATTTTTATTTTAAGCAAGTTTTTCTTCTCTCCTCTCACTTTCAGGAGCCTTCGATGTGTTCGCACCCTGATTCACTGTAACTTGATGCTGACGTTCGTATTCAGAAATATCCTCTTTATTATACTGAGCAGTGTCCTAACTGACGTGTCAAAACCAAATATGGAGGTAAGAATTTTTGGTTGTACTCATGTGTGCGCGTGCGCAACTCTCCTGTATATATAAATGTACAATTCAAGCAGAAAGGATATCTTTTTAAATTGAACCTTTTTTCATGTAATCAATTTTCAAAAGGTCTATTAGGTCAATCAAAAGAAACCGTCAACATCTTTAGCAGCATGAGAGTGATGAATTGAAAATCGTAACAAGGAGTGAGCAATGGATAGGTCATTTTCTGGACTTTTTTTTGACAGTGATCATTTAAAAAGTCTGGATGACGATGATGATGATATATAATATATCCTGCCGACATGAAGGTTATTTACAGGTCTTGCTCGAAGGTCTATCGTATGAGTACTTCGAAACAAACACTGGAAATAAACAACGTGCTGGAAAACACGATTAAGGGATTGAGTCGTTGCAATTATATTCTTTGCGTCGATGGCGATTTCCCGGGGGGGTGCACAGGTGAGGAATGCATTAATTGGCAAGTTTATTTTTGGCATTGATGTTCCAGCTAGAAAATATTCAAGTCTTATTAAACATTAAACTGCCCAGGAAAAACAACAGCATGGCTTCAAATGCAACTGGATGAAGACTCGCTTCATCGCAATTTATAAGTTTACAGGGATTAATAGGGATACTGCATTCAAAATACAAATGACATTTTCTCATCGAATTATCTTCGACTTAAAATATCCATGCTAAAACTCAAAGTTAATCATCATCAGTCTTTTACCGTCCGTTGTTGGACATATACCTTCCCCAGGATCTGCCACATTTCTCTATCATGAGCGTCGTGGAGCCAGTATTTTCTGAATTTGTCTAGTTCATCACTCCATTTTGTATTTTGTCGACCTAAGTTTCGCACGTTGTCTCTAGAGATCCATGTCATGAGTCGTGATGTCTATCGGTTGTCTGTCATTCTTGCAACATGATCAGCCCATTGACATTTGAGTTTTTTAATGGAGTCTATGATGTCTCTGACCCCTGTTTCCTTTCTGATATAATGTGCTGTCTTGTGATCTCTCCATGAGAGATGAGCAGAGTTAAAATGCACTTCAAATAGGTGTGACTCATTCATTCAGATAAGAACATTTTTCTCATTACACACCGTACATAGGAAATAATCAACTTTACCTCATTCGAACCTGCAAAAAGCTAACCCTCTGATCTAAGCTCAGCGATGATTTATTCTGGGTAAATGAATGGGCCTGTTTTGTCCCTTTAAACAATGGAACGCCCCCTGCAGGATGCATGCCTGGGTGTAACGTATGGAGATCCTTTGATGCCCAGTCGTCAGATTCCCCCTTCTCAGCCTGGCTGATATAGTCCATAGGAAGGCAGAGAGCGATACTTCTGACCATTGGGGTTGTCGGAAAGACGTCAAATTTGACGTCAAACCTTGATCTGGAATCAAAGATATCTTTCCTCGATACTGGCTGCTTTCTCTTTACCCTACTATTTTACCCATGGGGAAGAAGAGATAGATTCATGCTTTTCCCAAGGGCCTTCTTGCAAAGTGAATATAGACAACTTTTCAGTAGCTTCACTGATTCAAAACTAGATAATGTTTTATGCTTTCACCTTTTAGCTTTAGTGTCATCTTCTGCACCTCTTGGTCTCTCGAACGATATCCCGATGGGGCTAACATTCAGTATCACCGAAATATTCGACTGATTTGTGAACAAAGTCCGGCACGCTAGCACTGATAACGATGCTCCCTGGCGGTAGATTTGAAATGATCTAGGCTGTGGGAGTTGCCAGACCACAGAAAGAAGGCCGAAAGATGTTCAACCTAACGACATGGATATGGTTACACAAGGGAAATCTAGGGAGAGAAACCGAATCATTTCTCATGGTGACCGAAAACAACGCTTTGTGAATAAATTATATGGACCAATATAGATAGGACACAAGAGAATAGAAAATGCTGATTTTGTAAAGTTAAAGATGAAATAATTAACCACGTAATAAGCGAATGTAGCAAGTTAGCCCAGAAAGAGTAAACAAACATCTGTGACTGGGTGGAAAGTATGACCCTAAGGAAACTGTGCAAATGACTACAATTCGGTCATAAAAACTGGTGATATATATACAACCCAGAATGTTCCCAAGAAAATGAAAAACAGGAGATCCTCTGGGACTTTGAGATTCAAATGCATTATCCAATTAGAACCAGAATACCAGATATAGCTGTTGGAAACATGAAGAAAAATCAAGCCAGATAGAATATTTCATTGATCCAGTAGACCACAAAATGGAATTATGAGAATACAAAAAGCTGGATGAGTATCAGGAGCTTACCAGAAATCTGGAGAAGCTGTGGAAGATGACGAAGACGGTAGTACCGATCGTAGTTGGAGCGGTAGGAACAATCTAGAAAAGCCTAGCGTAAAGAATTGGAAATTTATTTCATATATTTAATAGATTATTTCCTTTATTTTTCCAAATAATCATTCTGACTTTGATTTGATGACATTTACTTACTCAATTAGCTTTAGTGAAAAAAAGGTTACTATGTGAATTGATAATAACTTGGAGAGATATAACAGAATTTAATGTTTTATTTCCATGATTATCAATACTTAATTATAATGACGTTTGCGTACGTATTCGACCTCTTCAACTAATACTCGTTTGGAACTGATTATCGCTCATAGACGTTTTCTGTTGCCTCGGATAAGGTTTCTGCATATCTTGACTGGTGTTTTTGATCATTTTTCAATGAAGAATAGCCCCAAATAATCTAGATTCGATGACTTCAGTTCATGAACAGCAATCTTCAAAGGAGATAAAGGATATATTTAGGACCTCGGCAACTACCACCCTATTACACTACTATCTTTCATACATAAAATATTTACAAAAATACTCAAACTCAAGAGAAAAATCAACCACGTGGACTGTCAGGCTTCAGAAGTGGCTGTTCAACAATAAGCCACCTACATAGAATAAATGAGCTAATCAAAAGGTCATTTAGATATGCCGAAACAATTGGACAACATAAAGATACAAACAAGATAAAGATAGGAGAAGGGGTGAGATATGGGGCTGAAATATCATTTGAACTATTTACTTGAAACCATCTCTTAGGGAAACTGATGAGTAGGAAGTGGAAGTAAACATAGTGAATATCTGAACTTGAGATTTGCTGATGACGTTCCCATTTGCAAAACATGCTGAGTTAAGTATGGAAAGTAGAAAAGTGGGATGATCAGCGGAATAGTGATCGTCGTGGAAGGATATAGGAAATGCCTTTGCCCAGCAGGGGGCTTATAATGGCTGCTGCTAATGCCGACGCTACTGATGATGTCGATATGCCTGTGCATGTCTATCTTGTGTTATCGTAAGTATCTATACATACATATGTATGTGTGAGTCTATCACGTTACTTTATATGTGTGTGTGTGCACTCGCGCGTGCCTGCAGGCGTTTATATGTCTTGTATTTTATACGTACCTAAAATATATATGCGTGCGTATGTATCTGCTTATCATGAGATTTTATTTATGTGCGTCAAGTGTTCAAAATGTATTTATATATGTGTATATATATGTATGTTTTTCTTGTGTTTTTATGTAGAAAAAATAAGGTGTTTTAATCTATGTTACATTATTTTCCACAAGAAAACTGACTTAAGTCCCTCTCTCTCTCAATATATATATATGTGTGTGTGTGTATATATATATATATATATATATATATATATATATATATATATATATATATATATTCAAAGTACTTGTCAGTGATTTTATTCCTGTTGGCTTTCAGACCAGTCAGACTCAAAGCTTTTTTTCTGATTCGTTTTCACCCAACTATTCCAAGCAAAAATATTATAAATATGAAAGCATTGCATCCCTTATATAACAGGATGTTATTCGTCTTTTTCAAGTGTTATTTTACCGTTCTTGTGTTTTCTTAAATCAGTTCATTTCTGATCGTTTTTGCGTTCGAGTGGCGCCAACCAAAAGCTCATTAGACTCTTCATCATACTCCTCAAACTTTTTCAGCAATATCATGTTTTCATGATGATGATTATCATCATCCTCAACGGTCTTTTAACATCCGTAGTTGGAGATAAGCTTTCCTTGAGATTGGCCGTACATTTCGATCTTTTGCACCTCATGATTGGTCAAAATTGTCATGTTATCTTATTTTTTGAAGGCCATCTTTAGGGATCCACACTGCGTGTCGTGATGTCCAGCAATTGCCTGACATTCTTGTGATATGACCTGATCATTGCCAATTGAATTTTGCTAAAGGATTTTATGATATCTCTGACCCCTATTTTTTCTTTAATAAACAGTAATGTCTCGAGGTCTTTCCATGTGATATGTATAAGTATGATCCGTTCTTCTACGTGTCGCAAGATTCTTGAGGGGCTCCAAACATACCAATGCTGGAAAATGTACTGTACTATGCTAGGCTTAGTCTATATCGAAATAAAATGTTATGTTGGTTACAGCTACAAACCTAGCCACGATTGATTTAGTCATTTTGTCGCTAAATCAAGCTATTTGGTAGTTAGATTGATTTTTTTAACTGTGCTTTACCGGACTGAGTTATGACGGTGGAGGCCTGGATTTAGTTTGCCTGATTTTATTTGTAGAATCAACAAATATTGATAACTTCACATGTTCAAGAGGTATTAAAATGTCACTTCTCGTTTAATCGGTTAATCACTTCGTTCATTGAGATTTGCAAATATACCAAAATGACTCGAGTCTAACCACTGAGGAGCAATTTTCCAACTCACCTAATACAAAAATTGTATAAATGACTTGTACCTGAGTCGTCAAAAATTAACAAAAAATGATCTCTTTTGGGACATTTTGCCTGTCCCTTTCCACTTTTCACATCGAATGAGGTTACCCTGCTGCTAGAGAAGGTGGTGCGCAGCCGTGACTGGTAAACAACCGGGAAGACGGAGGTCGAACGTGGGTGAATTTGAATAACATATCATACTTTCATCCAATCGTGACAGACAGACCATAAAAGCAACTCACCAACACATGCTTTGTATTTTACAGGTTGGTTGTATACGGTATAGATTGAAAGGAATTGATTTCCACACATCCTAGGTTTTTGTGTCTATTTGTAGATACATTTGCGCTGATGTAAATTGAGGGACGTCTTGGTGTGTGTGGAATTTAACGGATGGACAGGTTCTAAAAGGCAGGGAAGAAGTAATTCAAGGCGTTTTTAGATCCATAAAAAGAGACAGAAATAGCAGACGACAATTTAACATGACAATGTTGTTTTTATATCTCTACTTTCCATTGGAGAGATTCGCTTGCAGGCACGAAAAACGAAATCTCTGCCAAGGAATTGACTGTCCAAGTAACGTTGAGCTTAGTCAGTACTTAGATGAGTGGCTGTCTTGGAGTACTGGCCGCTATAAGCAGCTGTAGATTGCCCCCGAAGGAGACCCTCTCTTTACCCAAAAAGGGGGGACTACACTACGCTCAAAAACGAAAGTCAATAGCCCCCACCCACCTGAACCCCCGGATAGTCCTGCTTAGAAACAAGGAATTGATGAATGAAAGTTTTATATCGACTTTTATCATCTATTTTGTATTGGCTAAGTTCTCGCATTTATAGTGTATTTCACAGGAGATGAAGTGACAGCAAGTCATTTCACTATTGCAACATTTATCTCAAAATACAAGCTGATTTTAGAAGTGATTACTTGAATATAAGACGAGCTTTCACCCTGAGATATGACCTAAAGTTAGAAATTTGACTTATACTCAAGTCAGTCGAAAATGGCCAATAGGTTCATATGAATACGGCATCGATAGATAAAATGCATTCTTGCAAGCAAGATTACCATGTAGAAACATAAATAGTAAGCTGATACTAACAAATTGAGTTCGAAGCGTAACATGGGAATAGATTTGAAGGTTTCCTCTGCTATCCGAAAATAGAAGGGTTCCATTAAACCCTTTGTAAACCTAAATAGTAGGTAGGAACAATAGGAACAGAGTTTTTACCAGATAATCGACATCTGAGAAATGATTTTTAAAAAAGTGGCAGGAATCGGCATTTTATCCAATTTTGATAAAATTTTCGATTTTTATTAATTAAAGAAAGAACTTTTTTTTTTCAATTTCAAAAATTGGATTTTTTTTCTTCTCAGGTGATTCATACCCCACCTTTTATCTTTTTGATGATTTATTCTTTTTATACATTGATGTTTTCCTTGGTTTCCACCCATCTAACAAATAAATCCTTTGAGAAATCAGTTCATCATTATCAGTCTTTTAGCGTCCGTCATTGGACATAGATCTTCTCCAAGATTTGCCAGACTTTTCTATAATGGGCATCGCGGAGCCAGTACTTTCTTAATTTTTCTAGTTCGTTACACCATCTCACTTTCTGTCGGCAACAGCCTCGCACCTGATCTCTGGGGATCCACTTTGTGAGACGTGATGTCCAGCGGTCGGCTGACATTCTTGCAAAATGACCAGCCCATTGACTTTTGAGTTTTCTAACAGTTTTTCTGTTTGTTTATTTTTTATTTATTTTTTTTTTTTTTTGATGTCTTGGACTCTTGTCTTTTCTCTGATATACTTTGCCATCTTATGATCTCTCCGTGTGATGTTGAGCTTGATTCTTTCAAGTGCACGTTGCACGTTTCTCAGTTTTTGGATAGTTTCGATGTTTCAGCTCCATAAGTGACTATCAGTTGGACACTTTGGTTCTTTATCTTCAGGACAAATGGGATTTTCTTGTTCTCGAAAGTCGAGTTTGCTGTACCAAAATCTTGACAACCCAGTATGATTCTTTGTTTTATTTCTTCTTCTTTTGATGACTTCATGGAGACTCGTGGTCCTAGATAGATGTAATGGTCTACTTCATCCAGCTCAACATTTTCGATTTCAATCGTTATGTCTTTGTCCCCAACATGTTTATTGAACATGACATTTGTTTAGCTGAAGTTTATGTGGAGGTTAACTTTCTTGCTTGCTTCATTTAGTTCGTCTAACATAATGATGTTTACCTTATTTAGAAAAGCGATCGATTACTCAAACTGGATGGAAAATCTTTTTAATTTTTTTCCGATCAAAAGTCTAAATAATAATTAATCTAATGAAACTGAAAAAAATCCGATAATAAAAATGTTTTACTTAATTTTCTTTTTTTTTTTCGGCTCCCAAAGTGATAGTCAGTTTAAGTAATTCCGGAGAACTTTTTCTTAAAAAGTAAACATAATTGATATCCCGAAGAATTACCTTTCGAACATGTAAAATCAGTGAAAACAGCAATATATAGATAAGATTATGAAAATGGTAAGAATCATATAAAAAAGATTTCTCCGATAATTGGAGTGAATTTTTCTAAAAATCGCCTCATAATAAATATGTATCGAAAATTTTATTAAAATCGAATGATATGCTGATTTATGCCAAATTTTTACATTTCTCAGTTGGCGATTTTCCACTGAGATTGCATCTATGTTATTCATACGGACATCGTAAATTGTTGCTTTAATCATTTGATTTTCCCAAAATGATTTCGCTAGAGATGTTCGCTATTACAGATAGTGCTGCCGTGATTGCGCAGTATTACTTCAGTTTTGAAAGGATACATAGGTTTAAGATATGTTTGCAGGATGTTTTGAATGATTACAAAGAATTGTAAACAGCGATGAAAATATGCGTGAGTGTAAGAAGTCAAGCATACTGCTGTGGCCAATATATTAAACATCAGCTACAGCAGACGGCACACCTGAACATTGAAGCTAACTTTCGAAAAGCCGGAGATGATTATGTTGGGGCTTTTCAAACTTAGAGATAGACAACCATTTAAGCAGAACTGGTAGATTTTCGTGTATAGGAAAATGTTGCTCCCAGACTCACCACATCTTCTGAGGCTGAATGCAGACGCACAAACAATTTGAAGAAAAAAGTTACGTTAAACCGAGCTGGGAGCAAAAACTTGTTATGTCTGACTTAGTAGGTACCTGTGTAATAAAACTCGTAATACTCGTGCCTTTTAGCATCCTTCGTTGAACGTAGACCTCCGAAGGTTTGTCAGATCTTTCTACTATGGGCGTCGCGAGCTAGCACAATCTGAACTCGTCTAGTTTGTCACGACATCTTATATTTTTCCGGTCACAGTTTCACAATGAAAGGATCCATGTTATGAGTCGTGATGTTCATCGGTTATCTTGCTACATAACCAGCTCCAATGGATCTTATATCTCTTACTCCCGTTTTTTCTCTAATATACAGTGTTGTTTTATGATCTCTCCATGAGATGCTGAGCATGATTCTCTCTTTTGCATGTTGCTTGGCCAATTCTTTCCTTGTGGATACCTTCTCCTTGTATCGATCTTTTTTTTTTCTTTGCAGTCGGCGTATTTGTGGCAACATACATATTTCATCATAACCTTATTCCTCTCGCAAAAATTTCTAATGTTTAGAGGGTGTCAAAACAGTGAGCCGACGTCATGTAAAGTGATAGACAAATGATGTTTTGCAAGAGTCAGAGCTCAAGGCATAAGGTAGCAATAAATGTGCCATAAATCGACGTTTCATTACTTCCGATGTTTATCAAGTGACCTCACAAAATTACCTGGTACGATTGCTCTTAGCTCTAAAATGACAGCGGGAGAAAACTGATTCTGTTTGGTACTCGGAGGCATCATTATTCATATCTAATTCACCGATTGTTTATCCCAAACACGATTCTTGCTTACAGGACCGTTTCTGTTTGTGATTTACCGGACAATTCAAGATGGCTTCGTGCCAAAAGGGGAACAACTTCTTCTTGCGCTTCATGGCGTAGCGTTAAATGGATGGCCAACCGTCCGCCAATGGCAACGTTCGAGGCGGAGTGAGGTTTGTGAAATTGAGGTTCTATGAAAAAAAGAAAGAAATATTGAGAAAGGGGATAAAAAGAGTGTACAAAAAAACAAGAAAATAGTAGCTATACAAGGGTTCGTCAATAAATCTACAGCCTATCAAATAGATATTAGGTAAATTTCAAACCGAAATTTTCATAGTATAATGTTCGATCTATGTGATTAATATTTATCATTGAATTGTGCGCATTGATAAGAATGGAGATTGTGTTAAAAAGTAAATAGGTTTTATGTGAAATAATTGCTAATTTCATCATTAGGCTTTCGACTTATATATATATATATATATATATACATATATGTGTGTGTGTGTGTGTGTGTGTGTGTGTGTGTACTGATAAGTCATACAAATATGACCAGGAACATGTACCAAAAATGACAGTCGCACATCAGTGTCAGGTGATAGGTGGGTGAGCCGGCCTCGAGTATCCTATTTTGCTTGTTGTTGAATACTGCATTTACGGGAAGAAAAAAGATTTATCAAGTCCAAATCATAAAAGCATTCCTCAACCGACACTGCTTGTGAAGTGCTCACGTTCAGTTACAATGAGTGCCTATCGGCAATGATCCAAGGAGAAAAAATCACCAACCATCGACGAGGCATCTGGCGGCTAAGGCTTCTCGATTCGAGAAGTGGACAGGGACCCTCCGCCGAGCACAACTTAACAGAAGACCCAGCAGAGGGCCCTTATAGAAACACTTGCACTAGGATGCACTGCAGGAAATCCAAAAGTCGGTGGAGGCAGTGTGTTGGTTTGGGTAACGTTCTGCTTGGAAACACCGGGTTTATATCATTCATGTCAAAAGTATTATGTTGCATATCACCGACCTGAACATTATTTAAGACCGGTCTCTACGATGGGATTGGCATCTTTTCAGACGAACAGTGAGCCCTATTACACTGCACGATTTTCCTGAGAATGGAACATAAAGAAGACATCACTCTATGGCCATGGTTACCATTCCCCCCCAGATCTCAATCCCATTGAGCACATATGAGATGCCCTGAACCCAACAAGTTTGCTTTATAACAGATCCACCATATAGCTTTCAGCATTTAAAGGACATACTCAAAACATCTGGGAACCAGATCCCAAAGTCAAATCCATACTTGATCGAGGTAAGAGCTATTTTGCAGACTCATAGAGAACTAACAGCGGCAGGGTGGTTTGAGCTCATCAGTTTATACATGAATGGGGAATGTGGTTATAAATTGCAAGAAGTGCTATTTAAAAAATAGATGTTCTTAATCAAATTAAAAATCTAATTTATGGTTTGAACTTGTCAGCTTATTGAAACCTTTAAAAAAGATCTTTAAATCCAGAATTTGAATTTGAATTCAATTGAACACGTTTATTCTTTAAAATAGAGTTTATCGAGTTTTGGAACGAAATGCTTCATATATATATATATATATATATATATATATATATATATATATATATATATATTAATGATATTAAATGATATGTGGTATAAAATAATATCCATGTGCAATACATTATGATAATACACTATATATAATAAACTATAGGTAGCATAACATATGCTATATGTTAAAAACACAGCTAAAAGGAAGGTGATGTTTGATGAACACTGCTTGGGTTCCACGTTGATATAAATACATTTTTTATGTATTTAGTGTTTGAAGCGGTTGAGCATATTTTTTTTTTTAGTATATGTACATTTCTATGATAGTGGAATTATTATCCGACAAGATTGAAATAAATAACAAATCAACAAAGATATCATCATTAGATATCACAAAACGAAACCATGGCAGATGCGTTGTATGACCAGCTGTCAACATGAAAAATTGCCAAAAATCAAAAGTAAAATTTATCAAGCTGACGAAAATGAAAAAGAACTAATCGAAACACGAATCAGAATAAATGAATTTTGAAAATTCTCTCCCCAAAAATCCATGGACACTGATAAATCCTTTTCCAAGTTTTAAAATGTATTTTTCTTATAAATGTGTATCTATCATATATAGAATAGCCGTTTTATGTCTGTGATGGTCGCTTTAATTCTTGGCCGCAGAAAGTATTTTTCCTTGATATTCAATGAATTTTTATAGAAAATATTCATTTTAGGCAATCTATTCTTTAAGCAATGCTTGCACTAATCCCTTACCATGCAAAGTCGCTTTTTTCCGATTTTCACTGCACAACACATAGATTGAGTGCAAAACCCTGCTGAACTAACGTTTATATCAAAAACGGAACATATTCTTAGCTTGAAGATTAGATATTTCCCTACCACCGAAAGTAATTGATGAGTTAAGCAGTAAAAACACTAAAACTAAGTATTCGGTGAAACTGAGTTTGAAGAGTCTTGCACTAATTTTAATTGTAGAGAAGAGTTGCCTACCTTGAACATCAACATTCAAAATCATGTCTTTTCCCCTGCAACTGAACTACTAGTGACAGTGAACCATACACATCCTGCCCGACCATCTGTAATAAGGCGTAATCTAGTATTGAAATTGAACAATATATGAGGAGGGTACGTTTTTCTTTTCATCTCCCACTAAAGATTGAACACTGGAAGACCGATTTTAAATTCTAGAAATCTACCCGGCAATCGCTGCAGAATCAGTAGGTGCTAAGGATCATTATTAATTCTCCTTCAGGGTGTACATTTGATATAAAGAATTAAACAAGTCTGGTTAGTCAATCAATAGAAACCGAACAACGTCTTTTGACAGGGTGTTGGGGTGATCAATTGAAAAAATGTAAAAGGGCTTCAGGTGGTCTTTAGCTTATCTTTTCCTCTTTTTCTTTGTTGTCTTCTTCCCATCGCTGAGTTGTCTTATCTTTTTATTCTTCTTTCTCTCTTACCCATATCTCTCTCTTTCTCTGTCTCTCTGTCTCTATCTGTCTGTCTGTCTGTCTGTCTGTCTCTCTCTCTCTCTCTCTTTCTCTCTCTCTCTCTCTCTCTCTCTCTGTTATCATAATACCTTTTTATCATCTTTCATGTCCCCTTCTCTCTCTCCTTTACTTTTGTCTTTCCCTCTTTCTCCCCCCCCCTCTCTCTCTTTCTCTCTGTTATCATTCTTCCCTCCTTCCATTTCTCTTTCTCCCTTTGAGGACTTTGCTCTTATCTCTCCCTCTATTTCTTCCTTTCATTTTCTGTTTTTTCCTCACTCCTTCCTTTGCTGCATTCAAACGTGTGCCCTTTTATTCCCGTTTGTTGACCCTCTATTTACAACTGAACCATACCGGAAGATTGACCATATAATTTGGCACAGGTCAAATTCTTCTGATCCATGTTTGCGTTAACAGTTTCATTATTGTTGATCCGTGGCTCAAACTGATCCGAGATTGGCCAATGCCCAGCAATGCTCAAGTATTGTTTCAACATCCTTGAGTCTAAATGCCAAGCCAAGAAGGTGAAAATCTGACCCATGAAATCAATCAAACACTTAAATATCATTTTATGTTCAAATAGAGTTTGTGTTATTTGTGCTTCCATGTATGGTTGATATGAACGTAGCCAACTACAGAGTGTCCATAAAATCATGTACCCGCTTCGAAAATGTATCAAAAATGACGGTGATTATGTTGAAGTTTGATAAACGAACACTGCGTCGAGCATAAAACTTAAATTGTCAAATGATATGTACTATATAATTTCATCATTTAAATAATTTAAGTTATTAAAAAATGTCTACTAAAACTGTATATATCATCATCATCATCATCATCAGTCTTTTAACGTCCGTCGTTGGACATAGACCTTCCCCAGGATTTGCCACACTTCTCTATCATGGGCGTCGTGGAGCCAATACTTCCTGAACTTGTCTAGCTCATCTCTCCATATAATATTCTGCCGGCCTTGGTTGCGCATGTGATCTCAGGGGATCCATGTTGTGAGTCGTGATGTCCATCGGTTGTCTACCATTCTTGCAACATGGCCAGCCCACCGCCATTCGTGATTTTTAATGGATTCTATGATGTCCCTAACTCTTATCTTTTCTCGGATGTACTATGCTGTCTTGCAGTCTCTCCATGTGAGGCCCAGCATTATTCTTTCATGTGCACATTGCATGGTTCTTAATTTACGGGACTGTCTCTTGGTTTTATTCAGTTTTTAAGTCAGTCTGGCACGTTGGTTAACTCACAGCGCAACAACGGAGAAGTGAATTACTCACTGATCGACCCTTTTCCCAATTTTATTTCAATTTATCACCCCAACACGCTGTCAAAAGATGTTGGTCAGTTTCTATAAATTGACCAACCAGACTTTTTTCAATTTAAATTAAAACCGAGGAAGGACTTTATGCATGACAGATTTCTGGAATTTAGAATCAGTCTTACAGTGTTCAATCTTTAAGGATCGATATTAGATTATGCTTTATTACAGGTAGCTAAACATGATGTGTATGTCTCACTATTACTTATAGTTCAGTTGTAGAGGGAAAGACACGATTTTGAATGTCGATGCTCAAGGTAGGCAAGTCTTCTCTGCAATGAAAATAGGTGCAAGACTCTTCATAGTCTGTTTCACCGAACACTTGGTTTTAGTGTTTTTGTTTTTTTCTTCTAATCAAATACTTTCGGCGGAAGGGAAAATATTTAATCTTCTAGTACAGATTATCGTCTGTTTTTGATATAAACGTTTGTTTAGCAGGTTTTCGCATTCAATCTGTGTGTTGTGCAGTGAAAATTGGAAAAAAAGTAATGGTATATGGAAAAGGATTAGGGCAAGTATTGCTGAAAGATCATCACCATCATCATCATCATCATCATCAGTATTTTAACGTCTGTCGTTGGACATAGACCTTCCCCAGGATTTGCCACACTTCTCTATCATGGACGTCGCGGAGCCAGTACTTCCTAAACTTGTCTCACTTGTCTCTACTTTAAATGAATATTTTCTATCGAAATGCATTGAAAATCAGAGGGAAATATTTTGTCAGTATTATTTGTCAGGGATTGATGCAAGTGTTGCTCAAATATCATTGGTATATATATATATATATATATATATATATATATATATATATATATATATATATATATATATATATATATATATAGATATAGATATAGATATAGATATAGATAGATAGATAGAGAGAAAGAGAGTCTGATAGTACAAATTGCGTTATATCACATAGAAACTTATTTGAAATTATGGAGGGAGTGTGGCTACATTATCAGCAGCTGGTTCGATCCCTGTTGCACCCCCATTTTATTTAATTGTTCATTCTATTTACGTTGTCTAACTACAGTAAATCATTTCAAATAAGCTTCTACATCATGTAACGCAATTCATATTCCATATTTATGTATGACAAGTTTAGGAATTTTTAAAAATGTATTTATTCCAATACGTGTTCCAATTATTTTTTCCTCCGGCCTGTTAGATCTTACTTTTTAATTTCTATCGATTCTTCCTGTTGTCATGTGGTCATGCAATGTTACTTTCGTTTATGACAGTTGATGAAGGATTTGGAATTTGTTTCAATCTTGTTGGATAATGATTCCATTATCATAAAAATATGTATACAGCGTCGAAAAAAATTCTCAGCTTTACACATTAAGCACGTCAAAAACCTCTTTCAATTTTTTATGTCAATTTAGTCACTCATTTCAAAATATCGGTTAATGTTATTTATGTTATTTTCTTGAGTGCTTTTTTTTTTACATATACTCGATACATACATACATTTAGCATATATATATATATATATATATATATATATATATATATATATATATATATATATATATATATATATATATATGTACATATATATATAAACTGAGTATCTGTAAACTCACATCCAGTTAGTAGCTGAATTTCGATCTGAAATTCATACTGTATAAATTTCAGTGTATGTGATCAATATTTGCATCCGAATTATTGCATTGTCAAGAAACTATGTCGAAGTTTATTGCATTAAATGAATACCTTTTACATCTTCAGAGAGATATACTGATAGAGCTTCACACACACACACACACACACACACACACACATATACATATATATATATGTATGTATATATGTATATATATATATATATATATGTGTGTATATATACATATATATATTTAAACATGAGTGCATGTGTGTGTGCGTGTGCGTGTGCTAATGACTGCCAGCTTTGAAGTAATGGTTTTTACTGTGGATCTATATTTGTTCAGTGAAGGTCATCCTCATTGTTATCCCTCTGTCTTGGAACTTTGTCAAACCAAATTAACTGCAATATATATATATATTATATATATATATATATATATATATATATAGGGAGAGAGAGAGAGAGAAAGAGAGAGAGGGGGCTGACTTTATTCGGACTTTACTTACTAATGCATCCTCATTAAAATTTTTGCTGTTTGCGGGTCTTATCCAAAACTGCAATTGCTGTGGGCCATCCCCACGTGGTCGACTCGTTTCATCCTATGCCAAACTACCACGGATGAACCTTGAGTAAATAGATAGTCTTTGGAGCTTTTGTGTTGACTATCAGATCAAAATCGAAGAAGAATGAATCGTGCATGAATACATCGATAGATCGGAGCGGAAAACGTCTGCATCGTTGGGAGAATCTGAAAGCAGCAGAAACGACTGAAGTAATCCGAGGCCTCAAGTGTAATCGACTTTATGGCAGAGTTATTCCCGGTAGATTAACTCTCCTTTCAGTTAGCGGTGTTCACTTCTCAATCTTTGCCCTCGGATTGAAATCGTTGACTTTAAGAATCTAAAGCTTCAGTAGACACGTTTTTCATTGACTTTGTGTACGCATGGGTGTTTTATCTCCTGTTGCTCAAACTAACCCTATAACCTTTCTCTGCTTACTTTACGATACAATGAGAGCAGGAAGTATACGGTGCGTTTCTAAAAGTTCACTTTGACATCCTTATAGAGCTTCGAAATGGACAGAAGTCAAAATGAAGATTAAGAATTACGAAAAATTGAACAAATATAACAAGCCTAGTTGCTGCAGGGTGGAAACTCCACTCCCACTTTTATTCCTAATGAGGATGATAACTACCACTTTTGTATTGTATATATGATAAACAAATCCAGGAATTACCAGTTTGGCTCAGTTGGTAAAAGTTCCTCATAGTATGTCGTGATTTTAAATTGCAGTAGAAAAATATTGATTTTATATATGTGTTTGTTTTTATGAAGCCATGGGAGACCTTTTTAATCTATGACGTCATCTTTACTTGGACTACACGTTCACTTAAAAAAGCATTCTTAATCTCTATTTTAGATAAACGTATGAATAAGAATTATTATATTATTGATCTGTGATGTGAAAACAATTCTAGTTTTACAATATGAATTATAAAATGAACTTTCTGAGAAAAACCATGTAAGGTTTTGAATGAATGCCAAGATAGGCCATGTGCCACAAAAAATGTAGTCGTGGGTCAAGTCTGACCCTCGGGCCTATGGTTGTCCATATGTGCTTTAACGTGACAGGATAAACAAACTTTGGAGATTTTACTTTCCTAAATTTGGTGAGAAGTGTTCTTGCTGCAATGGAAAATAAAGTCAACTCCATCTTGAAAAATGTTGTGAGGATTGTTCTTGAAATATGTTGAATTAAACTTTTTTGGAATGTTTCGGTTACTGTTCGCATTTAATGTATATCTGACCGTCTAGTGCTTAAGGAATTGAAGATAGCTTTTGGTTGAATTACTATAGAGACCGTTATCCTCTTTTCCATATTGTTTTTACCGATCAAAAATGTCACTTAAACTATCAACATCGATTTCTTCAGTTTTCAAGTTGGCTGGTTGGCTTTTTATATATGTATGTGTTGCCTGCACATGTTGCACCAATGGAGCCAGAGGGATGAAATGTCAAACATTTTTTTGCTCTTCATAGTTTATACTAAATTGCTCTTTTTTTTTTTTTTCGTGTCCATCGGCATTCGGACATATTTTCTGAAAATTCAGACTTTTTGAAGCGAAATTTCTATTTGGTGCAACGCTGGTTTAACCAGCGGAGAGCTGCTGAAGAAATATATCAACAATTTCTTTATCTTGGAACGGCCGATGGGGTAGGGTTGGATCAATAAGTTTGTAGCCTGACATAGCTTTTAACTAAATTTTGATCTGAAAATTTCACTGTATAATGTTATACCTTTATATTCACCGCTGAATTCGGCGCAGACAAGAAAGGAGAATCGGTTTTTATGTATTACATCACACATTGACAGGTTCTACAATATTACATCACACATATCAGGACTATTGTTGGGCGGTGATCATTAAAAATAAATACATAGCCAACAAGCCAGACTGACCCCAAAAATGAAGAAACCCACGTCGATGTTGACTATGTTGAAGTTAACAGTTTAGTTGACGATTACTAATAGATAAATTGATAGATCTTTTTATTTCTTTTTCTCGATTTATGAAGTGGGTGATGAAAATAGTCAACCTTTTCATAATTGCTTCCATCACCTCTGCCACCGAAGTTGATGGGTTTTATGTTTCCGTCTCGCTGTACATTTGTCTGTCTTGTCTGTCCATAGATAAAAATGCTAAATGTAAATTTCTAATATTCTTACATATTGCAAGAATTTTGTTCTGATCCTTGAATTTCCGTAGAGCCTAACCATAGCGAGTCTCTTTATAAATAGAGGTATGCTTTCCTACAATACTGACCAAAGAAATTACAACCGTCATGAGATTTCGAGCCAATGAAGAATCTTTGGAGCTCTGCACAGTGTGGGAATCCATGTCCCTGCACAGAACGGAAATAACCTTGCTATCATTGAACTCCTGATTAAATCTTACTGCTGTCACCAGGGAAGAAAAATATGTCCATATATCTCTATATAGATACGGCTCGGAAGGAAATCATACTAGTCCCTAGAGAGGGTCTACAGCAAATGTATTCCCCTGATAGTCACCTATGTGGCTGAAACACGGAATCTAACCCAAAGATACATGGAATCTAACCCAAAGATACATGGAATCTAACCCAAACCATACAACGTCCACTAGAAAGAATCATGCACAACCTTACATGGAGAGATCATAAGACAGCAAAGTATATTGGAGAAAAGACGAAAGTCTGATATATCGTAGAAACCATTAGAAAACTCAAATGTCAATGGGCTGGTTACGTTGCAAGAATGTCATACAACTGCTGGATATCAAGACATGGAGAAATTTGGCAAATCTTGGGGAAGGTCTATGTCCAACGACGTGACGCTAAGAGGCTGCTGCTGCTGACGATGATGATGACGATGATGATCATGATGATGATCATGATGATGATCATGATGATCATGATGATGATAAAAAAGAAGACGAGGCATCTATAAATGAGCGATTGAAAACATTAACTGATTTCCGCCGGAAAGTATTTTGGTGGCATTTCCTGTTTGCCTATAATCGGTGCGCAGAGACGGTGACAGTTCTTTTAATGGAGAAAGTTTATCGCTGCCAACAGTCAATTGGTGAATGATTTATTTCTGTTGGAAATGTCCATCTTTGCCGGTTTTGAACCATAACGAAGGCATATAGTAATTGATGGTGATATGGAGTTAATGACACTTTTTATTGGCATATGGCTATTAGCCAGACATTTCGTCACAGAACCAATGCCCCCTGTTCTGCCTCTATGAATAATAGCGCCTGGGTTATTGATTATAAGTTAGGTTGAAGAATACTGCTCACTAACTTGTTGCGTGATATAATAACACAGTCTCAAGTCTTAGAAGTGATAAAAGGCAAGCAATATCGATTTACATAGGTAATAAAGTATACAATTAATGCATAATGCCAACAATGAAGTACGGTGCGACCTAGAAACTTACTCGAAAATAAAATCAGAATAGCAAAGAGAGCAATGGAAAGAGCAGTGTGAGGAATAAATCTCAGCAATAGAAAAAGATCAACTTGGCGAAGGATATTGTACAAATAATGGTGAGTGGCGAGACACATAGCAAAACGAAGGAGCAGTAGATGGAGTAGAAAGTTAATCGATTTCTCTCCGTCGGAGAGTGAAAGCAGTAGGAAAAGGCCAGACCTAAGACGGAGATAGTATGGACTGATTTGTAATTCCGTTGGAGCCTTTTTTGCAATAAGCATCAAATAATTTTTTAATTCTAATAAAAAGTTTCCACGGGGCCTCAGTAGAGCTACATTCCAGCCTGCACTAAGATACGAGATAGAAAAGTTGCCGGTAAGACATGACATGAGATTAGAGCTCATCATGGAAGGAGATCAAAAATACCTTTGTCCAGCTGCTTCTGCTGCTAATGATAGTAATGATGACATGGTGATTTTTCTGTTTCTCTGTCCGTAACCATACACTCCTCTTCTAAAAAGTAACAAGTTTGCTGATCTCCTACTGTCCACTCTAAACAGTGGACACTTCCAGTGATTTTTTTTTTTTTTGGTCTCTTTTATCGAAAGATGATTTCATAGAATTTAAATACCGGTAGTACCTGCTTTCTGAAAAATTTGCTCCATGCATTTTTCCAACTTTTTCGTTAAAAGACGAAAATCTGAAATAGCATTCAGATGAGAGATCGAAGAATGCACGAAGGGGCCCATAGTCTAAAATATTTCGGGACCTTTGCTTTAGAAATTTAGATATTACGTTACAATTATTCAGGCACAACAATCAGTTTTTTAGCGCATCTGAATTGGAGAAGGAGATGAGATGCTAAGATACATGTCTGATAGATATTAGGATTTTTTTTTTATTTGCTCAAAATACCAGACTTGGTGATCAATCCATTCCTAGATATCAGCAACGAAGTAACCAGAATGTTGGAGGAAGAACTAGTTTCAATGAAAAATGACACCGAGTTGAGGCTAAAGCTCAAAAATTTATACCAAGATGAAAAAAAAAAAACAACCGTGATCCTGCATTGTGGAACAAAATGATTGTTCTCCGGGCATCATTTTCAGCTGAACAGGATTCCAGTTCAGTCACCCAGCTACTTCCCCAGCCAAGAAACAGACTTGAAATTACTAAACGTTAGGATCTCTTCTTCGTGCCTTCCAGCCTTGATGTTGAAAAGCTGATATTTCTACACCAAACACATTCCTCCCATGAAAACTGTGGAGATAATGTCGTTACAGATGCCACAAGAATTTATCCTTTCATATCGCTGGAACAGCTTTACAAACTGGTTTACTTGGTTTATTGTGAAATAGTACATTTTACAGCATTTGAATTTTCAGTCAACCTGATTGGAAGCGGTGTGTGTCTGCCTGTTTTTGTTGGGGGCGCTAGGAATGTAACCTGGGAGCTGAGGGGCGGCAAGTACAAAAAATATTTTATATCTAAATTTATATCTACAACTTTAGATAAAAGATCTATAATTCGTATTCCTTATTTATTTGTATAAGATTTGTCACGAACCACCGATCCAAACAGTTTCAAACCCGACACTGCAGTACCTTGTGAGCTGTCTAATACATCTAGTGAATTACAACTCCAGTCGTCGAGTGATCGCGCATCATACGCGCATCCAAAGATTTCTTCGATCGTAGTCAGATAACTAAAACAGTGAGACAGTTTCGGAATATATATATTATTATTATAGGTTTTCTTCTATACTGTATCTGTGATTTTCTCTTCCGGCTAAATAGACATAATACTGAATGGCATCATTACTTCCATATATCATCTATTGGTTCTTATTGCAAGCTACGATGTTTATTTAGCTGCTTTATTTTAAGGAACTCTTGTAATGTCAAATATTATCCGAAAGATTTTATTCCAATCACGAATCTTACTAAAGCCTGAATTATAGACGTTCTCTGTGTGCAAATAAGTCTGTTTCCTGGGATATGCAAACGTATTGCCCTCTGTTAGAGCCTACCATTAGAAACCGTTAATCAAAACTATCAACAAAAGTGTCAACGTAGTTTCTTTCAGTTTTTAAGCTAGTCTGGTTCGTTGACTGACTGGCTGGCTAGTTGACTATGTATCAAGCGTTTAGGCCGAAAGAATGGAGCTAAAGGGCTTAAAATTTGAACATTTACTCCTTATTATGTTTAGAAAAACTTTTCTGTTATTTTTTTTAATCCCCCGTCCTGCTGAATTTGTTTTTGGTGGGGGATTAAATTTGCAATGTAACTTTATTCTAAATTAGTCATTTAGTTTTTCAGGGGGAGAAAGTGTCACCAAAACTGTCTCCAGAAAAGATTCTCCAGTTTTTGAACAGGCTTAGCTGGTTGGAACAATTGCAATGTAAATCTGTGCTAAATTAATCTCTTAGTTTGTGTCTGGGAGCATTTACTTTTGTTTTGACTTTTTTAGTGATCACTACCCAACAAAACGTGACAGAAATTACTCACTGATCATTCATCTTTCCAGTTTCAACATGGCATGCTACCTAAACGCATTGGTTACGTGTAGGTTTCTATTGTGTGACTAACCAGACCTCTTTTAAGGGACCTTTGTAATGTCAAACATGCCAAAGATTTTATTCCAAGCACGCTTCTTTCAGCCTCAACTAGAGATGTTCTCTGTATGCAAATAAAGCAGCGCCTTACAACTCGAAACGTATTGCCTACGGTTAGAGCGCTCTAACTAAGTATATTCACTTGACTCAGCCAAGATGAAACAAGACACTCTTAATGAAAATCTGAAATTGTCATGCACTTGTCGCAGAGGAGATTGAAAAGATACTCAGTGCTTATTTATGCTGATATTATCCAAGACTCGGACATTAATTGAGGCCGATAAGGGTGAATTAACTATTTTGTTGCCAAATACAGTGGTATCAGATATTCGAACCCTGCAGGAATGAATAACCGTAGCCCACACGTACACCAGAACTAATAATAAAAATATATATATATATATATATATATATATATATATATATATATATATGAAATTATCTTATCTAAAATCATTTTAGAATAAAAAGCTTCAAAGAAAATTAGATATTTCATCTGAAAAAATATATCTTCTATCTAAAACTATCTGGAAAAAATAAAAGGTTTAAAATGACCAACGGAGCCCCAAAAAGGCATTTAGAAAAAGAAGGTTTACTACATGGTGCCTGATGGTGTACTCATGCAAGTTTTCAAGGTTGTAGGCCCAGACCTTGGACATCCGGAAACACATGCTGACAAACGGACACTCAAAGAGAGGAGAACCTGTTTCTCACTTAGCTAGTTGGTCGGGTATTTGTGGGGCTACGGTGATTCGATACATTCTTGAAAAGTTCATTTTTATATTTTTATGCTGCTCATAATTGACAACCTTTGGAGCAAAGATCAGAAAATACAAAAGTCAAAACAATATCGAAATTAGATTGAACATTGAAATGTCAAGTATAAATATCAGAAATCTTTGGTTTAAATTCTGTTGATCTCAAAAATGTGTTGAAATAAGCTTTTAGAAATGTATTGGATACTTTTGCACTAAATGCGTCCAGATTTTCTTAAGGAAAGAAAAACACTGATTTGAAAGCCCTAAAAAAATGTCTTCATCTATCGGAGTCAACTTCATCGTTGTAATATCATCATCATCATCATCATCATCATCATCATCATCATCAGTCTTTTAACGTCCATCGTTGGCCATAGACCTTCCCCAGGATTTGCTACACTTCTCTATCATGGGCGTCACGGAGCTAGTACTTCCTGAACTTGTCTAGCTCGTCTCTCCATCCAACATTTTGCCGGGCTCGGTTGCGCATGTGGTCTCGGGGAATCCATGTTGTGAGTCGTGATGTCCATCGATTGTCTGCCATTCTTGCAACATGGCCGACCCAACGCTATTTGAGATTTTTTATGGATTCTATGATGTCCGTAACTCTTGTCTTTTCTCGGATGTACTGTGCTATTTTGTGGTCTCTCCATGTGAGGCCCAGCATTATTCTTTCATGTGCACGTTGCATGGTTCTCAATTTACGGGTCTGTCTCTTGGTTAAGTTCCATGTTTCAGCTCCATAAGTGACTATTGGGAAGATGCATTGGTTATACACTCTTCACCATTATATAAATATTTGCAAATAATATGTAATTAATATAGTTTAATTGATTGGATCAGCGTAAGCTATGGGAATATATGGATAGATAGATAGATCGATAGATCTGTTATATTCTTTAGTATCCAGGTGATTGTATTCTATGAGCTTACTATTTATTATTTCACATATATCGATGAATTCCTCACGGGGGATTAACCTGCACTTATATATTCTGCAATATTTCCCCGGCAAAATATACTAATCTGCATTGACTTATCTGAGTCTCTATGCAAATAACAAAAAAAAACTACTTTGCTTTAAGGTGTGCACATAAAACGTTGTTTGTTTTAAACAAGTCCTTGTGTGATATTCTGGGCACCGGTAAAAGTAATCCTTTTTGGAAACGGGAGAACCAAATACTTGACGTCATACTAATGCTTTACTCTTAACCAATCCGCTTCGAGTAACATTGTTCATCCTATATTCTTATATAAGTAAACATGCAAACGTGCATATACCCACACACTCACTCTCTCTCCCCTCTCTCACTCCCTCTTTCTCTCTCTGTCTTTGTCACTAACACACACACACATGCATACACAAACATACACACACATACTCACATACGCTTAAAGGATATCAAGGCTTTGTCCGTGTGAAATACTCAGGAAAATACGTTATATGATGTATTTCTCCTTATGAATTGAAAAAAAAAACATCTACGCATGAAAAATTAGTTATAACCGAAAAATCTATTTTAAAAGCATAAATCAAATCAAACGATTAAGTCCCTTTATTTGTCAAGGTTTCTCTACACACAAAATTGATACGTGACAAACTGGGTATAAAACGTTTGTTTTTTTTTGTAAATTTTGTCTGAAAACGCTTTTCAATACTACACAGTATCTTACAAACAAAACAGAAAAAAAAGCTTTTTCGTCCTTTAAGTTAGTTTGTTCAGTTGGAAAAGCTATTTTATTATAAAATTGGCATAGGGTGACTTCCAATTACCTTGGATGTGAGCAATACCTATCCTATCAACTTTTGATGCCAAATTGAAACCCTACGTACCAATTTATCCAAAGATTGTAATTGCTTGGTTGCAATATGGCTAAAAAAACTATTTTAATTCAAAATTGACCTCTAGTGACTTTCAGTGACAACTTATCCTATCAAATATGACCCCATCCGCTCTGTCCTTTGTAAGGGCAAAATCATTTTTGTGCTCTATGATATGGAAGAAATTTCTTAGATTGACTAGAAATGGCCACAGATGACCTATGGTAACCGTGAATAACCTTTGCGCTCAACCTCAACAAGCCTTTCATCTTCAAAATGAAAAGGTCTACCCTTATGACAAATGTCAGTTTCCTAGGTGAAATAGTGCCGCCTAAAAATGTTTCAATCGGCTAGAAATGGCCAGGAATGACCTCTGATAACCTTGTATGAACCTCCCTCAAGAAAGAAAATCTAGTTCAGATAGCCTGTGGATTTTGTCGTTAAAACATGTACCCTTATACTAAATCTCAGCATGCTAGGTGCAAACCTTTAGTGACCTCGTATGACTTCTGATGTCAACATAGCATAGCCTATGACCTTTGATGTAACCCTTATACCGAATTGCAGCTTCTTGGGTGCAATATTGTAGCTAACAATTTGGAAAAGTGGCTAGAAATCGTATCTACGTTCGCTTGCTTATGTCCATAGCAGTTGCCAAATAAATGGTTCCAACACCAAGCAGATGTGGTCACGTTATAAGAGATATTCTTAAATCTGTCAAAGTGCACTCCAGAGCCCAAAAAACGAGCCAAACTTTTTAATCATTTTTTTGCATTTACTCTTCTATTTTTAGAATTATAAATGAAACATTCGACAATGTTTGTGCACAGAGTGAGTTTTAGCATGGAACAGCTTTTGCCTATGTTTTTCTTCGAAAAATCGTGACTTTTTGCTCAAGCTGTTGGATAGTTCTTCACAGTGAGCTGCAAATATTGTTCCATCTATATCTGACAGCTTCCCACTGCTTGTTAGTATTCCCAAACGTCCCTGCAATCAGTTCGGTCGCAATATGCGCCCATACGTTCTTTATGGTGTTAAGATCTTTGATGGAAAGTGATCAGCTCATTTTCTTTTGCCCTGGAGTGTATAATGAGTTTTGTGGTGATTTGAAAATTTCTATTATAAAATTTGTTATCAGACATGAATGCGATTTCTTGGGAATATATTTGACTAGGATAATTTGAGAAAGCCGGGAAATCGATTTTGGTGTGACCGGGAGATTTTGGTATTCATAAGGTCAGTCAAGTGACTAAACCATTACAGGTGATTGATCGATTGAACAGATCGAATATTGCTTAGTCGTCGTCTGTGACGTCAGATGTGAAAAGCGGCAAACAATGGTTAAAACTCACTTGGGAAAGGTAATTATCTTTGTTATTCCGATGAATGGAATTATTGCCAGGTCTTCATCCAGGTTGGGGACAGGGGCGCTATTTCCATCTCATTCTAATTCGATCGTATGCAAATAGCAATGAAAAAGGAGAATATAAACGCATTCAAACTTTTGTCCAGAAAATCCAATCCTTTCTTTCTATCCTTGATGTACACACGCACAATATTTCGACCGATACACGTACGGTCTTCTTCAGTAATGTCCGTTGGGATAGAGTCTCCTTTTTCGGTCTGTTTCTCTGGTTGTACAAAGCAAAACTATATCATTACATTATTAATATCATCATTAATATTGTTAATATTATTTTTATCCATAATATATGTATGTGTGTGTGTGTGTATAATTTTCTAATGAGCACACTGATATTATACTCTGATCCTAGGCAAAAGTTTCGGGGGCACTCATATACCCTAGGCAGAGCGCACAGATACTACACTCAACAAAGAGCTCGGAGCAATGATTCGATACTAGACAGGGCGCACAGGTACTACCCTCTGATTCCGTATTTACTCGCTTACCTACAAGAGCAAGATGTGACACAAGGACGTTTTCAATGTGGTGTTCCGATTACACAAAAACTTCAAAAATTGCTCCAATACCAGAAACTAATGTTGCAGAGGCGTCAGGGTAAGCCCGACTCATTCCTTTGAGTGCAATTGGTAGGTGCTGCCTCGGGGTTTACTGCTCCCCCGAGACTTAGCAGATTTATTTGTTGAGGCCACAGGTCTAATCTTTGGCTTTTTGCTCTTAGCAATACTGAATCTCCATAGGCCATCACTGGCCACTGTATTGCACCGGTGCAAAGCTACCAAAGTATGCTCTACGAACAGCTACTACACTTTGAGTTGTATTTACTCGCTTCCTCACAAAAGCAACATATGACACAAGGTCGTTTTTAATGTGGGGTTCCAGTTACGGGGGGGGCTGAAAAAATTGCACCGGTCCCCACAACTAGTGTTACGAAGGCATCAGAGAAAAGCCCGTCCCATTCCTTTTACTGCAATGGGACGGTGATGACTCGGTGTGTATTGCTCCCTAAAACTGTACTGAGTTATTCTTTAATGCCACTGGACGAATCCCAGGCCTTTTGCGCTTAGAAATACCGAGCCACAAGCAGCCAACATATACTTCACTTTGATTCTAGGCAGATGGTTTGGCAGCGATAATTTGATTCTAGAGAGAGAGCACAGACATTAAACTTTGATTATTGACAGAGTGCAAAGATATCTAATCTCAGGTAGAAGTTCTGCTCCATGCTTTGATAATCCAGTCATTCTTGATCTAGCCGTGCAATGCTTAACGACGTTCAGTTCACACTCCACATTCAAATTCTGTGGATTTTTTTCGAGTATCTCAATGTATATATGTACATGAAGGATGAATTGTGATCAAATATCTTATGATAGGATTTACACATATCGATATTGAATATTGATTTTTCTATTCGGTATCAGCAGAAAAAATGGACTTAGAGAAACCCCAATCAAGGAACCAAGGACAGAATCGGCTACATCCTAACAGAAAGAAGCGACACTGTCAAACATATTCAGGTCGTAAATCAATGTCAATGTCAAGTCACAGAACGGTAAGACGTCAAATTCAAAGTATACAAAGAAAGAACGTAGGAAAATGTTCCGCACGAATCTGCAACAACTTAGCGTACACAAAGAACACCTTGGATCCTTTTAGCTTGCACTGAAAAACAGAAACAAACTTCTCACCAAACCAACATCAACGAACTCAATAACAAAATAACAACCTCAATAATTGAAGTCGCCAATTCTCCGAAGAAATCAATACTCTCACAGAATAACACAGGAATCTCAACTTACCGACAAGAAGAAGATAGAAACAATCGAACTGAACAAAACCATCCAATAGAAACGAGTAGAAGATTAAAGATACACAATGGCAGTTATCGAAAATATTCTCGAAAAGGTTTCAAAGCCGTCAACAAAACTCTCGATATAGCATGTATGAAAATTACTAATGTGTTCGAAGAAGATAGACACCTGATAACGGATAGGGGCTGCATTGTCGAACACACCCAAAAATTGTACAAAACCTCTATTTCTTCAAACAAGGAACACAGAACAAAAACAAAAAAAGCACAAGGACCAGATATCATCACCATTGATTATTCTCAAAAACGCCGGTAAAGTCATCACTAGGAAACTAGCCCATCTATTCAACTTATGCCTCAAACAGGGAAAAGTCCCAGATGAATGGAACACTGCAATCATTATGCTGTTATGTAAAAACGGGAAACCAACAACAGACCAATTATCCCACTCAGCTGCATTTACAAACTTTTACTAAAGTGATCACTGGCAGAATCATCAAAGCTGTAGCATTTGTTGACTAGAAGAAGGCCTTCGACTCGATGGAAATCCCTAAAGTCATTGATGCTCTCAAACAACACGGAGTAGACCCTGTTTATGTCAATCTTACAACATGTCTACAGACACAGCAGTTCCTTTATCTAGCTACATAAAGACTCAGAACCCTTTCAGTTTAAAAAAGGGGGTAAGACAATACGATAATAGTGAAGTCTGGCGAATTCGGGGGAGGGTCAATATCAAACGACAGACGCTAAAAGGATGATGATGATGATGATGATGATGATGATGATGATGATGATGATGATGATGATGCTTCTGAGGTTAATAATAAATTGCCGAACAGAAAAAAAATTCTTCCCTATTCAGGTAAGAATAATACAAAATGATGTTACTATTGTCAGTAGATTTTTATTTGTCGTGCCAACTTTATATCCACTGAAAGAGCCTTCACGATTAACCTTCTCCCCAGGAAACGGGGCTTTGAAACGCATTCGACCGTTGGAGTCGACCTTCCATTGATCTGCTTTAGAAGGGAACGAATTTCGTGTCCGGCTTTTCGAATTTGCATTCAGACAATACTTTGGGGGTACCATAAAAGACTTACATGAGGACATTAATTGATCACTTGGTTTTTATTATGAGTCAGTCACGCTAGATCTTTTGAACTTGGACTTTCCAATTCCTGCCTTTTACCAACTGGACATATTTCTACCCAAGAAGCAATCCTATGTAAAAATGTATTATAAAGATATAGTATTTTTTATATATCATATGTAATATTTGATACATATGATAGTCCTATTCCGTCTGTAACCCTTACATTCATTTCTTAGCGAAAATCTATTTTCTCATTCGCTATCAATTTTTAGAGTAAAATAATTTGCAATATATCTCCATAATAAGTTTTTTTTTATCTATGATACACGCAATAGCCCGAATTCTGTAGGTAACCTAGCATAAATGCCCAACCCTTGAAAATCACATTTTGTGGTTTTTAATGCAGAAAAGTATGTACGAAAATTTGCTAGAGCTATTTTTAGACTCCAAACTTCTAAATTTGATAAACATCAAATTCCATTTTCAAGTGCTATATCATGATGATTTTCATTCGTTGCCCGGTGGACGACACTGACAGATTCCTTTGGCAAGATAACGTGAAGATTGCATTTCTGAACTATGATTAGGGAATTTTTTATGGCGACAAAATTAGACTAGAATAAGTATCAACACGAGTCGATTCACACAAAATTATTGGAATGATCAGCACGTTACAATGGTATTTTTTACCAACATTGATTCATCAACGACACTTTATCGATAACAATTTATCGGTAACAATTTGAGGAGGTGTACAATTTATCGGGATAGACAAATCACTGATGAGTTCAATATGAAGTACAATTATTTAAAAAAATCACAAACAGACACCTCTTTGTTTTTATTTACGCTAAAAAAAATGTTAAAATACATAAGATGTAAGGGATATCTTTCAGTTTAAATAGGTTTCGTCGTATTTTTTCACGTCGTACCTCAAAGTCATTTCTATATTTTCTTTTCTAGTGATGGAATTTTATAAATCATTATTCAATTTTTGACGACTATTTACCATTTATCTTCAACTTGATTTTTTAGTTACTTTTTTGAACCAGAAATCAGGATGAAGGTAGTAGCGTACCGATTGACAGTGTGGATAGCGTCAATTTTTTTTTCAACTAAAATATTTGTTAAGTTGATTTATTAAATTTGACTCAGCCTTATTGACTCTGAAGTGATGTACAATAATTTGCTTTGTCTTCCAAGAATCTTGAATTTAAAGTCTCATGGATCCCTCAAAACTTTTGCACGTGGCCTTATTCAGGGGCACCAGAACCACGAGTGCAGGAAATAAATCATCACAGAATAAAATGTTTCTCATAACTTCAAAGATTATTTTCACAATGAAATAAAAATCACTGAATTATTTAGATTCTTTACACTTTATTGGTATAATCTAATAAACAACTTTATTACTTATTAATATGTAGACTCACCAACTTCCATGTTTTGTCAAATCCATTTCCCTACACGGTATGAAACGAAAAAGCTGTCGTTATCGTCTTTTGATCTTCAGCTGAAGACAACGACAATGTTCTACACATTGAAACAGCTTGAGATGAATTGAGACTTTGAAATCTGAAATTCCGTCTAAGCAATATGAATATTGTGACTGAGAAACATCATCCATTCCATAGCCATCAGAAAAAATAATCATTATACACAGACCTATATATTAAAATCCAAATTGTAAAAAATTAATTACCCAATGAAATAGCTCAGGGCTCCTTGATGCCGATCCATACCTAAATTAATCATTTCTGGCGGGCATATTCTTGTAAATTCAATTAACAACATAGGTAAGGAAAATCCAGACTTTTGGTTGAACAAATATAATCCATCTTACATTACACATCCCCATTACCCTTTACCCACCATTACACTCAGATCATGGGATAACTTCATTTGACCTATCTGTTTTAAACTGTTGACCTGTCGCGTGTGACATGGAGGTGGTGGGCATTGTCAAGTGAGACCCATTGGCCTGAAAAATGCCGTGAAGTACTCTTCGTGTTACTTTCAATGATCTACTAGATCATGGGATAATTTAACACTGTCAAAGTTATTTTTTTCCTCTCTCAGTAATACTATCCATTGTAGTACATCTTTCCTTGAGAACATTAATGACAGGAAACTGCGTCATATAAGTACATATACAGGTATACCATGCCTACTGTGATAAATTTGTTTCGAAATTCTGTTCAAGAATTATCATCCAGCTTATCATTAGTTACATTATTTTTAGGGCAAAACCTTAACTAAGTCGTTCCAAAACTGGGATCTGTGGCCCCCAAGGAGAGTCCGATAAATTATGCTTGGGGTTCAGCAGCAGTGTTCCGTCTAAGCAATACGAATATTGTGACTGAGAAACGTCATCCATTGCATAGGCATCAAAAAATATAATCATTATGCACAGACCTATGTATTAGAATTAAAATGAATAAAATGCATCTAAAATAAATTCGATTTTAATGGTAAAAGATGTTTACCATTATTGTCAATGGATCATAATTCAAAAGCTAAATACTATGGATTGGGGTCTGCAGAAATATTTCCTCTTTCGAAGGGGTCCTTTTGTTTCCAAAGTGTTAAAACCACTACCTTAACCACACTACACCAAATTTTGCACTAATCAAAATGCACTATTCAAGGTATTCATATAATTACATCGGGGAAGTCAAAAGAGACGAAGTTCTTAGTATTTAGCAGTGTGATCCAGGAACGCTATTTGTGAGGGTCTTTGTTGAAAGCTCAAAAAGTGTTAATTTGATTTGAATAAATCGTGACCCAGACTCCCCAAGAGAGAAATTGATGAACCCTTTTTCTATGGGTTATGGGCTTTGGCTGTTATTGTAATGTTAACAATAATCAAAACGAAAATGTAGAATGCTTAGCGATTAGTCTTCTGGTTTAGGATTGAATTCACGTACAGTACTCAATCAGCCTCAGTGGATTGAGAGAGAAAAAAGGACAAAAAGTAGAAAAAAAAAACAATATGCTAATGAAGGCAAAGTGAAAGTGAAAGTCCAGCAACGTGATCGAATTACTGTGTACAGTTTCTTCTCGTACAGATGCAAATCCCTTTTTTCCTTCGGATGAAATTGCTTCCCATCGGTCAACACTGAAATTTTGCATGTCTGACTGCACGGTTGACTGACAAGCAAATGAGTTATGGCCTCTCCGCGTGTGATAAAGCTATTTCTTCCTATGATGGAATGATGTGCGATTCTTCCCTGAGTTGGTTGTGCCATCCTTTTTTCAACTTTCAGAAAATACATAATTCAAAAAAGTGTTGACACAAAATTGAACATTGAAAAGTTATGCACAAAAATCAAAAATCTTTGGTCCATGTTCTGTCAATTGATATTTGAATAGATATTCAAAAATGAACTTTTCTGTCAAATTAATTAATTAAGTATTGTAAATAATTATAATTATTCATATTTGTAACTATTTACCTTCATCTACGTCTTTTGTCGTTTTTTATCTCAATTAAACTCCCGCCAGTTTCCCTTTAACACTGAGTAAATAAATTATCAGCATGAATCGAAATAAAATAATAGTTCCCGATGAGAATCGAACCCTCGAACCGACAAACCTCTTTGTTGGAAGATATCAACGACCGACCGTTCTTTCCCCTGAGCTACAGGAACTGGTCGCAATCAAGAGTTGAAATCAAACCCATGAAATCATTTCATATCCCGATCTCTTTGCCAAGTTTGTTATTGACTGGTGTTTCAGTATCGGTTATCCCATTTGCAATACTTCATATAATAAGATAACTTAAAAAATCAGATAATCGATTCTAAAATTTTTATTTTCATTTGTTAGACATGCCCATGCACGCCGAGAACATACTTCCGGTAAATAGACCCTTGCCAAAAATTCTCCAAACTCGGGTAGAGTTTATTTTATTGTTTAAATCGTTTGACCATTAGTAGGAATAAAGATTGAAGAAAAATCTGATATAAAAACAATTTTTGTGCACCTAACATATAATACCGGATATATTCTCGAAAACAGATTGTGTAAAGGGTTGTGACAATGTAAATAAAAAGTAATCGTGATCATATACGTGGAAAAAATTTTCAAATTTTCAACTTGCAAAATATGCAATTTTAGATTTTACAAAAAATCGACCAATTATTGGATTATGATAAAAGTTTTCTGTACTTTTCTTTTTCTTTTTATTTGCTATCTTATATTTTGAAACTATTTTCTGTGAAAAGAATATTAACATTGAAAACGTTTTTTAGGGATTCTTAGAATCATATACAAGTCATTCAAAACATATATAAAAAAACACTGCAATAATTACAACTACATAAAGATTAAAATTAAGATAAATATTGTAAAAGGAGTAAGTCAAAGGGACGCAATATCACCCAAAGTATTTACAGCGAGTCTTGACAGTGTCTCCTGGAGAATGACCGGGGAAATGAGAATAAACATAGACAGAGAATATTTAAATCACTTGAGAATCGCCAATGAGGTTTCCATGGCGCCAGGAGCATCGGAAGAATTACAAAACATGTTGACTGATCAAAATAGGGAAAGTAAAAAAAGGAGGCTTTAACATGATGAGATCAAAAACATAAATAATGTCCGACGATAAAGTCCCTCAAAAGACTCTAAGGATAGAAGGCGAAGCTCTAGAAGAGGTTGACCACTACATTAACCAACGAAAGTTAATTAAGTTTGAAAAAATACAATGAAAGCGAAATAAAACCACGCCGAACGATCGCCTGGAAATCATTTGGTATGAATAGAGATATATCAAAGAGTACCAGACCAGTATGAGGTACACAATGGATGCATAATGTCAGTTATGAATTAATAATGGTTATTAACAAAACGAAAATCAATGAAATGAATCGCAAAAAAGAGATCCACGGAAAGAGCAATGTTATGGATGACTTGGAGAGATAGAAAAATGGCGTGGATAAAAGAGAGGACTTGAGTGAAGGGCATTATACAAATAATTAAGCAACACAAAATAGAGATGTGCTGGTTACTTGGCAAGAACAAATGGAGCAAAAGACTAACCGATTGGTGCCAATGGGACAGTGAAAGTAGTAGGAAAAGATGAGGCACAAGATAGGGGATGAGATAGAAAGGTTTGCCGGTAACAGATTGCAAAGTTCAGCACAATCGTGATTGTCATGAAAGGAGATGGAAAAGGCCGTCGCCGAGCAATGGATGATGATGATGATGATGATCACCATCATCATCACAATAATAATAATAATAATTGGGAGACATGAGAAAAGAACTAGAAGATATAGACAGGGGAGAACCAATAGTACTGAATGAAACCACATTGAAACATACTCTTAGGAAAGTAGCCAACTGGAAAGCACCGGGTCCCGACGGGATCCATGGGTATTGGTTCAAAAAATTCACCACGTTACACGGCAGACTCACTCACCTACTCCAAAATTGTCTAAACGAAGACAAAGCACCAGAATGGGTGACTAAAGGCAGAACCACCCTCATCCAAAAAGACCCAGGAAAGGGGAACATAGCAAGCAACTATAAACCAATCACGTGCTTACCACTTATGTGGAAAATCCTGACCGGGCAAATAGCAGAGAGAATATACATGTCAATGGATAGAAGGGGACTACTACCAGAAGAACAGAAAGGGTGTAGGATAGGAACCAAAGGGGCAAACGATTTACTCCACATAGACCAGATGATCTTAAGAGAAGTAAGGAAAAGGAGAAAGAATATCGCAATGGGATGGATAGATTACAAAAAGGCATACGATATGATTCCACATAGCTGGATACTCGAATGCCTTAGAATGTTCAAAATTAGCGAACCGGTGGTTAAATTCATTGGTAATTCAATGGAAGACAGGAAAGTAGATTTGACAGCTGCAGGGGACAAACTAGCCGAGGTAGGGATAAAAAGGGGAATCTTCCAAGGAGACTCGTTGTCCCCACTATTATTTGTTCTAACAATGATACCGCTTAACAGAATCCTGAAAAACAGCAAAGGATACCACTTCTCTAAAACAAAAGGAAAGGTCAACCACCTAATGTACATGGACGATATTAAATTGTTTGCAAAAAACAGGGGGGGGAGCTTGAGACTCTGTTCAACGAAGTAAGGGAATATAGTGAGGACATAGGAATGGAGATTGGAATAGAAAAATGCGCAATCATGGTGATGCACAAAGGAAGGCTTTCAATGACTGAGGGAATTGAACTCCCGGACAACAGCAAGATTAGGGCATTGACCGCACAAGACCGATACAAGTACCTAGGTGTCCTTGAATGTGACACGATAAAACGGGAAGAGATGAAGGAGAAAATAAAGAGAGAATACCTCAGAAGGATAAGGAAAATATTAGAAACCAAATCAAATAGCAGAAATCTAATAAAAGGAATGAACACCTGGGCTGTGTCAGAAGTTAGGTATACAGGACCATTCCTGGGATGGACAAGGGAAGAGCTCCAATCAATGGATAGGCGAACAAGGAAACTTATGACGATGCATAAAGCATTACACCCTAGGGATGATACAGATAGACTATACGTGAAGAGAAAAGAAGGTGGTAGGGGGCTCATCAGCATAGAAAACTGTGTCCAGAGAGCTAAAACAGTCCTAGAAAGATATGTGCAAACAAATAGTGAAGAAATCATAAAGAGCGCGAGGGATAGTGCAACAAACAATAAAGTAGAAAACAATGGAACAGTACAGCAAACAAGAAAAGAAAGATGGGAAGGGAAAAAAATGTACGGCGAGTTTAAAAGACAGATACAAGATATAGCAGACGAGAAATCATGGACGTGGTTACAAAAGGGGAAGCTTAAGAGAGAAACAGAATCGCTCATCATGGCAGCTCAAAACGAAAGCATAAGGACAAACTACATAAAAACAAAAATCGACAGAACACAGACAAACAGCAAATGCCGCATGTGCGGTGAAAGAGATGAGACAGTAAACCACATAACTAGTGAATGTAGTCAACTCGGCCAGAAGGAGTATAAGCATAGACACGATGGAGTAGCAACGATGATACACTGGGAACTAAGTAAACAAATGGGATTCAACCATGTGGAAAAGTGGTATCAGCACAAGCCAGAGGCAGTTTTGGAGAATGACAACCACAAACTACTGTGGGACTTTGACATCCAAACTGACCACCTCATCCAGACAAGAAGACCGGACTTAGTAATAGTAGACAAAAAAAGGGTGGTACCGGTCATAGTGGGCGCACAAGGAATTGTCCCCAAAACGCTGAGGGAGAGACTGGAGGAGATCGGGATTAGGGGGAGGATAGAGACCGTACAGACCACAGCACTACTGGGAACTGCATGGATACTGAGGAAGGTGCTAGAGATATAAGTACTGCAACGAATAGTAGCTCTGTCATGATATGCGAAAGAGGGAGGAGACGTTAGCTGAAGACCTGAGGAGACTTATTGTCACTCAGCCTTCAGCGATAACCACTGGGCAACCGGTGTGAAACTGTAAATCGTAGAATTACTGCGACCTATGAATACTAGGAGAGGAGGGCTGGAGACTTGAGGAGACTTGCTGTCACTCAAACTCCAGCGGTTACCACCAGGCAACTGGTGTGAGATTCCAAATAATAATAATATTTGTGAGAAGCGTTGTTGTAAATATGGTAGCCCAGTCAAGTCGATTCTAACTGTCGGGCTTTTGTTTAGTGTTCAACTAATAATTAAAAGAGTCATTTTTGATACAGGCCTTCAGAGTATTTCTTTAAATTTATTTTCGAAGTCTTTGAAGGGTTTATAACTCCAATCAAAGTTTTTCAACTTCAATTGTATGAATGATGTCACTTTTTATAAATCATGTCACTTTTGATCACAGTATTTTCAGTAGGTGGTGAAAAGCTTTTTATCTCTCCCTACTATAAACCTGTCACCACTTCTTCAGCGCATAATGATCGAAGTTTTACCGATAAAAGAAAACATTGACTTGAAAACAATCCAACTGTACGTTTCAATTAATGAAAAAGTTAGACAGAAATTTGTAATGTTTTCTTAGCAGCGAAAATAAGAAAAAACTTGAGAACAGATCTTACAAAAAAATTAATTACGTTTTCATTCAGGGTATCGAAGATTTTTTCAAAAGTGCGTGGGCACATTGAAGTACACTGTCAACTTTTAGTACGTAAAAAGGGAAATAATCACGCTAACATTTTTTTATGAAGATTTTCGAAAACCTAATGAATTTTTTTCTCAATTTTCTGTGTCTTCGTTTTATTCCTTCAGTGATTTTCAAAGAAAAGGTCGTGATAATTCATGAAGTTCACCTCAAAACAATCTATCTGATATTTTCTTTCGTTAATTTACAAGTCACGGAACAGTAAATGAAACCCTCATTAAAATTTTGCTCAACTGCATTTGAAGGGAGACAACTCACATGAATCTTATCAAAAGAAAATAAGTGTCACGATTTTGTAGTGAAAAGTTCTTAAGAAGCATCAAAAAAATACTATCAGCGAATTCGTGATGTCATGAGGTGCAGAGTGGCGTAAAGGTTACCAGTATAGAAAACGGATCCGGCCGTGGTTGTTGAGGATCGAGTTGGATTTTCAGCCGAAGCAATCCATATCCTCTTTTGTAATGTTTCTCTATGGCTGGCTACCTATCTCATTGTCTATGTGTCATGTGTACTCACTGCTCTAATGGAGCTAGAGGGCTCAAAATTTGAAAATTTACTCCTAATCATGTCAAGAATCGCCGTATTTTTGTTTTTTTAACATTCTCTTTATGAAAAAATTTCTAATCGTGGGGTCAATTTACAATGTAAGTTTTTGCTGAATGTATTCTTAATTTCTGACGATTTTCACTCTAGTTTATTTCTATTAAAAATTCTGATTTTTTAGTGAGCGTCACCCAACAAACAGTGAAAGAAGTAACTTATCCATTGATCACACCTGTTTCCAATTTTTCAATTGATCACCCCCAACACGTTCAGTTGGAATTCCATGTTAGTATGTTCTAAAGTGCATAAATATAATTTAGTGCACAAAATATACACAATCTATATAAAAAGGAAATAAATAAAAGATGAAGCATGTGAGAATTTCACGAACATCATTTTGGTATATTTTGATAGCAATACAATGCAAATGTTTAGAACTTCAGTATACAAGCGAAACATAAAGTACAAAACTTGAATTCTGTTGACTGACATGAAAAGATCAAAGTAAAATTGAGGAATCAGAGTTGCAGAATAGGTGAAAAATAAAGTGTGTTTACAAATGCGATTCAACGGTAAGTATTATGGTAGTCAATTTTAGTCTGTTTTTATGGTCACTTTGTTTTAATTTCTATCATTAAGCAGGGCTCGACTTTATCGACGTGAACTGGTGTGATAATATTTTAAAAAAAAGATAAAATAAAATAAGTAATAAGATAAAAGTAATAATGAAGTGCGTACAGACTAATAGGATTGTGATAAAAAGTGACAATAATGTGATGGAGTAAAAATAACAATAGAATAATGATAAAAAAAAGTGTCTCATCTATACAGTGGAAAGCAAAAACACTATATATATATATATATATATATATATATATATATATATATATATATAAGGAATACAACGTAATATAATGTCTGACGTGTGATGGGTTTATTTCATAAAGTGCTCGACTCATTCAACATTAAACTTGAAGCTGATTTAGAGTAGAGCTTAGAATATGATGAAGTAAGGATTCGTTACACAAACACATTTATGTTTCTGTCCTGACTAGGCTCCTTCAGGTGAATGGTTCTTTTTTTTTTAAGATTCAAATTTTGAACATTTCTTAGGGGTGTCTATTTTTCCAAGTTGTAGGATCTAATTTAAAATCCGATAGAGTAAACCATAGCATCAACAAAAACGGAGAGGTGAGAAAACCATTTGGTATGCACCTCCATTCTCCCAACAAGTAAAAACAACTCGAGAAAAATATTCATGCAATCAATGGGAAAACGTTTCCCCCGAGCATCCCACTGAGCAGAAACAAATTGAAAATTAGCTATAGTTGTACGGATAATTTTAATAAATTCATGACAAAGCATAATAATAGTAATTAGAAATAATACTAACAAAGAAAACATAAACCAGATTGCAATTGTACTAACAAAAAAGATGCCCTTTGCAAAAAAAAAAATCAAATCGAATACTATACACCAAGCTGAAATATCAACTCAAGAGAAACCCTTATAAGTGAAATATTATATAGGAATATCCCAAAACACCCTTCAAACCAAGATTAGCCGACCATTTTTTCATCATTTATATCCGAAAAGTATAAAAATAGTACAATACTGTCGCCATATCATTGGAGACTAACTGATAGCAAACTCGAGCCCACCGTAAAATGGAAAATATTGAAACAAACACACATATGCCTGAATATTGAGACCCTATCTTACACTTTGTTGATAGAACAAAAAAAAACAGAGAAAATGAAGTAGCGTTAAAATGCCGGCATCGCTCAAAATTCCTATGAACAAGCATAAGAATAACCCACATACATGTACACTAAAAATTAACCAACTTAGATATTTTGTTCCCCTTGTTATTACCATGAACACCATCATTATTTTATCTCTACAGCTACTTTAAAGAACATCCCAATCCCCATAATTATCGTAAACATGTAGAAATAGACCAAACCTAGAATAATTAAATTGACAACTAAGACCATATGAAAGGAACCCTAACACCGGGAAACAGATTCAAGTGAGAATAAAATACCCTCAAAGAGGAAACATACAACAAAGAACTGATGGTTCAAGTACATACTGATAACAAAAATATCAACACCACATCCTCCTAATTTTCTATTTAAAACTACCAACAAGCTCTGCATCCTCACTGAAAAAATACAGAGAAACATAACAAGCAATGGCCAACCATGGAACAAAACGAACGAAAAAAAGATATATATTTAGAATAAAATGAAGGACCTACAATCTAGAAAAATATACAACCCACAAAAATGTCCTAAATAGGTATCTGAGATGAACCGAACCATTTGCTTGAAGAAGCCTAAACAGGGCAGAAACTTACACGTGTTTGTACAGAGAGTCCTTACTTCATCATATATATATATATATATATATATATATATATATATATATATATATGTATTATTAAGAAATGGATTCATAATCTGACAGAAGTAATTATGAATTGCGTTATATGATTTTCAAACTCTATTTGGAATGATCTCCCGCCATTACACGGTGAATGTATCATTTTGCCTAGATAGCGTAAATAAGATAAACTGTTATAGAAAATGGGGCTATTGCAAAATCGAACCTGCGACCGGTAGTGTTTACGCACGCACACACACACACACACACACATACACACACATATATATATATATATATATATATATATATATATATATATATATATATATATATATATATATATATATATGAGCAGATGATGAAACGTGAACCTAACTTTTTGGATGTTCTATATGGATTATCCAATGTCTTTCCTTCTATCTTCTTGTCTGTCTATCCGTCCGTTTACACGATATCTCTCAATGAATTTCAATGAAATCTTTTGGAAGGGTACGCCATGGTTTAAAGAAGTGATGATCAAATTTGTGGTTGACTTAGGAATGTTTTTCGATTAAATAGGAGTGCGTTAAGCCGTTGGCAGAGGTATGCGTTCTTTGAGTGCTTTTTTTGTTTTAATTTTACCTTTTCTTCTTTTTGTCTTTCAGTGGGTGTGCAAGATGCTGATAACATTTTACCAGTATTTCACAATCGCAAGTTTCTTTTGGATGTTCGTGGAGGGACTTTATTTGTACTTTATGATTGTCCACGCGATGCGACGAGACAGAGTCAAATTTATTTATTGTATCATCATTGGTTGGGGTGAGTACAGCATTTCATACATTGTAATTGAAAATGATTCACTTTGTCACAAGGCGTGAGAGGCAAACGTTAAACATTTTAAAATCGTGGAGAAACCATTGGACTGGGCGATAATTGTTCATATCTTTTAATTTTAGTTTTTTGAATATATAGATTCAATTGAGTATCACAGCTTCTTGGCAAATTCAACATGCATTGTGATGTATGTACAGATATCAAACCCTCTCCGAAATATGTAAGGGCACAATACGAAGAAGAGATTGCTAATGATTTATATGGGAAAATTTTTTTGCGTTCCTGGACCAAAAATAGCCTTCTCCTTACAAGTTTTCTTTCTGACACCTCAAGACATATCTTGCAAAATAAATCGAGCTTAAGCACGGGTGGTCACAGACACAGTTTAAAGTTATGGCATTTTGAAGTCTTTTGTGGAAGAGAAAGTCGTAAAGCCAACTTTTGTAAAGCTGGAATACACAAACACACTTATCTTTATAAATGTATGTATAAATATAATTTTATCAAATGCATCAATTCAGTATTATAGTAAAAGTACATTAAGAAAGCATAATTTTTTATTCATTACGTATTTTGTATCAGAATAAATTATAACAGTATTTTTAAATATATCTATACACACACACACACACACACACACACACACACATATATATATATATATATATATATATATATATATATATATATATATATATATATATGCACAATACGAATTAGGAATGCCATGTCCGATGTATGATGGGTTTATTTCATAAAGTGCTCGATACACTTGACAGTAAACATTAAGTTGATTCAAAGTAGATCACTTGAGGAAACCCAAACAGGGCAGAAACATAAACGTGTTTGTATAGCGGATCCTTACCAGCATTATATATATATATATATATATATATATATATATATATATATATATATATATATATATATAATGTCTACAATCACACACGAGGATATGTGCGAGTGTACATTTTCAATAATGTATTAAATTAGTTTTGTATTTCATGAAAACAACAACTTACCTTTTTCTTAATATTAGTACAGTTTTCATAAATTTTCTGCATTTTAATGAAATTATCATAATGACATCAACGATTATATAAAATTGATCGATTTATAAATTTAATAAATTCATTTTCTGTCTAACGGGAATACTTTCTTTTACTTGCAGCAATGGCTTGAAAATTCAGTCGTACTCGAAGAGATAAAAATTGTAGCAAGTCTCGGGCTGTGATAGATAATTAGATAGATATCCGTAGCTGACAGAAATAGATAACCATAGCCTGAGTGTGTATCAGAACTAATTATAGAAAAATTATTTAGGATCATTTTTTAAAATGAATTAGCAATCTAAAATTATCTAGAAAAGTTAGATCTCTTATCTAAAATTACCTAAAAGAAATTCCAGCACAAGATGTGGGCGTTGTTGGTCCAAAATGACCATAATTACCATAAAAACTTCTTTTTTCATGTGCGTCATGCATTTTTAGATGGTGTATAGTGATGCACTCGTAACATGTAATATGTGGAGCTGTGGCCAATGTAAGGACAATGACTGTTTATGAACGGGAAAGGTTGAGTAAAAGGTTGAAGAAAACTCTTTGTCTATCGTTTTAATCAGACTTATATACATACAGAGACACACATAGAGATTTCAGCAATTGTCATTAGATTCTATAGTTACATTGTAGTGAAACATTATATATACTCACTATTGCAGTCAATAACCGAACAACCGTAGCTTCAAAATTTGAAATTATGTAGAAAAAAAACCGTAAATTCTATTTATGACATCACTTGTGTTTTTCCTGGAAACATCCAAAATAGAGTAAAAAACTTTTTTGAAAAAAGGAGAATCTAGATATTTTTATCAAACCCATCGAAATAAGGCCCCTAAAAGATCAGAAAAGCTTCTTTTTTTTTTCAAAAACGTATTTTTCGATGGTCTTTAGAGGAATACTGATGTCAATTTTCAAGTCAGTAGACAAAACTGTATGGGCAAGAGCGCTAGGACACACTAACATACAATCACATGCACAAACATCCGCATATTGGTGGCAATTGATCAATATGGGTGCGCATGCGCGTGTGTGTGTGTGTGCGTTCTGAATTTAGCTTACTAAGGTCATACTGTTCTCAAACTAAAATGACTTTACGAACTGTCATTGTCCCTTGGTTCTCTGTAAATCAGTGTCTTGTGAGATCATTGAATCCAAGTTGAGGTTTAATCTATTCAAAATTCAACTTGAGACATTCCAGAGTTAATTGCAGTCGGTAGACCACAATGATTTGCGTAGTGAACTCATTCCACCGCGTTTAATTGCTTTGACCAATGAAAAATGACTATTTATTAGTCAAGAATTGATGGGTGATGCTAATTGGTTCATTTGAAAAGTATAAAACTTTGACGGTCTTCCATTAGATGAAGAAAGAAAGATTGAGTGAGAGATGGAGAAAAAAGAGAGGGCTTGAAAAAGAAGAAATAAGGATAGGGAAAATTAATAAAACAAGCCTGGCTGCTGCTGGGCCATACTTCTATAATTTCTGTAATTTTGTATCGTATATATAATTTTTTTAAATCGTAAATATATAGTATTTGTCAATTTAGCTCGATTAGTAAGCGGGTCGCCAACCAATCATTCGGTGGTGATTTTAAATCAGGTTAGGGAAATGCAAATTGTTTGTATCGGTGTGATTTAACGTAACGTGATATACAAAAATGAATACTTTACACCCCTAGATCAGGTGCAGATTAGTTCTTGTTCTTGGTCTTATTGCTGTTTCGAGTGGAAAACAACTCCAACAATCAATTCTCACTTCGAATACACAGTCTAAGCTTGGAATACACATTTCATAAAAGATATCACAGAACTAGAAATTGAACAAAGCAAAGCGAGTTGTCTCTAAACTTAAAAATCTCCTCAATAAAGATTGACTTCATAAATTAAAACTAACTACACTGGAAGATAGAAGAATTATGGAAGATGAAATAAAAACATTTAAACTAATAAAAAGAGTAGATAACATCGCAGATAAAAGGTTTTTCTTTTCACAATGAACAGATGAAACAACGACAGCATACAAAAAAAGACTCTTCAAAAAATACAAAAGAAGCATTTCTCTCAAAGAATGATAAACACCTGGGACTGACGAGTACAGCATAATCCCCAAAACAGTAAATAAGTTGCACGACACATAAAACTTTGAAGAAAATCATTCAGACAAAGAAGCGAGATACAATCACAAATATGGACATAATATTCACCTGCAAATATTTTCATGTGGTTTCATGTTTCTCCAGTGAACAGTTAATTGGACAAACGGTTCCATGGGCAAAGGCAACACAAACAGTTTTCCTTCTCAAGTAAATAAATGGAAACTTTTGTTTAACGAGAGACTTTGAAAATGAATTGTCTCTCCTTCATTTTAGAGATACTATATTGGTTCTGTAGATAAGCACAGAATATTTCGACGGATAAGGCGACCTGTAAAAGAGGCGAGCTGTAGATAAGGTGACCTGTAGATAAGGTGGGACCTCAATTTCTATCTGAGTTGTAAGGTTTTATGATGGTTTTGGATGCTTCAAGTGTCGTCTCATCAGCTGAAATATACATACATAATCAATCTATGTTTATTTATAAACCTATTCTTTCTTGTTTGCGTACAAACCTTTTCTCAACAGGGTCAAAATTTTATAAATATGTCCCAATGTTGGTAGTTGGCACGATGCATCGGTTGCAGTAACGCATTTGGAAATAAACATTTAAATAGATTTAGTTCTGAATGTACAAGTTAGAAATCAAGACTTAGAATATAAATACTAAATTATAAATGATTCTAATTAAACTTTAAATAACATTAATTTCATTTTCTTGGTAATGACCTACGATGGAATAAGTCACCTTTAGATCTGTGAGGTATGTTTCCGGGGGTTAACAGTTTTATAGTTTTTTGTAATTATTATCTTATAAAAGAATCATCCGTAGGCGAGTTCAGTAGCTATTTTTGATAAAAGCAGAGTTTCATGATATGATAATTGCAGATTTATGTATATATATATATATATGTATATATATATATATATGTATATATATATATATATATATATATATGTGTGTGTGTGTGTGTGTGTGTGCGTGTATGTGTGTGTGCGTGTGTGTGTGTGTGCGTGTGTGTGTTTCTGTGTCTATGTATATTCATAGATATGCATGTGTCATTGTGTGTATGGGTGTTTCTGTGTGTGTGTGTGCATATAGATTATATATATATGTATAAATAGTTGAACGAATTTTATATATACATAAGTGTGTGTGTGTGTGTGTGTGTGTGTGTGTGTGTGAACACTATAAGAAACTCGTTGTGTAAATCTGTCGGCTCGTCACCATAAGGTTGCCAAGTGAAGGAGAATGGACAAGGAGGGTGAGTCTGTTTTCGTCGTAGCAGCTGTCCGGCCAGTTCGAATCTTCACACCTGTTGTTAACTTTACCCGACCTTGTGTTCAAAATCTAAAGGTCACTTCCAGATACGGACGAAGAATCACTTGATGCTGGGTCCAAACAGTGTTACACATAAAAAAAAAGGTTACAGGATAAGCGACAAGGCGTTGGTTTAAACCAACAAATATGAAGTTTATCAACTAAAAGGCTACCATCATAGAGTCCCTTCCCATTAAATTGAGGTCATGTGATATCTATTCGGGAGGCCTTCTCGTATGAAACGAAGATCGTGTCTCAGCAAGCGACTTGCGACAGAGCTGTTTCTTACGACTGTTTCTTTACAGCTTTGATGATTAGCAGTTCAAAACAAGCACTGCCAGACTTCAACAAAAGCTACGATACTCACAGGGTGGTCAGTCAATTGGAGAACACGTGTCACGTTGATTCTACTTGGTCTAAAATTCCTGTGCTCACTAATCTCGAGAGTCTAAAACTCGCCGTTTATATGACAATCGCTCCCGTACGAGAGTGGGTCTTACATTATGAAGGTATACACAATTTTAGTTCACAATATCTTCCCAATTCTGCAATTTAGCCTTTCCTGAACTTGTGTAAGCTAATATCTCTGATAAGAGGTTTGAGTTTACTAACACATTCTTCAACTACCATTATTATTTTGACATCTTGTTGCTCCATCACCTTGATATCAATATGATAAGGACAATCACGATTCTGATAAGGGTTTCTAATTAACAACAACCACTTGGTTCTGTTTCAGGTTTTCAAGTGTAATTTAAGTTCAAAATATCTTCCAATTTCCGTTATTCAACCTTCGTTAACTTTTCTCAACTATTTCTGGTTAGATATTTTTGTTTTTTTTCTCTAGTCCCAAATAAATGTATGCATTTTGATAACTATTTATCTGTTTGTCTTTCCCGTCACCGATATATAAGATTTAATCTTTCTCTACAGTGATTTGAATTTACGACGAAGAGATTGCGAGGCGGCTGTCTTACTAACTGAGCTTAACGAGTCTTATATATCTATGAATTCATCTAATACGTATAAAATACGAAAGTTGCAGTTATCATTCTCGGAATGGGTGTTGGAGTAGAGTTTGATCCTACAGCAACCAGGCTTGTCTTCGATATTGTCTTTCAATAGAAAAACATTTTAATATTTCATCTTTCTCACTCTTAACAATAACATTTAATCTTTCTCTCTCTTCACTATTACTCACTCTTACCGATGGCTTTTTTTAAAACACAAATAAATTTCAAATCTACATACTGCGATAATGGGAAAGATTCAGTCTAATTGATGAAATTTAATTATTTGATAAAAACGGAAATCGCTTCGAGATCTACATACCAGAACAGATGACATGTCAACAACTATAATATTTGAAGCAGTCATTAAATGGCGATTTGTTTGTGTACCTACACATGCGCTGTGGAAACTTCTCTATTTACTTCCAGAATCTTAAACATGACTGTCATTATGAAGTGGTTTAATTAGATATTTCTTGGCTTTTGGGTTGGGATCAGAGTGCTGTATCTGCTCTGCGGTCGTGTTCTCGTCTTTGGGCGGGACGCAGTATAAACTAGGTGAGACTCGTCCAACCACAGTGCTGCACCCCGTACTTCACGATAATGGTACAGTCGAGAGTAGTTCTGACCAGGGTTGCTAATTTGCATTTGGTCTTTCAAATTTTTGATTCTGTAAGTCACTCTCGAATTCGAGGGATTAAAAAAAATAAACATCTCAATTCGCATCATCATCAACAAAAATTCCCTGGGATTCGCCATAATTCTCTATCATGGGCGTCGCAGAGCCAGTATTTTCTGAATTTGTCTGGTCCATCTCTCCATCTTGTATTCTGTCGGCCTCATTTTCGTATGTGATCTCTGGGATCCATGTCGTGAGTTGTGATATCCATCGGTTGTCTTTCATTCTTGTAGCATGGCCTGCCCATTGCCATTTAAATTTTCTAATAGTTTCTATGATGTCTCGGACTCCCGTTTTCTTCATTATGTACTTTGCTGTCTTGTGGTCTCTCCATGTGAGGTTGAGCATGATTCTCTCATTCATACGTTGCATACTTCTCAGTTTGTAGATCTGTGTCTTGGTTAGGTTCCATGTTTCAGCTCCATAAGTGACTATCGGGAAAATGCATTGGTAGTATACTCTTCTTTTTAGGATTGGACTTTAATACATAAAAAATGACCAAAATCTAAAGATCATCAACGCTGGACTCACAAATTCGAAAATCTAAAACAAAAAAGCATCTAAATTGACAACCCTGGTCCTGACGCCTTCTTTTCACAAGTCATGAAGACTGGGCATTTGTTGTCTTTGCCCAGATGTAAGTGTGTGGGGCTACACGTTAAACCTGACCTTTTATCTTTTTTGCACCCGTGAAAAGCCTGTAGGGGGGTAAATTTCCTTATGCATCTTTAATTATTAATCGTCAATCGATCAAGACAGTCGACCAGCTTTTGATTGATCACGTATGGGGTTTTCTTCATTTCTGGACCAGTTTTTGAGTTGGAATATTTGAGCTGTCTCTTCCAATTGCCAGGATTGGATGCATTTCGTACACAACTGTTCTGATTATAAACGTGATAAACTTCGAGATGGACCTAAGGCAACTCAATGTTCTTGCTAATATTTTTTTCTGTTTCTACTAGACTATCAATTTACGTAAAACTTCGCGCTTGATCGTCCTCCTTTCAGAAGAGTCTGATTCAAACTCAGACAAAGGCATACAACGCTATTGAATTAAGTGAATATTCATAAATTAATTCTTCTTATTACACTTTTTGAAGCAATTTTCCACTCAAAATCACTTTGAATGAGAGCTTCGGTTTAATTTGTTTTAATCAGACGATGATTAATATTAAGATGGAGAAAAAAACGAGAAACTATGTATTGTAACAATAACTGATGACTTGAATTAATAAATAAATAACTGTCGGCTCTAATAGAAAATTTTGACGAAATACTCGATTATCGTATTCAATTACAGTTAACCGAATGATTGTAATTACATTTGTGAGTCAGATCTGTACAAATCACATCCAAGCCAACCCGAGGCCATGAACTCTGTTTTGTCTCTTCCTATCAGTACCCTTATCTAATACCATTATGAACCGTTTTAACTATTGATTAATAGGCAAAGATATGGTTCTTTCCTGGGTAATTTATTTTACAGATTTTGCAGAGTTCGATTCTCACTGGTTGACCCATACTTTCAGCCTTAAGCTGAGGTTTTTACATACCTTAAGCAGAAATATTCACTATTTTGGTGGCAATGGGATTACTAAAGTTTTCAATGATGGTTTCAATATTCGCCTGTGTAGACTAGTTGTTCTTATTGATCCCATTGCTGTGATTTCCATCCCTTGTATCGTCGAGGCCTTATTGTGGGTGTGTCTAGGGTAAGGTAGCCTGATGTTGCCCATCCTTCTCTAGGATCCCTCATGCATACTCTTTATACTGGTGAGAAATGGAGTTGCATTTTTCAAAGTCTTTGGTACGATTTGGCTATGGATTGGACCCACGACCAATCGAACCGGGGGCGAGCTCCCTACCACTGGGCCACTGCGATTAGTTTTCTTTCTGCCTCTAAATGAACTATTTATCTCTTAGTTGATGCTGTTGTCTTCAATGAAGTTCAGTTTTACCCATCCCCCAGACATTTTGATATGTGCCCTTTTTGGTGACATAAACACAAAGTTGAAACTCGAAAATCAAAGACACAAATTAAAAGAAATATCTGTATCTCGCATGAACGAATCGCCGTTGCCTTTGCGGAAACAAGAACTAATTATCAGAAAAAAATACATCTAAAAGAATCTTTAAAAAATGATCTGTTATTTAGAATTATCTAACAAAAAAAATACCAGCACTAGATTTGGGAATTGTTGGTCTAAAATGACTATTGAGAAGCAAGCAATTTTGAAAAAATTGATGATGCAAAGTGCTGAATTCATGCAATTTGTTACGGTTGTATCGTCAAAAATCTGACCTGGAGCACCTGGAGACACGCGCACACACATAGATACAGATAAGAAACCTCGTAGCCCATTTGGTCCTGTTGGTCACGTTGGCCATTTTGGGGCTCCAGTGATTCAATATCCTTCTGAATTTGGTTTATAAATATAAGAATATGGAGGTCTTCGTCAAGAGAACCAAAAAAAGAATCAAAATCATGTGAACTGAATCACTTGAGACAGAGCAGATGTTCTTCATTTAGTCGTGAGAAGATAAGAGATAAAACGGAAATAAAATTTATACGTTACACTTCCTTTCTACTATAGATGTTGGAACGACGGCCATAGAAATGTGATCTCAACTGACAGCTAATTTGAAATTGTCAACAAACACATTGAGAAACAATATCTATCTAACATTTTTCATTCTCTATACTAGGTGAATTATTTAAAACCATTATTTATGTTTCCAGGAGAAGTTTTAGTAACTTAATTGGAAAAGTAGGCCGGGAAAACGGTGCTTCCCTAGGCTATGGGTGTACGAGTTCAAATTCCACCTTAGGCTCATTCTCGATTTTCTGATCAACGCTATTTACTCACTGCCGGAGCATTGTCGGTCAGAGCAAATATTTTCGATAAAAAGCAACTAATAAGACATAATAAGGCTGAGGAAATCCAATAAAACAAATAACCTGGTTAGGTGTCAAAGGAAGCAAATGATACCATCAAAGATTAGCAGACGCAACGTACAATTCCACGGACAAGACTTTGTATGCATTCATAGAACTAGGTGTAACAGCTCAAGAAAGGAGAAAACATCAGTTCATGATCCTATAAGCAAAAGATTAGTTATTCATCTCATGATGGAAAGAATTGTCCATATCTGACGAATTTCTTTGCCACAAACGTTAAAAGAATATAAGTACGTTGTATATTTACTTTTTGGAGCCAAGTTTCTGGAACAAGTAATCTACGTAACCTAAGAGATTTTTAATAAATTCAGTTGCTTTAACATTGTCGTCAAGTTGAAGAACTAGAAGTGGGGTTTGACTATATCATAGATATGTCTTTCGAGGCACCAAAATTACATTACCAAAGATGCCAGTGTCCATCTAAACGAATCAGGTAATCATTAGGAAACATTTTCTGGTATTTAGATCGAGTTGAACATACCTGTTCTCATATGATCACTAAAGTTAAGCAAATTCGATACTGGTCAGTACTTTGATGGGTGACCGTCTGGGAATGCCAAGTTCCCTAAACAGTGGCGATCACCCACCGTTAATCCGCCTAAGGAGCAGACCGATCTCCATACTACGTTCAGTAATACATGCCAAAGGGCTGGCTTCTTCTATCCCATCCCCAACTGGCAGCGAGTAACAAGAAATTAATCGATTTTCTTGAAATTTTAAACAACTATTTATTTATTTTATCTTTTATCTTTTTGCAGTGGGACCAGTGCCGTTTGTAATAACTTGGATAATTTTAAAGAAAATATATGAGGATGTTCTGTAAGTATTTGTTCTCAAAGACTTTTTCTGAATTCACATTTTGTATTCTGATTTCAAATATGTTTTGGCACCCAGGGATGTAATTGCTTATGATAAATTAGAGATGAAGGGTTCGAATTCATCTTCGACACAAAAGCTCTTTAGAATTATTTATTGTCGTAAAACTTTTCCATGCTTGCATAGATACTTTTAGCAAATATCTTTTTATTTAATGTAAAATGAAATTTTAAATTTTCCTTAGCTACCTCAGAAATTAACTTTACATTTTCATGATAGCTATGAAAAATATTGAGATATATATATATATATATATATATATATATATATATATATATATATATATATATATATATATATATATATATATATAATGTGTACTTTAGAGAGTGAGACAGACTCGGGAGTGAAGTTTTTGGTGGTAAGGTTTATTAATCCTTATATGTCAATAGTCCATACATGTTTCGGGATTTCTCCCATCATCAGTGGTGCGTGTTGTGTGAGTGTGAATTAAAATGTACCATGTGGAACCAGAGTCCACTGCCAGCGGCTATACATTGTGGGTAAGTTTTGTTGTCAGGGCTACTAGAGGCCTCATGCTGAATGTAAGAATGACCAGCAGGTATTGGGATTTTGGTAAAGCAGCAGCAGTTGGTCTTGGGGAGGGCAGAGTGTGTCAAGGTAGGGGGTAGTGTTGTGGAGGTGGATTTTTTGGTATGTTTGGGATAGTGTGGAAGGAGGGGTGGTGGGTCAAGGAGCTTAAAAGTTACTGGAAATGTTTTGGCTATGATTTGGACAGGGGTTATAACAGGCTAAGGTGAAATTTTTCCTATGGGTCTAGGTGACTTTGAAGCTTCCATTATTGAATGTGTCTAAGATGTAAGTGTGAGGATATTAATGGTAGGAGTTGTGTGTATTAGTGTTTTGTGTGGTGAGGGTTGTTCAGTTTAGTATTTAATCCATTAGGATATAGGGTTTTAAGTTTGTTGATCCACATGTCTTCGTGTTTTTCTAGAACTTTAGTTATGTCAATTGGAGTAGTTTTTTCTATTTTTTCTATGATGGTGAAGCTAGCGTCATATATATATATATATATATATATATATATATATATATATGGAGCACTCTGGTGGATGAGGAATATATACGATAAATAAATATTTCGCTTAAATTCAACCTAATTGACCGTCCAGTTCCGTGGAGTAGAGGGGGGATACCAGCCTCTAAGTCCGAAGCTAAGATTTAATGTAACGAAACTTCTGTCTGTTGATGGCACCATGATTATATATATATATATATATATATATATATATATATATATATATATATATATATATATATATATATATATATATATGTATATATATTAGAAATTATGTAACGGCCATTTTTTTTTTTTTTTTTGCAATTACAGTATGTTTTCATTACCCAGTGGTATAATTCAGGGGTTTGGGGTGAACGGACATCTTCCTTATTTCTCAGTGTCCTCACACTGAACAAACGGTCAAGTATTCGAAACAATCCAACAGTGTTAGATATCAATGACAGATTAGAGTTACATGAATAGGTAAACATTTATAACGTGAATGCATTGTAAATACTTTTACGATAGACGTGCATGACAAATGAAGAAAAAGGGAATGTTAATGAATTAATTGGAGACTTACTGAGAGTGTAAGGCCAATCAATATTCAAAATAGATAAATACTCACGCTAGATTTACATTACAAATTAGAGGAAACGTCTCGTCAGTGCTTAGTATTTAGAAGAAACATTGCCTGGAGCTAAAAATTCTAAAAATATTCTCGTCTTATTTTGGGGAAGAAAGCTTTTTGACATTTCGGGAGCTTATATTGACGGATTCATTAATAACGTTTCGATTTTCCTGGCTCTAGATTTTTATTTCACTCTATTTTAGACGTTCTACAGTGGAAAACTCCACTGATGAAATGAATAGTATTTACTCTGACCATATTTATTCTTTGATGGAAGTCTTTTACGTGACTTGGAATTTTGATGCTATGATTGTTCAATTATTAAGTGTGATGGTAAGTTCTTTCGTTATGCTTATAATATCAAGTTTAGTTGGTTAAATGTTTCCATTATATGACTGGCATATATACTTGGCATTGAATCCTATGCACGTCATCATCATCAGTCTTTTAACGTCCGTACGCATGTGTATAATTTAAAACATTATTTTTGATTAAATAATCATCTGCTTTAGGATTAATGGGATCTTATTATTTAATAAGATCCCATTAATTCTAAAGAGAAGGGTGTATAACCAATGCATCCTCCCAATAGTCACTTATGGAGCTGAAACATGGAACTTAACCAAGAGGCAGACCCGTAAACTGAGAACCATGCAACGTGCACATGAAAGAATAATGCTGGGCCCCACATCGAGAGACCACAAAACAGCACAGTACATCCGGGAAAAGACAAGAGTTAGAGACTTCATAGAATCCATGAAAAATCTTAAATGGCGGTGGGCTGGTCATGTTGCAACAATGGCAGACAATCGATGAATATCACGGCTCACAACATGGATTCCCCGAGACCACATGCGCAACCGAGGCCGGCAAAATGTTAGATGGAGAGACGAGCTAGACAAGTTCAGGAAGTACTGGCTCCGTGACGCCTATGACAGTGAAGTGTGACAAATTCTGGGGAAGGTCTATGTCCAACGACGGATGCTAAAAGACTGATGATGATGATGATGATGATGATGAATCATCTGCTTTATTCATTTTATATAACCGGAAAGTCCAGGTATCACAAAAACAGCCGATTGTCACGGATGCAGGTTTACAAAACTAGTCGTTTGTTTCTCTTTTATTTCAAGACGAATTTCAGTTACTTTAGAACTCTAATTGGGAAGCCTTCAGAAATCGGTCGACATTTTTAAAGATAATCTTAGAATGGCAATAGTATAATTGGCAAATCTTTATGAATAGAACCCATCGAAAATTTCCATCTGTTCTTTGGAGAATTGGGAGAAATATTTTTAGATCATAAAATTTCGGGCATTTAATTTGTTTTTGCTCTATTTCAATTTCCAAGCAATCCCCTTATATAGTGAACAATGCGATTTCCTTGGACTTTCCCAATTAAATGTAACAATTTAGCTCATAAAAAAATACCTTGTAACCGTTATTTGAAACTATGGTTTCTTCCAGTGAAACAAATCCAGTATTTTTTTCTGAAAAAGAACCTATAAAAATAATACTATATATATATATATATATATATATATATATATATATATATATATATATATATATATATATATATATATATATATATATATATATATATATGGTATCCTCCTATATGCGAATAGGCTCATACGTTTTCCCCTTTTTAGTAAAATCAATGATGGTTGTCGAGTTAACGTTATATTTTTCACTTCCTGCATGGCCACTGTCGCCTGTCTTGACAGCCAAAATCACATTGGATCACCGAAGGTAAGCAATGTCTAGCCTGGTCAGTACCTAGATGGGTGCCCATTGGAAAATACCAGTTCCCGTAATCAGAATGGAGCCTTGTTATCCGATGGGAATATAAGCGAAGAATAATGATAAAACTGAGAAAAAAACTTTAATAATTCTTCAGGTATCTTTCCTATAGCTGATTCTTTCTAAGTATTAAAGACCGACCATTTGGGTAACATAATCATGCCATTTGAAATAGCAGATTTTACAAGGACAAATATAATCTGGAAAGCTGCACAGTTGCTCCAAAGAGCAAGGAAAGAGACAAATTTTCAAAAGTCCTGAGGACCAAATAACAAGATTATTTGCTAAGTCCTAAAGTTATCGGCCATCTTTCGTGTCGTTCATGATGTAGAAGATAACGAACAAGGTATTTGCAATTGATCTACATACCTAAAAAAAACTGTACTATACGCTCTACATGCATCAGTTAACAATAAATATATCCTGAGGTATCAGAACAGCCTAAGAGATTTTAAAGGTGTTATGTTAAGCGTAAAACTTGAAAGAAGATTTTTCGCATGAATAATTGGTAATTGCTTCTTCGCTCTACGCCATTTCAATCAACGAAATGATTCATAGAAACGCTCCGCTTTCAGATTACAAGGGAAACGTATGTAGCATTAAGTATCAATCTATTTTAAGGGATACACAGCAATCATGACTAGTTTTATTCCCTTACATGAAACTGAAGGATTTAGCATACAAATAATATCCTTCATACACTCTATTTATCAGGTTCTTTTCTTGCCATTGTAAAAATAAAAATTCAAAATCAACTAACATTCTATTGGTATTTTATGCAAAGGAAACTGAAATTGTATACGTGTACAAATACCCACACGTAAGCACGTGTGCACACAGAGTAGCTGTTGATGCAATGATATCATGAGTAAGATTTATAATTATTACATTAATACTTATATTCACTTGACTAATTACATGCAGGTTGTCCATAAAACATCCCAACAACTTACATATATATATTGCGGGTAAGACTTCTCAATAAGCGCGCAGAAGTGCCAACCCAGAGGTAAATAAAGTTTCAATGATTAAAATATTGGAAAGCACGCATGGTAATCACATCTATGAGAATGACATGTTCGATTTGAGACCTGTTCTTGTAACCTGTCACAATAAATGAGGCTAAATGGGCACACAATATGGAAAAGGGAGTCTTAAAATAGCATGTTAATTCACCTGAGATCAGCCTCAGATTAAGATGAGTTCATGTTTGCTTGAGGAGAACGATGGTTTAAATTCTCCTTGTACAGAATACTAGAACGAATGCAGAGATTCGTGGAAGATTTGTGAACCTTAGGAGGATCAGAAGATGAATAATAAGAAAAATGAGAAAACGAAGAAAAGCTGGTAGTACCATCCTAGTGTTTTTAATCATTGTATGTGAGTTGGTTTGGACTGATTTCAATGTAATCATTCTGACAATTACTCTGCTCGTATATAACTAAATATTTCAAATGGGTAAACACTCAATAGAAGTGACACGAACAGCGAGTCACATCTGTTGTTATACTTACTGATCCCTCATCATTAAATACGTTTTGGTGGTAACCTACGTAATTAAGTCTTGTTTAAAAAAGTTAAACAATATGCTGTATAAAATAACATCCATTCACAATATACATGATAATACACTATATAAATACTAAATACATAACATGAACTATACATTAAAACCATAGTTGAAATGGGGTGTTTGATCAACCCTGCTGAGGCGCCAAGTTACTATATACTATAACTGTTTCATTTTTTAAATCCCCACAACGGTTACATGGTAAAACCCAACAGGTGTAAATTTTGCACATTATACTATAATAACAAACTATGTGTAAAACAGGGAAAACACCGAAGAAAATTACATGAATTACATTCACAGATAATGAGAAATAAGAGACTGAAGTGACACAAAAAAACTTGGATAAGTTTTTTCTTTAAAGCTGTAAAAATTTCCTAGACTATGTATATTTGTGTATGTGTGTTTTTCGTGTGTGTGTGTGTGTGTGTGTGCGCGCGCGCGCGCACACACATGTATGTAAAGTAGAACTGTAACTAAATTCCAACATATGTGCATTTATTGCTAGTTTTCTGTTTTTCTTCCGACATATTTCTTTATATTGATCCAAACAAGATGGCGGGAAAAAGTGTAAAGAAATGCAAATGGCTACAATACAAAATTTTATTAATGCCGTTACGAATAGGCATCTGCAGTCGATTCTTTTCCTTGGTTTACGTCATTATTTTCATAAGAATTACGCAGTAGCTTCAAAATACTGAGATTACTTATTTTAAATAACCGAAGAAAAAATGTGCTTATATCGGAGTCGTCATGAGAACTGGCTCTCTTTTCGCAGAAAGTTCTCGAAGAAGACCTGGTTTAGGAAATTGTTCGTGAAAGCTCATTTTGGACAAATGTATTGAAACTCAACATAAAAACAAAAAAATCTATGTTGAACTAATGAAGATGGCAAAAAGTATGGAATCAACACACTCCGAGAATGCCCAAAAATTAGTGATATGACATAAAAACCATTTTTGTTTAATAGCTTGATATTCTGGCTCCGTGAAATATAACTAAAACAAATTAGATTGAATTTGAATTATTGGCAATTTTTTTCCAGATCAAATAGAGAAAAAACTTATTGAATCGAACTTACGCTCGCAATATTTTCGTTTCTCTTAGAGCTGCAATACTCATTTGTTGTTATTTGTTTATTTTGTTGGTTTTTTTTTTTTCAAATTTTAAGCTTGAACACCCTATCTTATATTGAAAACAACCTGGGCGTTATGATAAAAGCAACAAAAAAAAATTAGTCAAAATAAAAAATGACAAAGAATAACACTTTAATGAAAATGGTCATCCAATAATTTGGACAACTTAAGAGTGGTTTTCTTGTTTTTGCTTTGTTTTTATATGGATTATTCCTGCTTATATTTTCAGTTGCTGGTTACCTGGACATTTGTCAGCAGTCGAAGGCTTGCTCTATATACCAATCATTACCAGTCTGTGCGTAAGTTATTTTTCTTTAAAAAAACAATTATTATACAGACAATAAGGTGTGCTGACGTTGTCTGACTTTCGTAAATTTTGCACTACGCTAAACTCGATGGAAAAGCGATCACACTAACCCTCTCTGGGGGGAGGTCTAAATAACATATAAGGGTCATCGCTGGAGAGTGATAAAGTTTAAGGAAATGGCAAACATTAGCCCAGGGGTCAGCAAACAACAGTCAGCGTGCCAGATCCAGCCTGCAGCTTCATTTCATCTGGCCTTCCAACTTCATAAAATATACGACGTTGCATTCAACAATTCTTTGTTTTCTCCATCTATCTTTGATGATCAATATAAAATCAAATATTGAAAAATAGAGCTAAAGTCTCATTTTTGTCGTGGCCTCAAATTAATCAATGTTTTATTGCTAAAAAGGAAGGTTTGTATGAACAGATCGCCACATGCAGCCATCTTTTGTAACAGGAACCACAATTTTACAATATTTTGCCTGCCTTCCAGATAAGTTTCATACTTCACAAAAATGGAGGTTAATACAGGTATATCTGCTTTTAATGAAAAATAAAGTAATTAGAAAAACAAGCTGTTTCCATGGCATTGTATGATCATTGTTTAATTATTTTATTCGTCTTGGCCCGGAAGACATAAAACCATTTCTAATCCGGTCCGCCCATTAAAAAGCGTTGCTGTGAATTAACTGGCTCGATTGATATATTTGCCAATATTTCTTTTCCTTTGCAACACTTTCTGGGAAAAGAGACCCCTCTCTTCTGTTAAGGGTTGTACACCTGAAGAAGAAGAGATGAGCTGAAACGTTGAGGTAAATACAAAAGCGACATAGAGAATGAATTGAGAAATTCGAATAATTTACTTGTTTTTATCTAATAGCAGATTTCGAAGATAAATACCAGTGACAAACAGAGCGGCATTGTTACTTTCAAGAGACCTTTGAGCGACTGGATTATATTCTATAAGATAAACTTTTTTTTTATCTACTGCTTTAAAAGTCATCGCTAAATACGATGTGATTGCAAATCCTACACGTTCTCATTTCTTAAAGAAATCATAACTGTCATCAGATGTGTATGATAATAATATGGTCATTGATTAATTTTTTTCGTCAATGTAATGTTTGACCGAAGATTGTTAAGAATATCTGTCAACAATACAGGAATTCACATCGTAGCCAGGAATTGAAATTCTATTTAAAAAATGAGAAGACAAAAATAAGTATCTATCTTCTCAAATATTTTGCATCCAAAGAAGCACGTTCTATTTCGGTATATTTTTTATCCGTGTGGTTTCAGTTGATATTTACTAAACTGGACTCAGTCTGGCACAAGCCCACAATTATTGAGTTCTTAGCGAGGATGGAACTCATCACAGTAGTTATGATTTGCAAGACTGCCTTACTTACCATTGCTCTACGGCAAGGATTCCAAATTACTCGTCTTAGTCTAGCATTTCATATCTTCACCAAGTCACCACGGTAGTAATGTTTTAGCCAATCATCGCTCTGCGAGGTGTACAATTTAACTGAGTCTGTATTAGTTTGCATTACCCTTGAGAATATAACCTACTATCGCAAAGATCTCAAACGTTTTTTTTTGTTGTTGTTGTTTATTGGGGGGTTGTTTTTTTGTGCAGCAGACAGGTTTCAGACTGGCCGACAAAGGGTGTTACTAATTACAACAGGAATATATCGTCATCGGTCTGTTAGCATCTGTCGTTGGATGTAGACCTTCCCTGAGATCCGCCATTCTCTATCATAGGTATCACGGAGCCAGTACTTTCTGAATTTATCTAGATCGTCATGCAATCATACTTCTTGTCGGCCACAGCCTTGCACCTGATCTCTGGGGATCCACGTTGTGAATCATGATGTCCAGTGGTTGTCTGACATTCTTGCAACATTTCCAGCCCATTGCCATTCGAGTTTTCTTATAGTTTCTATGATATCTCGGACTCCTGTCCTTTCTCTAATATACTGTGCTGTCTTTTGATCTCACCATGTGAGGTCAAGCATGATTCTCTCGTGCACGTTGCATGGTCTTTAGTTGGAGGGTGATTATTTTGGTTAGTTTCTATGAGTGACTATTTGTGGGATACATTGGTTGTATAGCCTTCTTTTAAGGACCGGTGGGGTTTTCTTGTTCTTATAAGTCAAGCTTGCTCTACCGAAAGCTTGCCAATCTAATGTGATTTTTCGCTTGATTTCTTCTCCTTTTGATGACTTCATGGAGGCTCGCTGTCCTAGGTACATGTAATGGTCTATGAAGTTGCAAGGAAAATTTGAGAATGTTGGTATTATGATTTATTTGCTCGTGGTTTGCAAGCGCGTGCCTTGCGATTTAATGATCATTACACTGGCGATTAGGTCTGTTGTATGAGCTTGATAATAATCGCTCTACACAGCGAGTGCCTGGATATTAATGAAGCTGTTCGACATTTCTTTTGTTCTATATAAAGAAGCATTTGACGCTACGTTACCCTTGTTTATTTTCAGGTGAATTTTGTCTTCTTCTTCAATGTTCTATGCGTATTGATCTGCCAACTGAGACAGACTGAAGAATCGGCTCAGTACAAGTAAGTGGTCCTTTCATACCTAATTAGAAATTATGCTAAACAACAGAAGTGTTATTTAGGTTTGGTAGTCAAAAATTAAGTAAAGGTATGAATATGACTTCCCTTATTATTGACCCTTTCATTATGAATATGAAGTTCAAAATGCTTAAAAGGATGATAATCTGTTGGAAGAATACCAAGTCAATATCGAGGATGAAGCAGAATCTTATATCCTGATTCTTCAAGATTAGACACGGCCAAATAAAAGATGAGGGGCCATGCTTTGTCATAGAGTATTTGATTCAGTTTATTCAGGACCTGATTTTCGAATTTTTCAACCTTTCTAATCGCCTTGAGTTGAGGTGATATGTTCGCTGTTGAAGTTGTAAAGTGTATGAACCGTTGCTCGTGGTTTGTTGGCCACAGCTGCAAAAAAAATGCAAGATTATTCATTGATCACCCCTTTTTCCAATTTTATGATTGATCACCCCGAGACGACATGCTGCCAAAAGTTGTGGGTCACCAGACGGTTTCTACTGAGTGACTAACCCGATCAGTCTCAATCAGCCCAAATATGCTATCACATTTGTAAATCTTTCGCTCTTAGAATGATGCTCTATTAGTTGAACTCCCTCCCTCTTACGGGTGGGATTTTAAAATAGTTCCCGGGGGTGGCCCACCCGTGGTCTCTGGCCTCTAGTCCCAGTTTGAGACCGAAACTGTTGAGTCAATACTTCTGGCTACTTAAAGGTCGCATACAGATAATAGAATCAGTCTTTTATTTATAGATTACAGATTTTTATCAAAAATTATAGATCTAAATTTAGATATGAAATTCATAAATTGGCAGTAGATCTGAATTTAGAACTAAACTATCTAAATTTGCTGTAGATCTAAATTCATAATGCAGAAAAAGATAACCATGTGTATAAATCTGATATAATCGAGCTGAGTCATAGCAGAGGCTCTTTTCAAGGGTGGCTATGTAATCCTAAACTGTTCCAAGAAACGATTTTAATAATCGGTAACTTATAAAATTATTCGTATCAAATGATTTTGATAATCGGTAATTTATAAAATTATTCGTATCATTTGTTTTAATTCATGGCTCGGCTCGATAGGCTACGCCTACGTTTCATATTATGCTCAACAATGCCACTTGTGAAAAAGATGACCAGAATAATACGTCACCAGGTGACAAAAAATTCACTACAATGAATTTATATTATTTCATTCAGTTTGAAAATGGCATTAATTCAAATTTCGTTCAGGAAGATAAGGTCTTATGAGAAATTTCTTTGTATATTCGAGGGAAAAAGAGCAAAACTGAGCTGTCATTTACAATCAACTGATTTAATTAAGGATCACTTATGTTTCTTACGTAGTTTTTCAAGTTATTTGAAGATTTTATTTTAAAATTCAGCTGAAGCTGGGAACGCTATTCGAATTTTATCTGAAATTTCCACGATGTCATCGTATATTTTAAAACAGCGTCGACTTTTAAAACGGCGTCGACTAATAATGTCCAAGTATAACAAATATAAACAAATAGTGCTTATGCTGCAAAGAAAAAAAAAAAAAAAAAATATATATATATATATATATATATATATATATATATATATATATTATTACCGTGCAGTTGAAGCTGTAACTAAAACGGTCGCTAATAGTATGTTTCGCTAAAGATACTCTTATATGAATAATACTCTACGTCTTACCTAATATGTACATATTGAAAACAAGCTTTCAAAGAAAATGAAATCATGGGGACATTTTATTTAATTTCCCGTAGAAAATAATGATTCATTGAATTGTTCCTCTATTTTCGGATAGAAATTACTTCTTCCGTTTATTAAGAACTCGAGTATTACCCACAAAACGCGAGTAGAGAATCATAATAACAGGTCTGTTTAGTCACTCAGTAAAAACTGTCACATGACCAGTGTCTCTTGGCAGCACGCTGTGTTGGGGGCGATGTGTGTGTGTGTGTGTGTGTGTGTGTGTGTGTGTGTTCATGCATGTGTAATGTTCAATACGGGTGGAAAAATCCACTGATATATTTGAATTTATATTATTAGAAAACACTGAACTCGTTTCAGTGGAAGAGTCTATTATTTAGAATGGTAGGTATAAGATATTTTCATCATCAAAATTGCAACCTTTATGTGGAACAGTCTATCAAGAACACAAAAATTACCATTGTGTGTATACATTCAGGGGTTCGACAAAATAATGGAAACACCATTTTAATTACTAATTTTTATTTATAAAATGGAGTTGGTCCTCTCTTAACATTAACAACAGATTTGATGCATTGAAGGATTGATTCATACAGCTTTTGGACCGTATGTAGAGTCATTTTGAGCCATTCCTCGACCAAATCCTGCTTCAGTTCCTTCAAGGACTCTGGTGTGAATCGGTTCCCTAGTTGCTGCTCCAATTGACAACACATACTCGATTATATTAAGACCAGTAATTGCAGAAGCCAATCCGAGCGTTGAGCTTCCCTTTCAAACCAGTTTTTAACAAATAAGTGCACTGTCATCCTGAAAAATAGTCCTGCCATTGGGGAAAAGTGTTTGCACCCTGGGATGCAACTGGACAGCAAAAATTGACACGTAGTCTTAGGAGTACACCCTGCCGCGCATGACCAAGAGAATTCCATGATATTGCCACCGAAATCACAGATTCACCTCCAGTGCTTTCTGTTGGAGTGAGGCGGTCGGGATCATATGGTTCTATCGGCTACCCCCAGACGTAAACGCGGCTAGAACTTGGAAATAATGTAAAGGAAGCTTTGTCTTTGTATATCACATTCTTTCATTGGTCCATTGTCCAATTCTTATGGTCTTTACACCATCTACGACATTCCATGTTGATTTGTGGACGCAAAGTTTTGATAATTGCAGCCCTTCCACGGTCTCCAACTCTGTGAACGATTGGTCGAAACAGAGCTTGTTTGATGCTGTCACCTTTGGAGCTGTGCTCGTATGATTCTTCGACAGTATGCATATTTGGCATTCTACGGTCTCCGTAGCTAAGCATTGAAATACAATTTAGGACTGTTACGTTCAATACTACTATGTGTAAACTGGACTTATTTTCAGATGAAAAGTGATGTGAATTAATGACTAGATTTCAATTTAACGATTGGTTTCCGTGGCCAAATCAATATGATTTTGTTCATGTCAGAGGGGAGTACAAATATTCGGGATGAGGGTTCAAATTGCGTTGAAGGCCACTTATGTATATCTAACCCATGCTTCCTAATTAGCGGTCACAGAATGTATAAAAAGATAACCTTAACATTATGTAAAAAAGCAAAACTACGATGAAAATATAGTGGTAATAATTAAAAGTAAATTTATTTTGAATTCTCAGATGAGGCATAGTGATTATTCAATAAATTAATCGGACTAGTATCTCCGTCTTCATTGCTCTATTAGGAGCCATCTTCGGGGGTATATGATGCATGGTATCCAGAAACCCTCAAGTATTGTTCCGTGTAAATGACCTCCCGTTATTACACGGTGAATGTATTTGAATATGATTTGGTCTAGACAGCGTAAATAGAATAAACAATTAAAGAAAATGTGCTGCTGCAGGAATCGAACATACGACCGGTAAGTAGCCACCTTAACGTAACGTTGCTCTTACCATTGAGCTAAACAGTAATAAATAAATGTATACATAATACCAAATTAGTAATAAATAAAAGTAATACAATGCATTTATAATTAGTCCTTCTAGATTATATATCCATTTCTTAATTATAAAATTGTCTGCGTTGAGAAACAATAGAGCAGACAGAGACAGTGAATGAACAAGAGGCGAATTTGAACATTAAGCAGTTATTTGGGCTTTCGGCATACCACTGGGCTGAAAGAAGAAATTTCAACAAGATTTACAGCCAAGTTCTTAGCTTTTACACCGAGTTTTGCAGTAATAGTGAGAATCAATTTTATATATATATATATATATATATATATATATATATATATATATATATATATATATATATATACATATATATATATATATATATATATATATCAGTGGAAAAGAGATGATGGGAAAGGCCTTTGTCTATGATGATGATAATGATGTTAGGGTGGCCTCAAGTTGACTTGTGCTTCTGCCCCTATAAACCTTAATCTGATCTTGGACGTATCAAAAGGGGTTTGAGAAACTTCTTGCAGAATATTTATCGCTGAACGATGCTCTAGGGTGGGTAAACCAATAATAGCAATTTAATCAATGCATTAATTAATTGTGTGAGTTTCAGAGACGCAGGAACCCATAATAACTCGAAAGTTGAACAGATTGATCATTCAATCCAAAATCTCAGAACTCTTATATAATATACATATTGTGTGTGTACGTGTGCGCTTGTGTGTGCGTGTGTACGTGCTTGTGTGTGTGCATGAAAAGTAGAAATCTTTTGCATGCAATCAGATACCATAAACAGATACCCACAGATGCAAACGTTTACAACCAAATCGTTTTTTATACATTGGCTTCCGTGAGATCACTGAAGTTAAGCAATGTTGAGTCTGGACAATATCTGGATGAGTGAAGAATACCTTAATCAAGTGAGGATTATGTTTGGAGCCTCTCGTAGAGATCCCTTTATTTCTTTTAATAAGACTAGTAGTTTCAGTGACAAGCTCAACTCTAACAGAAGTTTATACAGTATTCTGACTTTGGTAAGATCAGTTTTCTCCACCTGGGAAAGATCTTTAAATTTGGCCATGGAAGAGGACTTCAGAAAATAGTTTCTAGATATTCGTCTTAGTAAATGGCAAGAAAATCTGGATATTTCTACGTATAATTTAGCTATTAACTGAGAACGTATACCCCCCTCTCTCTCTCTCTCTCTCTCTCTCTCTCTCTCTTTCTCTCTCTCTCTCTCTCTCATTTTAAACTTTTCACTTTTTAGTTCTAACCAGAAATCTGAAATTGTCATTGTCGTTCAGTAAGGAACATGAAATCAAAATTCACTTGGAGTTTAACAAAAAGGAGATTGATTTCTACACTCCATTCAACTACGCAAGCTAATGAGCCATCTCTCTTCTTGACCTGGCTGCAAGTGACAAGAAATGAATGAAACCAATTCAAACAGGGATATTTATGTGTGAATTGATTTTAGGTCAGGGTTTCCGTTCCAGCTGTAGTTTATCAATACTGGGTCAATTGGGACCACGCTCCCTGTCCCCCAACAACTTCTTATAACTGCATGCCAATCATCTAGTCGTTTACCCTATTGCTATCTGTCTGACGATAATATCTGCTGTCTGTGCCAACACCAGTTTGATTAAGCTTTTCTCTCGTGTTTAGAGAACTCCCATAAGGATATACCAACAGTCATTGACCGGAGACCACATGTCCACCCACAATTTTCAGCCGGGCAATTTCTTCTTCTTCTTCTTCTTCTTCTTCTTCTTCTTCTTCTTCTTCTTCTGTAATCTCTCATGGAAATAAACTTACTACTGACGGCCATATATAAGTAATTTTGCAATTACATTGTACTGTATTGTGAAACAGAAGAAAACTAAGAACCTGATAATGTTTTTCTTTTTTCTGAAAATTATTTTAACCCATATCGTAAGCATTTGGCTATGCTTGCTGACGTGTGTATGGGGTTTATGCCGTAATAGAGTTCAGAGTCTTTGGTGCTGGCAAAATATTACGATTTTAAGGGTGGCCTACTCCTAAAGCATAGCAAGTTGTGGGTGATTATTCTGTTCTGTTACTTGTAAGGACTGATTGAGCTCCCATTTTGCACAAGATGCGATCCGAAAAATGAAGAATCTGGGAGCTTTATCCAATCTGGGAGCTTTATCTATTCTGGAAACAATTACAGGTAAAGCTCCTACCGCCTTCACTTTGGAATAAGATCGTCTAAAATGGGAAAGGGTGATGTAGGAGCTTCACCTGAACATCATCAACCCTGCATGTATATACCGAGTCATAAATCATATGTATTGAGCACTGATTCTAAAAATACCCAGGCTACAGTTTGGAATGAGGCCAACATTTCCCACCTGGCCTAGACTTATCACCAGCCCAGTCCGTTACCGAGTGTTTTTGAAAGGATAGAGAGATAACAAGTATTGTATTGTCAATGTTTCTTGTTTCTCTGCTTGCCTATGTTTACTGATTATTGTATGTGTAGTTTCTTTGAAAAACCCACATTTGAATGTTTGTGTTCCCATTAATTTTTCCCATCACTTGTTTACTTACTCATAGATCTTTGTTCCGTTGTTTTCAATCGCTGGGTACGTGGGACTCAGTCTGAGAGACTGTTGCTTTTTTTCTATAAAACTCCAGATAAAGTCGGGAGCTGGAGTTGACTTTATTTTTCCGCCGTAAGAAGAACGACAAGAAAAAACCTCACCTGATTTAGCGTTCTTAGAAACCTGTTTTCGGGATTAACTTTCATCTCTGAGTTTTAAGTTGAGGGAGTGAGAGGAGGGTTCCTTAGAGGTTTTTGTAAGCATAATCTGCGGAATATACACAATAGAAAAGTTTCAGAAATCAATCTTAATTTGAATAGAATTAGGAGAGGAATTTCACACTGCAGCAGCCGGGCTTGTTGGCATTTGGGTTGTTTTTCTTATTGCCGCTGTTCATAAAAACTACTGCGTAAGTGACAGCGTACAAAAGGACTTGCGGTGAGTGAGATATTTGCTCATTTTCCTCCAAGGACAAGTCGAATATCAATTTTGAAGATTGCTTGATGTTTCCTTCTCGAAATATTGGCATAATACAATCTTTCTATCGCCATTCAGCCCACATTTTCCCAAGAGTCGGACTAAAGTGAACTTTGTAAATAAATATCATGAATGAATAAGAAATGACAATCTATTACCACAAAGGCCTACATCATACACACACATTCGCATACACACATATATATAATTTGTATTTACATAGACACGAATATATATTCATGTCATCTTTAATTAGAACAAATATAAAGTTAGTGCGTTCAGTTTTAGGTTGTACCTATTTTATTGACGACTTATGTTCTCTTAATGATTGAGGGGAATTCGGAAAATCGTTTATATATATATATATATATATATATATATATATATATATATATATATATATATACTAAGGAGCTTGAATTGAAATGTGAACATAAAGGAATGCAAGCAACGTTCTTAGATTCAGATATTAAAATCGTGGACGGAATGTTCTACTAATTGTTTGATAAACGAGATTCTTTTTCTTTGAGCATCGTACGAATGTCATTAGAATAAATAGTATTCTATCCTATATGTTTCACGGAGCAATATTATCGTAATATTTGAGAACAGCTTGAGCCACTCTAAGATTTATTGATTTTATACCAAAACTTGTTTCTTTAGTTGTAAGAATGGTCAATTAAAGCGGCAAAAATAGTAAGATTTTTAGACAATTTGATAAAGCCATTATTAGACATTCCGATCGCTTCGAAACCTATCAGCTTGATTTAATGGAATGATAACGAAAATTAAAAAATATGTTAACGAGAATATAAAGATAGAATAAATGAATAATGTATATTAAAATAAATCAATTTGTATAAATGTTAGGGGAACTACGTAACCAAAAAGAGATGGATCCAGTCTTTGTCAGCATGAAAAATCATATTATTGACTGGAAGCAAGGAAAGGGGAAAAGATCTGTCTCTGGTCCATCCGTCTGAGTGATAGATAGTTGGCAGAGTTGGAGATCAAACATGAAATGCCATGTAACAAAATGTCTAAGTACACTAATAGAATAGCCTATTGAGGTGTTACTTCTTGCTAGTGGATTCGTTTCAACTTTGTATATACTTCATTTGATAATTTAAAGAAAAGTAAAAAAAAAATTATGGAAGCTTGATGGTATACGACGTGGAAGAATTAACTTTAAGGATAGTGGAAATAATTGTCAGATCCTTCGGAATATGTCGGTATAGAATCAACTCGAAGAAGTTTTTATGTATAATTAGTATTCTTAAAGATAATATTATAAGGGGGTCTGCATGCAGTCTGAGATCAAAACTGGCACAACGGAATTGATATTTACATTGGTGAACACTCAATAGAAGTGACACGAACAGTGAGTCATGTCTATTGTTATACTTACTGATCCCTCATCGTTAAATACGTTTGGGGGGGAAACCAACGTAAGTAAGCCCTGTTTCAAAATAATAAGCGATGCGTAGTATAAGGTAATATACATATACAATAAAAATGATAATACCCTTTATAAAATAACTAACTACATGTATAACATGAGCTATATATTGGAACTTAGCCGAAAGGGAGGTGGTGTTTGATCAACGCTGCTGAGGCACCATATTGGTATAACTGTTTTATTTTCAAAATTCCCGAAACAGTTAGATGGTAAATAACTGATGATCCCAACAAGAGAATTTACACATTGTACCATAATAACAAAGTATACGTAAAACGGAAAAACGCTGAAGAAAATTACATAAATTACATTGACAGATAATGAGAAATAAGAGACTGAAGTTTTTTTAATGTTTAGTGAGTAAAGTTCCATGGACAATATATATATGTGTGTGTATGTGTGTTTGTGAGTGTGTGCGCGCGCACGTATGTAAACTAGAACTGTAACTAAATTCCAACATATGTGCATTTATTGTTAGTGTTCTGTTTTCCTTCCGACATATTTCTTTATATTGATCCAAACAAGATGGTGGGAAAAAGTGTAAAAAAATGCAAATGGCTATAATACAAAATTTTATTAATGCCATTACGAATAGGCATCTGCAGTCGATTCTGTTTCTTGATTTACGTCATTATTTTCATAAGAATTATGCAGTGGCTTAAATTACTGAGAAAACTAGGCTTGTTTTAAATAATGGAAGAAAAGGAAAATATCTCTAAATTTTTTAGATGTAGCATTATTATTATTTCTATTATTATTCGGACTATCTTCATCTTGGTTGTTTTTCATACAACGTTGTACTCTGTGAGGAAGTAACGAACTGAACCCTTTATTTAACCGACGGGGGTATATTGACCGCATTCCCTTCATAGCATTAGTAGTATTATCATTGTCTCACACTGGGATTGAACCTAGAACCATCAGATTACTTGCAGTAATTTAGTCTGATCCTGTAACCACAACGCTATGTGTCCATGTGGACAACCAGTGCTAATTTTTTTGGACTTCACGTGACAGTTTTTGGTATTTGATGTTACTGTTTTCTGTCTTTCGTTATTAGAGGTTCCCATATGGTATCCATTTCAATGCTAGGATTACTGAGGCAGTTTTTCTTGCCTAGCATATGGGCCGACTCTTTCAACTGCATTCTGCGATCTTTGGATATTGTCACCAAATTATATGAAAAACAACCAAGATGAGGATAGTCCGAATGATAATAGAAATAAGAAAAGGAATGTTCCTTATATCATATTTTTTTGAGAACTGACTTTCTTTTAGCAAAAAGTTCTTATTGAAGACCTAGTTTAGGAAATTGTTCATGAAAGTTCATTTTGGATGTATATAACGAGGACTGTCCAAAAAAAAAACGAACTTTTGACGTTTTAGAATTCTGGCTGCAGTGTTGGTGTGCACTAGTGACTGTGACCTTTCGTATAGGAGATACATCTCTCCCCGGCGGTCAGTATTTGAGCTACACGTGCTATCATGAAGGGGCGTAGAGCGATTGGCACTTTTTATTTTCAAGTTAATGGGTCTCGGTTACACCCAGGAACTAAGTCCTGCGATCTGTTGATATCGTCACCTAAATGCCCGCGGAGTTTTACAGATTCCTAACGCTTTGAAAACACCACGTGCAGCCAGGTGATGACTTTCTCGGATCGCAAACGTACATTGGTGGAAACTGATTACAATATGAATAAAAGAGTTGCCATCACAGTCGATAATTGAACAACCGTGGCGTCAACATTTGAAACTATGCAAAAATATTTCAAAGAACAAATATCAAGAATAAAAATAAGAATGAATATGATCTGAATAAATTTTATCTATGGCATCACGGATGTTTTCCACTAAAAAAACATCTAAAATATAGTTAAAAAAACATCTAGAAACATCTAGATTCTTCAGAATCTAGATATTATTAATAAGGTATATCCGTCAAAATAAGGCCTCTTTAGATTTTTTTTCTTCCCAGAAGTAAGAAAGAGATTTCAAAATGGTTCTTTCGGAGTACTGATGTGAATTTCCAAATCTGTTGGCAAAACAGTATGGCCAAGAGCACTGAAGCACTAGTAAACCGATAATGTTTTCTGAAAGTTATTTCAACCAACATCGTAAGCATTCGACAATGCTTGATGATGTGTGTATAGGGTTTATGTCGTCAGGGAGTTCAGAGTCTTAGCCAGTGGTGGGTGATTATTCTGTTCTGTTTCTTGTAAGTACTAATGGAGCTCCCATTTTGCACGATGAACACACGCACATCGCAAAGGGAAGAACCCTTTGCCACCTTTGGTGGCTACGGTTGTTCAATAAAAGATTATACACATTCTAGAACTGTAATAAACAAGAATGATTTTTTTTTCTCAAACGTCTAGTATTTGGGCTTTGATTTTATTTTCGTAAGCAACAACAGTGACAAACCCCATCAAAAACGAGTGACGTCATGTACGCAAAAACTTATGACGAATTCACGCTTTCAACTCCAGTCGACTTGTTTTGCTAAGGTTTGCAAACTGCATTCATAAGAATTACAGATAGAGGAGTTAAAATGGGTCGTGTAGTTTCTGAAATTCTGTTTTGTTTATATTTTAAATCTTAATAAAGCGAGGGAATTAGACCCTTGCACAGCCCAAGTTGTGGGGTTTTTTTTAATTGTTTCTATTCAAATGGCAATGGGCAGGCCATGTTGCAAGAATAAAAGACAATCGATGGACATCACGTCTCACAACATGGATCCCCAGAGATCACATAAGAAACCGAAGCCGACAGAACACAAGATGGAGAGATGAACTTGACAAATTCAGGAAATACTGGCTCCACGATGCCCATGATAGGGAATTGTTGCGAATCCTGGGGAAGGTCTATGTTCAACGAAGGACGTTAAAAGACTGATGATGATGATGATGATGATGATGATGATGATGATGATGATGATGATGATGATGATGACAGCCCAAGTTGTTTCTTCTTTTAATGTATAAACCTTGATTTGTCGTAATATATTTTTTTATCATGGCTATTTCACTTGTTTTTCTCGTCCTTGTGTTTTATGTATAGAAAAGCCGCCAAAGCTTCAGGTATCCTGATACCACTGCTGGGAATAACTTATCTCCTCTTCTTGGTAAATCCGGGTACAACACCAGCAACCAAGGAAGTGTTCCAGTACATTAATGCCATACTACAGGCGGCACAAGTAAGGACAACAAATTTTTCCGCTTCTCTTCTTTAATTTGTCAAACTTCATTACAAGTTAAAGTTGACTTTGTTTTGGTCCTGTGACGGAGAACAATCTTCATTTAGGGGGAGTTAATTCCTCACTGTTTGTCCATCAGGTCACGTCAAACAATACTAAAGAATACAATTAACATTTTCCTAGTGTGATTTGAAATTACGACCCAGTGATTGCAAGGTGGCTCTCTCGTGGACTGAGATATACTGAAAAATCTCAAATGCATTTACTGATTATACAATACAAAGGTTGCATTAATAATTTTCAGTCGGAATAAAACTAAGAGTGGGATTTGACCCTGCAGCAGCCAGGCTTGTTTCCCTTTTTTTTCTTTTTTTTTTTTTTTTTTTCTAAAATACGGTGAATATGCATATTCCTAGGTTTAGGGAATGAGAAGAATGCAGACAGACAGACGGGTTAACTCAGCGTGTGGTCGTAAGATGATTGTCTGGTGCTAATCTTCCAAGTCACCGGGGCTTACCCAGTAAATCAGCATTCGAAGTCATCACTTTTTTGTCAGTGAGGATATACTTCTACCTCAGGCACAGCAAGCCCCATTTTCCATTTAAATGAACTTTAAAATGTGTAAGACTGAGTTGTCTCCCATTTTGAAGTGGAGTATCTAGGTTAGAATTGACTTCGTATTTTGTTTCCCCTCGTAACCAGAAGAACAAGATCAACTCTCTCATAATTGTATCAAACCGATATCTGAAATCAATATTTCTCTAACGTGATTCGAAATCGTGACCATGTAATAAGTAGGAGGCTCTCTTACCAATTGAGCTTAACTGGAAAGTCTTATCCAGGAACGAATTTATTTATTATGTATATACAATACAGAAGTTTCAGTAATCATGTTCGTTTGGAACAGAGGTTGAAGTGGATTTCGACCCAGACTTGTTCAGCGCATCTTATCAAACTCTCAAAATATTATTCTGTTCGATAACAAATTTTTGTGTGAGGAGGGTTATTCTCAAATTGAATGTTATAGCACTCTGTTATTTAATGTACGTTTAGCTTTTTATGAATGCGAAACTTCCTCGTATATATAAATCAATCTTGAAATTACGCATCCAGAACAACGTGATTTAGTTATATATCCTGACAGAATAGGAAAATATGCTATTCTTGAACCCATTCAAACAGATAGATGAATAGATAGATAGATAGATAGATAGATAGATAGATTGATGGATAGATAGATAGATAATACATACATACATACATACATACATAGGTTCAGAGAGAAATGTACAGCCTAACCTACGTACATATATGCATAAAATCTGACCGTATTTTATCACAAATCCTCTTTGTTATGTGCATCGGAATTGTTTTCTTACCAATGCGCTGATAATCACATACACACACACACACACACACACACACACACACACACACATATATATATATATATATATATATATATATATATATATATATATATATACAGAGAGATAGGGAAGAGTGAAAGAGAGAGAGGGGGAAGAGAGAAAGAGAAATCCAAATCCATTTAGAATTTTACACCACGAAAACAATTGCGTAGGAAGTTCTGTAACAAAGGCAGTTTATGCAGTGCCGCCCAAGAACAAGAGGATTTTCTACCTGTTTATTTTTTTTGTAGAAGCTGAGTGATTCAATGATTAGCAGTTTTGAACAATTGAATATTGCCAAAGGTTGACGTATCAAATCTTAACCCACTGTGTTTTCTATTTATTCGTTGAGTACATTTAGAACATTATTGGTGCATTAATTTCCAAGTTTTAGACAAAACAATAACGGAATGTATGGAAGTAATGAGTGCGAGGATTTAGCTTTATGGCTGCTTGGGTCAGTTAAAAAACCCTCGACCAAAACTGTCGACATAAGATTCTTGGTCTGGCTGGTTATGTATGTATCAAGCGTATAGGCTGCACTAACGGAGCTAGAGGGATGGAAATTTAAACACTTACTCCCGTTTCAAGGGGTGCAATTCACAATGTAGTTTTATGCTAAATTGGTCCTTAAGTTTATGTCAGGCATCTTTCTCACTTGTTTTTTTTTAATTCGTACTTTTTAGTGATCATCAGCTGCAGCAGCCTATTAGGTTGGATATAAACCTTCCCTCAGATTCGCCAGCTCTCTCGATCATGGGCATCGAGGAGCCACTACGTTCTGGTTTTATCTAGCTTGTCACGCCATCTTCCTCTCTGTCGGCCACAGTTTTGCGTATGATCTCTGGGGATTCACGTTGTGAGTCATGATGTCCAGCGGTTGTCTGACATTCTTGCAACATGTCCAGCCCATTGCCATTTGAGTTTTCTAGGAGTTTCAATGATATCTTGGATTCCTGTCTTTTCTCTGATATACTGTGCTGTCTTATGATCTCTCCAAGTGAGATTGAGCATGATTCTCTCCTGTACACGTTACATACAACCCAGTGAAAGGCGAGAGGAGTAACACATTCTTTGATCACCCCTTTATTCCAAATTTTCAATTGATCACCCCCATCAAGGCATTCTGTCTAGTTCGCGTGACAGTATCTATTGAGTGACTAACAGTGATTGTTTTCTCTATCTATTTCTTATTGTTAAAAAGATTTTTTTAAAGCATTAGTTTCCATTCACTCACGCATTTCTGAAACACGGGGTATTTTTCCGGTAATCTTTCAAATTAGTTAAGCTTGAAGCGATGGACATAATTTTCCGTTCTGTTAGACCCGCTAGCATTTTTCTTTGTGCTGCTAACAAAAGTATACGCGATTTAGGAGCGTAGCTAGGTTTTAAAATTAGCGAGAGCAAGCTTATAAAAAGCTACTTGGTCTTTTATCAAATAATTTTGAATTCGTTCTACATTTTTATTTTGCATTTAATACCAAAACACAAGGAATATTTAGTTTGAGACGAAGTACATCATTGTTATTTAGGTCAAAGAAAAAACATAACAGGAACACATGTGTTATTCAAATATTTTACTATTGAAATGCGAAATGAAAACACAATAAAAGAAAAGAGAAAATGTATGAAGAATAATCAAGAAGGGGCTTCTTTTTTACGAAGAGTCGTCAACAATCGGAACATATTTATGGATTAAGATCTAGACACAGTAGCTAAAAGAGTGAACAGTTTTGTCTGTTTTGTTCGTTTTTTTGTTTTGTTTTTCAAAATAAATATGATAATCACAAAACTAACAAAAAGCAACCAAGTATCAAATAATTTGAAAAAGAAAAAAAAAACTCTCGAATAAAAAGCGAGATACAAGCACAAATATTTGCGAAAAATTTACTCAAACTTTATCTTATCATTTTTTTTTATTAGATGTATGAAGCACCACCAGCAGCGTCTTTCGTCTAGGCTCTCCTGGCTTTTGGATTCAGAGAATTCATTTAAAGCCATGTGGTACACTAAAAGAAAAATACTAATGAAAAATAAAATAATGAGATTCGCACAATGGAGCTAAACAGTTGTTTTTTACAACTGTTCATCTGGTAAAACTCTTACAGAATGTTTCCTGAGGGTGGGTTTGCTCCCCCGTTCCCCCTTAGCTACGACACTAACCGGATCCCGTAACTTGTGAATAGATTTCTACCGCATTCTGGCGTATGTGCCTCAATTTCCTTGTTCATACTTTACAGAGCTTTTGCATTGTTCATTCAAAAGAATAATCTGTTGTGCGTGTCAAATGTTCTCTGAAGTTAAGAACGGAAACGTCTACCGGAAACTTATTTCTAATGAAAAGACTGAAACGAATTTTTAGTCATTGGCAAATGTTCTCGGATAGAGGTGATAGTGAAGTTTGATATAGTGCACTTCGCGATATGAGGCTTTTTTTTTAATATACATATAGTTTCACCTATACATATAATCACCCACTCGTCCAGGTAACTGCGAATAAAAACAAAATTGTGTCAAGAAATAAAATGAAATGACGAAGATGTTGAATTTCTCCAATTCGCAAACAATTAATCAATAATTAAATGCTGTTTTACCCATAAAATATGCGATTTTGAGATGAACTTGTAATTGACATTTGATCATCCATGGTTCAGTTATGACGGAGTTATCTTTGTAGGACCCCAACACCCATATTATGAAAAGGGAACTACTGTATAACGTATTCATATTAGCGGAGTAACAAGTCGGAATCCCAGCAAAATAGTAACAATATAATCACTGTACTATAAAAGTAGAATGTTATAACCGTAAAACGTACAGAATATATCCTGAGATTTGTCACAACTCAATCTATAATCAAAATTGACAGATGTCGAATGAGATAAGGTTTAATTTAAGATGGCATATGTTAAACTATTAATTCATTGCAGACTGGCGGTATCGTTCCGGACATTCAGAGAGCTAGAAATTTGAAAGAATTTATTTCACTCAACAAATATTTATTTTTCCGTTTTTCTTCTTTTGATTTTTCATTAGATAAAGCATCATAAATCATTATTATTTCAAATTTTAAAACTACTTTTTACTTTCATCTTGAAGGTGAATTGTAGTTACAGAAATCAAATTAATAATGATTTATAATACCTCAACCAATGATTTTTTGTTAAAAGAATCCAAAAAAACAAAGACGAGAAAATGAATCGAATAATGTAATTACAAGAATGTGAAACATGACCACAATGGGAATGTGGGATAGGCTTAGGGGTGTTTTTTGAAGTACAGTACGTCGTTGAAGTATTGGTTGCCTAATTTGTAACGCTGACCGGTTTTCCTGGCTACAGGGGTGTTGGTTCAAATCCCCCCCCAAGGTTTATTCGTTATTTTCCGATCAACGCTATTTACTCACTGCCGGGAAGGGGGAAGGGTAATCGACCTGAGTTGCCATATAAAACAATTAATAAAATCAAGATGAAAGTCAGAAGTATTTATAAAAAGATTTAAATAATAATTAATTTTTCCAACATAATCTTCTCCCTTGTTAATGCACTTAATCCAGTGATGAATACTGATCAAATAGATCGAGCATTTTTTTTTTATCAGACATTTAATGTTTTATGTGAGTCATAGACCTTCCCCAAAGTTGTAAGATATGGGAAGGGGTGATTAGCCGCACCCTGTCATACTGGCCCGGAACGAATAGGGAGGGATTGAAGAGGGTCACATGCCTTTCCCAAGGGCATTAGTGCAAAGTAAACACAAACTCTCTTTGCTGGATTTCGAACTCAACACGTCGACCCCATTCTCCGAATAGAAATTATACAATGAGAATGTTAGATCAAAATTCTGCTAATAACTATGCGTCAGGCTCCGAACAACCCTTTTGGTTTTTTAACTTTTTGTTGAACGCCAATCCAAGTCTGGGGTTGACTGTAACAAGAACAACAAGAATAATCCTCACCTAATTTAGGAGAGTAAAAATCAACATTCCTTCACCGTGGTTAAAAATTTAGACCAACTGATAGGTAGTCACGTCTCTTACCGACAGAGCTAAATTCAAAATGCTTATATATCTATCAAAATGTACGTTACAAATGAGCAAGGTGTTCTCAATATTGACTTCTTTCCATTTTTAAAAACAAAGATGTAAAGAGTAATGCATGTTCTGGCGCAATTTGGATAATGCATTTATTCCATTACAAGAGGAATTTAAATCTTACTGTGATTTGTAATTGCGACCAACTGATTGTCAGTCGTGACTCTCACCGACTGAACTAAATTCACAAGTCGTAAATATTTGTTTCAAAGATGCAGGGATTTATTTCATTCTGATGAATAAATACATCTATAAAATTAACATTCCTCTGCAATGATTTAAAATCACGACCAAGTGATCGATAGGCGATTCTCTTACCGGCTGAGCTAAACAAATTATTTCATATCAGCAAAATTTATCCAACATAAGGGCTTATTTCATTCTAGTTAATAAATACATATGAAATATTTTCAAGTAGTAATTCATTTATGCAATACGAGAGTTGCAGTAATCTTCTTCAGTCGGAGTGAAAGTAAAGGTGGAGTTTCAGCCTTCAGTTCTTCTTCTTCTTCTTCTTCTTCTTCTTCTTCTTCTTCTTCTTCTTCTTCATTTTTTGTTTTTGTTGTAATTTATTTCGGAAAAATCACTTCACTGATGATTGTCACGAAAACGCTCGAAGAAGCTTTGTGAATTCTCGTTATCCTCTAGGACTTTTCAATGAAAGCAGCATTAGAACAAAAAAGCCGGTCGAACGTCTGAATCATAAAACTTGTTTTTCTTCTGCTCCAACATTTTAACCTCCACTCCTCTCCGGTTTTTTAATCATAGCTTGGAGTGCACGACGACATTGACACGAGATCGCCGAATATACCAAAGCATAGACATTGATATGCCGATCGTACAAATCGTGCCAACGCATATAATCTCTTCACTGTTAGTACGTTTCATCACCTTACACCAAACTAATATATAAAATTACCCTACCTAATAATGACCAAGTGATCGGTAATCGGCTCTCTTATATGTCCATGAATTCAATCATTATACTCATACAATACAAAGTTGGAGTGATCACCCTCTGTCGGAGTAGAACTCGGAGTTTGACTGGACTGCACACAGACTTGTATCAGATAAATTTATATATATTTACGCACTCAAATGACATTTTACCTACATGTTTATATGTACAACAATTTGCGTTTTCATTTCCATTTTTTTTTTATAATAAAGACTTACGAGATGTTTCAAGACTGGAAAGAAATCCAGATTACAAACCAGAAATAGAGATGATAACAATACAACATACTATAATTTATGACACGTACGTATTCTGATATAAACTCACACATATAGAAACGTAGATAGCGCTTATGAACATTCAATTCTGTCGATACCATTTTTTGCTTCTCTTGATGATAGCTGTTAACAGTATTTTGATAAACTTTTGCCTGTCCAGAAAACCAGCATTCAATATCCTGGCATTCATCTGTAATCAAGCGTGACGATTGGCACCAGGGCATCAGTAGGAAATCAGCAAATAATTCAGCCATAATTCAATTCCGAATTGGAAACATCTCTTTAAAAAAAAACGTTCTTAGATGTTTCAACTGTATCGATATTTACACACTTCAACTCAATGTCCTACTGCTCAGAAATTCAGCATTCGAAAATCTGGCTCTTATCTGCGATCAGACGCTGATAAATAGTATTTCTTCCAGCTCAAATGGCAATGGGCTGGACATGTTGCAAGAATGTCAGATATCATGTCTCATAACGTGGTTCCCCAGAGATCAGGTGTGACGGTGCAGACTACAGAGAGTAAGACGGCGTGACGAGCTAGATAAATTTAGGAAGTACTGGTTCCGCGATGCCCATGATAGAGAAGTTTAGCGAATCTTGGGGAAGGTCTATGTCCAACGACCGACGCTAACGGACTGATGATGTCGATGATGATGATGAATTTTAGTTGCTCTTTATTGCAACTACCCAGACCGGCAGTCTACAGTCGTTCAGGAAATAAGGAATAAATTCTGAGACTCGTATGTGCAACCCTTTTGTTGTGGAAGGTCTGATTATTGTAGCAGCTGCTCAGCTTTAGCCACAAGAGTTTTACTGCTGGCAGAAAATCAAATATGACCACATAGATGTATTCTTTTATTTCCTTTGATCATTTTACCTAATAAAAAATAAATCAATATGATACTACCATTGATTTCACTACTATACGTAAAAGCAATAACAAAAATGTTGCCCGGTGTACTTCAATGAGTCGGCAACTTGAAGGTGGAAAAGCATTTAATTTAGATAACATATATATATATATATATATATATATATATATATATATATATATATATATATATATATATGTTTCAATTTATATAAGTACAATCCTCAATATCTTTGTAGATAGTGCTATTATAATGATAATAATACGAACTTATAAGTTACGTTAGATTCATTTCACGACTTATAGTTTCTCACAAACAGCTAAAAGCAGTCCGCATTCGTCAGGTGAAATTCAATTCTGTTTGCAGCTATTCTGACCGTCCACGGCTTGAGAACAAATTTTTTTCCTTCTTTCTCTCTTTTTTAAAAAAAAAGAAAAGGGTAATTACATACAAACATCTTAACAGACAGATAGCAACACTCACAGACACAAACAATGACAGCATAGAAATAAACATTCGGAAAAAACGGCGCGAATGACTTCATGCTCAGACGACCTTGACAAACTTAATTATCTAGAAAAAGAATTTTGAAGGAAGGAAGAACAAGGAAAAAATGAATGTGTTCTCAAACTGTGGACAGTCACAGTAGCTACTAACAGAATTGAATTTCACCTGACGGATTAGGACCGCTTTTAGTCGTTTGAGAGAAACTAATAGTAGTGAGATATATATATATATATATATATATATATATATATATATATATATATATATATAGATATATATATATATATATATATAGAGAGAGAGAGAGAGGAACATAAATTCTATAAAAACGGGGGAATAAATTTATAAAAATAGTGAAAAAAGGAAAGCCAATTTTTAGGTGTGGTTTTGAGGTATAATAGTTTTTTTCATGAGCCTCAACCAGTTTTGTACATGTGTTCAGAAGGCTGATATGATTCTATTCCTGGTCACTACTTTCCAGAGTCCAGTAGAGGATATTATATTCAAATCATTTGTACATTTTAAATTTGTTTATTTAATTTCTTTTTATCTCCCGTAGGGGAAGTAGACTTATGGTCGTCTGTGGGTTGTTATAAATCTCGTTGGTTGTATTTAAAATGTTTCAAACTCCTACAGGAGATAAATAGATAAAATAAACAAACGAATATTTAAAAAAAGACTTGATGATAAAAAAACTGGAAAATTACCAAAATCAACAAGTAAACAAGAAAAAGGGAAAATAAGTATAAATAAAATAAGGTGGAGTTTTTCTGCCCATGATTCGACACACCTCCAAATAAAGTCCTAAATGGGGGTCCGAATTAATCGAATCATTCGCCTGAAAAAGCCTGAATGGGCAGGAACATAAACGTGTTTATGTAGCGAATCTATTATTTCTCTCTCTCTCACACACACACGTATTACAAGAAAATGTACCCGATAAATGCCAGCTAATGAGTATGTTAGGCATACAAAGTAGGCATTCACCGAATATATATCCTTGTAATTCTTTTTTTATATATATTGATAGTTCAATTAGCACTGTTAAATATAGATCACTGTGATTAAATATCATCAACAACGGATAAGATCTTTTTTTCTGTTTCTTTCTTTTTGTATTCTTACTTATGTCAATAAACGGATAATTCATATCCGACAGAATGTGATAATTTCCCCGCTCCTTTTGATCTGCAACTGAAAGCTACTAACTGGGCGAGATTAGCGAACTATATACTATGGAAGGTCCTTCGCGTGAACCTGTTGGAAAATCACGTGTTCCATTGTCTTGACTACCTCTGAATTCTCTCATTCACCAAGTTTATTGTAGGAAACTTCAAAATTATGAGTGGCCTGTTTTGCTTATAACTTTAACCTCGTCAATTTTCTTTCACGAATTATTAAATCTGCTACAGATCTCAGAAGTTTTCAGAAAATAATGCCAATTTTGTGCAAGCCAAAGTTCGCGCATACCGAAGATATTCTGTAAAACTCCAGACAGTTATGAGTTATATTGAAATATATGGTATCGATTTATGAAGGTATTAAGGAATAGTAATAAAAAAAATCAGTTGTATTTATTTGTCAAGCTATGGAGTATCAAACTAGTAAGTGTGATTGAGTAAATCATATTGAAACAGCTTCATTGCGTTAGGTGTTATCAGGAATTCAGTGTAAATTATGGGTTTATTTGTATACGGGATCTTGTTTTTTGTTTGTTTTTTTTTTTGTTTGTTTTTTTTAAGCTTTTGGTTGCACTGCATGTGTATGTGAACAGGTTTCGAGACATTTTCATTCGTGTTTCTTTTCTTTTTTTAGGGTCTCTTGGTATCAATTCTCTACTGCTTCATGAATGGTGACGTAAGTACCAATCATTTTATCTAATCCCCAATACAAGCATCTAGTCAACGCTGTGGTGTGTGCGTCATTTAGTATTTTTTCAAACTGACGATCGTAACAAATACTTTGGAAACTTACCATAAGTGTGCAAATGACATTCTTATTTCTTATTTTGCTGTCTTTATTAGCACATATACATATTATTATTATTATTAGTAGTAGTAGTAGTAGTAGTAGTAGTAGTAGATTGGACAGATATGTCCGAAAGAATGTAATAATTGTAGAGAATTTATTTGGAAACGTATTTTGTCCGGCACCAGCTGATCGAACAGCCGACCACAGAAAATGAGCGCCATGCTGGACTCGAATTAGCGCCGTACGGAACTTCGAAATAGTTTGTGCTATTTCGAACTCCTGCTTACAAAAGGTGCTGTTAGCTCAATCGTAGAGTAGTAGTAAGACTGCTCCCTGATGGACGTGGCTTCGAGTCCCGTAAGGTGCTCATTTTCTTCTTTCATGTAAGTGGTCGGGAAATATGTCAGATTAGCATTCCCAGCTACTGATCATCCAAATTCATACTCGAAATATCATATCTGACCAGACAGATGCAGATGCAACGCTATTGGCATTACTCTGTGTGGTCTGGGCTGGTGGGGTCAAGATTCGCCCTGTGACCAAGTCAAATGCGCTTATGCCTTCACAACAAAAACTGGAGAGAATTTTTGAGGAAGTTCCTTGACGTTAAACCGAGCTAGTGTTTCTTGTGATGGTTCAAGTAAATAGGAGTATTCTCGGCTTCATTAGATTATTGATTAATGCTAATAATTATCTTCTGTTCAACATTGTCGACAATATATGCCTGCTAGGCTAATTCAGTTTTCCATTAACGTAAATAATTGAAAGTGAAACATCAGTCAATGAGAAACCATGTTTCCCGGTTGAACTCTGAATAGAACTAAACACATCCAGGAATAATTGAGAAAGACGTGAAGATATAGTCTAAAACATTGGTCTTAAAACTTCAACTTTTTGGAGAACCCTTTCCAACGATTAAATCTTCTAGAGAACCCTTTCAAAAAAAAAACTTCTACGTGTATATATTTACATATGTAACAATACGATTCAGACTTTGTTAATGATAATTGAAGTATGAACCACTCCTGACCGAACAGCATCCATATCATGCAAATAACCAAGATGTTTCTCATTTTGACGTAACTGTTTAAAATAAGTATTCGGAATTTAGTAAGGAGTTATGCGTTTGGAATATTATGAACAATCAATTATCACACAAGATTAAAAAGAATATGAATGCATACGTAAAGGCCATGAAGGGATCATGTATGTAACGAAGGATTATCAGGTATATTGCGAAAATTTCAGTTTGTTGGAAAGGTCTCGTGGAACCGCTGGTCTAAGATTACCCCATTTATTGCATAACAGATACCGTCCAAGGTTAGCATTTTTTATTGAGCATCCATTATTGCCTGATTACCGTCTTTATCGTAGGCCTCGAGTCTTCACACACACCTCGACTGAACCATATCAAATCAGATCATGACAATGAATGGTGGCCAAGACAAGTCGTACAAAGCAATAGAATGACTCATGTTTACAAATAGTATGAAACAGCTACACCCTATAAAGACATTCCGTCGGTAAAAAAAAATATTTGTCAACCTAGATCGAGTTAAATTCTCATAATCGATGATAACTAGGGTCGTTGCTGAGGGGTGGAGTCGATTTGGCCCTCAATGGAAGGGAACTCCAAAAGCTTCATGAACATCAGTTCACCTACTGAATTTCTATACAATAGAAAATCTCACTAAATGTTGGAGGTGCCACTAATTAGCCAAGCTCCCTTGGACGCAAATCTCCAGCTATTCTCCTGGGGTAACAGAGAATTCTGGTGATAAGGCGAAACAATACCCAATATTGTATTTTAGCGCCAATTGTATTTGAACCATGTATGTATAGGCAGGCTCTCAGATTTTCTAATGGCCACCCACTGACTTGACCGCTACTCCACTATTTACCTTTAGTTATTCCTCTGTGCATAAAGCTAAATATTTCAGGCTGTAAGAAAGAACATTCAATGATTAAAAAAAGAATGTTTCAATTGTTTACTCAAGATTTATTTTAGTGAGTTCTAGTGCTCAGTCAGCTGTGTATTGAAAACTATGAAAAAAGGGATTGAACTCTACTCTCTTAATATGGATATTATATGCGGTACATATAAACATTTATCATTGAAATGCATTGTAAATGAGGGAAAAGCGATTTTCACTGGTCAGGACTTGATGCAAGTATTACTTACGGAACAGGGCTATTATGTGTATGATAGATAAACATTTACTATAGAAACGCATTACGGACCGTTTTTCATTATAGAAATACACTGTATATTATTCTGCTGTAGAAATGCATATTTACTAACCGAGATTGAAGCCATTCGCACAGTGGTTCCGGAGAAGACAACGAATGAACAAAAAAAATTAAGATATCAAATTAAATAATTACATCTACAAACGAACTTAGAGAGGTATATGTATTACCCCGAGTCTTTCCAACCGTCTTTCTATCTGTCCGTCTGTCTACACTATATCTCCAAACGTCCTCAATGAACTACAATAAAAATGTAGTGGAACGGTAGGCCATGAGCTACAAAACAAGAGATTAAGAGTAGGTCAATGCAAAATTATCTCTCCTGCATCGTAGCTATCTATCTGCATTATAGTATATCTCCTCTGTCTTGTACACAGGTTTTCGATGAATTTTAGTGAAATTTTGTTGGCAACAGAAAAAGTGATTAATTTGGGGGCAGATACCAGCACAATTACTTCCCCTGTGTCGTAGTGACAATTGACAGAAATATCCGTTTGGGGGATGCTTTCTAGTTTAAACAGTTTTCATTAAATCAGATACATTTCTTACCATGATATACACCACTCACTGTTTCTTAATTATCACATATTCTACATGTATCAAGGTTTATCATTCATAATTTCTGAAGGTAAAATATCCATTCATGGGAATTAATCTGATCTAAGTTTGCATCTTCCCTCTTTTTAAACAAGGTTAAAGAAATCGTTAATGCATTTTTCCATAAGAATAAACAGTAAACTCTCTTCTATATTTGTGATATATAATTTGTTAACCATTATTTACTTTTGTCCTTTATTTTCCTCAATCTTACCTTTTGCTGCTTTTTATCGCGACTTACCATGACCATCAGTCTCCGACAGTGAGTAAACAATTCAGATCAGAAATAAAAGAAAAATCATTTATTATTCTTTATTCCCGATTTACGCTGTTAACACACTGCCGTACACTGACAGTCAGGGTGAGTTGGGATAAAAAGTAACTAAGAAAATTAACATGAGAGAAAATACAAGTCATGATGGTTGACAATGCAACATCTAATGAAAAAATAAATCAGGATCATTGTTTTCTTACAATCCCGTTAGTTCTATTGGCTCAACCGATTTTGATTTTAAATGCGTATAGATGCAAACATATTTGATGTGAAGTATCGCAACGTTTATTAACACAGAACATGGAATCGAAGAAAACGTATTCAATTTCAGCTGAGGATGTTAATGGCCAGTTTGCATTAATCACCAGATATCTTAACGAAAAAATTATGGTATGATTTCAATATCACCGCCAGGAAGGTTGACTGAGGAGAAAATGAGTACTTGGGCAAACAATTCTCCTATAAATACCTTAGCACCTTAAGAGTATAACAGCTGACAGCGTGATATGACAACCGGCCACAAACATGTTAACAATATCACAATTTCCATCAGAGTCTTTGCAATCCAATTCGCACTACACAAACAATGTGTTATTTCGCATCGTCTTAAAGGGAAAGGATTTATTTGCTTTCGGATTAATCCATTTTTCAATTCTCCGAGGTTGTGAGGCTTATACTTCACCTGTGAATGTTTTTTCTAGATTATATAAACTTGTAAAATTGTTCAACTACATACACAACCTAATGGATTTGTTGAATAAACACTGACCTTCGAGTTTCCGATCGAGATTCACCTATAAATAGCCAGGAATCCGATCGTTTTCGATTGCCGTATAGAATCCATTGATGTTCATTATTTGGGCATGAAAAAGTTGACCAGCATGTTGGGATTTGCTGTCGTTTGTTTCACTTACTGAGTTTGTATGGTACCCTAGTCCCTAATGTATATCTGTTTCGTGCGGTACAGATATAGATACATAATTCCACTGCTTGTGTAGAACCCTAATGCAAACATCTAACACCTTTAAAACAAAATAGATTAAATTTAATTTCGTCATCATATCACTGACTTCCTGAGGTGTATCGTTGATTCATTTCTAACTGAAAAAAACCTAAACCACTTTTGAGCGGTACGATTGCCAAATTCACCTACACTAACATTGCATATATTCTACGTTTTGTTACTATTCTTTTGTTTCAAGTTATAATTCATGCAAGTGACAAGCTCTCGCAATCGACTTTTGATTTCACTTGTCACCACTGTCGGTAAACTCTCCTGAATCATTTCTGGTAGTAAATGATGTGTATGCTTCATATTGCTGGAAATGACTTTAGATATTTTGCATTGGGGGTGTTTCAATCTTGACTGTTTAACTGCACGAAATGTTTTATTTATCTTATATATATATATATATATATATATATATATATATATATATATATATATATATATACAGAAACCATTGAATAGTGTGAGCAACCCCCAAATAATATTCCATTAGTCATGAGTCGGAAGCTTGCCAACCTAAAGTGATTCTGATTTTGAGTTCTTCTTTCTCTTCCTTGCAATGTGTCCAAGAGAAGAAATGCTCAACATCAGATGGAGATATCACAAGAAATCACAGTATATTAGAAAACAAATAGGGGTCAGAGATATCATAGAATTCATTAGAAAATTCAGATGTCAACGGGCTGGCTATGTTGTACAAATGTCAGACAACTGCTGGACATCATGACTCACAATATGGATCCCAAGAGATCATTTGCGAAACAGTTGGTGGCAGAAAATAAGATGCCAAACGACTTATTGGTGCTGAGACGCCTATGAAATGTCTGACTCCTGTTTTTCTTCTGATATACTGTGCTATCTTGTGATCTCTCCATGTTATGCTGAGCATGATTCTCTCCAGTGCATATTGTATGGTTTTGAGTTTGAGAGTCAATCTCCTGGTTAGGTCCCATGTTTCATTTCCATAGGGGACTATCGTGAGGATGCATTGGTTGTAGACCTTTTTTTGGGACTAATGATATTTTCTTATCCTTGTCTTATCTTGCCTTTATAGAGTAATTCTTCGTTTGTTGAGGATATGTAGATTCGTTGTCTTAGGTAGATGTATTGGTCTACTTTCTCCAAAGAAAAATCGAAGAGTACACAATACGTCGATATGGATATTTCACATTCCCATTGGAAGCACGCACTAACAAGGTTGGAATTTGTAAAAGTTTTCAACATAACCCTAACGATAAACCCCGGAAATTGATGTTTGCAATTCGGATATGTTAAGGAAGAACCGCAAAGTTCCTTTAAGTAAAAAATGTGGAATTTCTTGATTTAATGAGGAAAGAAAAATAATATGCTAAGATTTACGGTAAGAATGAATTTTCTATCCGTTACATGATTTTTATTACTGTATATTCTTATCATTGATCTATTTTATTATTGGTTATTGATGTTATCTCTTATTGTATTCAGTTTATAAATCAAACCTTATCATAGGTATGTGTTGAGAAATAGTAGGAATATATCCCCTGCAGGTGGATGTGGGTCTATCGTTGCTTTGTAATTCCCCTACATGATATTTATGAAGCACATCTTTGTACAGCAGAAGGAGATACTTAGGAGAAAGAATTGTGTGGCACCAATCTTTTGAAGCGGGGACCACCTGTCTACTTTGAAATTCAGCGTTTGAAAAACTAGCCTTACGGTAGAATGACTAACCTAAATGTTTACTGCCAGAAGAGTATACCTAGGGTAATAACAAGTGAAATCAACATGGTGTCCGAAAAGCTGACTTTGAGGGCTGGTCAATATTGAAGCTTGGAACAAAAACAACAGAAGCTGTTTAGCGTCATACTCAGAATGTTTATTTGCTTTCAATGAAGATGAATGTAAGATGCTACTCGTAGGAAAAAGTAACCCATGTTATGATTACAGTTTGAATGAAAATTTACTAGGTACCGTAAATGATGAAAAGGATATTGGTATAATAGTAACTGACAAACGCCCATTTATCAAATATATTGCCAATGTTATTGCTTAGGCGAACAGTGTACTGGTGCTGATCAAAGATACTTTCCCTTACATAAACATGGAATCGTCCCTTGTATAGTATAAGACTTATGTCTACCGGCATTTTGAATACTTTGTTCAAGCCTTGTCACTGTTCTTTCAGAAAAAGTTCAGAGATGAGCAACTGAGTTAGTGTTAAGAAATAAAAATTATGAGTTGTGAGAATAGGTTAAAGGACTTGATGTTGACATTGTCAGAAACAAGGTGGGATCGGGGAGACTATTATGTATGGTAAAAAACTAGTGGATATTTCTGCATTTTTTTACCAAAAGAGAGTATAATGGACTGAGAGAGGCCATTTTTTTTTACAGTAGAAGACGAAGAGGAGTATATTGAATACCACAAAATTCATTTTTAAGAGCAGTTCGATTATGGAATAGAGTACTGGAGTATTTTATACTATCAACAAATGAGAATGTGTTTTGGAACACAAATGACTGAGATATTGTGTAAGTATGGTTATCTGATGTGTGCTCTCATATACAAATTGCGCACTTTTCTTCACACTATATTAAATGTTTATTAATATATTTAAACTTAGGCTTGCTCGGACGAACAACTCACAAAAACCATTTTAGATGCAAATCATAACCCAAGTTGCTATGATTAAAATTAACTCAGCAATTTATTCGATCAACTAATAATCAATTATCTGCTCGTGGCTTGATCATAATTGCCGAATATACCGAGCATTGGAATTGATGGAGTCTCAGTGTGGCAAATTGAATAAATCAGTGTGTTGCCATGATAGATACAAATAAGAACTAACGAACGAAAGTTTGCAAAGTTTGATTGCATTTCATCAGGGTTTCAGACACGGTAACTACTAGCTGAAGGATGGGCCAGTAATCTGTTGGTTTAAGCAAAAAATAAAACAAAACACTGACGGTTTACCTGATTGCATGTCCTTCTTTATAAATAATGAATGATAATCATCATCATTATCTTCATCATTATCAGCTGCAGCATTTTAATGTCCTTGGTTAGACATGGATATTCAACCAAATTCGGTATGATGATGATGATGATGATGATGGTGGTGGTGGTGGTGGTGGTGGTGGTGGTGATGATGATGATGATGATGATGAAGACAAGATGGCTATATTGTAAGAGCTGTTGACCTATCGGCCACCAACACCTCCTTAATAATGAAATAGAACAATCATAACACTATACTAAAATAAAAGTAATGAGACGGATAGAAAATTTATTTTTACCGTAGATCTTAGCAACCTCAATTCTTTTTTTCCATATCAAGTCGAGGACTCTAACCTTTCCACTTAAAGGAAGCAATTTACGTATTATCTTTGGCACGTCTGAATCGCAGCATTACAACTCATGCACTTTGGGACCATCGTCTCGTAAAAATTATGAATTGTTTATTTCTTCGGTTGGCCGTGAGTAACTGAAACTGCAGATAGTTTTCTTTTTAAACTCCAGGTTGAAAGTTCAGAGCAGATTCTTTATTTGATCAAGCATTGTTACTGTGTTGGCTTATGGAAATCATCGACAAAAGACTGTCCTAAAAGCACATGAGACTCGCCACCAAAGTCAATAATAAAACAAGCGTAGCGTCAAAATTAGAAGTCAAGTGCTTAGATCGTTTTTTGAGAAGGGGACAATGTTAGTTTAGAAAGATTTTTCTCTATTTCTTCTTTCCTGTCTGTCTTTCTTTCTTTCCTTCTCACTCTCTTTTATTAACAGCTAAGATCCTTTATCTAAGAACAGACGTATTTATATTAAAAACATACAAAAATTTAGCAACGCGAACAGGTAGAAGATTTCTTTGTAGAAAAGTTGTTTGTTCTGAATAAATGAATGAATACTTTAGAACAAAACATTTTACATATATCACAATATTAACTTTTGATTCTAAAACTGATTTATAAAACTGCTTAATGGCCACATTTTGTTTATGTTATGTGCAGAATTTTCATATAAAATTCCTTCAAGTCTTATGATATACGTAAATTACTTTTTATGTATATTTTCTCCAAACAGTTCGATTCGTTTACTTTTTGCCAATAGATTTAGAAATCACCAACCTGTGCATAATGCTGTCTCTATTGATAGACTTTAACCAGCATTTATTTCAGGAACTATGGATGCAAAAAATATCGTCAATCCTACGTTGCATAACTCTGTACCAAATTCCCATGGAATTGAAGAACAAGAAAATAAATGTGAAATAACAAAATCTGAACTAGACAGTAGAGAAGGAAAAACACCTATTTTTATTATTGAATCTATACATGCATTTCTTTAACAGTCAGTATTCTAGGAGGAAGTAGCGGACTAAACACAATTCAATGTAAATACATACATATGTTTATGAAAAAAAGATTTTATTAAATGAAAGTATATTCTTGTTCTACATGCTACGAATACACACACACACACACACACACACACACATACACACACACAATCTTTATTTCTCTCTCACTCTTCTTCTCTAATTTGTCTGCATACCTGAAAAGACAAAACCTAAATTTGGAAACAGAAACATACCTGAGAATTCGCCGAAGCCTAAACATTTTCCCAAGAATAAGGCGAAATGAACAAGTTTTTTCCTTCTTGAAATAAATGGCAAAAATTCCCAGAAAAAGACCTAAACTTCTAAGAAAACAAAACTTCCAATTTATTCAGGGGAAGCCAAGCGATGAGAAAACAGCCCAGCAAAAATTCTGTAACAACATGTGTATATAACAACGTTCTAGCTCATTCATACGTCAGTTGCCTTGATAACAGACTTTGGATTAACACATTGAAAAGAATGTTTACTCATTACACAAAACATAGAATCATTACTTTGATTTGTTTAAAATTCATGGACATAAATGAATAGTATCGTATGTTTACAGGAGAAAACTTTGTCGTTTATTCCTCTGTGATTTGTGTCTCTCTCTCTAACTTATAAGCCTTTTTCTTTCCCCTACTTAGCTGATGACAGTCACGCCTGCTCTAAATTTTATCCGTGGTAACCTTCTGATACTATAGCAAATCCTCTCAATTGAGCCAACAACACCAGCATATATTAATGAGTACACCCTACCACTTTTTTAACATAAAAAAGATAAAAAGTTATTTTCTTCTAAACAAAAGCTAGCTGGATTTTATTATTTATCGTGGAACATTAAATGAAAAAATAGATGTTATCAGGTATTATTCATGACCGAACTGTTGCATTGAAATTCGGTAGCAAAAAATATGAATATGTTGCCGTCTCAAAATGAGTACATCTGAAAACAGACTTTATACATAGAGAGAGAGAGACAGACAGACAGGCAGACAGACAGACAGACAGAGGGGAGAAGGAGAGAGAGAATACTATATATATATATTTTAAAATGTCTTTATTCAAGAATGCTCAATGTCTTTAAATAGAGCTAGTGAATAGCATTTACAATGAGTTTAGTGTCCCATTTTCTAATAGAATGCTATGTTTCTTTTGATGAAATCCTAAGAATGGGCGGCTATTTGACCATCAGTTCGGTTATTTATGGGGGCAATTCATTTAATCATGTTTGTAATTCGAGTTATCTTTCTAATATTCTCGAAAAGACATTATAAAAAAAAGAACGAAAGAATATAGATGAGTCTCACTTTTGTTTTTGTTAATCGCTATATTATGTTTCTCCTACCGTCTTCATATGTTTCCTTATGTTTTCATATATCATTCATTTTTTAAATCAAAATTCATTTGTTAAATACTTGGTCGGAATGAGGGATGTTGAATCGAGTTTTATGTTTAAATCAAGTGTTTTTTTATTGTCAATGTTTTAATATTGTTGATATATATTTGTTAATTTCCTGTTATATTCTTAGTTTTAGGCTTATTATCGATAATGTTTCTCTGAAGCTTTTGGGTTAAAATTTATTTTTCAAAATAAAAGTTGTTATATTAAGTCTTGCCGTTTACTTCTTCATTGTTAGTATTTTTTGGTTGGTCTATTCTATTCTGATTTTGATATTTGCGTTATTTGGATTTCATTTATCTGCATTTTGTGTAAGTTCAGCCCTTAGTTATATATCTCGCTTATGTTTTCATATATTCGCTATTTTTGTGATCAATTGGTTTATCATTTACATTTATATAAGTTGAAAGAATACAAAATATTAGGAAGTAAGTTCATCAACTCCATTGCCTGATAATGTAAAAGGCATTATTTTACACAAGTATCTATTTTTCCACATAATCTCCTTTCTTAACAATGTGCTCAGCCCAACGTATCCCCATTGATCAAATAGACCGAACATTATTCTGAAAATTTTAGATCAAAATTCAGCTAATAATTAAGTGAGTGAATACAAACTAATTGATCCAATTTGAAGTCTTTTCACACTAGTCAAAACTAGTTGTAATTCGTAAAAATGAAATTCATCTTTACACTTAATCTTATTTGTTCGTCTTCTATGTGTTTGCCTTTATTATATATATATATATATATATATATATATATATATATATATATATATATATATCAATAAATAAATATATATATATATATATATATATATATATATATATATATAATAATTAATAATTGCGTCATCCACAGACAGCTGTTTCGTTGTATTACAACTCTTCAGTGGCTATAAACTATTCAATATCCCTTCCGGTAGGATCGAATCCTTTGCCTCAGACCCAAAGGCAGATGTTCTACACAAGTGGACAGTCAGTACAACCTAATTAAGCAATATATCTACTCATGTACAAATCCCCACCCACCAGCGTGTTCCATTCCAGAGTTGGAAGAGCATTGCATAGAAGCTTATAATGGACATGTGTCTCATCCAAGGGTGCTCAACCCTGAAGAAGAGAGCGTTAATTATGATAATAATTAGTAATTGTGTTATCCACAGACAGCTGTTTCGTTGTATTGCAACTCTTCAATGTGGCTATGGACTATCCAATATCCCTTCCAATACCGCGAGGAACGATCGAAACCTTTGCTCCCCCCCGTATATATATATATATATATATATATATATATATATATATATATATATATATATATATATATATATATATACGGGGTCATTTGTACATGGATCAGCACTAAAGAGCCTGAACTAACTTTATCGTTCGATTTATTTTCAATAATTCAAGTGTACTAAATTGAATTTTTTCAAGTCTCAACACTAATCATGCTGTTTTAAGATGTGATCAGGTATGAAATCTCAAGACAAATATCATATGAGAAAAGTCACCGCAGGGAAGAAAGAAAAAGTTATGGCTTATTTATTTGAAAAAGTATGATTTATTTCATCACAAAATGAAGTCAAGTGATATTTTTTTATTATGGTAGTAGAAACAAATAGGAAGTTGGGAAATTAAATGGTATTTCTGTTACATTTTTCGAGAGTCTGGTTTCCCTCGTTGTCATATGAATATATATATATACATATACATATATATAATTATTATGTCATCTACAGACAGCTGTTTTTCAGTGTGGCTACAGACTTTCCATCATCCCATCCAGTATCGCGAGGCAGAATTGAAACCTTCACTTCAGGCCCGAAGGTCCGATATCCTACCTCTGGACTACGGAACTGGACAGTCAGTAAGGCTGAATTTAAGCGATATATCTATTTACACAGAAATTCCTCATCCACCAGAGTGCTCTATTCATATGGAAGAGCATTGCAAATGCTTACAATGGATGAGTTACCTCACTTAAAGAGTGCTCAATCATGAATAGATATATCTAACATCTTACAAAATATATTTGCATGCAGGCTTTTACTGTAAGAACTCCATTTTAGGAATACAAGTTTTTGTCATAACCAATTCGTGACTATTGTAAGGAAACTCGTTTACCTTCTCGTTGTAGACACGTCGAGCCTTATCGCCGGCGTTGCTAGGCAAGAACCCAGGCTGACCCTGGTAGCAACCGAAAGAAGACACACTTGTAATGCCGGCAAGACTTATGTCCGTTTCATTTTAAGTATAATGACAATATAAAATGTGCCTTGATCAGCAGTACCATATATCATCAACATCATTAGCGTCCGCTGGGCGAAGACCGTCTCCAAGATTCCCTATATCTCTCAATCGTGGGTCAAACGGAGCCCGTACCCTTTGAACTTATCTAGTTTGTCACGCCATCTTATATTTTGTCGGCCCCAGTTTCACATATGATTTTTGGGGATATGCGTTATGGGGCGTGGTGTCCGGTAGTTGTCGGCCATTCTCACAACATGTTCAGCCCATTGCCATTTTCTGATCAAGTTCTCTCATGGCTTCTATGATATCTTCTTTTACTTGAACTGTGCTGTCTCATAATGCTTCCATGTTATGTTGAGCGTGTTTTTCTCTTGTGCACGTTGTATGGTTCACATTTTGAGGGTCAATCTTTTGCTTAGTCTCCACGTTTCTTTCTTATTATTTGTACAAATAGCGATATGTACGAAGGTAGAATGAAATAAAAGATATTGCTATAAAACCATAGAAACATTCATAAAATAAAACAAATCAATATACGAAGCTATTGCTTCTTGATGTACCCTCTACGTGGGTCTTTACGCAATGGAAGGCGATGTTTCCACCTCTGCAGATTTTCTCTCGCTTTTCAATTCACCCCAGGTCAAAAAGGACAGTTTTGTTATGACCGTTTTCTTTTTAAATGTCCTTTGAACATCGGGGGCAAAAAATGACCGGGTACAAGTTCAGGACTGTAGGATAGGGTGAGGTTTCCCAACGAAATTCTCAGATAACAGCATTAACTACCCTCGAAGAAAAAGCAGATGCATTGTTATGCTCAAAAAAAATTTTCTACGCAATTTACGAGATTATATCCTCTCTTATGGGGTAAGATCCCTATTCCTTAACTGAAGTTTTGGGGTACCTTTTTTTCTCGAGTGCTCTGCTGGTCTTTTGTGAAAGACGTCTCTTGCCTCTTTGAGGAGTTCTGTCGTTATGACATCCCTGCCTGGAGCTTTTCTTAGTTTTCTATTTCGTAGTACAAAAACTACTGTTTTCTGTTATGTCTGGCATATCCCTGATATCTATCGGTTTGTCAATTTTCTGTACTCCTATTTTTTGAAACGTAAAGATTTCATAGTATTCTTCAATCATTTTCAACATCTTTTCCCCACATTCAATAGTTTTGTCATTTCCGTCCTCTAATGAAAATATCCGTCACATCCCCTATATATATATAAATATATATATATATATATATATATATATATATATATATATATATATATATATGTGTGTGTGTGTGTGTGTGTGTGTGTGTGTGTGTTGATGGAAGTGACCATTGGAAGGTGAGAAAGCAGGTATTATTTCTCAAAACTTTTTACTATTCCTTGGGCATGTTTCGATGGATTTTCATTAGGTGCCAGCCATCTTTTTCAAAAAAAATATTCGCACCATTTCACAGAAAACTTTACTGTTTACATGTTTGAGGCTGAAGAAACAAAAAAAACAACTCCCTACTTCCACCTTGCCCCACATATTCCAATACCTATACATTAAATGCTCGACATCACTTCTCCATTCTATAATTTAAAAAAAAATTAAATATACCCACTTTCCTGAGAACTGACCATTTTATTATTTCTCCTCTTTTCTCGCTACCCCTTCCAATCTTAGACAAGCCTAATACCCACAGAGACGGAGAACAAACACCTACTGACCCTGCCTCTCACATACCCTTATCATTTCAAATCAAACTTTATTCTCACCTACATAGGTACAAACACCTCTCGCTCCAACGAAACAACATAGAAATATTCCTATTTCTTTCTTCGACTTCGAACCTGTAAACATCAAAATTTTCTGTGAACCACTACAAATTTCTCTCTGATATATATACTATGTGAGAAGATGTCAAATAGTTTTTGTTATAGTCATGCTTCATCTGGGTAATTTTGGAGTTGTTGGATGAGTTTCTGGTGTAATATGATTGAACTTTTATTCGTGGATCCCATCGGATCCAGTTGGCTACTTTTTAAGGTGTGTTTCAACGTGGTTTCAGTCAATACAATCAGTTCACTCCTATCTGTATCTTGAAGTTCTCACTCATGTTATCTAGACATTCAGGAGCTTCGTTGTATCCTTTGGGGTGTCGCTATATGTCGTTCCGGAAGTTCTTTGCCTCTGCGGCGTCTGGTTTTAAGTTCTGTCTTCTTTCTCCATTCAGATCCAGGTAAAATTTTCTTTCGTTGTTATGGAAATTGCGGTTTTGTGTGTACTGGGCAGTCCTTTGTCTACGTCTCTTCACTCTTGCTTTTTTTACAAGTCTTTTTTAGTGTATTTCTTTCACTTCAGTGGGCACGCCTTTTTGTCTTATCTTGTTTAGGAAGAAAGCTTGCTATGTTTATACACTGCTCTGCACTCTAACCTATAATAGATTTAATACACCGGATGTCTCTAAAATATTTCTGTATTCCTACGCTGTCTCTAGACTTTGATTACACTTTAAGTCTGAAGAAGTTGGTACGCACGTTTTGGGGCAAACAAATACCAGCACACACACACATACACACACACACATACACACACAAGTACTCACATACAGAAATTGTCATAAATTTTTGAACAAAACATCATTTTGCTTCTAATCGCTTGGTTTTGAGAGTTAAAAACCTTGCGTAATAATAACTATGCAATCATGGATGCATTTAGTCATGTTTTGTGGTTCTGAATGTTGAATTTAAAGTTTTTCCTCCTATCTTTCGGAAAGATATCTTAGTTTTTCCTTCTATCCTGCTGAAATCTTGTTCAGAATCAATCAAAGAGACTGAAAAGGGGAACTCACATTCCTCTATGGAAGAGTTGCCAAAATAGGAAGTTAATTTGGACCCCTGCTCAAAATCCTTAAAAACCTTTATAATCTCATGCAATAAAATTGATTTCGTACTTGTCCAAATACCTTTTTTATATAAACAATAATTTGGTTTTATGAAAAATGCTGCCTTTTTGTCATCACCTGTCGCCCCAACCGCCTAAAATCTGTGCTACTTCTGACTTTTTACCATTGAAAGGGGGTGGGGTTCCAGACCATGGGTGAGATTGACGAGAACACGATAGTTATTCCGAAAGGCAACTTTTCTGACTGTTTTGAATGGTTTAATGGGCGCTAGGATAAGTGTGTCACATTCTAATGGGAGCCTGTCATTTATACCACTAGTATGAGATGTAATCATCTTTCTTAGATGAAATATTATCAATTGATATTCATTTTTGACTAGTATTTATTTCCTTTTATTTCTGCTGCATGTTTTCAAATCTGGGGTCTTTATTCTTCGATTGTTGATAGGAAATAGAGAATAGACATTCGGTATGATCCGAGAGTTGCGATAAAAAGAAACAGAAATGAGACGAAAGAAATACTAGTCAAAAATTAATCAGTGACATTGTTCCATCAAAGAAAGTCAAAGACTATAAAATGTATACATGTTGTTTGCATATTAAAACAATACTGACTCGTTCGGGATCAAACTCCATCTGGACGTAACTATTTAAGCCTTATTAAGAAAATGTTTTCTAAGTCATTGAAGGGAGTGTGTGCGCAAAATTTCAAGTTTCTGCGATGGACGATTAGAGCTGAGAAGAGTGGAGAAGAGAATAAAAGAGATGCAAATTATAGTATATGCAAAAGTATCGTATCGAAGAAATCAGATGTTGTCATTTTGTTGTTGTCTGACATGGAGTAACTGAGCAAACTCATGAGTTATTGTGTACTCATCATTTTAAATGAAAGACTTTTGGTTTTGGGTTAGCGAATCTTGTTACGGAAGAAAAACAAATTCTACACTATAGAGATTTTGGCAATAAAGGGTTGAATTTTACGTGAGACAGCATTGGACATGAATATACACAATAGTTCCCTCTTATTGTGCAGCGTTAGTCAATGGTTATTTGAAGACCAACGATACGTTTATTGCTCTTCAATTACGAAAGTCAAATACTAATACATCCTATTTGTCACTTTATTACTATTTGTCATGCAAGACATCTAATGACTTACCGATCTAATCTCTTCTTACAAGCTTTGATAATGACTCAACGTGGCAGCCGATCCATTCTACAGCCTTCTTAAGGTGTAAAATATAATATCTTTTTTTCTTTTGCTCTGCCCTACCTCAGGCTGTCTTTTCTTACGGATATCAAATTGCCAAGTGATGTTGTTTCTGGCACTGTGAGCAGCAGCTCTTGAGTGACCTCTCCGGAGTGCAAGCCTAGAAAAAGAGAATGGAGATCCAATGATTATTTGTATAATATTAACCTCTTGATTTACATCTCCATATATTCTATTGATCAACAATGTTTTTCTTTTTTTTTGTGGAAACAGTCGAATTAGAACTGCCAATATAGTTTTTTTTTTCAGTTTTTAATTGGGTCTATCAGTGTAGCTGCGCGTACAGACTTTTAAAAAAAAATCTCCGTGTAAGTTTTAAATGTGGGCTTCAATTTACAATGTAATTTTGTGCTAACTTTGCCCTTTAGTTTGTGTTCGGTGGCGTTCATGCTTTTATTTTTTTTTTTTTGGAAAATCGAACTTTTTAGTGATCACAGCCAACCAAAGACAAAAGAAGCAATTTATTCATTGATCACCCCTTTTTTCATTTTTCCTAATCGATCACCCTAATACGGTATGCTGCAATAAGATGTTGTTAATGCACGACTGTCTATTGAATGACTAATCAAACCTGTTGACCTTTTTATCTATGTCCATAGATTTTTCTAGCGTATTTCCCCATGTATAAACCGCATTTTTCCTGAAAATTTTTGGCTAAAAAATTCTGGTGCGCATTATCAACAAAAACATAATTGTTGAATCCGTACCAGGCATGAATGAATCACTGTGACCAGAGCATATACGAGAACTAATAATAAGAAAATATTTAGAATTACATTAGAAAAATCTTTAAAAAGAATACCTACACAAGATTCGGGCGTTGTTGGACCAAAATGACTATTGGGACGCAAAGAAGCTGTTTTTTGAAAGAACAAAAAATTGGTATTTAGATGATGCCAAGCGGTGTACTCATTGTGATTGTTGTGATCAAGAACGCCCATACATACACTCACACACTGATAGACACAGACATTCGAAGAGAGGAGAATCTGTAGCTACTTGGCTGACTGGTTAGGTGATTCGTGAGGCGACGGTGATTCGATAAACATTCGTACACATAATACGGCATAACACATTTTTCATTCATAATTTAAGCTCGATCGGGGAGGGATGAATGGATAATCTACAGTCGCGTATCATACGTGGTAAAATACGGTAATCAACGATTTTTTTTTGTCCTTCCTGATTCTAATCTTTTCCTTCGTTCATTCGTTTGTTCGTTTTTGTTCTTTTCAGGTGAGAGCTGCTCTGGCCAAGAAGGTAAGGGACCACATGGAAACAAGGAGTGTGACAACGAGATATACTCAAGGCTCACCCAGTACCCGACGAACGTCGCACGAGGACTACCATCTGGTGGCCTTGCGAACAGCCAGGGTTAGCCCCGGCACTCAGGACAGTATGTCCCCTCAGTGGGAGAGCGAAGATATTGGGTGTGCGGACGTTAAAGAGAAATTGAATGGCCAGTGCGCTTAAAAATGTCCACCAAGAAGGGACGGCCAGCCTTCTCTTCACCCTCTCTCCCCTCTCTTACTCTCTTTTTCTCTCTCACTTCCTCTCCCCCCCCTCTCTCTCTCTCATTTTTATGCTTTGCTGTTCATTCCCTAATCTTTCTTTCTTTCCCTTTTTATTTAGATTCTCTCTATCTATCTCACTCACCCTCTCTCTCACATACGTACACATACACGTCCATCATGAGACGTTCTTTGTTTCTTTTCCTCTCCCTAAATGTGTTTACAACTTATTTTCATTCATTTTCTTTTTTTTTCTTTCTCTCTGTATATATATATATATATATATATAATTCCCCTTTCTCTCTGTCTCTCTCTCTCTCTCTCTCTGTCTCTCTCTCTCTCTGTCTGTCTGTCTGTCTCTCTCTCTCTCTCTATATATATATATATGTCTCTCTCTCTCTCTCTCTCTCTCTCTATATATATATATATATATGTATATATATATATATATATATATATATATATATATATAGAGAGAGAGAGAGAGAGAGAGAGAGAGAGAGAGAGAGAGATGTCTATAGATAGTTGATGAATAAGTCCGTAGCCTGAGATGTAGTTATTAGTTGAATTTTTGCTATATAATGTTCGATCTATGTGATTGATCTTCACCACTGAATTAAATGCATTGATAAGAGGAGATTATGCTGAAAAATAAATATTCATTATGTAAAGTAAATGCTTTTTATCATCAGGCTACGAACTTATACTTACCTATATATATGTGTGTGTGTTAGTGAGTATGTGTAAATTATAAAGAGAGACGTGTTTTATTTTATTGAAAACTTAAATATACGTAAGGTAAATGTACATAAATATACATATATATATAAAAAAATTAGAAAAAGAATCAAGTAGATCAAAAAGCACATTTTTTGAATCTGCGTTAATACAGAATACAGAACAATGGAACAAAGACTAGGGTTTTTAAACATATTGTCCCACCTATCCAAATTAATTCTGAACAGCAAACATGATCATTATCAATTGGAAATAGGTGAAACACCTTCTGATTCCCGCATTGAAAATTTACCATACACACAACAAACAATAATTAACCATTAAAAAATTCAAAAACATAACCCTGAAAGTATTCTATAATATAAATGCATATAAACATACACATAAATGAATGTATATATTTTCTGGCTGATTTTACTGTGGGTTATTTCTATATCCATATCCATTTATTCATATCAATATCTGTCAGGTTAATATCCGTCTCCCTGATTTCCGTTTACAGACCAATCTATTTATCGATCTATCTGTCATCTAGTTAATAAAGCACCTATATGTACATATCTAAAAATATTAGGTTGGAAAGGAAGTACTGTCGCTTTTCGTCACAGGATTTTCCTTGGGTCGTAACCATTGTTTCTTTCACTGAATATAATTATAAAGGATCCATTTTTCATCATTGGTAACGATCCTTTCAAGGAATGCTTTAGTAATATGTTTTAACCTTGATGATGAACAGATGGTGACTCTCGTAATTGGTCAGTTTATGAAGAACCCATTAACCAGATGTTGACCTTTTACTAAGCTATTAGAGGTGGTTTATGATTGTTTCATGGGCTGTATTGATCTAGTGTGTCATTACTTGTGCAGTTAACTAAGGTTTTTTTCAGTTATGGTTAAGGAATCTTGATTGACGATCAAATTAAATCGTCCAGAACGTTGTGAAGCTTTGTGAAGAAAAAATTTCTAAATCGCAACAGATGGAACCATTGCTGCCTCGCCCCGATACGAAAGGTTATATTTTCATTGACAGAACAGACATACCTCGCCGCTTCTGAGACCGATGTACCTTTTTGAACTCGTACAGCATGCAGTGTCTCAAATGAGTCTAATCTGCGTTCATTTTGGGATAAGAAACGATTCAAATCTTTCTTAACAAGGCATTGGATATTCCTGAAAGAGAAGAAGAATGATTACAACACAATATTTTATGGTTAGTTTTATACAGCATAATCAAAAGAAAACCTCAAAGTTATCACAGCAAAAACGTGACAGGCATTTCTTTCCAACTCAATATACCTATCAAATCATTACATTTTCTGATCGTATCTTTTTCATCCACACAAGAATCTTGACTATTGCAATGACATAAAAAATCAATGTATAAAAACCATTACAGAAACTTGAAAATTTATCCCAGTCAAAAATAAAAGAACAGATGTCTTTGCCATACTAAAAGAAAAAACATCCTATTCTCATAACATTCCATTTTAAAGTAGTTTATCTCCATTAACTGCAACACTGCATGAACTGTCGTATAGTGATAAATGTGTTGAGCACAATGCCGTCTGCTTTATTCATTTATATAGTCATTTTTCTATCAAGAATCATAGCTCGTTGGTTTTACTACTATCCTCACTTTATTATCAAAATGGGGTCCTGATCGGCAAGGGATGGTGGTCTCGATAAAAAAAAAACATTTCTTTCAATCAACACCGTCTAACTCCATTACATCACTGGTAAAATAGATTCACTTATATATATATATATATATATATATATATATATATATATATATATAAAAACTTTTTATAAGTTGTAGTTGATATCACTCTGAATTACGTCATTTTCGACGCTAGTATCTGTAGTAATTGAATATTTAAGGGAATTTTTATTCATCTGTTTGTTTATTTTTTTCTTGGTCAGTATACAAAAGTTACTTTGCGAACACCTCACACAAACTCAATTTTATTCAATAACAAATATAGAAATATCAATGCTAGTTGAGTTCTTTCAGAAATGCTTTCCATGAGGACATTCCTTCAGATGAATGAGGTGGCTGATATGATAGTTTAATAGTTTGCAACGAAGCTGGCAAATGGCGATGTAAATCAAAACTTTACTCATTTGTTGTAACTTGGTTACGACAGGATGGGTTAGAATTACCTCCCTGTTTGAAATTATGGTCAGCACGAAGTCCTGATCTGACGCCCTATGACTTCTTGTTGAGGAGGTGAGCGAAAAGGGGTTATATTTAACCTGGTCACAAACTCTGGATCGATTTCATACAAAGGTCTAATGGGGCCATACCAAAATTTATGGACCACGTCGGTGCCTATCTAGTCTTAGAAATTCAGCCTAAAAACTGTATAACAGAAATTTGAAAATATCTATTCTAAGTGTTAAGCAGTCGAAACTGGTTACTGTATTTTACGACATGTAAGAGTATAATGATGACACATGCAAAGCTTTCTTGTATGCGCTTAAGCTTGCTCTTTTCATCATGCTTTTTTGTTTCAAATTTTATCTAATTCGAACCAATCTTGGTTTCATCATAACAAATTGAGCACTTGGGGATGTTAATTAGTGTTTTAATCACTTCACCTGTTTGGCTTCAAATTACATCAATTACTTAAAGTCCACCTTTTTTAGGAATCGCACCTTGTCTTCATTTTATCCTCTGCACAATACTTTGACTAATACCTACTTTCCAGCGATGCTATTCAGTCTCGGGGGATTCCAATTGTTCTTTTCTTGGCCTGCATATGGCAGTGGAAAAGATTGATGCTAAATGTATAATTCAGTTTCTGATATTAGACATAATACTGTTGCTGGGTTTTGAAATAATCATCATAGATCTGGAATCGTGCTGCAGACGTTCACTGTTCTTCTTGTTAAATCGTTCTTCGCTACCAAATGTATAATGTTTGTTGACAATATTCTGCTACGACAGTAACTTTTCGGCTCCATCAACAAAAAAAACTTAAAAGAGCTAAAACTTCAATTGAACTTCTTTTAACAAATGATCATTCTTCTTTGTGTTCTGCCATCTTTTCTTTAGCATTCAGAATCTCATTGACATGTTCATTTCCATTTGATAAAAAGCACAGAATTATCATTGTTTTACTGAGAGTTGGTTGCATGTTTCCGTCATAAAACTGACTGATTGAGATGATATGAAGTTGATAAATTAAAGGAAAACAATGACTCTTTATCCTGGTACCGAAATATCTTATTTTTCTTCATTGCAGTCCAATTACCTTTGTAATAGCTTTACCAGTTTAAGTTGAAGTATCTGTAGATTCGGATAACAATGAAAGAACGATAGATTCGAAATATAGTTTTGCTCAATATACAGTTTAGGAATTCTAATATCTACGTCCCAATCTGTTTAATGTCCTTTTCATTGGGTAATCACTGTTGAATGCAAGAAAATTTTCATTGTTAAACTATTTCTATTTATCTTAAACTAAGACATGTATTTGTTCCAATCTATATTAATGTGTGTATGTCGATATGTATCTCATGCAGGACAATATTGCGTTAGTATAGTCAACCTTTAGAGAACTCGTCTGGTTGGGATTTTCTATTCTGATTGTTGTTTTTTTTTTATTTGATTCGAAAATTCATATTCAAACATTTGGCGTCTTTTTTTGAAGATTCTAAGTAAATGTTTATGCTTTAAGAGGATAGTATTGCATCTGATAGCTTATTATAGATAGAAGCGGATATGTCTAAGATGAAGTGTTTTCTCGCCTCGTGGATTGTTTGAATCTGTAGCTACTTGGTTTGACCTGTAGTTTGTACTGCCTAGGGATGGCTGTAACATTTTATTTGGACAGATGCTGCACTTACAGACTTGATCAATGGTGTGTAGAACCTGGTGTAATCCTGTATATTTCTAGTTAATCAGCACGGGTTCTTTCATGTGATAGTGTCTCCAGATCAAGTCAATTAGCCTTAATATGACATTAAAACAGACTGGTTCTCAACGTAGGGTAAGCATCCTTTCCTCTTTCTTTTATGTTACAAGGTTGGACGTAAACATTATCCAAGACTGTCGCATTCAATAATGAATCCTAGAAAATGATTTTACATTCCGAATAAATTCTTCTGGGTTTCCCAGGGATAGAGTAAAAAGTGGAAATAGACTTAGTGTCTCCTTCCTCAATGTCATTGTGGCCTATTTACGTTATTTTGACGTGACAACTTCAGGTAGATCCGGTTTTATCGATTCATTTAGATTTAATGCTTCCAGTTATATACACTTCTAAAGATATCGATCTTAAAGTTCAAAGATAAAAGCTATGGTTATTAATCGTTTTCTTTCTTTAATGCTCAAGTCCATAGCCGGAAACATTTGATCTAAAACGTTTGGACAGTTATGACATGCATTGAATCCTGACCTACTCGATCAGAAACTAGTAAGGTTAAATGAGAAAAATAATACGAAAACCTTGGGTTTCTATACCCATAACCAAAATATGTATCAAGTATATTAATAATAGTGTAATGGTCAACACGTCTGCCTCGCATGCAGAAAGCCAGTATTCGATTACCGGTATGAAGGAAGAATGTGAGAAAGTCTATATTAGAACGAATTCCCCAGTGCACACAGTAGCTAATTGAGTACACTCTAAGTCATGTGATTAGGATGGAAGTTTCTCTTCAGTGGACTTGTATCCTGCTAAAGGTAGGTCCTAAAAAACTTGTAGGTATGAAGACATGGTCTTGGCTAGATTTGAGATGTACTAGGATCACGAAGCTAACGCTTGCAAAGGGAGCTGGGACTTAGTCACCCAACGTTCATACTCCATGGGGTATGCTTCTTAAGAGACTGAAGCTTCACTTACTTTATGTCGATATGACAATACACATGCGTTTTTATGACCACACACGTGCATTTCAACAGTTGCACCTTTCATTCTAGAATATCCAATAAATACATCCGGTGGAAGACAGGAGTCAGGGACATTATAGAATCCATAAAAACTCAAATGGCAATGGGCTGGCCATGTTGCTAGAATGGCAGGCAACCGATGGACATCACGACTAACAAAATGGATCCCCTTGAGATCACATGTGGAATCGAGGCCGATGGAGTATTAGATGCAGAGACGAGCTTGAAAAATTCAGTAAGTAATGGCTCCGTGACGCCCACGTCAGAGAAGTGTGGCACATCCTAGGGAAATTCTGTTACACCATGTTTCTTTTCAAAATATGTTTTTTCGGTGCAAAACTTATTAAAGAGAAGAGGGGGTTGTTCTAAACACATAATATAAGTGTGTGGGGATGGATATCGGATGGGTATTTTTCGATATAGGCCAACTTTGGCACAACAGAATTGAAGTCAAACTCCTAATGGTTAAGAAATTCACTGCCAATGGCTTGCGTCATTAGCACGCTAAGCCCTGCACTATGAATGTATATGTGTGTATGTCTGTTTAAAGAGGAAAACATTTATGAATGGCTTTTGCTAGCAGCCAATAAAAGCCACTCTTGCTTTATCTGTTCGTTCTCCAGTATTCATATTTATCTATGTATGTACGGAAAAGTTAAGTAAAGAATAAATTTCCGCAGTCATTAACAAAATATGTATCAACTATCCTTGTATGTACGTAAGTGCGTACGTATATATGTTTGTATGAATGTATGTGTTTATGACTGTATGTATATAGAATGTATGTATGCATTAATTTTCATATGTGTGTATGTGTTTGTATGTATATATTTATGAATGAATGCATGGTGTAAGTATGTTTATATTCAGGTATATGCATGTATGTACGAATGTGTGTATGCATTTATGCATCTATGTATGATGCATGTACATATGTAAGTATGTTTGGATTTATATATATCTATGTATGCACATACATATCTATTTATGATGTATGTATGATGTATGTAAGCTTATATTTATGTATTTGTGTATGTGTGCATGCATGTATATATCTATGTGCGTATGCATGTATATATCTATGTATGTAAGTATGTATTTATAGATGTATGTATGCAGGGTGTACGTAAGTATTTTTGCATGTACGTATATATTTATATATGTATAAATGTTTGCATGTGCATATGTATTTATGTAAGTAAGTATATATTTATGAATTTATGTATAAATGTATGTGTGCAGGTATGTTTCTGTTGGTGTGTATTGATTTATTCAATTATTTTCAAAGATTTTTGGGAGTTAGGTTAATTCAGTTTTCGTAAACATTAGAAAGAAAAATGAATGAAGGATATTCTGATATGAACATTAATCTTATCCAATATAGGGAAGTGCAGGTTGCCTAAAGGTTGGTGACATGGTGAATGGAACCGATGAACCAAGCTCAAAATCCAATTGGGACAGTTTGCATTCACTTTGCACTAATGCTTTTGGGAAAGACCTTTATCCAGTTCTCCCGTCTTTACTTGGTCACATAGTAGGGCAGTTGGATCCTTAGGCCATGTAAGGCAGTCCATCTAGAGCAGTGGTTCCCAATTCGGGACGGGGACTCCCCCAAGGTCGGAATTTAGGAAATCTTATGGGGGCAATAAGGCAATTAGATTAAAATAAGTCGTGATGTTTTTTGTCTTAAGAGCAATAGGAATCTACGATACAAGATGGAGTATAACTGTGTAACCAAAAGTCTGAATTTTCTTTATCAGTGTTGTTTATTTAAATTCTTTATAATAAAGGAATAGATTTTCGAAAAGGGAAATCGTTGGCGTTTCTGACTCGTTTTTGACTGAATTTTGGCACTTTCCAAAAGACCCCTTTTTCCTGACACTGCCGGCGTCAGCTACTACGTAACGCCATTGTGGATAATTTGAAAATTTCGAAAAATAACGATTATTGGGCTGGCTGGCTGGCTGGCTGGCTGTTATTTGTAATTCTTTCAAATAGTCTCTTGATTTGATTTTTTTTCTTTCACAAACTGTTCGTAACTATTAGAACACAATCTATGGATTAATATTTTATTTTGTTTTCGTTTTGTTTTAAACTGTATCCAAAAGGAGTCAGAATCGCCAAAATGATTGTTTTATTTGATATTCGAATTGTCTATGGGGTGTTGACAACATAAATATCAGTAAAATGTCATGCGATTGTGAATAAATTTTGCATATTTTAATATAAAATTCCCTGGAGAATTAAAATCAGTTTGCTAGATATTCGGTAAAAAAACTGCTGTGTTCAAAGCTATGCTCTAAAATGGAAGATTTGAAACTACAAAATGATATAAACATTGCTTTCTTTGGCAACTTCTTAGTTCTGCTTTTGAAAGTTAACGGAATAACCATATCATTTTCCATTGGACATTCGCAGCTTGTCAATATTACTGTTATAATATCTTTTGACTGGTTCGGTAGTGACAGATATTAGTAATTTTATGTCTGTTTCGACATTCATTCTATCGAATAAAAAACATGTTATCTTCAGCTGCCACCTGTCAAAATTCCGTTAGAACAACTTGTGTTTTATGGATGTGCCCGACACAGAATTTCAATGATATTTTAAAATGAGCCTGATATTAGTATGCAGTTTCGGATGTTCTTATAGTTGCCCACACCAGTACAACCACTCTAAAATTACTTCGATGACTTTAGTCATTTTCTATACTAACAAGTTAAATATTTATGGCAGTATAGAAAACATTCGATGATTAAGCGCCAAATTTTGTAATTTTTAAACTAAAATTTGTTTTAGCAAGCTTCAATACTCAATCTGTATTTTGTGCATTGAAAATTAGCTAGAAAAGTTTTTTGCGTAGTCAGAAATTAATGGTGCAACTGACAGAAAGTGCTACTGACAGAAAGTGCTACTGACAGAATCGAGCTATTACATGTCTAATAAATAAACATTTATTATACAAATGTGTCGTGAATGATCAAACTATGCTCTGAAAATGGCGCTGTGTTAGAATTTGAAAAGAGTGACTCAAATTTGTTACACGGAAATTCATTCGTTAGTGATATCATATCTAATTAGATTTTTACTGCATGACAAACTAACAGATTTAAATTAACGAATTTCTTTTCAACAAAGTATTTTTTCAGTGTAGAGACACATAAAATTATTCTATCAGAGAAATGCATTTCAAATTAGTTTACAATATAGATACACTGCAAATAAGAAGAAAAGGGATTCTCGGTGGTCAGAGATTAACACAAGCATTACTATAGAATACGTCTACTATATATATATATATATATATATATATATATATATATATATATATATATATATATATATATAAACACAAAATAAAAAACATTTCTCAGCTAGGCTGTCTATATGCAGGCACGTATGTATTTAACGATGTTTGGCGATATGAAGATGTCTTTTAATGGGGTTTTAAATGACAGATCACTAAATTCTAAATAGGCTAGATATTCGTCATGAAGGAAAATGTATAAAAGAAAAAAAACTTTGGGTGTGCGTGTAGTTAAAGAGAGAGAGAAAGAGAGAGAAAGAGAGGGAGAGAGAGAGAGAGAGAGACTAACCAACAAGATTATTACGAGGAGCCCAGTGTTACAGACAAAAACAAAAAAAAAGATTTTTCATAATCAAACGATGATAATACGCCATATGTATCTATTTATTTATTTTCTCTCACGCTGAGGGCTTACTTTTCTATATTATCATTGAGTAGCTAACGGCTCTTGTGATGTGTATCCATATATTTCTTATACGCCGTCATTTTTCATGGTACAAGTGCACTGGTTTCAGTAGATTAACCTTGCTTCGGTTGTATTAAAGCCAAATCGTTTGTGATCTATATGTTTTCGTATGATTAAAATGCCTGATGTTGATATTTTCTCAAATATCAAGCTGGTCCCATTTGGAGGACCGAATGACATTTTCTAAATAAAATCTTTAAAATATCTTTTTTAAATAAAAAAAAAAAAAAGCTGTTGTATAATTAATCAAGATCAATTTTGAATTTGATTTGACAAGAAAAAGTCTTGAATATGATTACAGTTGTTAAAATTTCTGGCATAAAAGAACGGACTTGGTGTATTTATGTATGCAAGAAAATGGGAATGCAGTTCTGTTTATAAATATTTTGTATATTAATTGAATCATTTATATGCGTCTGTATGTATTGGAGTGGAAAAATCAATTTCACAAAACAAAGTATATGCGTTAAAATAGATGCTCCCATGAACACATGCATGTGCACACACATACAAACACATGTACATTACACACGTATTTATTCATATAAACAGTATTTATAATTGAGTGTGTGTATTTTCACGAATGCTACTACGGTGTCAAATTTTATTGACATAACTGAATACATATTTTTATTTCATATTTTTTTGAACTCCAACATGTTTATATATATATATATATATATATATATATATATATATATATATATATATATATATATATATATATATATATATATATATATATATATGAATGGCTTGCCTGCGCGAAGGAATATTTCAGAAGGGTTTTCCTCAGCTGTGGGACCATAGACGGTGGGGCCTGTCAGAGAAATAATCCTCCAGACTCTTTTCAAGTTTCTAAGGGAAGTATATATTCTGCGAAAATTCTACTCTGTCTGCTACGTATTACAATATAAATAAAAATTAATAATGTATAGCGAAATAAATAGATAATAATAGATATAGTGTCATTATGAAATCAATAAAAATTACTTATTTCATTAGGTCATCTATATAACAATTTTTGACATCTAGAAGCAACCAAAAATTCAAAACTAGATGATGAAAGCATCGAAATAGGCAACACTCTATATAGTCGCAATATGAATTACCGCCATTCATTTGAGCGCTTTCAATACTAAGTTTTTTTAATACCTACATTATTCATAATTTTCAAAACTATCTTATCTTAAATCAACTTTATAAAACGATATATTGTATTTGATTTAGATATATAAAGATAATACAAAAATGTTTCCTATGAATTATATTATAGTTGCTAGAAATTAAATTTGAGCAAATTAGTTGATGCCGCCATTTTGTTTTGAACAAAATAGACAGTATACATTGTCGTGATATTTCAGTGTGATTTGTCGAGAATTTTCCTCTATCTTTTTTTTTTTTTTTTTTTCACAGCGTGAGAGAAAACAAATAAATCCTCAGCGGTGATTATTAGTGTACGATAAAATATTATTTTTTGTCGGATCTTTGTAAAAAAAATGACTTTATTACTATCAGTCGGATGAAGTATCCGTTTGTTTTCAACACAAAAACAGATATATACTATTATTATCATTATAACACACACACACACACACACACACATATATATATATATATATATATATATATATATATATATATATATATATATATATATATATATATACATATATATATATATATAAGGATATTTGTCTATCGATTAGATGCATAAATTTTGTTTATTACAATGGTTAACCTTCGTTTTTTTTTCGGATTAATAGATATGAAAAGTGGTATATGTTTCACTTGACTAGCACATTCTCCAAATACATGTTTGCACATATATTTCTCTTCTCATATTATATACACATACATAATACACACACACACACACACACACACACTTATATATATATATATATATATATATATATATATACATATATATGCATATGATACACATTGTAAATGTAATATATATATATATATATATATATATATATATATATATATATATATATATATATATATATATATGAAGTGCTTGTTAGGTGAAATACACGCCACATTTCGTATATGATAATAGAAAAAAAGGGATTTACCATTGTTATAAAGCAAATTTATGCATCTAATCGTTACACACTTACACATACACACACTTACACACACACACACACATATGTATATATATACATATATATATATATATATAAATATATATATATATATATATATATACATATATATATATATATATATATATATATATATATACTTCTTTGCACTCATCATTATTGTCATCAAAGAAGTATTTCTGCGTTTTGTTCTTTTTTATGGAAGTTCAAGTGTCTGTTACTAATGAATTCTATCACTTGAGTCATTACTCTTTATCTAACAACTAGATTAATGAACTTTTTATAAACTATCACATATCTTTCTATTGATATACTTATCTACCCGTGTAAATATTTCACTCTACACACACACACACACACGCACACACACATATATATAGATAGATGGATAGATTGATAGATAGATAGATAGGTTGATATTTGCAACTTTTTTTCACTCTCATTGCAATCGACGGACAATTGCCTTTTTCTCCGTCCATTGCAATGGCTGCAGGAAATTGATTATGCCAACAAAATTGCAAATATCTATTTATCTCTTTCCACACATATATGCATGTGCGTATGTGTATGTTCACTAATATCTACCTACGAACGTAACAGATCAGGTAAACAAGTGGATTCTGCCTCTGAAAAATGTTGATTGAATTTGAATCCCTCATGCATCGTGCGCAGGAGAGAATCATGTTCAACATGATCACAAGAATAGATTACAAAACAGCACAGTATATTGGAGAAAAAAATAGGAGTCAGGGGTATCATAGAATCCACTGGAAAACTCAAATGGCTGGCCATCTTGCAAGAATGTCAGACACCCAATGGACATCAAGACTCACAAAGTGGGTCCCTAGAGATCATATGCAAAACTGTGGCTGGCAAAATACGATATGGTGTAACGAACTAGACAAGCTCAAAGTGTACTTGCTCTGCGACGCCATTGAGGAAGGTTTATGTCCAACTACTGACGCTAAAAGGCTGATGATGACGATGACGATGATGATGGTATCTGATTATTGAGTCTTTAAGCTGTTGACAAAACTGCATCTTCTAAATTGTCTAGGATAGAACAGAAAGATTGAAGGACTAAGTTCCATTCTCAAGCCTCATCAAATCCTCACAGAGTTTCCCCAGTAAGACAGAAAAAGGACAAGCAACGCCAGATTAACTAGACTGAAAAAAGTGCTTCGTAGATCTGCTTGAATTACTCTAATTTGTTACACATAAATGTATTAGTTTCTCAAAGGAAGATTTATCACATATAATCGTGAAAAATTAAGTTAGGTTTACAAATTACAGTATTTTTTTTCACGTTGATCTGAAGAAACACTTTTTTCATTGTGTGTAGCAAAAGTAACACATGCTACAGGCACCGAAATTTCCAGTGCCCCGCGCTAAAAGCTTGCAATTTATCAATTCTTATTCAAAGATTCTGCATTTGCTCTATCACTGAAGTGCTCTGACGAAATTTAACAGACTTTACCAGTTGAGGTTCTCAATCAACACTGTTTTCGGTTTGATATGTTTAATATGGTCGCATAGTGCTGGGTTCACTTTTAACGTAATTGATCGTAGAAGCCACGTGATATCGTCTAAAATTTCCGAATTTCACTTTTAATTATTCTGAATCAAAATCAATTCAAAAGAAAGAATAATTAATTATTTGGATAATTATTTGTGGTGAGCAAAGAGAGGGATCCATAGTAAATGATTGGTGAGTTTCACACAGCCGAAGAAATTCTAATTTCAAGATCTCAATTATTTTAATTAATATATGCATTTTGGGTTTGTTTGTTTGTTTGTTTTTCACGTTACGACTTACCTGGGAATCAAGCAAGAATACACTGTAATCACACAGTATCGCCCATAAATGAGTTCACCTTACCATTTTTAAATATAAAGTTGATTTTCTTCTAAACCAAACGTAGTTTCAATGTTGTGAAGTCATAAAAATACTTGATAATATCCATTTTGATTGCATAATGTTCCACTATTAAAAATACCTCTAGGAGTGCGCACATTTATGGACAACACTGTGCGAATTGCTGATCAGAGCTTGATATAATTTGCGATCAGTCAGTCGGTGCGAGATAGAAAAAACATAAAGAGAGGAATGGGATACTGAGGGAAACGATAACAAAATGCTGTTCTGCTGTATATGTTTACGTGTATCCTTGTAGCTCATGGCTTCCGATAGTCCTGCAACAATTGATGATGTGCCAATTTTTTTTTTCCAAAAATAAATACTAGGCTTTCAGTAAACGATACCTTTCATTCACCTTTCAAATTGTTCATACAGACACAGCTTTTGGTAAACAGTTGGCAAAGCAACAAATCATATATATATATATATATATATATATATATATATATATATATATATATATATATATATATATATATTACTATAATACCGCTGGTAATGCAAAATCCCAAATAACTGTTTTCACTCTAAATTCTCATTTACAGTCAGTTATCAAGAAATGGATTTATGATCCGACAGAATCATAATAAAAACTCTTATGTATGTAAATTTTATATATATATATATATATATATATATATATATATATATATATATATATATATGGAATGAGACGGGCTTAGGAGTGAAAGTATATGGAGACTTTATTCGTTTATTAATTAATCCATAATTGAATTAATCAGTATGCTATATACGTTTTGGGAAGGGTTTCTATCTTCAGTAGTGTGTGTGTACCTTTCAGTGCTTAAAATGTTTCCGTAGAAAATAAATTTAGCATAAGATATTTTGCTTTGGAACCAAAAATGGAAATCAAGAAAGTGGATTCCTTGTGGGTCATAATGTTGAGTCCTTACTCTATCCTGTCTGTGGGGAAATCTGTGTCGGTATACTTGGTTATTCTGTTGAAAGTAGTAGCAGCAGTTTTGGGTATTTTATTGGGTGAGCTGGTCAGAGGGGGTGAACATTCTTAAGCATTGGTTTCGTGGATACTGCGGAGCTGGATAGCAGTTTATTGTTAGACTGTTTGGGTACTTTGCAAGTTGGGGATGAGGCTAACTCTTGTTCATCCAGATAGTGGAGTAAGGGGGTTCTTGTTATGTATGATCGAATATCCACTGGGAAATGTATGTTCTGTATCCTTAATGATCATTGTGGATCTGAAAAATTTGATGCGTTTGAGTTGTGTAAATGAAATACCATACATAGTTTTGTATAGGTAGGGGTCTGTGTGACAGTGTGAAGTTCCCAAATGTGGAATATACATAGAGGGGGTTGTGTATGGGTGTGAGGTTGTTGTTGGGAATGAGAGTATATTAACATTAAGGGTTGTTTTGGCCTGAGTAGAAGTATAGTCTAAAGAATAGTGAGTTAGTGAGTATAGAGTAATTATGAATGAGGGGATCATGGTGTTAGAGATCAGTGTGATTTGGGTCGTTGAGTTTAGTGTTGAGTACGTTAAAGGAGAGAGTTTTAAGTTTGTTAACCAACATATATTCATGTAATTCTAGAATTTTCGTCGTGTCGGTGGTGTATTCATTTCTATTTTTTCAATGATTGTGAATCTTGCGTCTATGCCGAAATTGTGGCTGGGGTGCTGAAGTGTAGTTCTACTGGGAGTAGGTTGGATTGATTAGGTGATTCAATTCTGTGCCTGTTGTTGTCAAGTCTAGTGTTGAATTGCCACTCGGATTTGCCTATGCATTGCAACTTGCATCGATTACATTCTAAGAGGTAGATGACATTTTTGTCTCCATACTTAGAATTATGGTAGTTGTAGAAAGTCTTGTTAGTGGTAGAGCTAGTGAATATGTGGGTGATCTTAAAGTAGTTGCAGCATAGACTATTTCTTTCGTTGCAGGCTTGAAAGAATTTGATGGTTTTGGGGATGTTGTTGCGTTAGACTTTGTGGTTTATTATAAAGTAACTGTTGATCGTGTCTTTGATGTTTTGGGGTCTGTGGCGGGTATGGTTCTAGGAATATCTATTTGAATACTGTTTTGAGTGTAAGTCTATTCCATCTCTTATCAATAATGTGTGACAGAGTTGGTAGGGTGTTATGGAAGATGGTAATGAGTGGTATGCGGATAGGTTTATTTTTGCTAGAGAGTGTAAGGGTTTCTTCTCTGGGTATGGTAGTGGTCTTTTTCATTAGGATATTACTATCTTCTGGTGAATATTGTCGTTTAGTAAGATGTTGTGATAGATTTTAGTTGTGTTTGTTGAGTCCAGTACACGTAGAGAAAATTTTCCTTATTCTAATGCTTGTGAAAATGGTAAGGTTTTTTCTCAGATGTTTGGGGTGAGCCTATTTAAAGTGAAGGTAATTGTGAGTGTCTGTAAGTTTAGTATAGAGTGTGGTCTAGAGGTTTATATATATATATATATATATATATATATATATATATATATATATATATATATGCAGTTGTTTAGGGAGGATATGGAGTCAGTGGATTTCTCGTAGTCAAATTTATTGGAGATGTGTATAGAATTTATGCGTGCTAAAAATTTCTCTGTATTTTGTGTTTCAGTTCATTAATTCCTTTGCATGTGTCTGCAATGTTTTTTTTTATTCCGGAAAACTTGAGGGTGTCGTTGCTGAAGTCCATTGATAATATCTGTATTTTTTATTCTATATGTTCAAAAACTCAACATCTTGGTTCCCTATAGAGGGGTGCACGATGATCCTGAAGTTTATGAGGTTGATGTTTCCCCTTTTGCAAGACTTTAAGAAGTCAAAGTGCGACTCTAAGCGAGTAATTGTCTCTTTTGCAATTGAGTCCAACAGACCAGATTTCTTGGCTTTTTAGTGGGGTGTTGGGGAGTCCTAGGCTGATATGCTAAAAATGGTAGGAGTATGTGTTCCTTCTCCTTGTCTCATTAAGATATGTATATATGAACAATTGGGAATGAGACAGACTCAGGCGTAAAAGTATATGGAGACTACATTCGGTAATTGATTAATTCATAAATCAAATAATTAGTGATATATATATATATATATATATATATATATATATATATATATATATATATATATATATATATAATGTAGATCTAGTACTGCAAAGCAAAAATGATTTTAATTTGTTGTAATACATTGCTGTACAGCTTACGCGCTCATTCATCCCTGCGAAGTAAAAGAAAATTTCGATATTCCAATAAATAATTATATCGTCTGCCTACAAATTTCATTCAGCCATACTGTAAACTTATAGAATATTATCAATATACATATGTGTGTGTGAACCAGTGACTATGTATATACGAATATTTTATATGATTGTATAATTATCCATTGAATAATGACGAAAACATAATACATGAATATACATTTATTAGATGAGCTGATTGACTGAAGTTTTTATTTTCTTTTCTCACACATTTATTTATTGCTCAATTCATCTGTCTCCCTCCCCTCTTGTCCTCTCCCTCTCTTCCCCTCTCTCTCTCTCTCTCTTTCTCTCTTTCTCTTCCCTCTCTCTTTGCGATTTTGATAACCTTTTGTTTTCTTCTTATTTATTTGTAGTCTTTATAGTTTGTTTTTGTTTGTTGTTCTTGTTCTTGTTCTCCTTTCTTCTTCTTCTTCTTCTTCTTCTTCTTCTTCTTCTTCTTCTTCTTCTTCTTCTTCTTCTTCTCCTATTGGTTTATCTTTGATTCGTTTTCCATGTTCGGAAAGGCTTTCTTTGAAAATTCAACCAGCATTTCCCAGACAAAACCGATCTGTGATACATCAATCCAATATCTTCTTAGTCAATAAATATTTAGTCAACTATAATGATATGCCACGTGTATTTGTATATATTTATTTTTCCTCTGTAATACTCCACATCAATTAAATGAACATTGTTACTAAAGGGACGTGACCCAATTGATAATGTTGATGTAAAAAGAGTTGCATCCCTTGTATATTTTTCCCTATTATCCACGTATATGAAACGCAATTTGTATCTATATATTTCATTTATGCTGTCAATTTTGACCGCGCGTGTACAGTGGTCGATAATAGAGTATTATCAACGCCCTCTAATCATCTTTTTGATCCAAACAGAGAAGCACACCTGACAGACAGGAGCGTCCGCTGTCCTTTACCTGGAGTTGGGATAGGGAGCAAAGGGCTATATTCCTAGAGAGGGGGCAAAGGTCATCTTAGTGGCAACCTTCTGATTACCAATCTTTTTAGATGTGAACTTTGGATTAGCTTAAACAATAGTTTAAGCTAATCCAAAGCACCATTATCCTCAATTGACAATGAAGTTCCAACTTTCATACTCCATCTCGCTCTAGGTGAGAATGCCTAATCTAGGTTGAAGGGGTGGTCAAATGCCCCGTTCGATACCCCCACAGTGGACGCTCATGCTGACAGAGGTGATTTTACAAGTATTGAAAAAAATATATTTATTTGTGTGATATTGAAAATTACCTGCATTAATATATTTGTATCTGACATGAAAGAGAACTGACCGTATATTTCGACGGACAAGACGACACTTGAAATTACAAAAAAAAAAAAAAAATACGCAAAAAATGGAGCCGTCTTGTAGACCTGATGCAAAAACATTGACTAAACATTGAGCTGAAACAAAGAAATTCAGACGGAAATGGGGGTCTTGTTTTATGGACAGATCACTTTATCAACCGAAATATACAGGAGTTATTTTTAAAAAAATTTAAATCTCTTGTTCCTGAGAAAAATTTTTAAAAGGAAATTTATAAAAAGCTGCTCTAAAACAACAGAGGGAGTTTGGGGGGACTAATTTTAAACGCCTCCAGGCCCCCCAATGGAGGGAGACCCAAATAGGGTTATAAATAGTAGTTCAGCTACTGCATTTTTACTGACAAATATGACAATATTGTTCAAAGGGCCCCCTTCAAAGAGCCAATCCCCCTGGGTCCCCAGATCTCTAACTACGTCTCTGTCAGACAAATTGACCAAGAAAAAATATGTATTGAAACCCTGTTTTCTAAGACTGTTTTGCCGAAAATAAGAGATGAAAACAAGCCAAAAGAATTCCGATCATATTTTGATCCTACATATCATTACTTGAGAGTGTGGATATGAAAAACCAGTAATTATGTTTATCGTCTATTTACAGGTGGGATGTAATCTTCTTCACACTCCGTGTGGACGAGAAGACTTCACCAATTTATGAATAAAGAATTGTTATATCTTTAACAACGTTTTGTGTCTTGATTTTCTGTTGCAGAATATTTTTCTTTGTACATTTGTAATTATGCTTGTTATTATTCTATATACAATAAATATGCCTATAGTCAATCAACTGAAATCTCTTTTTCCATGAGGTTTTTACTGCCTTCTTTATTCATTTTTAACTGTGATATAGATCAACAGTTCTAAGAATGGGGAAATTTTCATGTTACGATCAGATTTGAATTGGTTAACGGCGTTCGTAAGGAACTGAGAGATCTGAAGAGAAAATGGTCAAAGTGAGATAGATAGCGCTCGTAACAAGAAAGTAAGTAGTAAGGAGGCATAATAAGAAAGAGGAAATATTTTCTCATTTTTTTAAATTAATAATTAAAATAGAAAATAGAAAGAAAGAAAGAAAGAAAGAAAGATGGAGAGAAAGAAAGATGGAAAGAAATAAGGAAGAATGTTGAACAATGTTTATTGGTAAAAAAATACACCTAATATATATATATATATTTTTATATATATATATATATGTGTGTGTGTGTGTGTGTGTGTGTGTGTGTGTGTGTGTGTGTGTGTGTGTGTGTAAGTTTTGCCAATGAATTGTATTTCGGGCAATATTTTTCCTTTTATTTTTTATGCAATGATTATTTATTTTTGTTTCGGATATTTTAACAGAGATTAACTTGAAGAATCAATTGGAATCAAATATTTTTCATATTATCAATAATTTTATCACAAAAACAAATGCTGCCAATTGCTGTCAAAAATTGTATATGCAACGTCGAAAGGTTCGAGCAGAGTCTGCTCTTTTTCTTTTCTTTTTTCTTTTTTTTTTTTGTTCATTTGAGGGAAGTAGATTTACGGTAGGTCGCTCGTGCAGAAAAGGAATAAAATCAAGGTTTCTCTAACAGTGACATGCTCTGGTTGAGTAGAAAGGGCAAGAGCAACGACAACGAAAACGTATTAATGAGGAAGAATTAACTGAAACGTGTTATTCCTTAGTTCAGTAAAATGAGAACAATCTATCTGGAAAAAGCAGAGGTCCCAAACCGCTGGACCCCGAAGCACGTGAAAAAGACCGAAAGGTAAAACAACCAGAATGCCGTGACTATAACAACTGAGATGTGCATAACAGCTCGGGCTTAACTTAATTCTTTTTAAATATCTAGATAAAGAAATTCTACAAACTAAACAAAACAAATCCTAAGTATTAAAACAAAAGGTTATCATATTCGTTGTCTAATTACACAGATGGAGTAATGAATAAAAGTCAGGCATCCCTTCCCTTTCTCAGAACCCTGGATCCTTCCCTGCTTGCTCATACCTTTTAGAAGATTTCTTGTTTGTGTCTTTTTACTTCTTATGTCGAAAACTGATCGTCCCGGATACGATTAGGTGTTTGTAAATATCTCATCTGATATACGCTTCCACATGAAAGTAGGTAAGACAAATAATTGAAAAGCACGAAGTGAAAATAACGATCTTTTTTCCTGGCCGACAATAAGAAACCGAATAAGATTGTGGGAAAGTATTTAATCACTTAATATGTTGTATAATTGATATGTATTAAATCGTTCCAAAAATTTCCGTATTGTTTAAAACTGTCCCAGCTCAAGTCTCATTATAATTTAATGGTTTTTCTCTCCTGCTTATAATTGATCACATTAATTTGTACAGCAATGCTTTAAGTGTACTACATCAAAACTGCACTTATCAAGGTATTCCTGCATCAATTATTGTACGAAAAATCATGGAAGTATTTAAATTTCTATAAATTTCTCTTTCAAATGGACCCATTTAGCACTGAATAGTCTTTACATCTCCCATGCTAATAGAGAATAATAAAAATGAAAAAAAAACAAAAACGTTATCTTAAAACCATAAGGAAAATTCCCCATAAAACAACACTTCAGTTGTATATGATGATTGGATCAAAATTGAGAAAAGACAGCTGTCCGTTGATAGCAATAGTAGCGAGAAACTGATCAGTAAATATATATATATATATATATATATATATATATATATATATATATATATATATATATATATATATATATATATATAGTGGAATGTGTATTCGCTACACAAACTAGCTCATGTTTCTGCCCTCTTCAGGCCTCATCAAGGGTAGAAACATGAGCTAGTTTGTGTAGCGAATACACATTCCACTATTTATTTACAGCTCTACTCTAAAACAACTTAACTTCATGAGTAAAAAGTTGCATGTATCGAGCACTCTATGAAATAAATCCATTACATTCCAGAACTGGCTTTATATTATTGATATATTATTATATTATGTTATACTGCTAGCCTGATTTGTACCATATATATATATATATATATATATATATATATATATATATATATATATATATATATATATATATGTATATATATATATATATAATGGCTGATAATTGATAGATAAATACTTGTCAGTAAATGAAGTTGAATTTACAAGACTCAGATTGTCTCCTACAGAGCGTAAAGGTTTGAACCCAGATGAAAATATCTAGAAAATCTTGAACCTTTACACCGCTCTCTGCAACAAATAACACATTTTTCAGAACTATCGAGCTCATGCAAATACAAAAATACCCACTCATGCAAGAGTTACTGAAAACTCTCCATGCATGTGCGTCTGTACGATAACAGAGGCATTACATTCATTAAGATGTGCTCCGAAATCGTTCATTGATTGCCGGAAGCTTTGACAAACCAACATGAAATCATCAGGTGGATTTGGATAATACCAGCGACGTGACTGTCGACTGTAATGAAGGGATCAATCCAATCATTTATTAATGCAGTGCAAAGTCTGCAAATCCCTTATCAAATAGTAGCCATTTTTTCACACGCTTTATCACAGACGCAGAGCAGAACTAGAATCACCCTTGTCATAGGAAACGAGCTTGAAAGACTGACCATAGATGTGCAAGTTCGTAGCATTATACACGAGAGTAAAAATAATATCTCTACATTTCACTCAATAATTGAACAATCGTAGCGTAAAATTTTCAAGTTACGTTAAACGAATTAATCATAGAATAAATATGGCCAGAATGAATTTTATTTTGAGCCTTTTCCAATAGAGTTGAAAAAAAAACATCCAGAAATATCTAGATTCAGAAAAATCTAGATGTTTTAAATCCGTCAAAAGAAAATCTCAAAAAAAGGCAAAAAAAGCTTTTTTTCTCAAAAAATAGAAAAAAATTTTTTTTTCACATTTTAGAAGATGTCTCGAGGAGCACTAACGTCAATTTTCAAATCTGTAGACAAAACGGCATTGCCAGAAGCATTGGAACACACAAGAAACTCGTAAACTAATATACGCACAAGGAAAAGGAACTCTTCGACATCTTCGGGGATAGTTTCGGTTGATGTTTTCATAGTAATGATGATTATGCTGATGCAACCCAAGGACAGATCTAACCGCAAATCGTATCATTACTCACCCAGCAGGGATATTTTTCTCGATCGTATTAATTCTATAAATAGTTTTGTCTCCTCTCTCGCTATATATATATATATATATATATATATATATATATATATATATATGTGTGTGTGTGTGTGTGTGTGTGTGTGTGTGTGTGTATGTTTCAAATAACTCCCATTCTTTACCTGGCCGCACCTGAGCTTTGGTTCTTTTCTTAGTCGACAGTTTGACAAAGCTTGAAGCAATCATAAGTGACGGAGCAACTTTCATAAATACAATCGTAGGAAAGATTAAGGAAAAAAGTTTTCGTTGGAAAGGAAAAAACAGTGCTGTTCTCCGTGAAGGAGATAATAAACACTGTCACTTCTTCGAGTATTATTTCTACACATTCTGGAAAAGGTAAGAAGTTTTTTAATTGATTTATTTATTTATCTATTTACATGAAGTATTGTAAATCATCCACACTTGCAATATTACAAATGTGCACATGTCTTATGTCAAGCGAAAGGACGCAACGATGCAGTGAAATGGAATTTCATCGACGTAACTGACGTAGTAAACATAATTTTACTTTTATGTGCTAACGACGTAATAAAATGCGGAATTCAAGAGCAATAGAAAAAATTTTAATGCAATAAAAACAGGTACAAAAAAGGTAACAAAAATCCTTTAGTGGTTAACAGATCACAATTCTCGAAGCTCACTGCGATTCGAATCCATTATCTACCTATATAGAATGCGATATGCATATCCATAATTTTCATGTAAGCGGTCATTTTTGACGACACTGGTAAACTAGTTATTATTCATTTTTCGTTACTATCCACTTCATCACATTTTTTTTTTAACGCAACTGAACTTAGGCCGATCTCCCTTCGGCGGTGAATAAATTAATTGACCTTCAGTAACAAGTCAGAAGCGTTTAGGACAGGGAAACAAGGGAGATAACGATGTGAGGGTGATATTCCGAACTGAACGATTTCTGATCTATCTCTCTATCATAGACTGACGGATGGACTGACAGACAGATGGACTGACTGATAGATGGACTGACAGACGGATGCAAGTGAATACATATATCTCTTCCAAATATGGTAGTGGTAAATAATGCTTCATCGATTCCTGTAAGACTATCGTTCATGAAATTTAGACCGTTGTAGCTCGTACACAAGATTGGATTAAATTCACCGGAGAAATCAAATTAAGCAAACACACACAGACAAAGATATGAAATTACATACAAGGGGCTATCGAAAAGTTTGGAGGATTTGAACTAGAAAAAATGGTTTACCCTATCCATTAGTTTTCACCGCCTCCTTCAACGTAGTCCTCATTGGGCATGTATACAACGATTTCACAAAGGATAATGAAAAAGTGATAACTATATTTGATTCATGCGCACTGTTCATACTTCCTCTGTGTGTGTGTGTGTGTGTGTGTGTGTGTGTGTGTGTGTGTGTGTGTGCGTGTTACCTGAGTTCAGAATCCGACAGTATTAAAGTATTATGACATTTAAGAAAAATTACTTGGCATGTTTGGCCTGGAGGAAACAAAAATGACGGAACCAAAAAATACCAGCGTTGACCATAACGGCACGAATGCAGAACGTGAGCTGGACGTTATTTTTGATAATTTCGTTTTTCAACATTATTTTCTATGAAGCCACACTGGCGAAATTCGTTAGATGAATTTTCCTGAATGAAATAATTCTCAATAGATTCGTAAATTTGTTCTTGTTGGTACCATCAGTTGTTTACCATGAAAATGTTTCGAGGATTTAAAAACAAAACAGTTATATTAACATCGAAGACAGCAGTGTTGATCAAACACTATCTCCCTTCCAGCTATTATATATATATATATATATATATATATATATATATGAGGTGCTAACCAAACTTTCCGATAATTTAGTCATGAAAAAATTACTTTATCATACGCCCGATGATCACCGTCTTCTTTACACTTGATCCTAATCTTCCCTTTCCTCCTGACAAACAGTACCGATCAATAGAGATAGTGGCACGGGACCGTACAACATTAGATTCGCCTCATTCAAATTCCCCGAACTTTTGGGTACACCCTGTATTCACATGCACGTTGTAAATGGAGAAGTTACGTAAAGGATTTCATAGGTATTTGTCCAAGCGTAAACTATTTCCGTTAATCATACATCCGGCGTCGCATTCTTTTCATTCTTGTCTTTTATTTGAATGCAAAATGAGTATATAAAGGGTATATTTGAAGTTCTATGATATAAAAGGAACAATATATATATATATATATATATATATATATATATATATATATATATATATATATTTTATTAAGAAATGGATATACGATCCGACAAACGATTATAAGCTAATTCATTATATATGTGTGTGTGTGTGTGTGTCTTCAAGAAAGCCATATAGATTTTTTTCTTAGAAAAAAATGTATTAGCATGTATATATTCTAGTAACACACACACATATATATATATATATATATATATATATATATATATATATATATATATATAATGGAGTAAGGATTCGGTAGATAAACACATTTAATGTTTCTGCCCTGTTTGGGCTTCTTCAGGCGAATGATTCGGTTTATCTTTTTTTTCTTGGTGGGGTTTATTATTCTAAGTGCTAGGATCTTCCTTTTTTTTATTTTTATGTCTCTTTACTCAGCGGTTGGCCATTACTTCCTGTATTTTTTGTTTTATTTAATTAGGATGTATGTCTTTAGGTGATAATAAATTACAAACCAGGAGGGTATAGCGTGGATATTTTCGTTACCAGTATGTGGTTGGTATATCATCACTTAAATCTGTTTCTCAATGCAAGGATCCCCTTTGATATAACCATAGTTGTTAACTTGATTATATTGGGTTTGGTCTTTTTCCTCGCGTCTAAAATAATCATGGTGATTGGATTATTCTTTAAGGTTGCTATGTGAATAAGATATCTATGATGGTCATTTTTAGTATATCTATACGTGGGTTATTTTGTTATGTTGATAGAAATTTTGAGCAGTGCTGGCATTCTAATGCCATTTCATTTTTTTTCTGTTTAATAATTCTGTTTCTTTGTTGCTTTTTTTCTTGTTGTTGTATCGGCAAAAATGGAGATTTCGTATTTCACATTTAGCCATAAGTGGCCTGGGGTTTCAATATTGTGGCATATGAACGTTTGTTTTAATATTTTCCATTTTACTGTGGGTTCGAGATTCTTATCACTCAGTCTCAAATAATATGTCAACAGTTATGTACTATTTCTATGTTTTTCGTTTGTAAAAGATATATGGTTGGCTAATCCAAGTTTGAAGAGTATTTTCGATATTCCTGGATAATGTTTCACTCTTGGGTTGATATTCCAGCTTGGTGTACAATATTCAATTTGAAACATATGCTTTGTCAACGGCATCTGTTATCGCTTGTACAATTGCAATTTGTTTTGTTTATGCTTCCTTCGTTAGTATTGATTCTAATTACTCTGTTGTAATGTTTTGTAGTGAGCTTATTGATATTTTCGGTATGAATATAGCTAATTTTCAATTCGTTCTTGTTAGATATTTTACTAAGTGGGTTGCTCGAGGGGGAATTTTTTTTTCTATTAATTTGATGAATGTTTATCCTAATTTAGTTTTTACCTGTTGGTTGAATGGTGGTGTATACCAGATGATTTTTCTATCTCAATTTTTTGTTGTTGTTGCCATGTTTTTCTCTATTTGATTTGATTTTGAGCCATCTGGAAATTAATGAGGGATCTATGAGAGAGCTGTGAGGTTCGTCTCTCCGAGTCCTATGATGGTGGAGCCTATTCGTGAATCATTATCATCAGCCTTTTAATGTCTGTCGTTGGACAAAGACCTTCCCCAAGATTCGCCAGACCTCTCTATCTTTGGGACCACGGAGGTAGTACTTTCTGAATTTATCTAGCTCGTCATACTATCTTACTTTCTGTCGACCACAATTTCACATATGATCTTTGGAGATCAAGGTTGTGAGTCAGGATTTCCAGCAGTCGTCAGACATTTTTGCAGCATGTCCTGCCCATTGTTATTTGAGTTTTTTCAACTGTTTCTATTATATCTCGGATTCCTGTCTCTTCTCTAATATACTGTACTGTCTTGTGATCTCTCCATGTGAGGTTGAGCATGTTTCTTTCTTGTAAATATTGCATATTTTTCAGCTTGATGGTCAATCCTTTGATGAGGTTCCATGTGTCAACTCCATAGGTGACTATATACATTAGTTGTATACCCCTTCTTTTTAGGATTGTGGGGTTTTCTTGTTCTTGAAAGTCGAACTTGCTCTACGAAAGCTTACCAACCTGGTGTTATTCTTCGCTTTATTTCTTCTTCTTTTGATGACTTCATGGAGATTTGTTGTCCTAGGTAGATGTAGTTGTATACTTTCTCCAAACCTGCATTCCTGATTCCGATCGTTGTGTGAATAGCCCTGCGCGATTCACCCTTTAAACTGTGGGTCTGCATGCTACGATCCAACAAGGTGGTGCGATTAGTGGCAAAGCTCCTTGGTCCCAACCGGATGCCGAAATGCATTTGGTAAAAATATCTTTCAGTGTTTCTGTAGAGTTTTCTCATTTACTTCATGCCTCTATAGTTCATCACTTCAAAGCTATGAATAGTCTAAATAAATGTTTACATCTTATCAGCTTCATCTGAAGTTTTATTAAAAAGTTCACGGAAGTAATCCAAACAGAAGAATCCATTATATGAGATATTCCATTGCAAAATTGTTACCTTAAGTGGAAAAGGTACCGACAGAAAAGCAAACAAGAGAAATTCATATTGTTCATCATATAGACAGATATCTAACTAAACCCTAAATCATAAACTTACATGAGAACTATTATTGAAGAAATCTCTGTCTGTGCTTCTGTGAGTATCCATTGCAATTATTCGACAACTCGTCATTGTACAAAGTGAACATTCGCCAGGTATATCATTCAGCATACAAGCTAGTGCACTGTTGAGTTTGAAGTTCGTGTTTTTGTTTTTGCTTTTTTTTTTTTGTATTTTGGATCAGCGGTTCTCATGGAATCTTATAAAGGTAAAGTTTTAAAAAATAAAAAATTAAAATCATTCTCCACATTTCAAAATATATCTCACTTGACTTCTACTTTTAAGAAATATCTAAATTGGCAACTGAAATGAAGTGACCAAAATTTTCGAAGCTGTAGTTTCGTACAACGGACGAAAATTTATTTTACATGACAATCATGGTAGGCTGCACAACACACGATAATGTCTGACCCTTTCCAAACATGCAACTTTGGAAAGGGCATGGCTCGAATTATTCCAATTTTATAACAATGAATTCAAGAGGCTCGTCTTCCGAATTGAATGAGACAAAAAATATCAATTCATGTCATAGCACTAGCAGAGGATATTATTCCAATAGATATAACCACGAATTTGTTCCCGGGGTCATTGACGAGATATCTCGCGAGAAATGTCTTAGTTCCTGCAGTACTGGACGAGATATCTCGCAAGAAATTCCTTTGTCTTGGAACTCTTTACTGTGGCGATGAATTGGATAGAAATTCAAGACAATTCGTAAATTGCGACGAAGACTGAAAGCAATGATTTTGATGGAGTGGCTACTAAGATATCTTGAGAGAAATTCATTTTTCCCCGAGTCTTATTACTCAGGAAGTGAATTGGGTGGAATTCTAGATAATTCGTAGGTGATGTGCAAGGTACTGAAAGTAATGATTGTTCTGGAGTGGCTGAGGAGAAATTTTGGGGGTATTTTTACTCTGATAAAAAATCGGATAGTGATTCAAGACAGCCTGTAAAACGCAATTTTTGTTTCAAAGTGATGAGTGTTAGTTTTATAATTGCTCATGTGTGAAAAATTTGAAAAAGTTGCTATTTAACTTTTCAAACTTTGCTTTTATGACTGGACAGTGATATTTTGAAGTTTACTTATTTCCAATTGGATAATATGGAGCTATGCACATTTTTAGCCACGTCTTCCCAGATCACATTTTCTTTAAAAAATTTTTTTAAAAAACAACGTATAAATCAAAATCAACATTTTTATACTAAGGAGTAAAATGTATAGATCACATTTTCTTTTTTAGAAAATCAACCACGTATAAATCCAAATTATTGTGTTTACACTAATGTTAAACAAAAGTTATCACAAGAGATTTACGTGTAATTTTTCAGGATTTACCTCTGTACTGTAAATCACCTTCACGAACCAGACCCCCAAATATAATCTCCCATCATGTTATCGTTATATAATTCTTGTTTGCAATGTTCAAAGTATATCTTGGTGGAAGCATTCATCTTGGTCCCCCAAGTATGCTCCCTTGTTGTTTAATCTATCAATATGAGTTTCAAGGATATGGACTTTGAGGGACAACCGGCAGCCCATTTTACCATAGTCTCAACCATCCCCAATCTTATGGAAGCACCAAACGACTGTGAAAAAGACTGTTCCCGGCTGCTTTCTCCTTCTTTATGAACTACTCGGTGAATTTCTTGCACTTGAACATCTTTTTCATCTTTGGTCCGATGAAGACTCTGGCCTTGACCTTTGCTTCTGACACGACGCTGTGACAGCATCTGCTAAGATATGCGAAACCTGCTAGGCATATTTGGCGTGCCAAGGCAAATTCTGGGCACCTCATTCCACCTGCAATTCAACAATTCAAATTATGTACGGCTTAGAGGTCATCGGAGACTTCAAATAGTATATTTCTTCCAATGCTTTTTTATTGGTTCCCTAATATCTTTTTTGGTTGCAGAGACATCATGGCGCACTACCGAAGGCGAGACTGACCACAACCACACAAATTTCATGGGGAAATGAACAACGTCAAGTGGGAGCAATTGGTTGGTCCCTAGAACATAAAATTAGGCCTTAGGAAACAATTTGCCACAGCTATAGTTTAGAAGCTTGCAACCTCTCAGTAGCTTCCTTAAACTATCTAGGGAAAAATAGGTAAATTATGAAATTTTAATGTTCTGATCACAAAAGCAAAGTTTGAAGGGGAAAATAGCCATTTCTATACTTTTAAGATATAATCATAAAATAACGCTTATTACCCAGGAACAAGATTGTTGAGTTTTTTTTAAGTTACATAGTATGTTTAGTAAATGATGATGATGGCAGTGGAAGTAATAATTACCTTTGAGCAGCTGATGGTTTAATTCACACAAATGACGTCAGAGAAAAATATCCTGCCACGAAATAGTTAAACGATTTTCTTTTTTTCGTTTCACACAAAATCTGCTCATATTTAATTTCATTTAAGCTAATAAGAAAACGTCGGTCAGAACTGTCAACAAAACCTTTTTTTCTTTTTTCTTTTCAGATTTCTTAAATGCCCACCAAAAAAGAGAAATAACTCATCCACTGATCACCCCTTTTTCCAATGTTTATTTGGTCACTCCAAACACGGTATGCTTCCAAAAGACGTTGGTCACGTGGCCGTTCCTTTAGAGTGATTAACCAAACCTGTTTGATTATTTTTTTTGAAGCCAAGCCAATGAGAAGGGAGGAACTAGGAACTAAAAAAAGATAACTATATTGGAAAGGCTCGGAAATAAAGATGACTGGAAAAGATTTTGTCAAATCAACGGTAAGGGAAGTTGCTCCTACTTTTCATATAAAATTTGAATAGCCGAGAACTAAAAGAAAGGAAAGGGATAAGCGCTACCAATGCTGCCTAAGGGGGTAACAGGTTGTGTATGTCACAGATCGAACATGTAAGAATGGTTTGCCAGAGTATCACTTACTCACTCTCTTCTTCGTCAACCATAGCATGCCAATGACGTGACGTTTTATCAATATATTTAGCGTTTGAACAGAGCGCAGAAATAGATGAATTCGCCTAGTTCTTCAAGGCATTAATGTGGAGTAAATATAAACAACTTCAGTCAGAAGTCAACTGGCCAACAACCGTTCAACCAGCTCGTATCTCTCGAGAGGTAGATCTAATTGACGTTGTATCACCAATATCGGCAGTTATTTTTGTACGTTGATAGATTGGCCGAACTGTGTTCATATTGACGAACTGCTACGTACCGAGACGATAAAAAGGCTTCAGATTCTTAAAGCCCTTATTATTAAAATGAAGAACCTGAAGCTTCATCTTCAATCAAGGTTCTGAGGTTTTAAATATATTTGATAACTGATCGAAGTATTCTACTCAGAGAACATAATTTTTGAGTTGCATCTCATATGATGTCATCATAATACACAGACGACTTAATGCCGGCATTTTAAAAAGTAATTCAAAAACAACAAGTATCTACAGGAGTGTCGAAACCGCAGCTTGTGAGCCACATGCAGCTCTTTCATGAGTAATGTGTGGTTTCCGGAATATGTTGGTTGAGCTCGTTACGGAAATGCAAATTCGCATATTTTTCTTTGCTGTCACCGTAGTTCATTACAATATTAAATGCGTTCAATATAGTTGAAACATTCCTCAGTTAGGAAATAGTTGGTATATACGGGTATGTGTACTTGGGATTACAAAAACAAATACAAATTATCTTTTTTAATTCATACACCAATGGATGTTATTGCGTACGTGTATTTGGTAATAGTGAAAAGAAATGCTCGGAACAAAATGTGCATGTAAGAATAAAAATGTATGAATTTCCAATACTTTGTGACTCTCAAATCAGAAGGTTGTCGTATCTGGCTTTTACATAGAGCCAGTTTAGTCATCCCGATCTGTGATAACATTTCCTGCCATCAACCACTAGAGTCTTAGATATAGATAATGAGTTAACGAGCACTCAATTAAAAACGTTAAGTCAATTCTTACTTACACTTGTCCACTTGTACGGATACTAAAAAGGATTCCTTATCTGTGGATCTTTAGCCAAACATGTATCAAGGAAGGATTGCCGCTTAAGTAGCATATATATATATATATATATATATATATATATATATATATATATATATATATGTATATGTGTGTATGTATATGTATATATATATATATGTGTGTGTGTGTGTGTGTGTGTGTGTAGAATTATCTATATGCATATATAAACTTGAGCAGGAATTCTAATTTACTCAGCAACTAATGAGGCTATATATAAGAGAAAGAAAAGTGCCTCAAAACTTCTATCTTGGAATAGTGAACCCACTTAACAAGAAAGAAGATAGCCGCGAATTCGTCAACTACCGTTGTATTACACTACTACCTAACATGTATAAACTATTCACAAAAATACTCACAGACTACGAGACACTGTAGATGGAAATCAACAATGCAAGCTGGCAGGCATCGGAGATAGTTTATCAACAATAGACCACCTATATACAATAAATCAACTCATGGAAAAGTCATTAGAATGCAATAAAGCACTTTATTTGGCCTTTGTAGGTCATGAAAAAGCGTACGATAGAGACATACGATAGTCTTCAACTCAATGCCAGAATCAGGTATTAACATGAATTACATACACGTTATTTGGAACATATACGCAAATGGTACTGCAATAATTAGTTTATGAATATACACTCCTGGACGAAAAAATGAGCCAAGTACTTTCCATCGTACAAAAGCAGAAATATGGCCGCATATTACGGCCAAATAGTTTGGGAAAAAATTTGGGAACACTGAACGGCTGTGTGGAGCAGTCAGAGATGATTGGAACAAAATTGATTCTGAACACTGTAAACGACTATCTGACAGCTTATCTCAAAAGATTAGTTTTCTGAAGGCAGAGAAGGGAAAGGCTGTCCCATACTAAAACGTACTCTGCATAGAAACCCTACACGCATTGTATAACATTGTACAACATTTCAGCTACAATTGTTAAGATAAAAGAGTAGTTGCAAAAAAAATGATTTTTTAAAAACTTGACTCATATTTTTGCCTGGAAGTATATGTGTATTTATATGATGCTACAAAGTTGAACCGATGGATATCGTAGTGATAACAAAGGGTCAAGAATATCGGACATAAAATGGGGAAATTAGAAAGAAAGATTTACCTGAAAGAGATGGCAAAGGGGAGTAGAGTCACATTCGACGTGGAAAGAGCAGAGAAAGGCCTTTGTCCAGCGTCAGACATATGATGGCTGCTGCTGCTGATGATGATGATGTGTGGGTATGCGTGTGCACGCCTCGGTCATGGCTTCAGACATCAGGGTGTATCAATAACTCTACTCCAACTAGTATGATGGGGTTGAGGGTTGCCTGTGGTATGGATCCCTGGTCAATAGGCATCAATTATGTTTCAACTTGTCTCACCAGAAAACTGTAACAAACTAAATCGCAAGCAGCAGTCACTGATTTCAGGTAGCGCCCGCCAATACTGTTTAACAGAATAGTGACAAATAACAAAACCAATATATAAAATCTTCTTTTCCCTAGCGTGATTTGAAACAAGGATCATGTGATTGATTGGCGGTTCTTTTACCAACTGATCTAAGCTGTAGCACCACATATCTGCGAATTTATTTATTATATATCCTATACAAAAGTTGCTGTAATCATCTTTAGATGGAATGGAAGTTGGAGTTGAGTTTGGCCCTACAACAGTCAGGCTTGTTATATACGAGGTTGCTCTTCAATTCTTCTTTTGGCCAGCAAAGAAATACACGCCGAATTGAAATCAATACTGTCCTGGTTTAGGCACCAGTTCAAAGGGATTTACACTCCTGTCCGAAAAGTGAATGTATGTTATTTCCTTCAGTTGCCCCACTCTCCAGCGATGTTGCTTATTTCTATTACAGGAATGTCTTCAATAGAGTTGCTTTGATTAATGCAGGTTTTTATGTAGTACGATTAAGATATTGCTGTAAAAATAAATGTATCTAAGTATAAACTGAAAAAACACATTGAATTATAATAAGACCTTGAACAGTGAGGAAAATCATTGAACGAATCAAGTGCACTGATCAAGGTATACTTGTATTTTGACCCCATTCCAGAAAGTGAAACTTACGCCATTCTCTTTCCAGATACTGTTTGTCATATCAGACTTTTCTATCTTTCCCTCAGATATTGCGGGAGACAGCTGATATGATAGAGGTCCTCTCTTTTTCTCTTATTTATCCCAATTTTTCTTTCCTCTGACACAGATTATTGGTTATGCATTGCTTGCTGTTCTTGTCTTGATTGGGTCAGATGTACCAGTTTCATCGGCAGCCAATTGTGATCAATTAACCGAAGCACTAAAACGTTTTGAAAAAGAAGACAAAAATCCAATCTACTCGAAATTTTGTCGAAACGGCCAGTGCATCCAAATCAACGTTAATACAGTGGCCAAACTCTATCCCAATCTGTTAGTGATGAAAAGAAATATACCTGCGACCGATGGGGAAAAGAATCTCAATTCAGATAGGGATACCTGTTGCCCAACGTAAGTAATTCTCTCTCTCACTCTCTTTCTCTCCGCCACCCGCCATTCACAGTCAGTACATACTCACAGATAAACACACACATACGCATGTATATATATAAATATATATGTGTGTTTGCATGTGTGTGAGTGTTTACTTATTTTCATATATATATTTATATTATCAGTTACGTGTTTTCGTTGTGTAGCTAGGTCGTCAGATTGGTTTCAATAAATATTTTTCAAACTGCATTTAAAACCGATCTTATGACGTTGCAAGACAACAAAACGCTTTATTGAAAATAAATGTATGGAATTAGTTTCTCCAATATGTTTAATCATATAACTTGTCGGAAATATCATTCCACTTATATATACATGTACATGCATGAATGTATATACAAAGATACATGTAATATATATATATGTGTGTGTGTGTGTGTGTGTGTGTGTTTGTGTGTGTGCGTGTGTGTGTGTGCGTGTATAAATTGCCTTGTATTATATAGAAACGCTTATTTAAAATGATCTCCCGTCATTACACGGCTAATGTATCACTAATGTAATAAGTTTCTATATAATATATATATATAGCACAATCTATAATCATTCTGTCGGATCATATATATCCATTTCTTAATACATAACTGTCGCATTGAAAGAAACGAATAGAGCAGATATAGACCGAGAATAACTGAAATGAGAATTTTGTGCGAAAACATTTACTTTGCATTACCGGCGGCTGTTTAGCTCAATGGTGACAGCAACGCTACTTTGAGCAGTATTTCTTTCATCTTATTTTTACTTTGTATCGCAATTCTGGGCTTGTTATTCTATGACTGTCGAGTAGTATGGATCAGAACTAAACAATGAGAATAAGGCTATCACAATAATCAAAATGATATTACGTTTGTAGGCTGCTTCAATAAAAGCGGGTTAGAAAGAAAGGTGAGTCTGCTGGATATACCCGAGTTTAAAGAAATGCTGTACCTGATTAATAATGGTTGACAATGCTTCATGTAATAAAAATAAATCATAAGTCTTTTACAAAGGGTATAGGATGAAATGTTTTATCATTGATTAAGGTGCAAGACTTGCTTGGGGTAATTTTTTTGTCCATTTCCCACTGCTATCTTCATTCTTTTGATTTGTTTGGCATTTGTTTGTTGTAGATTACCTTAAATTTTCTTAGGATTTACAGCAAACTACGTTCCTCTCAGTTTACTTCAGGTGGGCCAAGTGGTATAGTGGTAATGGCCGGGGAAATGGAATCGGTTTGCCAGTGCTCAGACTCAAAAGCCCTTGGGAAAAACATGTATCGATCTCTCTCCTTCCAGCTATGGGTAAAACAGCGGAGCAGATTGGGCCTTGGAAAAGACAACTCTGAATCCAAACTAGGGAGTTTAGCTCCCTTAAGACTGTTTGATACACAATTTAACGCCCTTCTGGCAGCTCCTTCAGCCAAACTGATGCCAGACGAATCACTCTCTGCTTTTGTCCGGTCACCATCAGTGAGACCGATAGGAAGATCCTGCCTGACTAAGCATCCCAGGAACACCATACGCTCCGTCCAGGCATGCAGCCTGGACAAGACACTCCTGGCTGGTTCCATGGTCTGTAAAGGCAGGACAGAGATCATTCAATGTATGTAGATATATGCGAATCATCTGTCGATCATAAAATTGATTTCCGTACCGAGCTGAACAAACTCAGGCTGTTTGGTGATAAATTGTTTGCAAAAAAAAAGGCCACGTAACCATTGATTCGGATGTCAATTAGAGCCTATTGATCAAATTTCATTCTTTGCATTGTTTATATATATATATATATATATATATATATATATATATATATATATATATATATATATATATATATATATATATATGAGAAATTGGTTAACATTCAGACAAAATAATTATTAATGTGTTTTATTATTTGAAATTCTATTTGAAATTATCTCCTCTTATTACATGGAGGATGTGCCACTAGGCCCACACGGTGTAAGTTGACAAACAATTAAAGAAAATGCAGTAGCTCCATTTTCTTCCAGTGTCTATTCTCTCCTATTGTCTCTTTATCTTTCTCTCTCTCTCTCTCTCTCTCTCTCTCTCTCTCTCTCTCTCTCTCTCTCTCTCTACATATATATATGAAATCTGGGCCCCAAAATTGATTCCGGTCAGGAGCGCAAATTTTCGGATTACACTATGTATAAATTCACGTGTCACGTGCTTCACCAGAATTTCTCATTCATAAATTCTCTTATTTCTTTTTATTAGCACTCCATTTTTAACATCGTATATGCACAGATGAGGGTGTGAAAATTCGAAATTTATTCAAAGAACCATCGGCTTCACATTGATAACAGAAATAAATACACAGCAGACAATCGAAAGATATCGGAATCGTCTAAAAAGTTTTATAAGATCAATGCTTGAATGTAGGAGATCCTTGATTTGAATAAATCAAATCAAATTTTGATTAAATCAAAATCATATATTTATTTATTTATTTTGAGTAAAAAGAAAAATTTTTTAAATAACTCTGCAGAAAAAAAATCAGTATCAACTCCCAGATGCAACACGTGACACGCGGTGTCATACACGGATTCATCTGAAAATCTGCGTCCTTGCGTCCTTGGTTCAAATCAAGCGTGGGGTTCAGATTCTTCGTTCGATCCCACACTTTGAGCATTTTCTATTGCTTCTTCTTCTTCTTTACTTTCAGCGCTCGTTCATTCAATATTCCGGAAACTTTGAAAAACACCCGTGGGTTCGAACAAACGATTTATCAAACTCCTCAATTAAGTCAGATGGTGCCAGTTGGAAATTGCACTCAGTGAGTTTGAATCGAAATTTTCTTCAACCCTTTAAATCATCCATGGACATTTTTATTTCCAGATTTTAAAAGTAAAATATAATTATCTATCACAATACATCACGTTCAACTCAGTAGAAATCCCCAAGGTCATTGATCCAATTATCAAAGGCGTAGATCCAGTATATTTTAAAGTTTTGCAGCATATAAACCGACATAGCAGCTCCTTTTTCAGCTCGAAAAGGGGTAGGACAAGGCGATTATATTCCGAAATCTACTGCTTCGAGGAACAATACAAAACCAATTATGTTGAATTTGAATGACTGGAGGCGAAACCCTATCGCGTCTGAGTTCTCGCATCTAATGTCTATACTAGGTTGAATCGACATGAACCTCCTCACAATAGATTTATCAACAAATAAAACGATCTCTATTTACTGCCTTGGAGTTATTGTTCTTTCACTAAAAGAATTTCATTTCAAGGAAACAGTCCTTTTTATTTCTCACGTTTGCCGACGGTTTAAAATGTGATTCAGCTTACTTTTAACCTTTACACAAAGTAAATAGAACTAAGAGAAATAGAAGAATTATTCATATTTCTTAAAATATTTTTTCAAGATGTTTCTATATAGGAAACTCTATCTAGATAATCAAGATATTAATGTATAAGTTAGTTGTAGAAGTTTTCATTTTTTATTCAATTTATACGAAGATTTTAATTCTTTTACATTAATTTTCTTTAAATTTAAATTGTTTTTTCTATTTTTTCTATTTTTCATTATTTTATATTTTTACATCTTTTATTTTCAGTTAATTCATTTTTCTATCTCTTTAAATAATGCATTGTAGTAAAGTAGCAATATGAGTAAAGCAGAAACTTTGTCACGGGTCACATGTGGGAAGACAGAGTGTAGGTGTCTGCTCTAAGAAGACATGGACCATCACTAAATACTCAAACATTTGAATACCTTCTAACTTGAAGCCCTCATTAAAAACGAGTTTGTGTTACGTCTTGCTCTTGTGAGGAAGCGAGTAAATACGGAATACCTTGTGTAACCTTTTATGGGAAAGTTACATAAAAATCATATAATTTGGTGGTTAGCACCATGCGCATGCGCGTGTGTGCGTGAGTGTGAATGTTGAATGTGACAGAAAGAACATTTTCTAAAATCTACTTTTCTTTTTTTCAGTGGTGGAATGTGTAGGAGCTGCAGCGTAAAGACTCGAACAATGACAATTCTAGTGATAGATTTTGAAAAAACCCACTATCCTCCTGTGGTATTCGATCAATTTGAAATACCAATGTATTGTACCTGTTCCGAAAAAAGGTATACCATATAAATAAATATACAATCTATTCATCACTCAAGTTACCCAGCGTTTCCAGTTTCTCACATTTCTCTTGGAATCACTTCACCACAAAATAAAGAACATAGCTCACTATCAATATTTTCTTTTTTGAGAAAACCAATTCATATATATATATATATATATATATTGTAAAATTATATAGTTTATGTATACAGGACTTGTGAATGATAATACTAATATCTTAATTCAGTGACTCAAGTTTGATTTTTTTTTTTTTTTTTTTTGCATATTGTACTTCTTCTGACGGGTAAATGTTTCATTTTAATATTCCAAACACGACATCAGTAATTTTTCCTTTCTTTTTCTCCCTTAACCAAGTCTTCTCTGGTTGATAATTGGGTATTATCGCCTGGGCTTTGATCTTCGTATTTGATATCTTTGACATCTTTTTATTGTGAGCGTCACGGAGCCAATATTCTCTGACCCTGTCCAGTTTGTCTCACAATTTCATATTCTGATGGCCTCGGTTCTGCATTTGATCTCTGGGGATCCATGTTGTGAGTTGCGATGTCCATTGGTTGTCCGCCTTTCTCGCAGTTTAGCTAGCCCATTGCCATTTGACTTTTCTAATGGTTTCTATGATGTCCTGATCCTCCTTATTATACTGTGCTTTCGTGGTCTCTCCATGTGATATTGAGCATGATTATATTATAGGTGACAATCGGGGGGGGGGGGCACAGTGGTTGTTTACTTCTCTCTTTAGGACTAACGTGATTTTATCCATTAAATGCCAGATACTACTTCACCTTTCTAAATTCCTCCCAAGGTGTTACAAAGAACATTCCTCAAAATTGACCCTTCTCATTTGACTCACTGACCGTCCTTATATGAACGCGTTCTTCCCATTGACATGACTACAAACTCCTCTGTCTTCCTCTCCGACTAAATAACCAGAAAACGCATCACAAAAATAACCTTTGACCTCATTTTCTTCACCATCCTCGAACATTTAAACAGCAACAGTTTTTTCTCCAACGCTGTATGGGCTTTTGAAAAAGTTGGCGGAACCACAACATTTTGTCAGATTACTTCACATCCACACAACAAACATATATAGAGAGTATAGAAAGCTTTACTGCTTTGAACACTGATATGAAAAAAAATATTTTTGTGTCACTCCAGTCTCCTATTTCACAATATCTGTCAATGCAATTTACGTGATTTTCTTCAGTGTTTTCCCCTGTTTTGCACATACTTTGTTATCATGGTGCAATGTATAAATTGTCTCTCGTTGTGATCATCAGTTGTTTACCATGAAACCATTTCGGGGATTTTATTCAAACACTTATTCTCGTGGCACCCCAGCACTGTTGATCAAACACCACCTCCTTTTCTTATTATATTGTTCATGTCATACATATAGTTTGTCACTTTATGTAAGGTATTATGTGTATTATATATTTATATTATTTCATGTTACATATCATTATTTTTTTGAAACAGGGCTATGTATGTCGATTTTAATCTCAGACTGCTTGCGAATCAACTTATGATATTATCTTTAAGAATGCAAATCACACAGAAAAAAAACACTTTCGAGTTGATTCTCTACCAACAAATTCAACCGAAGAATTCGACATTTTTCCCTTAACCTTAAAGATAAATTTCAGTAAAAAAAAAGAATCTCATGGAAATTCAAATAATTCCGTGTCTATTTTTATCGGTAATGACTAGTTAATGATGATATCAAACTCAAAAATAGAAATATGCGTATGTAGTCGGACTCGTAACTAAAAACTGTCGAATGCTTGCGCACACTTCAACTTTATTACAGATCTTTCAATGCCATTGTCCTGGCGTTAACTTGCAACCATCTTGCGAGTTCTCTTCTACCGTCTCAATGGACTTCTTCTCTCTTTTCTTCTCTTTCTTACAGCTTTCTCTAACTAACAGGAAATAAAGTATGGTTTCTAGGGAATTTTTTGTTTACTTTTACGGATTAAAATTAGGGTTGGGGACTTTTATTTTACTTACAGGATCAAAGATCGTGAGGGAACTTTTTTTTCCCGTGCAGGGGTCATAATCGAAAGGAAAATCTTTTTCATTTTAAAGGTTCCAAATTGAGGGGAACATTTTCATTTCATTTTTAGGGGTCGGAATGAATAGGGAACTTTTTTTCATTTTTAAGGGTCAAAATCAAGGGAACAAAATTATTTGCACTTTTAAGAGACGACATTGTGAGGGAACTTTTACAGGAAAATCTTTTTTTTTATTTTTTGTGTTTAAATCAAGTGGTTACTTCTGAATTTTATTTTTGGGTATCCGAAACGACGTTCCTTTTACTTTTCACTTCTGAGGGTCAAAAGCGAGAGGTAACTTTTAGAGGTCAAATTCGAAGGGAAATTTTTCCCTCATTTATTTCATTTCTAACTATTCTTCTGCTATTTTATTACAATCCCAATGGATTTTTTCTTCTTTTTTTTTCCTTCAGATTTGCTTCCCGCGTGGCAACACTTACTACACTCAAGAAAAGCGTAAACCAAACTAAAGATTTCAGCTGATATAATCAACCCTTTGGGAGAAAAGTATTTTTATGTAATGTGACCATAATAACACGGATTATTTACGATATTATAAATAAATAAATTTGAAGAAAAAAAATGATAACTAAACAGTTGTGTGCCCAAATGAGAAATATCAGTTTTTGTTTTATTTTTCTTGTTTTGTTTTGTTTTGATGGGGGGGGCGGAGGAGCCCTTTGTTGCAAGCCTGGCTCGGACATCAACAAAATATTTCCGTATGAAAGATCATACAGAAAAAAGTCGTATTCATTGCTGTTGTATTGATGAAATATTTTTGTGCTGTAAATAAAACTTTTTAAAAATTAAACTACGAACCGTCAATTTTAGATAAACAATCAAAAAGTTCCGTCGTTGTATTATAGAATATTTGATTAATTAGATATATCCATTGCTGTTAGATAACATTCAAAGCAAAGAATAACTTATCTTAATCAATCATAATTCATTTTAATACAAAACAATACAAAATTTAATCATATAAGTTATTGTTTGCCCGGTAGATTTTTAATAAATTTAATAGTGCGTTTAGGATGTAAAATGTCGTTTGTTTTGATTTGAAATAAAATGACAACACGCTTATCAAATGACCATGAATATGGCGGAATTTTTGTTTTATGATAAATTAATTATTTTTGATAAGTTTATTTTTCATTCAGCATGTAAAAGTATGTTTGCCTAAATTAGCGATGAATATGAGGGGTCGCCATTTAATTCTTTCAACACCAAGTTTTGACGAATCGTCGTTTAATATTTTTTAGGTATGAACAATATGAATGCAAATTTCACCGGAGAATCGACATCTGAGAAATTTTGAAATTTAGCAAAAAGCATCATAATATCCGATTTTCAAAAATTTTCGATATTTTTTTTTAATCAAAGGATGAATTTAGAAAAAATGTTTCCATTGATTTTTGATGGATTAATCGCTCGAGAAAATAATCATATTTGGCAAAAGGACTCTGCAAACATTAATCGTTACATAGAAACCGCAGCAAGATGGCGCAAGATGCTCCCAACTTTGAAAGAAGACAGTATTGCTATATACCAAATTACTCCACAATTTACCGTGACACTGCGAAATGACACGGAATTCCGTCATGATATCACGAAATAATTCGAAATCCCCAAGTATTTTCCTGAGACTAAACGAAAATACCCAATGGAAGACAATATTTATGAATATTTGAGTCATAAGAATATAAAAACAAGTACTTTGAATAAATCATTTTGTAATTAAAACAAGTTTATCAGCGTTAAATCAGAAAATTCCTCATTGATACTATCACCATCGATACGGAAAGTGGTTCCCATTCTGGAGTTTCATGCCCACGAAACCCTAGAATATCAGTGCCACCTTCCCTGCATTTTACCATAATTAATCCATGGAATTACTATATTTTTACTGATTATTTACTGAAAATATTAACAAAATGTGATATTCTGTCTATCTGTCTGTCTGTCTATCTATATCTATATATATATATATATATATATATATATGTGTGTGTGTGTGTGTGTATGTGTGTGTGTGTGTGTGTATATAACTTTGTTCCGTATCATTCTGACTTGAACGCTAATGAATATTGATTTCTGTTTGACATTTTGCTTAATTTGGGCCTTCATCGAGGATATTTCGAGTTGATTCTGGGATATTTCGCGGTATTTTGTTAATTAGTGGAGTATTTAGGTAAATAGTAGGGTATTTCAGTAAATTGGCTGTATCGGTAATATCGATAAGTAATTACTACAATTATTGGAAAAATTATCAACCAAATGTTATATTCTAGAAAATATATATCTTAATTCATTCAAAATGCTTATTTTGTATAATTATGACTTGAATGCTTATAAATATTGTTTTCTTTGGAGCATTCTGTTTAACAGGAGCATTTCTGGCGTATACTGGTGATAAATCAGGTATTTCGATAAATAGCAGTGAAGTGCTTATTCTTATATCATTATGACTCGAATATCTACGAATATTGATTCCTGTAAAGTATTTTATTTAATTTTAGGAAAATTCGAGGGTATTATTTCTTCTTATTTGTAATCCGTTTTGACATCTAGTATTCATGGTTCTGAAGCTGTACGATCGGAACGACCATCCTTACATGTTGTTGTAATTAATATCAATGGTAGTGTTAAAAAATACCGATGATAAATTTATTGTAACATCGATTATTCATCAAAACTTCATACAACATATTATCGCTAATAAATGTGGTAAAATGATTACAATATGATAATCTTTAGTAGTAAAATCATCGATGGAAAGCTCGTTCGTGCAAATTCATATTGATGTTTAAGTTATCGTGTTTGGGGGGGGTTATGATAATGATAACTACAGTTAGTTATTCCTTTCCGTTAATATATCAAACATATGTTTAAGCAAAATTATATCCAATGAATACACAATTTTTATTAAACGTCATTCTATTATTATTACATGTATATTTCTGGAACTAGTAGTAACCATTTGTGACCTCGGGGAGATTATTTCTATCCAACATGAACTAAAGAAATACAACAGGTACAGGATTCTGCTGAAATACTGAGAAATATGTTGTATCTAGCAAAGTGAGATCTACCTCTGCGAGGAGATTGGAAAGCAATCAACAAGAGTGAGACAGACTCTAATTTCTGTCAGTTGCTAAAACTGAGAGACATGTGACGAAGACCCGTGAATCGTCGAATGGTTGCAGAAAAAGAAATCCAATTTAACATCAGCAGAAATACAAAATGACACACCTGAGATTCTGGCCTTACGAATACTTTGGGAAATACACAAAATATCTAAAATGCTGTGATTTATACAATAATGGCCGATTAAAAAGTCTGATATATCCAACAATATCTTGCTAAGGATGAATCTGAGGCTTGATTATGCACGCAATCGATTCTATGATGGTGCTGTTGCGATGGTAGGAGCAAAGACTGGTGTTACAACCCAAATTAACAATGATAAATATCTTTATACCCACTGCCACGGATAAGTTTTAAATCTTGCTGTCGGTGATTCAATCAAATCAATGGAGTCTTTAAAATGAGTCTTTGAAGTGGTGCATGAGATATGCAAGCTAATTTGAATTTGGGATAAGAAATCCCTGAAACGAAATATGAAGCTGGATGAAATGAGAAAACAAACAAAAATCATTCTAAAGGAATTCATGCTCTTTTTACAACTAGGTGGACCGTTCGTGTCGAAGCCCATTAGTCTGTTTTAAGCCATATGTCGAGCTAATAAAATGATGGAACTGGTCTCCTGAAAACCTTACAGGCACTAAAATGAAGGCAAGGATTCGCAGTTTCCAAGCAAATATGCCAACATTCAATTTTTTGTATGGTTGTTCCCTAGGAATACTCTTGCTGAAGCAAACTGTTTATCTCTGTAGAATCCTGCAAGAACATAAGATGTCAGCAGCAGAGAGAAATGCTATTGCTCAAGATGTCATTAAAACAGTATCAAAAGATCGTAACGATGATGCTTATAATCTGTTCTGGGGGCGAGTATTGGAAAGAAAAGAGGAGCTCAGTGTTGATGATGCAACACTACTTTGCAAAAAGGGGCTTCCTTGAAGGTTTGATGACGGCAATGAAGAAACTCAACAAAAAACTCTGAAAGATCATAACCACCAGATCTACCTTCAGGCCGGTGTCCCTGAAAGCAATCAGGAATCAATCAATGAAATGAGAGAGATCTGCTCAACCTATAAGGGTGATTTCAACAGATATAGACTTGAGACACAGCTGCCTCTTTTGCTTCTGACCACAGAGGCTTTTGAATTTGAATTGACAAAATTCACAATCTATAATCTGGTCAAGATTTTTCAGAGACCTGACTATTGAAGAAAAGTTGCAATGTCGGAAGTGATTAAAGTTGCAAAGATTCTTCCTGTGTTGCCAGAAACCGATGCTATCAGAGAGGGATCTTTCTCCACCATGAAATGAGTAAAACATACTTGAGATCTATGACAAGAGATAGCAGAATGAACCAGCTAATGGCCCTTTATGTACAGTCGAAAGAGTTAACAATATAAACTCGATTACCACTGCAATTGAACTTGCTGAGTAGTAGTAGAAAGCAGATTTTGAAGCGTGCATCGACCACAGAAGGAGAATTCAAAGAAGAGGGCGTTTTACGGTCAGAACAATTCCTTTCTAAATTTCTAATCCCTGATTTTCGTTTCAAAATGTCTTTACTCTAGTGAATCGCTCGGAGAAAGTACAACTAGAAGAAATAGCTGTAAATGAATATTAAAAAACTCAGTTATAATTTTATTTGATATGATTTAATAAAAGAAAAAATACATTGATTTTTGAGTTCTGTTTTCAAAGATTCCCTAAGCATCCGTTCATGATTATCTACATCAATTAGATTTCTGAATAGGAATAAATATCCATCAATTAACTCGTGCACTTTTTACAACGATTTAAAGAGCATGGTCTCCCACTCCATATGAATTTTGTTTCAACGGGCGTGTTCGTATATATATATATATATATGTATATATATATATATATATATATATATATATATATATATATATATATATATATATGTATATATGTATATATATATATATGTGTGTGTGTGTGTGTGTGTGTGTGTGTGCGTGCGTGCGTGTGCGAATGACCTCCGCTCTGTCAGGTCATAGAACGTCCCTGGCGTATGGATATCCTGGGATACCCAATCATCAGATTCCTCCTCTCCAAGGAGTTTGTTTGACCCTCTCCTCTGCTAAAACCTGATATTTGGCATGGAGAATCAATAGAAATCGATTTCCCATAACCTTCGAAGTCACCAGAGGTCATTCTCGAGTCAATCTTTGGTTCTATATACTAGGAAAAAAAATCTTTATTCCAGGATTTTCATCATTCATTTTTCTCATGAATGTAAATTATTCTTTACTGCAATCCAAGCTGTTAATTTATTCAATCAGTGCCGAAGAGAAACTGGCCTGAGTTTAATTGCTAAAAAAAGGAGAAAAAAACTGATATTAAGGTAAATAGTAGCAAACTTGATGATTTAATAATTTGTTCAGATCTACGATGAGAATGTATTCACTCCCTGTGAAAGAGAATAGGATTACCAATACTAGACCACCAGTTAATTAGAAATATGTTACAAAAGGGATCAAGATAAGGGATGAATTCAAGTATTGATTTTGACTTGCACCTGCTGCTATTCCCCCTATTTTAAATTCATTTTCAATAATGCTTAGTATTATTCACGAGACTTTATTGGATTTTTGGCTCAGAAAAAAAAGGATTAGCCAATCAAATAAGATTTCTTGACGGACTTCAACTTTGAGTCGGCACATCAACAAGCATCACAGCGATAAAAAGTATGAGCTGATATCGCCAGAATTGAGCAGGCATTTCAGCGAGAGTGAGACATGCAGTTCCGAACGTAATCTTCAATTATGATTCCTGTGCAAGATGAGAGCAAGTCCTTTGAACTGCCTACGTCAGTTGACAACTAGGGATTCTCTATACTTGGATGTTTTATTTTTACCTGTATTGAAAGTCAATATATTCTGACAGTGCTTCCTTTCAATATCACTGGCCATCTGAATGAATTCAGCTTGTAAATACAATCTGTTAGCATAACGATTTTGAGTTCATATGTATGTTTTCCGTTGTCATCAACAAGACTGCAAATCCTGATAAATGTGATAAATGCGATTTGATCTAATATGATCTGAATTATCAGAGAGCCTGTATAAACATGTATGTGTAACAGTATGTCTACTGTAGAGTTCTGTTAATAGCGAAAGGGGTCGTTAATTAACGTTGTTTGGCGCTTAACAGTAAAGCAAAAAAAAGTAACCTTCGGCTCTGAACTGGTTAAGCATAATGGAAGACCATCAAATAAGCCTGGCTACTTCTATCTCGAGTGAAGATTACTTTAACTTTTGTACAGCATACGTTTATTCAATTTTTGTGAAAAAAACGTTTGATTTCGCTTACATGAACATTTGATCGTAAAAAATAGTTTATTTCATATCCTTGTTTTGATTAAATAAACTTATGATCAAATCAAAACAGCGCACTCATTTATTCTTTATAAGAAAATTTAAAATTTCGTCAACCAGACAATTTCACTGATTCGGTGTAATGTATATGCATTTAATAAATAATGAATAAAATAATCCGTGAGTATTTGTAACATAAATTTTCGTATTTGGAGATATATAAAAATTTGGCTGAGTTGGTAAAAGAGCCACCTACCAACCACTTTGTCACGAAATAAAATCACAGTTGGGAAGTATTAATTTTTTTATATCAGTTTGGTTTAACGTGACGGGACAGACTGACACTGTAGTGTTTACTCACCCAAATTTGTTGAGGATTGTTCTGGTGCTTGTTAAGGCGGTAAAACAATTTCAACTCCAGTCTCCGGCTTGGACTGGAGTTTGACAACAATCCAATGTTCTAAATAAAGATTTACAAGAAATATCAAAGCATTTATGAGTCTGTCATAAGGCAACTGTAGTTGGACATCTAGTCAGGATCAGACTCATTACACTGCTGATATGGTCTGTAAGACAAGCTTACTAACCATTATGCTATGGCAAGTGACCTATTCATTTTATGCAAGTAGAACAACATTGGGGTTCCTTCAGGATAGCTATACGATGTAAATACACAAAAATGGTAATAACAGATGTTAAGAGGGGTGCACAATTTATTGGCAAACCTCAGAACAAAGTCTGGAGTTGACTTTGTTTCCTTACCGTAAAAACAAGAACAACAAGAACAATCCAAACCAAAATTACTGATGTAAACTTGGAATTCGTTGCCATCTGATTGCCAGCAGGCTGTCTTACTAACTGAGCTAAATTGACAGGAAGTGAAGGATGCATTGGCAAATGCTTGATGTACTAAGCAAAGAGCATCCATATAGCAAGTATTCCTGACCTAAGATGTCGGCTGTTTTTGGAAACATCTGTCAGAAAGCAACCAGTTGGTTATTGGAGTACATTGATAGTTCCATATCAGTCATTCAATTTATTCATTTTATTAGGTAAAGCATTGTAAATCAGCAACATTTTTTGTATTATTTACCTTCATCTCAATATTTTTTGCTTTTTATCGCAACTAAACTCAGCCCAGTTTTTCCCTCAGCAATGACTGAATAAATTATCATTGTAGATCAAAATAAAGAATAAGTTCAGGGTGAGAATCAAACTCACAACACTATATTGGATGGTGTTTCAGTTACCACCTGACAGATCTTCGTACAGGAATCAGTGGCAGGTGTTCAAAAAAAGCACTTAAACTCATTCCCTACCCCAATCTTTTCTGCGCCATATTTCTGATCACCCGTCAGTTCAGGGCCGCAAATCCAATTTACTTATTTGATTTATTACATTAGGGATTATCAAAAATTTATCGATTATTTTTTACTACTATTTACTTTCAAATTATTTTTGCTGCAACTGAACCCAGACCGGTTTTCCCTCGGCAGTGATTGAATAAAATCACGATGTGTGTTGCAATAAAGAATAATTTCCAAGTGGCAATCGAACTCACAACTCTTCAGCCGAATAGTAGCTTGGTTAACGTCTGACAGCTCTTGCCACAGTGCTACGGGTAATGACAGTAAGTACTAGTCTAAATCAACACTTGAATTCATCCCCTATGTTGATCTCTTTAGTGCCATATGTCTTATTAACTGGTAGTTCAGTATCGATTATCCTATTTCCTTTGACAGGGAGTGAATACATTCTCATCGTAAGTCTGGATAAATCATTAAATCATTGAAAATCTTTGCTAGTTATCTTAGTCTCAATTTTTGTTGCTCTGGCCAGTTTCTTTTTAGTAGGGATTGAATAAATTACCAGTGGGTATTGTAATGAAGAATAATTTACGGCAAGAATCTAGCTTATGACATTCTATGTTAGGAGTTTGCTAGACTAATGACTCACCACCCTTGCCACTGGTGGTTCAGTATTGGTTCAGTATTGGTAATCCAATCTATTTACACATTCTGTTAGATATATTATTGCAAATCATTAAAGAAAATTTACCACTATTTACCATCATGGCAACTTTTATTGCTTTTATCGGAACTCAACTCAGACTGGTCTCCTATTAGCAATGAGTGAATAATTTAACAGTGCAGATTGCAATGAAGAATAATTTCCAGTTGAAAATCAAAATTATGACACTACACGCTGGATGGTGGCTAGATCAATGCCCGACTGCTCTTACCACTGAGCAACTGTAAGTCCAAATCAAAAATTCAAACTTATCCCTCATTCTGATCTCTTCTGCACATTGTTTGATATCAACTGATTGTTCAGTATCGGTAATATAATTCATTTTTTTGAGATGAAGTTTATTAAATTATCATTGATAATTTTACGCTAACTGTTTACGTTCACCTCGATTTTCATTTCTATCTCTCACAACATCTCTCTGCTTCTACCCGCTGAAATACTACGAAACTCACCTTCTTCCCCTCCCTTCCTATCCTCTTATTAAAATACCTTTCTTTTGTTTCCTTTTATTATCTACTCTCTTATTCTCTTCCTCTCACTTTTCCTCTGATTAAACTGACTTTATTTTCTCTCCCTTTTCTCTTTCTATTCCCTCTCATTTAAAATAATAAAATCTCCCCTTTCTCCCCTCTCTTCTTACTCATTCGATAAACTACGTAATACCCTCCCCGTTCTTTCTATCCATTTCTATATATTATCTACATATAACTCAAGTTTTGAATAAAAATAAATATTCTGATGAAATAAGAGAATATCTTCATTGATTCAATATATAGTAAGAAAAATAATACGTTTTCATTTCCCCCGTTTTGCTAAACCGAACATAAATAGATCTTATACAATTTTTCTAATATGAATATGAAGAAATTACCCTAATTTTGGACCATATCAATTTTTCGATTCAAATTCCCATCCAGGTGGGATGGAGACTAATTCCCACAGGTCAGAATAAGGAATGAGTTCTGAGTGAGAATCCAACTCACGACACTACGCCGACACCCGACCGATCTTACCACTGTGTTACAGGAATCAGTGGCAAGTGCGAATAGAAGGCCAGGCTATACAAGAAGATAATGGATTAATTTTCCTCGGGCAGGTAATTTCGACAATGACCGATCAGCAGGAAACTATCTGACATGAATAGAGAGACGTATTTGAGAGAGCCTTGCCAATGTGTGTAAAGTATGCAATGAATGCATAATACCAGCTATGACTCACGGATTTGAAACATGGAAATTAACGAAATGATCTGAAAACTAACAGAGAGCCATGAAAAGGACAATGTTAGGGATAACTCCAAGTGATAGGGAAAGATTAACATGTATCAGAGGGGGGTTACTATGAAGGGTATTACTCAAATAAGTTAGTAACAAAAATAGAGATGGGATGGACACTTAACAAGAAGGATGACAACAAATTTAGCAAAAGAATAGCGGATTGATGACAGTAAACATAGTAGTAAAAGACTTCACTGAAGATGGCGGGATGAGATGGACAGGTTCGACAGAAAAGCATGGCAAACAATCACGGTCATGGAAGGAGGCAAGAAAAGTGTTTGCCCACTAGAAAAATTATAGTGGCTGATGGCAGAAATTGAAAACCTGAATGCTATTTCACATGCTTTTCGTTGAGGGCAATAAATGAACTTCAGTGTTGCTGTAAATTGAAATAAAACAATTTTAATTGAATCAAATTTCATGAAGGGAACAATTAAAATACAATTATGATAACGTTTGTTTTGTTTACGCGCGAAGAACATATTCTGCCCTTTGATCTTGAAACTCAAGGCTGCAATAGGCTCAATCTGACCGAAACGCCACAGCTCATATCATCATTATCAGCAGCAGCAGCAGCAGCAACGTTTCAGTGTCCTTCGTTCCCCAAATACTTACATCAAAACTCGAAAAAAAAATCAAAACTCTTTCTTTGTCTGCATTACTTCTTGCCTTCTTTCCTATCTTCACTCCCTCCTTTCTTTCTATCATTTGAATTACTTTTGAGTAAATTGAAAAAAAATCATTGACGGAATTTGAAATTATAATTGAAATTTATGTGAAAAATTCATCTAACAAAAAGTGATAGATTGATTTATCAAAGGGAAATAGTTTGACTTCACTGAAAAGAGAATCATTTTCTATTAATTTTTGATTGCGTGAATAAATCCCCACAAAAAACTCAGTTTAATTTTAATTTGAATTCACGAACTTCAAATGCACCAATAAACTTTTCGAAAACTAAATTGATATATAATTCAGTGTACCTTGAAACTATTTCGTTCATAAATCAAAATTTGGGGTGTCAAACTTTTTCCGGTACGAATGATAAAATAATGGAAAAAAAACAAAGCAGTCAGACGTTAATTTCTTCTTCTTACTCTCTCTCTCTCTCTTTCGCTATCTTCCCTTTAACTCCTCTCCCTTTCTCCCTTACTTCCTCCTTTCTATTCTGTCTTCACTCACTTCTTTCTTTCTCTCTTTTTTAACACAAGCAATAACGCCAGCATATCTTTTCCATTATTTTCTAAAAAAGTTAGAACGCCAATGACACTGCAAACTTCTTTAATACTTGTTTCTCTTCCTATCTTCCTCTATTTGTGTTGTATTAAAGTTCATACTCTCTCTTTTTCTGTCCAACGTTCTCCACGCGACAAAGATTTACAAAGGGTTCAGTCGAAGTGGTGGTTATGTGTATTAATATACAGATAATAATAATAATAATAATAATAATAATAATAATAATAATAATAATAATAATAATAATAGTAACGGAGAATTTATAAGACTGATACAGGATGTGGCAGACGAGAGATCATGGACATGGCTACGAAAAGGAAACCTGAAGTGAGAAACGGAATCGCTCATCATGGCAGCTCGAAACAAATGCATCTGGACAAACTATATCAAAACAAAAATCGACAGAACACAGACAAACAGCAAGTGCCGCCTGTGTGGTGAAAGGGATGAGACCATAAACAACAAAACCAGTGAATGCAGTCAACAAGCTCAGAAGGAGTATAAACAAAGACACGATAGATTAGCAACGAGGATACACTGGGAACTGAGTAAACTAATGGGATTTAACCATGAAAAAAGGGTTCCAGCACAAACCAGGGAAGCCTTGGAGAATGGAAACCAGAAAATAATTTTGGACTTTGACATCCAAACCGACCACCTCATCCAGGCAAGAAGATAGGACTTGGTAATCGTAGACAAGAAGAGAAAAGCCTGCGAAATAATAGACGCGGCTGTGCCTGCAAACCATAGAGTAAAGAGGAAGGAGAGTGAAAAATTGGGAAAATACCAAAATCTAGCAAGAGAACTGAAGAAGATGTGGAACATGAAAGTCAGGGTAGTACCAGTGATATTAGGTGCACTTGAAACTGTCCCAAAGACACTGAGGGTTAGACTAGAGCTCAGGATAAAAGGAAGGATTGAGTCTGTACAGACCACAGCACTGCTAGGAACCGCACGGATACTGAGGAAAGTACTAGAAATGTCAGCAGTGGCCTAACAGAGGAAGGAAAATGGAAGCGGAGATGTGAACCACAGCACTGGCGTGATAGGTGAGGGAGAGAAGAGATATGGGCTGAAGACCTGAGGAGACTTACAGTCACTCAGGCTTCAGCAATGACCACCAGACAACTGGTGTGAAACTGTAAACCACAGTATTACCACAGTCTATGAGAATGTGGAGAGGAGGGCTGGAGACTTGAGGAGACTTACTGTCACTCAACCTCCAGCGGTAATCACCAGGCAACTGGTGTGAGATTGCAAATAATAATAATAATAATAATAATAATAATAATAATAATAATAATAATAATAATAATAATAATAATATGATGGAGTAGCACTGTAAACAGAAAAAACTACACGAGGCATTTAAAAGACAGGTACAGTATGTTGCAGACGAGAGATCATAGATATGGCAACGGAAAGGAAACCTAAAGAGGAAAACGGAATCGCTCATCATGGCAGCCAAAAACAAATGCATCAGGACAAACTATATCAAAACAAAAATCGACAGAACACAAACTGCAAATGCCGCCTATGTGGGGAAACAGCCCCGGAGAATGGAAGTCACAAATTACTCTGGGATTTTAACTTCCAAACTGACCACCCTGTCCAAGCGAGAAGATCGGACCTGGTAATCATGGACAAGAAGAGGAGAACCTGCCAATTAATAATCGTGGCCGTGCCTGCAGACCACAGAGTGAATGAGAAAGAGAGTGAAAAGCCGGGAAAATACCAGGACCTGGCAAGGGAGCTGAGGAAAGTGTGGAATATGAAAGTCAGGGTAGTTCCAGTAACAGTAGGTGCACTCGGAACTGTATCAAAGACACTGAAGGCAAGAATGGAAGAATTTGGAATAAAAGGAAGGATTGAGACTATACAGACCACAGCCCTGGTGGGGACAGCACGAATACTGAGGAGAGTGCTAGAAATATAAGATCTACGACCTCAGCTGCTAGCAGTGGCTTAACAGGAGAGAGAGAGAGAGAAAAGAAAACGAAAAAAACACGACTAATGGTGGTGGAGGTACGAACCACAGCACTGCAATGATAGGTGAGGGAGAGGAGAGATGAAAGGAGGACTTTGAGAGTGTTAAGATGGGGGGCTGGAGACTTGAGGAGACATGCTGTCAATCTCCAGCGGAAACCGCCGGGTAACTGGTGTGAAATTGCTAATAACAATGGTTATGTTGTACTGATGCGAAGGTAGCATAAAATCACATGAATATTTTTTCTCGGTTGTATTATTTCCAAAAATAGGTTTGTGTCCTCTTAATATAAGGCTGTTCCAAATAACTTCATTTCCTTCTGTTCTCGTATTACTCGCCTTTCCGAGGATTCACCTCGATTCTCTCTCATTGGCATTGCGGAACCAATACTTTCTGAATTCGTCTTGTTCGTCTATCTTCTGAAGCTAATGAGATATCTTACAAGAAATTTCTTTGTCCTGGATCTTCTTACTCATCCAGTGAATCAGATAGTAATTCACGATATTTTCTAAATGCTAATAAAAGCAGTGAATTCAATGAATGTCATAGAGCACCTGACGAGATATCTTGAAATTTCTCCGTTCTGTGCCTCCTCATTCTGACAATGAATCAGATAGTGATTCAAAATAATGGTCGTCACATCTACAGGAATGTATCTAATCCTGATTTTCCAAAGTCTTCTTGGTGCATCTTTAGAATCTCTTCGGACTGATAATCTAGATAATCGTTTCAATTCTCTTTATGATTTACCCAGCAGTGATCTATATTGCAGGTGACCGATTTATTCCAAGAAAAGATACATTCTTTTTCTAATTATGCCAGATAAAACTTTTGGCCACTAAAACATTCGTATTATTTTGTTAGAAAAATCATGATTTGGTATTAAAAGCTTCCATTCGAAATCTTAATCTGAAATCTCAGCAGTTCTAACTGGCTTGTAAAATCCGAAATGCCCCAACTTACCTGTTGTGTCTTTGAATAATTGATTCAAGACATTAACTCTCTCCAGGCCGATCGTGTTGTCACAGATATCTTGAGAGAAATTCATCTGTTCTGAAACTTCTTATTCTGACTGCAAATCTGGTATAGATTCGAGATAATTCGTAAAACCGACGAAGACAGAGAAAGCAATGAATGTCCTGAAGCAGCTGACGGAATATCTTGAGGGAATTTTCCTCGTCCTGGATCTTGTTTTGACGGTTAATCGGATAATGACTGAAGTCAATTCATAAATGCTGATGAAGACAATGGAAACAATAATTTTCATTTAGCAGTTGGGCTTCGATTCATTAAAATGACAAAAATATCCTGCTCTCATGTGACTAAACAATCCCCCTTCTTTTTATGCAAACCCTCAATATAATTAACTTTTTAAATGAATCAATTCAAAATTTTAACCAATAATTTCATTCAAATTCAGCCAGTTGAAATGTCAATAGGACGACCACGTTATGATTACATTGGTAATGAGTACATTTATTGTTGAGATTAGGTTTGTTTTTGTTTGTTTAATACAGCCAGGCAGAAGAAAGAGAACGAAGAACTAAAGACAATAATTTAGTTGGAAAGGTTTGAAACTGAAAATGACTGGCAGAGGTCTTGTCAAATTAGTCTCAATGGCGAGGAATTTTGCTTCTACACTTCATATCAAATTTTGATTTAGGATAGCTAAAGAGAGAGAAAGATTGGTTTAGCGCTATTAACACTGCCTGAGGGGGTAATAGCTTTTATCTGTTACAGACTGAGCATGTAAGAGTGTTTTTTCCAAGTATCACTCACCCAGTCTCTCCTTTGCCAAACACACTGACATGCCAATGACAAAACATTTTATTCTGATACCTGGAGTTTGAACAGAGTGGGGGAAGAGATTGATTCACATCGTTCTCAATGGCATGTGTGGAGTCAACATAAACAACCTCTACAAAAATTCTAAGTCAACTGGTCGACAACCGTTCCGCCTGCTCGCACCTCCAGAGAGAGAGAGAGATCTAATGGTCGTATTTCAGGTATCGGCTTTTGTAATACGATGGATACATTGGCTCAACCGAGTTCAAATTGACAACCATAGTCTGCTGAGTACTGAAACTATATGAATGGCTTGAGATTTTTTGAGTTATTATCAAGAACCAAAAGCTTGATCTTCAACCAAGGTATTGGAATTTTGAATGTATTTAATAACTGATCTGTGCATTTTACCCAGAAGGAAAAAATAATTTCAATGTCTGAATTACTGATTCTATTCTTTTTGTTGTTTCTGCTGCCACCACAATCCATTCTCCGGCCTGCCTCGGGTTCACAATCTGTGAAAAAAGAGAATATTTTTATATTTGCCTCAACATAATAGCAAAGTACGACGTATGGTCAGTTTTTAGGGTGGACGAATCCGTACACCCATCCGATACGACAAACAGCAAGAGGTCGCATTTCATGATTGGTCATCCAAAAATAGCCTGGTCCATCCAGCTATTTCTGAAGAAATCAGGGTGAACCAGTAACCCTACTCCAACTGGTACAATTGGGATCTATCAGTGGGTATGGATCCCCGGTTACATTTTAGCTTGTTTTGACTTGAGACGACAACAAACTAAATTGCAAGCAGCGATCACCAATTTCTTGTGTAAAGAGAGTGAATCTAAGGGGGTGCAGACGCACCCTGCAGGTTGCAAACTTGTGCATAAAACGGATGAAGATGGATGGGTGGTGCTGAGTTCTAGACAACCTTTCAAGTACGTTGCTCCCTTCAATTTTCTCGCTCTCCTGCGATGTTCCTTTTCTATGACAGGAAAAGAGCGGGTTAGATTAGTGCGGGGTTTGATGTAGTACAGTTAAGTCATTGCTGTAGAAATGGAGACGGTCGTCCCAGTTTCATTCAGTCAATACTCATTCCCACAGGGCTCTATAACAGCACCGGAAGTACAGCTGATATAATAGTTTCATTCTCATCTCTGATTTATCACATATTATTGGTTGTGCATTGCTCTCTGTTCATGACTTGATTGGAGCAGTCATCCCAGATACCCTAATCTTCAATAATGGTGACTCGGTTTTCTGGACAAATTATCCTCAACCAATTCTCTTGAACGTCTTATTTCCCGAAGAAGTTAGAGATCCACTCAACAAGACCTTTTATCAAAAAGAACATTGCACCGAAATCGACGTTAATGCTATGGACACACTCGACCCTCTGTGTTAAGGACGAAAACGTACCAACACAACGGCAATTTTATTTTGGATCATGAGTTATATTGCTCTCTCTCTCTCTCTCTCTCTCTCTCTCTCTCTCTCTCTCTCTCTCTCTCTCTCTCTCTCTCTCTCTCTCTCTCTCTCTTTATTCATGTAAATATCAGTGTCTCCAAATTGGTTTTTATGTCTACCTGTTCAAATCAAAGAGTCCCTGTGGAAACACACGTTTTACTTTCTCCCTCTCTTTAAAGATAATCAAAGAGAGGAAAAGAGTGAAAAACTGACATGAATTTTTGCGTACGCACGTCAACTGGCAGGGTTCTTCAAACTACAGGTCCCAGCCCATTACGATTATGATTTTTAAAGTTGCAAGAAAGAGGAAAGAAAGAAGAATAAAAGAAGAATGATTCACAAAACGTATGCCTTCTGACCTCCTCTACTTAATAAACCACAGTTCGTCCAGCTATCTTTCACCATAAAACCCTCTCAGTCCCAACTGTCACTGGCAGAATGTTCCAACAACAGTTTCTATAGCAAAAATATGAACAAAATAAAAAGCACAAGTCCCTTTCTCTTGACGATCTAAATTTCATTGGTTTTCTTCGTTTCAAGCATACTAAAGATTACAATCCTCATTTTGTCTATATTAAATGTATTTATACTCCTAAAATGCATCCATACATAAATAATCCCGTCGTGCTAATATATATATATATATATATATATATATATATATATATATATATATATATATATATATTGTGTCATCCACAGACAGCTGTTTCGATGTATTACATCTCGTCAGTGAGGCTAGAGACATTCCATTATCCCATCCAGTACCACGAGACAGATATAGACTGATACTGTATATATATATATATATATATATATAAATATATATATATATATATATATATAGTATCAGTCTATATCAGTCTATATCAGTATATATATATATATATATATATATATATATATATATATATATATATATGTGTGTGTGTGTGTGTGTGTGTGTGCGTGTGTGTGTATCAGTCAATGAATGAAAGACATTTGGTAATAATTTATTTTTGCACAGCACCGATTTTACTCGGTAGCAAATCGAACGTAAGTTATACGTGAATTGATTAGAGCAGAGCCTGTGTATAGGGCCGCTTACTAGGTAATCACGGGTTCGATTTCCGCATAACGCTCATTTCTTTATTCATTTACACGATCTAAGGCCGCTCGAGTGAAATCAGTTCCTACAAAAATGGCTTTATAATTATTACACATCCACACGTGCACACACACACACACACACACACACATACAGATATACGTATATATGATTGATGCAAAAATTTCCAGCACCTTTTTTAATACAATATTAGGTTAATATTATATTAGGTGTCTTCGGAGTTTTCTCAGTTCTTCATTGCTTGTGTTATAATATAGACGAATACATATATCTATATATAGTAAAATGTCTGAATGTACGCGTGTGTGTGTGTGTGTGTAGCATCGTAGTCGCCTTTGTTTCCTGGGGATTAAAAGAGATTCTTAGAAAGATAAGAATTTCTCCAATCTGGCGGCGAAATGATAAAGTGTAAGGGAAAATTCTCCAGAGGTTGGAAAGAAACATCAGGAAGAATCAGAGGTTTTTCAATCAAAGCCGGGAAAGATACTTGAGTTGGCAGCTGATTCGTCCTAATAACCTCATTAGCACATTTGAAAAATGTTTTGGTACAAAAGGCTGTGTTCCTATAAGAAGGCTTACTCAAATTTCAGGCTTTGATTCCGTGAAGGTGTTAATTTAGGGGAAGCTGAATATCTAAGATTCTCAATGTTACTACTAAAAAGTTGTGGTTGAAGAGGGTGTGGAGAGAGTTACCGGTAGTCCTCTCTTCACTTTTTTGTTATGACGTCATGGATTTCGCCACGTCACTTTGCTCCTGTCGATTTGCAGTCGTCTGAAAAGTGCATCTTGCAACCAAGTGGAGATCTATTCATACATTGCCTGCCTGCCAGCCAGCCTGCCAGTCAGCCTGCCAGCCAACCAGCCGGACAGAGTAAATGCTGTCCATTAAAAGAGACAGATGGAAATCAGACATGTTTTAAAAATTAATTTAATAGCACTGCCTCAAGCAGTAGACATATAACCCGACCTGATAATTATAAATGCGTTATAACACGGCGAATCTGTCAATTGGCCTAGACAGCATAAATAGAATAAACAATCAAAGAGATAGGCTGCTGCAGGAGTTGAACCCGCGTCTGATAGGGCAGCGTCTTTACGTGAAACTGCTCTTACCGTTAAGCTAAATAGCCAGCCGGAGGTCAGACGCCCGAGTAACTGTTCCATGTCCAAAACTTGTCTTGTTCGTTCACTGTCCATATCTGCTCTATTGTTTCTCAATGCTAACAATTATATTATTGTATATTCATTTTTTACTAATAAAATTGGCGCCTAAAATGATTCTGCGCAGGAGAGCTAACTTTTGTGTATGATATGTGCTTCACCAAAATTTTTCTCTCGTGAATTCTCTTATTTATTTCTAGTAGTAGTGAATCTATTTGATTATTCGTTCAAATTTCGTGCATTGACACGCAAATTTAATTCAAAGCGTGTTCAAAGATCAAATAAATTATTGGTCAAAAAGGTGAATATGTATAACATTATGTTCTTTATTCAAAACAATTACTAAAAGGTTATTCCAATCATAATTATGATGATAATAATGGTAATGTTTGATAATAAATGTTTTGAATGTTTTAAAATACAATATAATAGATATAATGAAATAAAACTGAACATTTTCGGTGCATTATAGTCAATATTCAAAGGTAAAATAAATTTGAAAACGTTAATGGTGTGTTCTGTCAAAAGAAACTACAAGGCTAACATACTGAGAAATGTAGACTGTGGTGATAAGACCGAAGCAATTGACTTCGCAACAAATGAATATAATATGAAATACGATAGAATTGGACAGTATCTACACTGGACTCTCTACAAATGTCATAACGCCCCAAATGATAAGAAAGGGTACGAACACTGGCCTGAAACAGTCACAGAAGTAACAGATGTGACCATATTATGGGATTTCACTATACATACTGATAGAACTATAAACGCGAACAGGCCAGTTAATATAGTGAAAGACTTTATAGTAAAAAAACGTGCCTCCTTGTAGATATGACTGTCCCGGTGGATAAAAACATTGCTGTCAAGGAATTCGAGAAATTCTCAAAATATAAAGACCCTGGAAGAGAAATCAGTAGAATGTGGCAACTCATGACCAAAATAATAATAATGTTGTTGGAACCCATGGATTACCCCCCAAAAGGGACCAGTGAACGTGTCGACAACATACCTGGAAAGCATGGCGTATATGAAACACAGAAAATATCTCATAACTCCACGGCACACATTATTAGAAAATTCCTATCAATGTGAATGTATGTAATACACCTAGAATGCATCACTTTATATATACATAGAAATATGTTTGGGAAAGTGCTGTGACATCTGTATATGTAAAAGCTCCGCTCTTCGCTTCTCTTTTTTTCTCTCTCTCTAAAGCCCGGACTGTCATAACTTACATGGTTGCCTGGATTAGGTCTTTAGCAAATAGCGAAGACATTATAAAGAGCGCCTGAAGCAGTGCAACGAACAACAAAAAAGTAGAAAACGATGAAGCAGCAAAACAAAAAAACGGAAGGAAAATTGGAAGAGAAAAATCTATAAAGAGAATTCAAAAGACAGATAAAAAAAATGTTGCAGACAAGAGATGGCCACGCGAAGGAAACCTGAAGAGGGAAACAGAATTGCTCATCATGGCAGCCAAAAGCAAATGCATCAGGACAAACTATATCAAAGTAAAGATCAACAGAACCCAAGCAAACTGCAAATACCGCCTATGTGAAGAGAGGGATGAGACTGTAAACCACATAACTAGTGAATGTTGTTATCTAGGCAAGAGAGAGTTCAAAATAGACACGAGAGGGTAGCAACAGTGATACACTGGGAACTGAGCAAACGGAAGGGATCCAGTCATGTGGACAAGTGGTATCAGCACGGACTGGAGACAGCACTGGAAAATAGAAGCCATAAATTACTCTGGGACTTGGACATCCAAACTGACCTCCCTATCCAAGTGAGAAGATTGGACCTGGTTATTGTGGACAAGAAGAGGAGAACCTATAAAAAATAGACATAGCTGTGCCTGTAGATCAGAGACTAAATGAGAAAGAGGGTGAGAGTCGAGGAAATACCAGAACCTAGCAAGGGAACTGAAGAGGGTATGGGTCATGAAAGTCAGGGTAGTACCAGTAATAGTTCGTGCACTCGGAACTGTAGCAAAGACACTGAAAGTGAGATTGGAAGAACTGAGGATAAGAGGAAGGATCGAAACTATACAGATCACATTATTACTGAGGACTATACTGTACAAGAAATATATCTACGAACCCCAGTTGCTAACAATGGCCTAACAGCCAAGAAAAGATCAAGGTGAAGACTGTACAAACCACTGCACTGCTGTGATAGGTGATAACGATATGGGAGGAGGGATGGAGACCTGAGGAGACTCACTGTCACCCAGCCTTCAGCGATAATCCTCTGGCAACTGGTGTGTATTTGTAATCCACGGCACTGCTGTGGACTGTGGGAGTGTAAAGAGTGGGGGGCTCGAGACTTGAGGAGACAGAATTCGTTCCTTCATACAATATTACTCTAAAACTTAGTATCATGTTACAACTTCTTTATTAGTATAATAATGTTGATGATGATTTCTTCTTCCCTTTCTTCTACTTTTTCTTCTTCTTTTTTTTTCTTCTTCGTTAGCAGAAACTTACATTGCGAAAGCAACCCCTTTTAAAAAGTATTAAGAGGGGGGTTAGAAGAAACAATCTTCATCGACATAGTAAGGAATAAATGCTCAAATATTCAGCCCTCTTGTCAAACGTTCTATTCGCCTTAGGGGTGAATTCGACCATCGCGGGTGACCTGGACTTGTGGCCTTCTGCCAACCTGAGCAACGGTTAGTAAATATCTACTAGATGCTACTCCAAATATCAGGGAACTTACTGCTCAGAAAATATTGATAGATAATAAGGTTCTCCATTTCCTGGTGTATTGATTTTGAGAGATGTGCAAAATGTCTGGCGAAACACATCCTAAGTAAATCAGTGTATAATGATAATTCTTCATCTCATAAAACCAGACAAAGGTTAGGTATGGTTTTGAATAATATAGATATAAATAGTTATAAAATGAATGTATGATAATGATATGATTGCCATCTCAAAATAGAAATAAAACTGTTTAACCAACTCAGAGAGAAGCGACTGTGGCTATCTGCCCCAAGAAAATATTTGCAACCACTAAATACTCTAAAATTAGAATGCTTCGTGCAAGATTTGTCTGGAAGGATTAATCAACTCAGAAAGAAGCTATTATGGCTATCAGCTCTTACCATTACTAAATACACTAAAATCTGAATACTTTCAGCAAGATTTGTGCGGATGGTTCGATCATGAGCGACTGTGGCTCTAAAAAGACATTTACTATCACTAAATACTGTAAAATATGAATTATTTTTTAAATCATTTTTTCTTTATTTCAGTCAAGGATTCTGTGGAAGTCAATGCACCATTCTAGCGATTGATTTTAATCGAATACGTTATCCTCCACAGGAAATCGCAATATTCAGTCTACCAATTTATTGTTCCTGTTTCAGGGTCACCATCAGCTCCCTCGTCGCATTGTCTATAATCTCATCCAATCTGCAAACTCTTTGGGGACAGCAATAAGTTTAGGGAGGGGGGGCAAATTTGGACATGAAGTGGGGCCAGACAGTAGGCGTGGGTGATGTGATGTTCAGCCTCTGTGGATGCCACAGGCACACAGTACACAAATTCACTAAATGGTGCCTCACAGTTGACTGAATAACTCTACGGAAGAGTTCCTGATTATGCATGCCCTGTAAGATCCCCTCATCACTGAATATTCTACAACCAATTCACGGGATATTCAAAATGGCTGGATACTTTCCGGACAGACCTCATATGAGTGAATATTTAATACACATACGAGTAAAGCTCCTATTTTGCACAAGATGCGTTCCGAGAAAATGAACAATCTGGTAGCTTTGTCCAATCAGAGAACAATTACAGGTTAAGCTCCTACTTTGGAAGAGTGGGAGCTTCACCAGTATCCAAATTTTCAGTTTTCTAAGTCTTAGGTCACCTTAGGCTGTTATAAAAGGTGATCGGACATAAAGAGTTTCTATGACGTAATATTCATTGTTATGTCACAATAGGAAGGTGAATTAACCAATGATATCAATGCTCAAACGGAGAAGGAATTAGCATGTTTGTTTATTATGTTCATATATTTTAGTGACCTGAGATATCTCATTTTATATATATTTGTGTGTGTATGTTTGTTTTATCACTATGATTGTTTGAAATTTCAAATTTTCTTACCATTAAACTTTTCATTCTGCATAAAATCTAACAAAAATACACTTTGATCTGTACGCTTTTACAAACCCGGCATTCCCCAATTTTTTCCCCTTAACCATGAAGTCTCATGTTGAACCTTCTTTTACTTGTTGCCATCATTATCAATCTTTTAATGTCCGTCGTTGGGCATAGACCTTCCCCATTTAATATTCACAAGATCTCTATATCGCGAGCGTCACAGCGCCAAAATCTCCTAAACCTGTAAAAATCGTCATGCCATCTTATTTTCTGTCGGCTGCAATTCCACGTATGATCTTTCGAGACCCATCTTGTGAGTCGTGATGTCCAGCAGTTATTTGACATTCTTGCAACATGGTCTGCCAGGCCAATCGGAACGAAATACATTTGCTGAACTGCGAGCGAAGCAGAAATATTTTTTTTTATACTATGCCCTTCAGATCACTAGAAAGATCTCTATTGTAAAAAGTGCATCATTTAATTGATGGTTATTTAGATATTTAGTGATGATATTCAGATATTTGATCAATGAAGATATTTATGAACGCTTGCCAAGGAAATCTTTGAAAATTCATCTTCAAAATCTGTCAGAAATCAATGAACTTTTCAGGTCATCCACAGATTTCTTTAATTAATCATATTGACTGAAAAATTATAACTGAGGTTTTTTCTTTATATTAGTTTACAGCAACTTCTTCCAGTTTTACTTTCTCTGTGCAGTTCACTCTAGCAAAGAAACTTCGATTTGACAATTAGCGGTTGAAAAATTAGAACGGAGTCGATCTGATCATAAAAACGCAGAAGTTGTTCTCTTCTTAAAATGCTTCTCCTGCAGTCTATGCTCGTTTGCCTTTATGCACTATACCTATTTTCTTACAAAAATCTCTGTTCCTACATTGTCCAAAAATCTACTTTCTTCAACCTCCTCAACAACTTCGTTTGCAATTACAATCGAGCTTATATTGTCAACTCTTTCCGTCTATACATGAATCACCATTAGTTGGTTCATTCAGCTATCTCTTGTCATAGATCTCAAGTATGATTTTACTCATCTGATTGTGGGGAAAGATCCCCCACTGATAGAATCAGTTGCCAGCAATACAGGGAGAATCTTTGCAACTTTAATCATCTACAATATTGCAACTTTTCTTGAAAAGTCAAATCTCTGAAACATCTCAACTAGATCATAGATAGTGAATTTTGTCAATTCAAATTTAAAAGCTTCTGCGGTCAGAAGCAAATGAGGCACCTGTGCTTCAAGCTTATATTCGTCGATGTCATCGTTATAGGTTAAGCAGATCTCTCCTAACTCATTTTCCCATGGTTGATTTGTTTTCAGGAACATCTCCTTCAGGAAGACATATTTTCGGAAATCTGGCTGGTTAGATATTTTTTATACACTTTTCAGGTGCCTGAAAGAAAATCTGACGATAATGATCTTTTGGAGTTGACGGAGAGTGGTAGGTTTCTGCATTACCGTCATCAAACTTTCGATGCAGTCCCTTTTTGCAAGGTAGTGTTGCATCATCAACAATGAGCTCCTCTTTTCTTTCCAATACTCGCCCCCAGAACAGATTATAAGCATCATTGTTACGATCTTTTGATACTGTTTTAATGACATCTTGAGCAATAGTATTTCTCTCTGCTGCTGACATCTTAGGGTCTTACAGGATTCCACTGAGATAATCAATTTGCTTCAGCAAGAGTATTCCCAAAGAAGAACCATAGAAAAAAAATCGAATATTGACATATCTGCGTGGACATCGCATATCTTTGCCTTCTTTTCAGTCTCACGGAGATTTCCAATAGCTTCGCCACGAACAGTCCACCGAGTTGTAAAAAGAGCATGAATTCCTTTAGAATGATTTTTGTTTGTTTTCTCATTTCATCCAGCTTCATATTACGTTTCAGGGATTTCTTATCCCAAATTCAAATTAGCTCGCATATTTCATGCACCACTTCAAAGACTCATTTTAAAGACTCCATTGATTTGATTGAATCACCAACAGCAAAATTTAAAGCGTATCCGTGGCAGTGGGTATAAAGACATTTATCATTGTTAATTTGGGTTGTAACACCAGTCTTTGCTCCTACCATCACAACAGCACCATCATAGTATCGATTGCGTGCATAATCAAGCTTCAGATTCATCCTTAGCAAGATATTGTTGATGTCAGTATTTTCATCAGCCGTTATTGTATAAATCACAGCATTTTAGATATTTTGAGTATTTCTCGAAGTATTCGTAAGGCCAGAATCTCAGGCGTTTTATTTGTATTTCTGTTGATGTTAACTTGGATTTTTCTGCAACCATTCGACGATTCACGGGTCTTCGTCACATGTCTCTCAGTTTTAGCAACTGACAGAAATTAGGGTCTGTCTCACTCTTCTCGATTGCTTTATAATCTGCTCCCTGAGGTAGATCTCACTTTGCTAGATACAACATATTTCTCAGTATTTCAGTAGAATCCTGTATCTGATGCATTTCTTTAGTTCATGTTGGGTAGAAATAATCTCACCGACGTCTCCTTTCTCAGTTGAGAACATCTCGCGCTGACTTGCTTCGGCTTCTCAGATGATTCATGTTTGTGGAATCCTCTTATCTTTTCCCAATTCTGAAAACCTGTCTCAGTGAAAGCAACTTCGCCTTTCGTCGACGGAATTAAGCTATGCTTCAATCACTTGAATTTGTCGAACCATGATGATTGGGGCTACCTTTTGAAATTCGGTTTTCCAAACGTCCGGGCCGGGAGTTCGAAATTTAGCAGCTGATAACTTGATATGGACCCTTTCAGACAAAACACAACTTGTTTGTTAATACATAGAAGTTGATGAGGTGAGTACTTCTATTTCTATGCCCCTCACGCTAACGTCTCATTGCTCGTGCTTTTCCTCATCCCTACTTAATGCTGATAATTGTTGGTACCCGTACAGCAAAAGTTTGCTCTCAGTCTTGATCACTGGCATATTCAATCCAATCAGACTTAGATGTATTCAATTACATTAATGATCAGATTTGGTCATACAATTGATGAATACATGAGAGTCCAACAACCGTAATACATAAGAATATGACATAATTGCGTAAATTGGCAGTCATACAATTGATGAATAAATAGGAGTCTAACAATTCTAATATATTAAAATATGATACCAGCATTTGGACTGGCAATCATACAATTGATTAATACGTGCAGGTCCAATGACTTAAATACATTCAAATATGATGTCAACAAGCAACAGATGAAGCAATAACAGTCCACTTGCCTTTTTTTCCTATTTGATTGCCACAATTCTAAAGAACCTTCAATGACTTAACAACCGCACAGTCCAGAGGCAATGAACATTTTGCTATTAATGTATATAGTGTCAGTAACTCCCGTAATAAAAATGCGTCATGAACAAGCGACGATGTTGAACTATCATTTGATTTAAGGTAACCAAAGCAATCAGACGGTTAAGGGACTTGGATCAACTCTTGTGAGGGAGAAATTCAATCCAACATAGAAATACCATATGAAGGTATAATAATCTAATACATCAAGAAGACACAGTAACTTTGTGCTTCATATAACAAATAGAGTGTAAAGAATTTGCCTGAAGTGTAGATGTCTATTTTCTGAGCGTGCTTATTCAAAACATCTTGAAGGAGAGGGAAAGAGAAGACCAGACAAAAGATCACGAGGACACAACTCCGATAAATGAATACAGAGTTCCCTCCCTTACTTGATATGCACGCGCGTACTACAAGATGCTATCCATAAGTTCAGTTAATTTCATCAGGTCAGCCACGTGAACTTGGACCGCGCATAAACTTAATCACAAAAATTAATTCCATAATCAGTTCCTACAATAGATGAGCCAACTGCAGGTAAGTGTTGTATATCAATATCACTGGTATTTTCGCTCTTCTCAAACAATCTTGACTTTAAGGGAACATTAAGGAAGTAAAACTGCAATAAAATCTACCAGTAAATCTTATAATAAGAAGACTATTTTAGAGTAGATGTAGCTAGACTGTGGATACTTACCAGTAGGCTCAACGAAAACTTGCCTTGTCTCCATGATGTACAAGAAAGAGAAGAAAATGCAGACCATGAGTGGTCAAAAGGATCAAGATGAAACCAAGTCACCTACAAGGTGAGGTACATGGAAGTGTTGAGACCTTCATTCATGTCGATTCTTTTTTCTCCAAATTGGAGTGCTCCCTTGAGGCCAGAGCATCTTCAATGCAGGGAGATATACTTCCAAGCTAGTATTTAGCCACAACATTGCAAGATTTTAAAATATGAAAAACAGCAGCAGGACTTTTTTCCAAGTTATTTTCAGCAGTTGGTGAATTTTTCCATTCTTATTTACTCAATTCAGAGAAGAGCTCCACCATTTTTTATACTATTCATCAAAAGGTTCCACTGTCAATTACAAGTGGTTTATGCATTTAAGAGATAATCATAAATCCCCCAAATACATTTACAAGTGGGCACAATATGTTTTCTTATTTATTAAGAATGAATTGGAATTCTTTTTTTAAAGTACAAAGATGCACTACAGAATTTTTACATATCCCACAAGTTTTAAACACTACGTGTATGATCCATTCTGTTACAGCACCAATTTCAATTAATCTTAAGTTATGAACAGTGTGACTTCTGTCTGTAATGATGAACTTAATTTTGCCAATAAAATATATAAACAATGGACTATTCCACTGAATCAATTTCTGTAGTCTTTGATTTTTGTTAAAAATCATCTCATCTTTGATACACCCCATGCTATCAGTAATAAATTTCAATCTCTACTTCATTAGATTTATAAGCATAGCAGAAAATTTTTTTTTTTTAAATGTAAAAAAGAAATACGGAAGAAAGATCCATGAATAAATAGGCCTTATAAAAATACAAAATAAAATCTGCTTCTAATCTCATTTACTCTAGAGTAATTTTAGATTTCAATCTTGAAAACACAAAAATATTCAATTGAAGTGATTTTAAAAAAATAAATAACCCCTTTTCAAAATATCTCAATAAGTTCACGTATGATTTTTCAAGAAAAAAAATGACTGGAGGATTTTTTAGTGAGATATATGCAAAAAAAAAAATTACTCCAAATTTCAGAATACAAAAAAATTTATTTACAGCAATAATTGTCTACCTTTGAAATTCTTCTGGGTGATTTCTTTTATCTAGTTGTTACTGATGTCAGCATAGAACAGTCACCATGAAATAACAAGATCCAATCCAGAATATACATACACCAAAATAAATAAACAGCTGGTTGTTTTATTTAAGGCATCCTTGCTTCTGCATAAAAGGCTCCGTCAATCAGTCAGTCTGTCCCCATATTACTTCTCACCTGTTCTCATTCAGATTTGCTTGAAAGTTGGCAGAAAGGTGTCCCTTGATAAGATACTTCTTATCTAGAAAAATCTTCCACAAGGGATAACGTGATCTGGCAATAGTAGCATTTAAACTTTGATTAAGAATCGATTTTTTTCTGCTGTTTTCAGTCAGATTTACTTGCAACTTAATAGAAAAGTGTTCTTGATAAGATGCTTCTCACCTAAAATATCTTCTGTTCAGGGTCATGTGATCTGGCAATAATGAGTTTCAAACTTTATAGTGGACACCTCATTGAACTTTTGGTTCTTGTTCAGTCTATACTGTATCACCAAAGTTAGGTTACTCATTCTGGCTAAAAACTGGTTTGATGACCATTGAATAATTCCAGGTGCAGTGACAAGAAAAAAATCTTCAATCATGGCCTTTCATAACAAAGTTCAGCTGTAAGGATTGTTTTGTTATAATTAATTTTTGTTTCCATTATTGTGTCATTATGCAAGCACGCATAAGTTGTCCAGAAGCTGCAATTTTCATCAGTTCCAAAGTAATACTTGTAGCTCTATTGACTCAGCATAATTATCTTCTGTGAGATCTACATCAACAATTGAGTGGCTTATTGTGCATGGATTACTAACTAATACTCAACAAAGCTGCAACCAACCTATAGGTTTCACTTTGGAAGAAAACTATGATGATGACAAAGCAGAAAAATATCCGGCATGATTATTTAAGACTCGCACATATCATTACCTTATCTTTTGGAATTAATATACAGGCAGACAGAAGTAGATTGCAAGCAATCAGCTATAATTCAAAAAATGGCAGTAGCTTCCTCTCATTTCTTGAAATTACCAGCAAAACAAAAGATTACCCTAAAAAATAATAACTATTATCTCCAGAAAACTTCCATTAAAAGCAGACTAGGACTGATTATCATGTGAGAGGAGCTTAATTTCATTGAAATCAAATAAGTAAATATGTTCTTTTAGAAAGGTCATACACTGAAAGGGTCTATTTTTCTCATCTGAGAGATACTCAAAGTTGAACCACCAATATTTTTCAAAGCTGCAAAATTGATCTTAGAAAAAAACCAAGTCCATCAAGGGCTGAAATGACTAGGATTAAGTAGAGAATAATTTGTTATAGCTGAACTTGCTCAAAACCCAAACCAGCAATTTTACAATTTATCTAAAATCTTGAGAAAATGACCAATTTGATAATTTCACATTAGCGGACAAAGCAACTTCTTTCATCCTCCTATCAATCATAAGGATAATATATTGATTTTGGCCACCCAAAATATTTCAGCATTTAGATAATATGAGAAACTCCAGTTAATAACATTTTTGAGATATACCTTCCCCACATGAACAAATCCAACTACACAATATAAATCAAAAATATATCTAATTTAATAACATTACAGAGAACCACCCTTAAATCTTACATTAGTTTGAGAATTAATTGAGAGATGATCAAAATTCTGAGTCCGCTGATGTCAGATTTGTTAAAATACAACAAAGTCTGTGTAAGTTCAGTTCTAGTTTGTCATGTTTCAATTTTTGTTGCTTTCCAAATAATCTTTCGCTTCATTAATCTTGGCAGCCAGATAAGGAGAGCCACCTACAAGAAAAAAATAGGAAAAAGTCAAACAAAAAAATGATTTTTATTACATGAATTATTACAAATCTTTATTATCTATTTGTTCACAACTATTTACCATCATTTTCCAGTTGCTTTTTATCACAACTTTGATCAGGCCATCAATCTATGGCAGTGAATAAACAGTGCTGATTGGAAATGAAGAATTTGCCTGTTTTTTTTGCAAACTAATCTAACCATAGGAACATAAATGTAGTTGTTCAGTATTTCTGACAAAAGGGTGCCCTGATGTGAAAAAGTTTGGGAACCACCGGATTTATACAAAAATACAATAAATAATAATGCATATTAAATTGTTAAATATGCTAATCAGTTATTCTAAAGATGTTACAATTCTTATTGAAAAATTTCCTGCAATTGGACAAGATTTTGAAACTAATCCCAATTTTATGTATTGAGGAATCAATTTCATTAATCTTACGTGAGTAAGATAAAAAAGGCTTGAAAATCTTACCTCTGTCTGGATGATTCAAAAGCATAATTCTTTTGTGAGCTTCTTTGAGTTTTGCTTTACTCACTGAAGGACTGTCAAAAAACAAGGAACAATATTTCAACATGAGACAAGTTTTCAATGTTACAAAACAAATACGATATTAATGTTTGACTAGTATATCTTTCATCTTGATTTCAATTGCTTTTCATCACAACTCAGACGGTCAGTCTACAGTAGTGAGTAATTAGAGCAGATCAGAAATAACTCTGCGCAAAATTCAAACTCACATCCCTTTTCAACACAGGAAGCCTCCATATATATGGCAACTGCTCTACCAATTGAGCTATCAGAGCTTTTACAGCAAAGAGAAGATCAAATCTAACCCTTGAACTTATCCATTATTTCTCACTGATCACTTGGCACCATATTTGTTATTGTTTTTACATACACTAGCTGACGGTCCGAGGAGTTGCAATGAAAAGCAACTAAAATCAAGATGAAAGAAATACTAGTCAAAAATAAATGATTGACAATGCTTCAACTATTATGAAAGATATCAAGAAAAAATAATCAAATCTCAGTTCTCATTTCAATATCATTGTAGTAATTAAAGGTGGCATTATTGGTTTACTGCAAATGAAAAAGGGATAATCCATGAAGACAAACAACGAATTGGCCATAAGATGAATTCCCTCTCCAATCAAACATTAGTATTTCTCTGAGTGACATCACTAACTACTTCCAAGCTGAAGAATTAGCCTTTTTGAGTCTCCTGGACAGGGTTCCCTCTGACCTGTGTAACCATACACAGGGAAAATTTTATACAGCACTAAATATAGGGTTGAATAAGAAAGAAAAATCGATCCATCAAATAGATCAAAATGGCCATGTAAAATAAAGGAGAACAAAAATGGATGGATAGAGTGACACATGACATTTTGAGTTCAGGATATTCTCTTTAAAGCAATATTGGATAATTTAAATGTCAACATATCTCAGTCAATGTGATGACAAACAGAACACATCTCAATGTGATAACAGAACAAGTATAACCAACTGACTTCATTATCAGAGACAATGATCAAAAGTCTGATTAAAGTTAGCTTACCTGACACCTAAAATCAAGCCTGCCTCTCTCTTTGACATTTTGGGCTCAAAACCTCCTTTGTAGTATTTGTTGCTAAATGCCTGGAATTTGAAAATAAATTGATTTAACAAGTCATTAATGGAAGAAGAGGAAGAACAAGTTGGAATATGCTGCAACAATTTAAGAGGCTTCAAAGCAAAAATGAAAAAAATTATGTCTTCAAAGCAAAAATGAAAAAAATTATGTCTTCAAAGCAAAAATAAAAACTGTTTTAACCCCAAAAAATTATACAACTGATCTATCACATTCTACACTCTCTTACACATGAACAATTTATTGGTGTAAACCAAGTTATACACACATTTTTTTGAATTTCCATTTTACTCAATTCATGTCAAGAATACAAAAATCTGATATCCACTTTTAAAACAGTCTACAAAGTCCTCATTCAAAATTGCCATGTCATCTTCTCCTTAATATGAAATATTTTTTGAGAAAGCCAGAAGTTGCAGGGAGCCAAATCTGACAGACATGTATGATGCAATATTTCACAAGAAAACCCAGCATGAGATATGAAGATTGGGCAGGCTCAGGCCATTATGAATGTGACAGTCACACAATATACTGCCATCTGAGTAACTCCACAGGTGAGTGTCCATTCAGTGCAGCAAGGTCCCTTCTGATTGGTTGCCAAGTTAGATCAAGGTCACGCAACTAGAGATATTTAAAGTAGCTGGATACTTTGTGGACAAACCTTGTAGGAAAGTGGGATACTTACTGATGTCGATGGCAGGGAATCAATCTGTTTTTTCAGAGCATCTCCAGCAACTTTCCCGTAGCGAACAGCATAACGTCCTGCAGATATAGAAATTTTTCTTTCAAGTACAATGAAAAGTTGAATCCATTTCAAAAATGAAAAATAGAATTAATTCAGATTGTAAAATTTTTTTTATGAATTTGCATTTACTTGAACAAAAATTGAATTGTAAAAAATGAAATTATGCAGTCCCTACAGAATACGATAATAATAAACTCAGCTGCATTAGGGTCAAACTCCCTTTCTTCATTAAAATCTAGAAGGTGAACAAAACAGAATTCATTTCACCATATAATATCATTGTTTATTTTAAATCTATTGTCTCACTTTCATTCTTTTATTTACAGTTCCTGTAAATGGGGTGCGTAAACTTTAGAAAATCAGGTCAACCTGAATTTGGCTCCAGAAGTGGGAGTGGATTTGTCATCAGTTTTTGCTTACATCACTGTTATTAATGCATGATGTCATTGGATTTGGGTCTGGTCATTGTTGTTAGATACAAAAATGAAGTCAAAACTCCATAAAAGGATAGCAGACCTCTACCAATGCCAAGCAATCTGTATCATTACTTCCATCCTTGATGAACAGGAAATATATTTGTCTATAAGAGTTGATATCAAGCAGAAAGTACATGGAACCATCAAAATTAAAAGGTGCTTCTCTTGAACAAAGAAATTGCATTATGAGATAGCCATCACCTTTGAACAGACGTTGGTTATTGCCCAAAAACTTAATCTCCTTGTGGAAGATGATAGAAGCTAAAGAATAAAATAAATACAACCCTAGAGTAGCACAGACACAACCATAAATATAATTAACATCCAATCTCTTGAGCCAGAAAGGGGAGGCTCATTAACATGTTGCTGAATAGAAAAAATACATAAACCTTCTATTGAACTTGTATGGACAAGTGTTATTGAGTTATAGTTCTTTAGCTGTCAGATGCCATATAGCAGGCCTTGTATAAGTTTATACCTAAGAGAAGGAAGATTTTGCTGTCACACATAAATTTCCAACGTGTTAATTAAATAAAAGAATGAAACATAATGTAACATAAAACATTTGATTTAATCAAAAAATACAAAAAATAGTTGAATCTGGCTGTGCATAGAAGTTAGGCCACTGAGAGAGGAATATTCGATTTGATTAGTGTGGATTATGTAGTACAGTCAAGGTATTATGGCTGTACTAATTAATGTAACCCAGTGAAAGGTGAAAAAAAAAATACACATTAAGTAAGACCTCGAACAGCATGGTTTTGAATAGTACAGGAAATTTCGGATGAAATCAACCACACTGATCAAAGTAGACCTGGGAACTTGTTTGATTTTAGAAATAATAGAAAGACTTAAATGTTTAGTGAACGATAGAATAAGAAGTTCCAAGCAAATGTCTTCGTAAGCTCATGTGTGTTGACAGAAATAAAATACTTAGTTTGGTTGTAATTTGAGTGTGTATTAGATGTACACACATGCAAAGCTGAATGTACGTGTGTGAGCCTGCGTCCTGGTCAGTGATAAGACCACAACTGTTTGGAATTGCTTCACGTTTCTCCACATAATCATCAGGTGGCTCCAAATAGGCTCAACTCTGAGGGGTTTTTTTTTTCACAATTCACACTTTTGATTGATAGATTATTAAGATCTCATTAATTTAATTTTTCATAGTCTGAAATTGGTGTGATTCATTTTCTGATCTTCTTTTGAGCTAAAATTTTGATTTTTGTTTCAATGTGTAAAATTCTTTTAGGAAGTGATGATGTACTTGTCAAATCCAAAGTAGTAGGAAAAATCAACTTACCAGCAAAGCCAACGACTGTTAATCCAAGTCCAGCCAAAATTAAGTTACTGGCCTGAAATAAATAAATAAATACTAATAACATTTGCACTAAAAATGACTCTCTGCAACTCACCAATCTGAAGAAGCGAAGAATACCAGACTTAATGATAACACGAAAGATCAATTCCTTAACCCAGCAGGGAATATTAAGAAAGAAAAAACCATTTCCATGGGACGAAGTTTTCTCGGCGATGTTTGATTTTCGCTATCTCCGAATAGTTAACAAGGGAGACGAATGCCCACTTTTCAGGAAGAGAGATGCTCGCCTTTCTTAAATAATTGTAAAAATGATGGAAGAAAAATCGGAAAAATTATTTACAATAAAAATTAATTTCTTCATACTTTGAAAAGTGAAATGATTTTCATTTTTTGGTCGCAGTTTCTGATTATTCTTGTGAATTTTTTCTCAGAAATATGCCACCCGATTTTGCTTTAATTCTTTTTTTTTTTCTATAGAGTGGAAGAAATTATTTTTTCTCTTATTTGGTAAGATCGTTGCCTCCGATTTTTCTTTCGTTGTTTTTATAATGATAATAATTCAGATTTTTCTTTCATTATTTTTTCATGATAATTCATTATCTATAATGTCAACTACTTAATGTGCAAAAGTGAAATAGATCTGTTTCCTCATTTATCACCCTGTTTTGGGTTTCTTTTGTAAACCCTTCCCAAGTTCAGACCAATGTCGAACTGGACAACAATGTTTACATTGAACATTTGAGCAATTTTTCTGGGGGAAAAGGAGCAGGTCTTCCATCATATACGATAATGATTAGGGTTTTACTTATGGTGACATGGGAAAAAAATTACAAGTATATTTTCTTTATCGCAATGAGAAGAATATCCTGCCGCTGTTTTCAATTTTCGAGATGCTTTTTTTATTGCAACTTTATAACACAGGCCACCAATCTAACGCTCAAGAATTCGTACCTGGTGAGATGAGAACTCACATCCCCGAATAAGAATGATGTGCAATACTCAAAAGTAATAAAATAAATAACTGCTGTAGTCTCACAGACTATTCAACTGGCGTAAAGGGGTTCTACCCCAACGAAAGGTTGTTGTGTTGCTCAGATTCTGATGATTTTGTTTTTCTTCACAATATTTATCCATGTTCAAAATTAATGACAAAATAACAGGGAAATGTTACATCATATTATCAAACATTATTAAAGCGGTTTGCTAGAAAATTAAAACGTAAATAAACTACCATGGAATTCTTTAGGGTCAGAACAGAAATATAATAATCATCAGAGAGAAAGGTAACAGTGTGTTTTCACAGGACCGGGGCGTCAAAAGGGTTCCATGCACCCTAGGCGGGACCCGAAATTCCCACTCAGTTGTATTCTAATGACTATTTTTTTCAGTTTGGAGTGCACCCCTAAAACCTTTGCGCTCTAGGCGACATCCTAGATTAATCGAATGTACAAAGCCGGTCCCGTCTACTGTTTATACGCAGTTGTTAGTTACATAAGTTTTAAAAACAAATCACGGACTGACGAGTACTGAATCAGGGACATGATAAAATCCATATAAGCTATAATTTTTTTCTTGATAGAATGAACACCCATTGAATGTATATATGTACATCGAAAAACAAGATTTTATATAGATAATCGAACAATAATCAAAGAAATAAAAACACTCACCATGGTGAAACGAAAAAGCGGCTAGAGTGAACCACATGAGAAAGAGGGCTTGACCTCTACAGCATTCGTTTCTGGTAGTCGTACATTCCTTTATTGAAGGAATGATTCTCTCTAATAAATACAAACAATACACTGATCTATCATTTATTTATATCAAGATAAATCTGAGTTGCTTATTTTATTCATTTACTCTGAATATTACTATTTAGAAGATACATCAGTGTCGTTACGTCTGGTTAACGACAGTCTACAGTCAAATGTTTTTGTTTTAGTCACATGACCTCCGCAACCGTCTAAGAAGCATGTCCGCAGCGTGCCTGTTGGTGGTTAAAAACAGTAGATTGTGTTTCTATTCTTCTTCAGTGTCGGCATTATTATCTTGGCCATGGAGTGTCCACCTTTATTTGAGGAAATATCAGGGGATCCACCGACTTCATCATACCTCCCCGGGAAACGTCAGGGTCCGCTTCGCCCCAAGTCCGACCGGATTTCTTCATCTTGGTAGCTTGCGATCTGCACTGTATAATTATATATTTGCAAAGTCGCATGGGGGATCGTTTATACTCCGAATAGAAGACACTGACCAAGTAAGTTGGGAAACTTAAAGACGAAATGATTTGGCAAGATTTTCTTAAAATACTCACACCTTCAAAAGCTAATCCCTGTCAGATCGATTCGGTGTATTTTCTGTTATAGTTTATGTAAACATCAAGTTTTCATTAATTGTAACAGAAGATAAACCGAATTATTGGACCTAAATTTGACTCCTTCCGATAGACTGCTTTTTTTTCTATTTACACGAGGTGCAGGTGATGTCGAATGTCTTAATAAAACTACGCATTTATCTAATGTGTATGATCGAACCATTTTCCTCATCCATATATTCATTTGTTCATAACGTTTGAACCATATACCTTCCGGCCCTCTTCGGGGGTATTCATTTGTTCGCAGCGTTTTGGCCGTGTATCCTCCAGCCTTAGTCGAGTGTTTTGAAGGAAACGTTGGGTACTAATAAAGACATGGACGAGAAAAATGGTCCGATCGTATACACAATGATTAATTCAACCCGTAGAACAAAATTTAGACAAAAAGTACGTATCTATTTATTTTGTCTACAAGAAAAAGAGGTGCTCGATAAATGAATGGTCATTATTTGTATTAGGTGATATTTAACAAAATGCTTTAGCAAGGGAGATAATCGACAGAGATGCTATGCCTGCTACTTCTGTTGAGAAAATTTTGAATGTTTAAAAATGACTTTTAGATATTTTTTTTACCGATGTTCAAATAATGTTATTTTCAATTATATTTTCGATAGGATTGGTAGGCATACTTGGAATTAGGGTTAGTTGGTGGGCTTGGAATTAGGATTTGTCAAGATTTTTTTTATGGATTGCGCTCAGTACGAGCAGTTCCTGAGCGCTCTACTAAAAGTGTAAACAGATTAAATTATCAATATAGTAAAAGGTGGGGCAGAAATCATACGGAAAGATTATTTTTTCCAATATTTGGAACGAAAAATTATCGAGTATTTAAAATGTCATTAAAATCGAATTATATGCTGATTTTTGCCAGATTTTTTGTTTTTTTTTATGTTGGTTGTCCCGTGAAAATTCTGTTCGTACAGTTCAAATCTTCAATGTTGGCTTTTTTTTTTTTATTGTTGTTGAAATTAAGATTCTGTTGACTGAATGTTTGAATTAATATAACGGAGGATACTTTTTCCTATCTGACGACACCCGAGAAAAAAGTGACCTTTTAAACGAGTCAGGTATGACTCTGTAAAGTACAAGTGCCAAAGAGTTGAATGCGAAAAGTTTGGTTGTGTTTATTTTTGATTATTACAAATTTATTTCTGAAAAGAAAAGGATAAACCAGACACCATGTAGGAATGGTGGTCCTGATCATAGATCGTGACGATTAACACTCTCGCTCACTCGATGTTGAAGACAAATTAATGAACTTTTTCAATTTTATTACCTCCATTGAAAGCTTCGGATTAAATGGATTTGAGACATTAGAAGTTAGTGCTACAAAAAGTTTAATCAATTAGTCTCCTTTTCTCTATTTGGTAGACACTTTGGTTCCTAATTTGAAACTTATTGCATTTTTTCATTTCATTTGGAAAAAATAGAACCAATGAGAAAAAACAATTGTAAAAGGGTAATAATGTCCTTGTATATGTTCATAAAATAAAATTCACTTCAAGTGAGAGTAGTTTCCCCTTACTCTTGAGATATCCCCACTGGAGAACCGCAAATTTTATTAGATGAAGTTAATCAACACCAAAAAAACTTTATGGAATAATGTTTTGGAGTATATTGTTTAACTGTTTTGACTCTGAAAATTCTACGAAATTTTTTTTAGTTTATTTACATTACATTATAAATGTTGGTAAAAGGTTATCAAATGTATCGTTATACTATTTTTGCGTGAAAATAGTTTACTTACTCCATAAATTTTTGTAAAGGGTTCAAAATTTTAATGATGTGATGGAAGATTTTCCACTTTTTATTTCAATTGCCAATTTAGTACCTCAATAATTGAAGGGAAACAATATCAACAGTTGAGCTCACATTCACTACATCATCTGTCAGACTCATTCTTTCCTCTTCTCACTGCTTTTCAATCTTCTTTTTCTTTTTCTTTTTTTTTTTTTTTTTTTTTTTTTTTAGAAATTTGTCTTTGTTTATGAATATACCTTGAAAACTTTAATTACCTGTCCAAAATAATAATAACATAACAGGACATTTCGTTTCATGTCGATAAATTCACGAAATAAAAATAAGGGGAAGCTACTCCCATATGGTCCGTATCTTATTTTACGAATGTGCAAAGTGTTCTCTCTTCTTTGCTTTTAGAAAATGTGGCCGAGTTATATTATTAATCGCAGTAATTTAATTACATAAGTACGTACATTTTCTAGACTTTTAAATACGATACAAAGATGCTTCATTCTTGCGATCTTACGTTTTATGTCTATGAATTCGAAAAAAAAAAGGGGAAAGCTACTCGTACTTGGTGCATACCCTAAACCCTAATATCTTGAGATTGATTTACTGATGTCGATTACTAGCAATCTGTTATCATCACCAAAGGGGGGTTTCTTCTCCTTATTTTTTCGTATTTTCTCCGTATTAAAGATCAATTTTTACAAATTTCTTTAACAAATATTCAATATAATGGGAAAAGATAATTTGCATATCAGATTTATCAGGGTCAGGTTTTGAAATAAAAATTAGCCAACGAAACAGATGCAGTCAGTTCAGACTCAATTGCGTATGGAAAATGATTTTCTATACCAAAGACAGGGCCATGATTAATTGTGGATTATGTTGTATTTTTAGTCTCAGGGTGAGGTTTCAGGTAGCCCTTTGTGCTTCAATCCTTCAAGAAGAAAAGCTCTGGTATCCAAGCTAATGCATTTCACACACTAGGTTGATACTTCTTTACAATAATCGTATCTAAGACCACAAAGTTACTTCCCTTGAATGATAAATCAACTGCAGTTTTGTATTTTTATAAGACAATCCTTCCCCTTAGGTCAACAAACGGTCTTTGGAACAGTCATAATTTCTGAGATACTTAGGTGGGAGTATGATTCTGAATTAGTTGAGACTGGTGTTAGTGCCGTCCTTACTAAGGTTTCCTTCCCCAGATATCTGTAATAACGTTCTACCGTAGTTAGGCTACAAGAAGCATTTGCAATTGGATACTCCATGTCATCTGAATAAACATGGTAGAACAACTCCCGCTCTATAAAAAGCTGCATCTCTCAACAGATCTAATTTTTGATGTGGATCATAGTGCACTAGGATGGCATCTGCTGATAGGGTCACTTTCGGCCTTTGAAAACTTGATCCTTGTCTTCTACCCCATAGCCAGGGTATAAGCAATTGATGTAAGGGCTTTAAGGGGTCTGACAGATATGGAATGTATCACTGGTAATCCTTCGTTATTCCAAGGAATGACATTATGATACGTTTATAGTCCTAGTGTGATTGCCTCCACTTTACCTTCGACGGCTGCATTCCCTCCTTATTGCCTGCCCAAATAAACCCCCTTGTGGGATCATAAACTTACATTTGTCCTTCTGAAGATGAAGTCCTCAGCTCTGCAGAACTTGCAGCACTGATCGGACATTTTGCAGTTGGGTCTGATCATTTTCTCCACTATCAAGAATGTCATCGACTCAGACTATGATGTACGGGTGGATGAAAATCGCTTTTCTATCTCTTGTTAAAAATTCCCGGTGCAGCCTTAAGACCATAAGCCAATATCTCTTGGTTGGGAAAAGTCCTTTGTGCATATTGATCATCATGCTCTCTTTTGATTCTCCCTCCATGTATGCTTGTGGCAAGTCAAGTTTGGTAGATTTCTCTCCCTTAACCAATTTGGTGAACAAGTCCTCTGCTTTCAGAATTGGGTAGTTACCCAACTATGATGCTTGGTTCTCAGTGACCTTGTAGTCCCAACAGATTTGAATGGGATTGTCACTTTTTACTACCTGTTCAATTAGAACAGCCCATTCAGAAACTTCAACTGACCCTACTATTTCTGAACCCACCAAGCAGTCTAGTTCCTTTTTAGTTCACTCACTCAAAGCAGAGAGTAATGTTTATTTGTAACTAATCTCTTCCCATCAGATGATCGTTTCCCCTCCACTACATACTCTGAGATTTTTGGGTACCATATTCAACCAGAGTATCAATAGCTCCAAGGGCTGGTACCACCTAACTTGCATATGTGTGAAATTTAATGGAGACTGATTGCAGAGCAATTATGTAGACCTTAGCTGATGAATTCAAAGGTTGTTTACCAATAATCCAAAAAGAGATAGCTGTATCTACTTCCATTGTGGTAGATAGGTCATTGATGAGGAGATCAATCTTAATTGGTTCACTGAGGACTTTCACTTCTGTATAGGGTATTGATCTTCCTATGTTAGATCATTGCTGATTTGTCCTGGGTGAGAAAGTTCTTTTTTTAGTGTCTTGGTGACTTTTCTTACAAATGACTCCATTTGTCACAGTAATGGCATTCACTATTCTGAAAACAGCACTCCTCAAACTTATGATTACCCCCACAGTGATAGCAGACCTTTCAGGTTTTTATTGAAGTCTGGCTCATTTGATCGCTTCAAGTCTTCAAGGTTCTTTGTTGCTTGCTTCATTGATCTGATCATATCTGACAAATTAATGCCAAACTCACGATGCTCTGAAAGCTTTTAAAGACTTTCAATGAGCAGTTTCTCTAAAGTTCCTATCTCTTTTGTTGGACTTCCATTATGACTAGGGACTTTAGGTGATCATCACAGGGTGTGAGGCCTCAGGTAGTTTCTTTCTGCTATGTCAACTTAACATGATATATCTATATATACACCTGTCCCCCAACCAAATTGTCCATTCAATTCTGCTCCTACTCTCCCTCTGCATGTGCTCACCAAACCCACCCTTATCTTGTTCACAGTTCCTTCAACTATCAACATGAAAGAAGATGAGAGCTACAAATATAGGAGCCTGATGAAGAACTGTCTACCTCACTAGGAAACATTTTTTTTTTCTATTCACATTTTTAGTTTTAGCTTTTTATAGTCAGAGTATTCTGTGTTCTTGTTGTGGTTGAAAAAGCAGCATTCTCTGATATATGCCTATTTTTTATTTAGTGTATTTGTTGTAATTTTGTTAAGTTAGTTTTAATAAAAGTTCTTGTAAAATCTTATACATATCACAGATAAGTATTCAGCCTGACAATACTGAGCTATGAATTTTTGTCCATATCACCATTATGATATTACTCAGGGTGTACACTGCCTACCCAGACAGCACATTGATGATATATAAACAATAGTATAATACTCAGCATTACAGCTTTCAACAGAATTATTAAAATATTGTAGGGATATGTGCGGTTGGAATAAGTAATTTCACTCTAGGTCAAAAATACTGACCTTTTCAATTGTTAATGAAATGATCTTTTTCATCCTTTCCAATGTTGATTTTCAAGGTAGGCAGACTCTCTCCAGCCAGAAGATGGGTGGAACGTGATTTTTCTACCCTCCTTTAGTCAAGTGCCATACCAGCTAAGCTAAGCTCAAGTTTTTGTGTACACTTTTCATTATAGGGATTGAACATTTAGAAAAAACCAAGTACAGTATAATTTCAGTTGCATTACTTTGTAATACGAGGCAATGTAAAGTTTTCCCTAATTTTTTCCCTCTTTCTCTGTCTTTCCAGACTCGGGTTGTTCCAGGGGCTTTGGAAAAGTTACAAGATACACTAGAATGGGCTGGAATCCCACCAGATGAAGGTGAATTGATTATGATTGGTGAATTTTTGTGACATTAAAACTTTCAAACTTCTATGCATTCAACTGGTGGTGAATTGCTTGAAAAAACACCTCTTACTGAAGAAAGTAGGTTTGATTTGAATTCTCTCTATTCAAGAGGCTGGTATTGAGTCTCTGCCTGTAGACTTGCTCAATTCCTAAGTTCAGCATTATTCCAATGCCTGTGTTGGGTGAGCCTCTGAGATAAAGTTTTAGTTATCTCCCCCTCCTGACCAAATCTGGTAACACTGTAGGAAAGCGTATTTCTCCTATTTTCCTACTGTAGCAGGTTTTGAAATCAGTTACCAACTGAACACTCGTACAATTTTACCTTTTAATAAGTATTCTATCAAATTTTAGCAAAATGGTATTGTATTGAATTAAACATTTCATTTTGTATATTTTAATATCCTTTTGTATTCAGACTCTCTTGGCCCCTGTCACTTCCTCCAAAGTTACTTTTACTCTTTGACGTAGGTGTACAAGTTGGCGGGTGGGGGCAACTCCCCTTCCATATTTGGGCAGAATCAACATTATTGCTGCTAAGAAAGACAGGAAACAATATTTCGTTTTAGTTGCATATTGTCTAATTTGTTCTAGCTGTGTATCGATTGATAAAAAACTTTTTATTGGAATTTAATACTCATTTTTATTTGTATAAAATTGTAGACTAATCAAGCTACATATCCCATGAAATGGAAAAAATGAGGCCATTTTAATTTGGAATATCAACTACACTATTCAATCTTATCCAGTGCACAATTTCAATTAAATGAAGTGTTATTTGCTATTATTAATTGCACTAAAACATCTTGTATCATGTAGAGCTGTGGAAGTATTACTATTTATAGAGTGAATAAAAAATCTGTATCACATGATATAAAATTTTCAGGGTATATCTTGAATTTTCATTTTTACAATTCTATGAAAGATAATTTAGTCTTTTTTTCAAGTTATTTGTATATACTTGTATGAAAAAGATAATGACAACCTTTCTTCATTTTATTTGTTAGGCCCAAGAGCTGGTGGGAATTATGGTCCTTATATTCAGGTAAATATTTCTTTTTCACTGTTCAAAAATCATCATCATCATCATCATAATATACATGAGCTGTGCATCTGTAGCAGCCATCAGCCACTTTCCTTCCCTATCTTTTTATAAAATACCTAAGTTTCTTTCTCTTTCTTCCCTCTTAATAAACTACCCTTCTGTTTCCTCCTCTCCCTTCCTACCATCATTAAACTACCTAAACTTCTTTTCTGTTCTTGGACCCTTATTAAAATACTCAACTTTCTTTTCCCTTCTCTCCCTTTCTCCTCTCTCATTAAACTGCTTTTCTTTCTCCCTTCTCCCTTCAACTACTGAATTTCCTTTTCTCCCCTCTCCCTTCCTACTTAATCTATCACACTTATTGTAGCAAAGCGAAGGGTCAAGGACTTGCTCTTCTTATTATCATTTCACTTGCTATTCTGTCATTTCTACTAACAATTAATCATTTTTAACTTTGATCGTACCACTTGAATTCAATACATTTTTTTTTTTAATTCATCATCCTTCAATGACAAGACATAGGTGTCCCCCATTATAACGTAGGTGTTGGAGTTTAAGAAAGCCAACTGCATTATAACAGCCACAATTACTGCTGGGTGGATATGGGCAATATTCGAAGGAAGTAGTTAAAGACAGCTAACATATAATCTATGCTTCCCTGATGTAACCATATGATCCAGTTTCCCTGTCTCATTGGTGGTCTCAAGAAAACAGATCGAACAATAGAGTGTAACTGTAAAAAATGAAAGTGTTCGTTAACTACTGAAATGTTTTAGAATAATCCATTCCATTTTTGCCAGTGTGAATCAAATGTATTTTTAGTGATGAGTGTGGAAGGAAACATTGAGCTTGTGTGCTCAAAGGGAAATTCTATTTTTATTTACTGAGAGAGATCAATAATAGTATAGATAATAAGTTGGAGTCAACCAACCACAAGCCTTATATCACAAACCACGTTATATTGGAGGATGCCTGTGTGGAGTTAAATCTAGGAAGAACAGTCTTACCCCCGAAATTTATTTAATTTTTTGTACCTGAGCAAAATTGGTGTCACTATCAAGATTCCATAATCACTTTCAAATTTACCATTTGAAATGAATTTTATGTGTAATATATAATGTTTTGTTTTTATCTGATGTCAGTTATGCTAAGAAAAGTTACTGTGATATTCAGCTCAATTCCTTGATTACTTGATAAAATTTACCTATAAATATTTCTTTGTTCTTTACCTGGCATCAGCTTTATCAGGTTTTCCCAAAGTGGGGGTTGTGACTCCCAGAGGGTGTCATGTAAAAATTCAGGGCAGTTGTAAGTAAAATCAAGGAAAAAAAATTTTTGTTTTTAATTTTATGTTCCAGTTTACGATCACAATTTATTGCTTATAGCAAATTTACATGTATGTGCAAAATTTAAAGCTTTATCTCTGAATAGTCGAGGCTGGGTGAAGTCTTGATACATAGATGTATATATGATTGTGAGGACTCATGAAAAACTTGAACCCAGCAAAAGTGTTTGAACTGGTTTGCTCTTGGTATTGGTGATTAATAATAACAGAAACAATAACAATTACCTGCACAACAGATGAAATATTTGTGAAAAGTTTTTTTTTCTCAACCTCCAGGTGACTAATGTCTTTTGGAAGCATTTTGTTTTTATTTAGAAATGAAAAGGGGTGAAAAGATATTTAAGTAGTTTACTTGAGGGGTAAGGAGAGAAAGGGAAGTTTTTTAGTTTAATAGGAGGGTAGGATAAGAGGGTAAGGAAAGAAAGTTAGTCAGTTTGCTGAGAGGGTAGAAAAATTTTGGCATATGAATCTTATCCATGTTTGTATAACAATTATATAAAATCATAAACTGGCTACAAAGATTGGAAGGGATAAAGGAGACAATGAGAGATACAGGCATAGGTTGAGAGAAATACAAAGGCGTGAGATAATATCTAGGATTTGTTTCAGTTTAGGTGTCAACAACCTAGGAATTTCCCCATTGGATCAGCTAGTGTATATAAATGTTTAGGCCCATGAATAAGCTAAACCCAGCAAAAGTGTTTAAACTGGTCTGTTATGGGTAGTGGTGATTAATAACAGCAATATGCATAACAGATGAGATATATGTAAAAATGTGGGTTGGGGGGGGGGGTCCTCAACCACCGATGACCAGTGTCTTTTGGCAGCATTTGTGTTGGGGTGATCCATTAATTAGTTACTTCTCTCGCCTTTTGTTGGGCACTAAAATGTTCAAAATTTGATTAGTTGTGTAAAGATAAACAAGCACAATAGGTAAATTTTTGGGGGGGGGGTTAATAATTTTATATTTGAAATTTTAAAAAGTTAGTTTTTATTGTTTTTGTAAAAAAAAAAAAGAATTGATGTGGGTGGCAATTCAAAAAGTTTGTGAAGGCATGATCTATATAAAGTCATCATCATAACATCATTCTTAAACCTATGTAATTTCAGAATAACTTGTTTCTATCATGTACAAATATATGTTTTATTGTTTCTCTTTCTCTAGTCTCAAAGATTTGATCTCTACAAAGAAAAGGCACAAATACTTTTAGAGGTATGTGAAATTTTCAAATATATTTGCTGATATTGAATATCTCACTCGATTTCCAAATTCAACTCTATTCTAATGCTTGTGTTGGGTAAGTCTCTGAGTTGGATTATCTTCTCTTTTGACCAGGTCTGGCAATCTTGGTCAGTATTATGCTTGGAACTTGTTCCTCAATTTGTATATCTCTGCCATACTTCTTTTGTTCTCCTTTGCAGAATGGAACGGCTTATCGGTGTTTCTGTACTAACAAACGACTGGATCTGCTCCGAAGGTCAGCGGTTAGTCGAGGGGAGACACCAAAATATGACAACAAATGTCGTCACTTAACAGAAGAGGAAATCTCTCAGAAGATCTCAGAGAAAACACCCCATGTGATACGATTCAAGGTTGGTATTTGTTCTTTATTTGTTGAGAAGCAATATAAGTATTTTTGTTCTTCTTATACTTTATGCCAAAAAGCTATTATTGATTTAATGTTTTTTGCTGATAAGTGATTTCGCATAACAAATTGCGTAATTATTATTTTTTTTTTTTTCTTTGTAATAGATTATTCATTATATAATTTCGGAGGAGATATGAGGTTGGTCAAAAAGTTTGTTTGGTTTATCAAGGAAAAATAAAAGACGATTTTTTTTTTTTTTAGAATCTCTTCATCAACTTTATTAAACAACATATTTACCATCTTGTTCCTCTATATTCTGCCATCTTTCAGGCCATTTCATCCTCCTAAAACTTTTTACCTTTCTTGAAAATGTTTCTTATTTTCTTTCTTTTTCAACACTTTAGAATCAATTAACAAAAATACAATTTTGACCATTTTTAAGGAAATGCACACTGATGTGTCAGCTGTCAAAACATAATCAAAAGTGATCTTTTTAAATGAAGTTAGTTGAAACCAAACATCTATCAAACAATAAAAACAGAACAAACCTTTTGGCCAACCCAAATATTCTAAGTTTTTTGAAGATGAATTTTTTATACCTTATATCTGGCATATAAGTCGAACCCAAAACTAAAGGGTTGATTCAAGTTTAGTCTTATATTCACTGGATAAATCGACTTTCCAACATGGATTAACAATGTGTCCATCAGATTATCAAGTTCATAGGATCTAAACAGACTCATATGATCTATAAGGGAAATTTCTTGATGCTTAAAATGTTGTCTTATATGCTGACATATATTGTAATCAAATGAAATCCTTCTGTAAAATGATTTCTAAGAATAAGAAAAAGCTGAAATTATCTTGTGTGCTTCTAAATTGAAATTAAATCTTAGATGAGATAATAATTCTGATAATGTATTATTAGTATCAACTTTGTTATAAAAAAAATAATAAAAATTGAAATGTTGCTTTGTGACAGCTAGAAATGACCACTGAACCCTGGGAAGATTTGCTCTTTGGTGCCATTACGAACAATATAGCAGATATTGAAGGAGATCCTGTAAGTCTATTGTTTATTCTATTGAATTATTGTTTGGTCATTCTTTTAATGTTACCACATTGCGAAAAAGACTTTGTTTTATTTATATTAAGCAGTTTCAGTTAAAAATTGATAATGAAAATATTTTCATTAATAATTTTTAACTTACAATCATTTTGTTGCTTTTATTCTAACCGTCTAGGTTGGCCTACTCTCTAACCATTAAGATTGTGTGAAATCATAGAAATATTTTGTATCTCTGGCTCATCTTATATGAATGGCATCTTAATCAATTTGGACACAGAAACCTTATAGTCAGGCTGGGCTCAAATCTATAGCCTTTACTTTTCAATTTTTATTATACAATATGAGATTTCTATAATATGGATTCAGTTGTCATTCATATAAACCAAGCTTTTTGAGATACAAGTTGTGTTTTGATCTTGTTATAAGCTGCTTCTTTATTCCACTTTCTGCTGTTTATTTGCTTCATTGTTTCAATAGTATGACACATATTGAAGATCTTGTAGATCATTTTAATAAGCTTTGAACAATTATTTTCCATGGATTTAGAAGTATCCAGAAGTGTTGGTCTTAATGTTGGTTTTCTATTCTTGAATCTTACTGTGTTTATACTATCACTCTCCTGAAGCTGTATCCAAGAGATACTTTTGAGATGAATAATTATGTGGCTCCAGAAAAAAGATCTCCATTCATTGTTTGTCAAAAACATTGTGAGTTTCAATCAGTCTAATGGAAATGTTCCCAACCTGGAGGACATTTGCACTCATCAAGGGATTCATAGAGGTCTTAGTTCACTCTGCTGTACAGTGTAATAACTTTGTTCCGAAACAGCTGATGAATGCAATCAACTAGGTAAGCTCCTTTCCCTCTTTCTATCATGTTATCATGCAAATAAGCTTCATGAAATTGTTGCCAAAAAACTGGATCAACCATCAGATCAACCCTCTCACAATATTAGAAATAATCTCTGAGTATCTCATGAAGCTGGAGGAGGATATTTCCTAAACCTTTCAATGAGATTTTATCAATTTTTGATCCTTAATTCTTAGGGGTATATGGTAACCTGTCAGAATGCCTTAGGGGTACAGAGAAACAAGAAAGTTGAAAACCCTTTGTCTAATACATGTATTTTGATTTTTTAAAGATTCTGTTTGACAGATTTCCTTCTCTTTTTTCTTTTCTCTTAGATAATTATCAAAACAGACCAATTCCCCACTTATCATTTTGCTAATGTTGTGGATGACCATACAATGGCTATCAGTCATGTCTTGAGGGGTATGGTAAGTAGACTCTATATTGACTCTTTCATAAGTTTCATAAAAGAAAATGTTGATGTCTGTAATTATTGATCAAAGTTACCTACCTTTTAACTTCAATTTTAACCACCATACAAAGGCCCCAAAAGTCATTCAATGACACTAAAAAGTCTGATTTTGGTCCCTTAGTTTGTGTCTGGCAGCATTCACTCTTCATTTTGAAAATTCAGACTTTTCATTGATTGCAGCCTAACGAGAGGTGAGAGAATAACTAATTTTGGTCTCATAACGGCTTCGATTCGATGACTAAACAGACCTGTGTATTTAATCTTGATGTTTATGACCTTTTCCACTTTCTGATTATGACTGAATCGCATTATTTTTTGTACCATTTTTTTTTTTTTCACCAACCACTAAGAATCTTTGTTTTCCTTATAGGAATGGCAGAACTCAACTCCAAAACATATTCAATTGTACAAAGCATTCGGCTGGAAACCTCCCAAATTTGCTCATTTACCTTTGCTTGTAAATAAGTAAGTAATGATTTTGATTTGTTTGCTCCTAGATATATATTTTTAACACTATAACTCCTGTAGGTGTAGTGTGATCAAGCAGATAATGGCTAGGTGGAATGGATTCAAAGAACAGGGTGCAAACTCTGGCTGGGACAGTTTGTGTTCACTTCACATTCGCCCTTTGGGAGAAGCATGATTCCCCCCACCCCACTCCCAGCCTTGGGTAAAATAGCACAGGGTGACGTGCGTGACTCAACTTCAGGCATTCCACACCTCCAAGTCTATTCCACGTATCAACAATGGAAAACATCTAAAATTGAATGAAAGAAATATCTAAAAACATCTAGATATCATTTATAAAATTGTTGAAATAAGCTCTAAAAAGGTAAAAAAAAGTTTGGGTTTTTTCCATGGATTTTGTCAACAAACTAGAAAATTTTGAAAATCCCCCCCCTTCAAATAATAGTGTGGGGTCTGCATTTGAACTCACCCTGATAATGATCTAATTTCCATTTATCTATCAATATAATAATGACAGTCTGATTCTGTTTATCTATATGTGACCTCTTTGTAGCCAGAACAATGCATTGTTGTCAGAGTTATTAGAATAAGATAACCCTTAAACGTTCCATCTTGAAGAATGCAAAAAAATGTCCCAGCAATTTGCAGCTGTCTAATGATAGTGTTGGGTCTTCATTCGTACTCACTCTGATTTTCATCTATCTTGCTATCTTTAATACCAAGTCTGATTCCATTTGTCTGTATATGGTATCCAAAACAGTGCATTTCAGCCAGAGATATTGGATTAATGTGACCCCCCAAAAAACAGTTCTGATCTTATATTGGGGCCAAAGCCCCTATTCAGGCCTTCCACAGGAAGAATCCTGCCTGTAGGTTGGGTTTTCAGCTAGTGCACTAGAACCAACACCTCACACTGATCAAGCATTATACAATGAACATTTTAGATTAGAATTCAACTAATATGTCCTTGGCTACAGATTTGTTGATTCACTTTTGTATTGTGTATATCATTTATAAATTATTACATCATTTGCTTTTCTGAATGTTTTGTTGAATTCCTGTTTGGTACTTGCAGTGAACTATTAACAATTGTCTGTAAAATGGCATAAATCTTCTACAGAGTGGATTGCTTTTTTTTATCAGAGATGGTGCTAAGTTATCAAAGCGGCAAGGAGATTTACATGTAGAATATTTCAAGGTAAGTTTCCAAGTACGATAAATGTTTTGAATGCTTAGTATATTACCATATTTGCCTGTCTATAAGATGAATGGTTTACGTATGGTATCTGAAGGACTACCACTCTCTGCAACTCATCCAAACCCCATTACTGTCCATATCAAATTTCAGCAGACAGGCTCTCCTTGAACACAATGTAATATTAACTTATGTTTTTCTAATCATATGTCCATCTTATATACCTGAATATACAGTAGCAGTAGACTAAAAGTAAAGAGTCATTCATTATCAAATAAATTTTGGGTTTTGTTATGAATTTTAGAAAATGGATGAGTTTTACCTGTACTGTTTTGGGAATTTACACCATTTTCCGTGTCTCCTAAACATGAATTATTGGATTGCTTTTAATATACCTTTTACAGGTGCATGCATCCAGGCATTTAACTGAGTAGACATTACAAATTATGAACTAATTGTGAAGAGAATTTGTTTTACAGAGCAAATTTTGGAAGTGAAAGAGTCATTTAAGGAATTAGAATTTACAAGGGGCAATCGATAAGTTTGTGGCCTAAGGTACAAGGACATGAGTTACACAGTTCCAACTAAATTTAGTTGGACTTCAACACCTTCAATAATTACACCAAAAATATACAAAAGTACCTCATGGCAACAGTAAAGAAGGATGCCCCTTTCCTGCAGCATGATTAAAAAGTGGGCAGCTGAATAGTTCAATTGGTGATATGGTCCATGTTCTCAATGGATGTTGACTCTTGAGTTTGAATTTTCTGGAACAGAAAAAATAAAAAAGTTATCAACTTAAAATATTTGGTGTAATTATTCAATAAGATTGAACTATATACAAATGAAGTTGTAACTAAAATGTATATCAATCTTCCTTTGTTTGTATTGAGTATTCTTCTCTGCCAGATTTTAACTTCAGAGAAAGAATCTCTGTATGAAGAGGGCAGGAAATGCTTTAAGAGTAGCTTGAAGTTGGTTAGACTGTACCAACCTTGCTACACAGAAACATTCATGGGTCACCAAGTGAAAAATGAACTCTTTTCCAATGGCTTGCAAATCAATCTCATGAAACACTGCAATGTGGTACCTGCATAAACTTTGAGAATAATGAACATTTGATTCCAATGATCCAAATGATTTCTTGCTGATTATTGTATATGAGTCTGCCTAAAAAAAAATAATTAGCTTTTATGAAAATCCCTTTTTTTTTTCTTTTCTTTCTTTTTAGAACAAAGGTTACTATCCAGAAAGTATTCTCAGTTTCATCTGTCACGTTGGTGGTGGATTTGGCACTGACCAAACTGCAGGAATGACCCTCACAAACTTAATTGAAAAGGTAAAACTGAATTTTGATGATTAGCTTCTTTCACTAACCAAGAATCCTCTTTTTATTATTAAAATAACAAGTTTGTGTTTAATCATACTTACCTCCCCTTATATTTGAGGTGCATAAAACACAGCCTTTCTTAGAAATTAGTTAACAATAATGTCAGAACCTTATCCTTGATTATGAAGACTTTCCATAAATAAAGAGTCTAAATTTTCGTTCTCCAAATTGTGTCTACAGTTTTCTCTCCATAAATTGAAGAAAACTCCTGGGCGCTTGGAATTGGAGCGGATTGATGCTTTTAATCAAGAATTTCTGGTCCAAAAACTGCAAGGCCCCCAGCGGTACCATCTGCAGGAACAAGCCCGCCTGCTTTTAATCCAAAAATACGGAGAAAAGTAAGTTGAAACTTTGTTTTGACTTTTATATTGATAACATCATGTATATTTTGGATATCTTCCATTTAAATTGAAAATACAATGTGAATATTCCATCAAATACATGCTTTAAAATAGAAGAGATGGATTTTTGATGTTTTTTTTTTTTTTCAAATGGTATTTCATATCCATAGCTTACTCCATTTCAAGATATTAGAAACCATACTGTCAACATAGGTTCTTCAGTTTTTGAGTGAGTCTGGCTGGCTATCTATCATACAGGTCGCACGAATGGAGCTAGAAGGCTGGAAATTTAAACTTTTACTCCTTGTACCTAGAAAAAAATTTTTTTTCTTTTTTTAAATTCCATCAGAAAACTGTTTTTTCCTATGAGGGTTCAATTTACAATGTGAGTGTGTCCTGAATTGATCCGTTAGTTAGTCTGACAGCATTCACATTTGTTTTTGAAATTTCAGATGTTTTTTAGTGATCACTGCCCAAGAAAGGGTGTGAGGAGTGATTTATTCATTGATCAACTCTTTTTCGAATTGATCATCCCCAAACATGACATGCTGCCAAAAAATGATCTCATGACAGTTTCTATTGAGTGACCTGTTTAACTTCAAAGATTTTGTTTCCTTTGACTATTTTAACTGTTGATTCTAATTGAGTCATATACTGAATTTTTTTTTTTTTTTTTTTTTTTTCTTTTTTTTTTTTTTTGGTATTTCAGGTTACTTGAGAATCCTGAAGTAAAATATTTGAAAGGGTATTATTTACAAAATGTTCTTGACTGGGCAAAGGTAAGTTTTTTGGGCCTTTTTCAAGCTCTTTTTTTTATAGTTTTCATTCAATCGTCTGTTCTTATGAATAGTTGATATAGAAAGAAGCTTTACCAGGCAAAGGAAAGTTTTGATCCTCTCTGAACCTTTGTTGTTTAATTAACAACAGACTTTCAGTTTTCAAGGGATCGAATGATAACTTGTTTTGACAGATGACCAGATCATATTTTCAATATGTAAAAAAAGGTCCAATAGTCTGGACAATTTCAATGTGGCATTGTATATCTTGTTTATTCAGACTCATTTCCTCTCTTTGTTTTTCTTATCCACTGCAATCTTCAGCTTTCCTCAGATGTCTCTTGTATTTTCAAATGTTGAAACTTGATCTGAAGAAGCATATGTTTCCCCTACCATATACATTACATCCTGTGTCCCTCCTTGGGATATGTCCCCATCCATTCTGCCTATATGACCCCTCACAGAATGTCTTGCATATCTAAACCATGTGTTGAACTTATGACTTTTTAGCAATCTGAATTCTCCAGCTTTCTGATTTTTTTGCGCTAAAGGACTCTTAGGTTATAATTTTTTTGAAACCTCACTTTCATCACCTGTTTTTTCTCCTTAATTAGTTCCTACATGAAGCAAAATAAGCACAAAAAGTCAATGGGGAACCACAGGTTTTATCATCTGGAGTTGTTATGTTATGCTTTGTAGTGACTGGATCATATTTGCAATAAACCATAAAAGGCTAGAGTAGAACCTCTGCTTAAAAAAAAGATTATCCAATTTTTTTTTTTCTTGAATTATTTTCTGTAGGGATCTCAAACTAAGAAAAAACATGTTCCTTTTTAATTTTCAAAGGACAGCTTGCTCCTCAAAATGTGTCTGTTCTTGATATCTGGTTTGACAGAAGCCAAGGATGGCATCAATTTGCTCTACCATTTGTTGTTATCATCTATGCCTGGTCTGCTGATTGGATGATTTCTGTATAACATGTGCTGCTGTTTTCAAATGTCTAATGTTGTTCAATGTCTATCTATTATTTTAGTTTCATTCCATGAAGGTTGATGTAACTCTCTATCTTCACGCATGGTCAGTCAATCCTGATTTAAAAGCCTCTCCCCAAATTACAGCTTTTGTTCCTCATAGTTGTAAGGAACAGCTGTATTCCATGCCAGAACTGAATAGAAAGAACCAGAGGCCAGGTATCTACATAGAGTGAAATCACATCCTGTTGTTGTAGAGATCAGATTCTCTTGATTATCTCTGCCGTATCTCTAATGTTGGTTGAGTGGTTGTAGCCAATTTTCAATTATCTTCTAATTGTCAGTGATTACTGCTGGTATTATGTGTGTGCATAACACATGCCTTGTCAGGTTATGTTTCAGCATTTTCAAAATACGACAGACTCCTGAGACAGGCCAAAGAGTACAATAGTCCAAATGTTGTAATAAAAAAAACAAGTCTTTTGTTAGCTTTCAAAGAGTTGTTTCGATGATTGAAGTCATTTTTGTTGTAAATTAGACCTTTCAATCGATTCATTCTACAGCCTTCTTCAAGTGTACTATCCCAATACAATGGTAGTAAATGGAATTTTTCTCCAATGGTAGCAACACTTATAAAATAGGATTCAGGTGATATCTCTGTCTTTCCATTTTAGGCCTTTGTTTCTATACCTTGTCTCTGTTGCATATCATTTGAAAAATCCTTTGAAACCTAATGACCCTTCTCAAAACAAAGTTTTTTGTGGTTGAAAATTTCACATTATACATTTCTATTTTTGAACTAGTCAGTGATCTGTCAATTCGCTGACAGTTATCATAAGTGTATGAATGAGATTTCATGGAGCTTGTATAAATGAATCACTGTAGTCTGCGTGTGTACCAGACAAGAGAGAGGAATCTGTAACCCGCTTGGTTAGTTGATTGGGTGTCTTAATTGTGGGGCTACGTTGATTCAGTATTGGTAAAAAAATATTGCCAAAATTGATCTATTGTTTTCAGGGTTAATTCAACCGTAACTTTAATGACATCATGTTAGATCAACTGATCATTGTCTTTAAGCTATATATATATATATATCAACCAATTATTTTTTTTTTTACCTTCTACCTTTTCCTCATTATGACATCTACTCATTCCTCTAATTTTGTTTGTTTTAAAATACAGGCCTCTCAACATAAATATGACAGACATGGCTCTTATTTCATATTAAAATACAGGCCTCTCAAATCAACATAAATGTAATTGACATGTGTTGGCGACAAAAGGATCAACTTCTGGCTGCTACTGATACTAAAAGTATGATAGACACTGATCTTTATATATATATATATATATATATATATATATATATATATATAATGATTATGAACTTTGAAACAGACAATTGTTATTTGAGATTGTTGAAGAACTTACTTTTGCAAATTGAAAATTTCTGAATTCTAAATTTGCAAGAGGCACCAAGGAACTTTCACGGATCCTGGGTATAAAAATAAAAAAGTGCATAACACTTATTTGCTTGCCACAATTTCAACCCAGCTTCTTTTTTTATTAATTTTTTTGTAATATATTTCCAGACAAGAATCTTCAAAATGGAAGATTTGTTATTACCTGAATTTGAATTCTTGTGGACACCTCCATCGGCTGACTCTGCCCGGAACCTTATGTCAACACCATTCAATGCCTCGAGCGTATTACAGTCAACCATTGATCTTCTAGACAATGTCACGTCAGATGCTGGAGAAGACATTTCCAAACTTCTTAAGAATCATGCAAAGATTTTGCGCGTCAAATATCAATCTTACATGCAACTTTTACGCACAGCAATTAGTGGAAAAAAGGTGAGACTTCAATATTTTAATATCAGGGGACATAATCCAAGCTTTATCTCCGAGATTTACCCCCCCCTAAAAATTACATATTTCTCATTGATTGATAAAACATGGAAGTTTATGTAGGTATATACTCCTAGAATAAAAGACATTTAAGTAATTCTTAAAAAGCTAGTTTCATTGGCTTGAATGATCATTGTTTCAATTCATTTTCTTTTTTTGCCTCTGTGCGTGAGATATGAAAATATTAGACAAGGTTGCCAAAAGGTTTGCTGTTCCCTGCAATAGGCCTTGTAGATTTTTAGAGCCTTGGAGAAAGTGTGGAAGTCCAATCAGTGATTGAAATTCTTGTTGTGAAGAGATGTAAAAATCCTCAGCTCTGTGGCAGGGTTGCCAGACTGGGAAATAATCCCAATGTCATTTCCATAACTTACCCAACTCAGACATTGGAACAGCTTCGAATTTGGAGAGGAAGGTTTTTTGTTATTACCTGAGTTTATGTAATATTAGGTGAAAAATTGCCAAAATTGATGTTTTGAGGGGTAATACAAGAAAAATTCAACTTTAACTTTGTAACACTATTTGACCAACCAATTATTATCTGAGTTGAAGCCAATGAGCATTATTTAGACACTAGCCTACCCAATCTTTTTGAGTGAAACTGAGGTGATCAATAAAAAAAAAATTGGAGAAGGAATAAGTTACTTCTCTCGCCTTTTATTGGACGGTGATCACCAGAAAAAGTCTTAATGTTCAAAAAACTTTTCACTGTCATCTAGATTATCAATATGTAACAAGGACAGAATCTTGGATTGGAAAAATGAAAGATAGAAAATGACAAGCCTGGCAGCTACAAGGTCAACTCAAACTTCTATGATGACTGAAGATAATTACTGCAACTTTTCTACTGTATATATGATAAATAAAATTTTTTTTTTTCAGTAGAGATGTATTTATTTATTAGAATAAAATAAGCCCTACCTATCTGGAAGATAGATTATGTAGTTATGTAAGATTTGTCTTTTCAGCTGAGTTGGTAAGACACCAGCCTACCAGTTAGTTGTGATTTTTTATCAGGGTAGGGAAATGTTGATTCATGTATTTATTTATTTTTTAACTCAAATTTTGGTAAATATGTAAGACTTGTCAATTTAGTTCAGTCAATGGGAGTTTATCAATCAGTTGGTTATGATTTCAAATCACAGTTGGCAATTGTTCCCCTAAATTTGGTGAAGAGTGTTCTTGTTACAGTAGAAAGTAAAGTCAACTCAAGGTTTGGATCGGAGTTTGAAAAAATTAATCCTGAAAAATTATGTTACGCAAAACACGTAATTGAATAAAATGTTTCTATAATTTTGCTTTTCTTTTCAGGAAGGACCTGGGGTCGGAGAAATGATTGAACTCCTTGGCCCCCAAAGGACAATTGAAAGGCTGAGGTTGTGCCACCAGCGGCTTGAACAGGCAAAGAAAATAGATTATGACAATGCACTCTGAATAACAAAAAAAGGATTAATTCTATTTTCAAAAAAAATGAGGGGGGGGGGTTCTCAACTGGACTCTATATTTATTAATTGGTCACACATTGGTAATTGTAATAAATCCTGTGTTGAGTAAAGCAATATGTTCTCGATAAGCCTTTTTCATAATTTATACAAGTATAAGGGGACAGGGCCCAAGAAAGCATACTGTGTTATAACCAAGTTGCAATAACTAGTTGCCGATTAGCTATTTCAGAGCTAGACCTAGTTTCAAAATAGCCACCGGCATTACATTATGAACCATGCCATAACAAATTGGTTTTAACAGAGACCTGAAATAACATTTTCTGAGGACTGTGAACTTCTGTTTAAATAACATGTCATCTTCCACATCCAGGTAAAAAATATCAGTAACTTCCACAACTTAGGTTCTTTTTATCCTTCCAGACATGGTGTCACACAGGGTTGCCAGATTTGAACAGATGGGGAGATAATCCGAGCTTTATCTCAAAGACTCAGCTAACACAAGCTTTAGAGTAGCTGTGTATTTATTTTGGTCTTGTATACAAGATCTGAAGATCATACCATAATATATAAATAAAAAATATAAGACTGGTAGGATTTGAGGTGTGGTGTAGACAGACTGGTATTGAATCAGTCATTTGAATAACTTGATTTCCAAATTTGATGCTAGTCTGGAGGCAAAGGTTCAATACCCATTTCTATCGGTTGACTAACCAGACCGGTCTTTATTTTTGTTGTTTCAGCTGGGGTGACTTTTTTCGTTTAGATTTTTTTATATATATATATATATATATATATATATATATATATATATATTAGTAGGTCACTAGTTCAAAGCTATGACTTTTACACCATCTTTCAGATAACTTGTTTATTCTATTACAAAAGACCAATTCTACACTTTTTTAGCTTCAAATAAAAAATAATTGAACTACAATTTAAAATAATTTTTCCATTCAAGACATGGTATGAGTACAAAAGTGTGAGGAGATATAGTATTGGTTCAAACATAAACCAACAATATAATTGTTAAGACAAATAATTAGAAACTAAAATCAGTTTAAACATTGTCCCCCATTTGAAGACCTTTTGCCAATGTTGGAGTGAAATGTTTTTGTACATGACTGTACACAACAGTGGGGTAATCACAATTGCTTTGTCAAGGTTGGGCAATGTGTTCTCTGAGTAACTATGGTTTGTGGCTTCAAATGTTTCAACCTGGCGTCTCATAGCAGCTTTTACCATGTTCCTGTAAAACATTACCCAATTTAGGAAGCACAGAGTTTCACTTTGAAATTCTTTTTTTTTTAAATTGAAGCTAAAATGGTGCAGTTTTGATTCAAAGAATATTTTGATATCTTCAACTTGGTAGAACCACTTACCAGGCTTTGTTGAAACATTCGTTTCTCACTTAAAAAGGATTAACCAGCTTTTTTTTCAGAAAAAAAAAAAAAAAAAAAAACCTCCCATATTACGCTTTAGTTTTTAACATTTTCCAAACTATTCAAAATGGGACATTTTATTTGTATTGAATGGTTCTCTACTTTTTATAAAAATTCACTATAATCGAGGCAATGTCAGGTCATCCATCAAGTTTTCCTGGTGATTAATTCAATAAAACTGTACATGAAAGGAATATATATATATTCTTATTTACACACAACGACCTGAGTTATACCCTATACACTGCGATACGAATTCAGATGTTTTCCATCTAGATATTTTTGGTGTCAAAATTTGCTATTTAGATGATTTTTGATATATTTGATGTAATATATTCCTAAGATTTTAGATATATATCTGGATAATCTAGATGTTTCAAGATTCAATTTTGACGTAAATTTACACAAAGTTGGCAACACTGCCCTTGCAAGATCTTCACACAAAAACTATAGTCAAAGTCTCAGGCTTCTTGAGAATCTAGATGTTGATAAACCCGACAGAATGAAGCGCTCCAAAAAGGGGTCTAAAAGAGAATGGATACCAAATTTCAAGCCTAGACAAAAAATGGTATGGCTATGAGTACTGGATCACACAAATACATTATATACACACATGTATAAAAAGGATAGAACCCTTTGCTGGTTAGGGTTGTTCAACTTTCAAAAACATTTTAAAGACAAAAATGTTCTTCAATTGGATAAGGCTGCAACAAAATAACTCAAGACAATGACAAGAAATTCAAGTTTTGATGCAAAAACGTTTTCTGTTTTTTATTATTTAATATTTGGTATCTTTCAAAGCAATTCGTAGCAACAGTTGGAGAGCAAAGGGCACTCATCACACTGGTAAGTCAATTTGTAAGTATTATTACATGTAACTTTTTTTCTTTTTTTTTTTTTTAGAGAAGGAAAAATTATACCACTTTATTGGGAGGGGGGAGGTTTTAAAAAAATGAAAAATGGACCAACAGAGTTCGTAGCTGAAAATTTATACAACATAGAATTTTTTTTTATTTTTTCATTTTTTTTTTTTTTACATCTAGAAAGCATATGCCGCATTAGTTGATAAGCTTGATGTCACAACAGATTAGCTATAGCCACACGATATGGTTTATATTTGGAGAAAAAAAATAATAAAATAAATAAAACGATGGGATGAAGTATGCAAAAACTGAATTTCGACAAAAGAAAAAAGATCAATGAAGTCATCTCCACGACACAGTTGCCGGATTTAGACAGAAGAGGAAGATAATCCAAGCTACAGCTCTTGGGTGGAACTTCGATTATCTCCCCTTGCAGCCCAAATCTGGCAACCCGGCCATCTTTGATATCAAACGATGATTTGGTGTCATATTGTGAAAGGGTTTCATAACCAATATTTGTCTTGACTGACTCATTATGGCACACACTTAGCAGAATCTACTAACCCACTGTACGTACAGATTGATTCATTTCTACTTCATTTGGATAAATTTCAGAATATTAGTTATATCTCTCTAATCGAACACCATGGTCTAGCAAGTTCCAAGCTCCAGCACATTTTGACTCTGCTGTTATAAGTTTGAGGATCCACCCCTAGATTTCTTCGAATCTGCTCTTTTAAACTGCAGATTGAACCTCAATTTGGAGATAAAAATACAAGAATTTTTGAATCCAATGATTAGAATCAACATTTTTCAATAAAAATCAAATTTTATGAAGACTCCTTATAAATATACAAATAAAATAACTTGAAACATAATCAAACCATTAACAGCAGTTGGAAACGTAAACCAAACCTTTCAACTGTGAAACTCGAATTAAAACTGAATTGCAATATCCCTTCTTTCAGGGCGGTTGTGATTTGCAGCCAGGATTTTTTGCACAACTGCATAAAGTCCTGCTATTTTCTTATGGTCAGGGTTGGGCATATGTTAACATAGGGGACGGTCCAGCAATGGCCAAGTCCCAAGTTTACCAGATTAAAGAGCTACAAATTTACTAGACACTGCTTATCTCCCTTCTATTTTTAACATTAAAAAAAAAACAAAAAAAACTTATACTTGAAAAAAAAATTGTTTCTTTAAATAAGCTAAAATTTCTACAGCCAAAAGCCAGAGCTTTGTCTTCCATATCAAGCTATAGAAATATTTTTTTATACTTTATTTTTCAATGATTGTCAATAATACGAAAAAGCGGGCAAGTATCTGTGTTAGAAATGACCAGGGACGAACGTGATTGCTTTCCCAATTGCCAAACCTAACCCAATCCGAACAAGCAATATTTTAGAAGAATGAAAACAATTAGGAATCGAAAGCTTGCCATGAATGAGCAAAAATGAGACAATCACTAAAAAATAAACATGGTAATAAAGATGAAGAAAAGCTTAACCGGTTCCTTTTAGAAGCTTCTGATGTTGAACTTTAGTTCTTAAGAATTTTCAAGCTAAAGATTATCTTTAATGAAATATACTAATTGTATTGAATGTTTTTGTGTAAAATCTATAGAACACATTGTAGCCACCCCAGTAAAAACCAAAGATGACGTAACCTATATGTCACAAATATCTCCTCTGTCCATTATGGCATGAGGCAGAACACAAGATGAGCACTATTTTTGAAACTCATTTTCAACTGTATTTCCTTATTTCTGATGAAGCCAAATAGGCAAAACAGGTAAAATAATATTTATAACAATTTGGAAAATTCAACTTGAATTGTATTGTACGTGCTTTGTATAAAAATTCAAAAATAACTTAAATAAACAAAAGCAGCATCAATTTTTTTGGTTAATTATACAAAAGGGGGAGAAATATGTGCTTACAGATTATATAATAAGCAAAGAGTTAGCTTGTTATTGCCTGGTAATTTGACATGCAAAGTCTATGACACTCGTTAGAGTCTTATGGTTTCAGAATGTGAGGAATGAATGATACCATCTGCCAATGAAGCAAACAAATCCCCCTCCTTCAGCATTGATCGCCCATTGAAGGCTAAAATGTTTCCAACCTAATAAGTAAACAGCCTGGTTATCCTGCAGAGGATGTTTATGAGGTTGACCCAAAGAAGCTTGGATGGAAACATTCCAAAGGGCAACAGAGACAATACTGGCTGAACACCATTATCCAGGACCATATCAAAATGCCTCTGTACCCAGCAAGGAAACAGGCAATAAACAGGAACCAATGAAGAAGGATCAGTTGAATTTGTTAAGTTGGAGCCCCAGCAAACATGAATAGACTTAAAGACAAACTTTTTTTCAAAGATGAAGAAACAAAGAAACAAGAAAATAAAAATAAAAAATAACAATACCACATTAAGGGTACGGATTTTAAAAGCTATAGACTAACCGCTTGGGAAGAGGGCTCTTTGCTTTGATTTGAAACCAATTTTTCCTTCACTTACTTTCACAGTTGAGCTCAGTTTGTATGGATGTCAAAATTTAACTGATCACCAAATACAAAAAAAGAACTTCTACTAGCTTCTAAATTCCAGCCAAGTTGTTGTTGCAGAGTTACAAAAAAGTCATGAGCCAAAATTCCCAATTTATTCAGATATTTTACTTCCCACTTTATTTTGAAAAATAATCTCAATTCTGATACCAAATTCAACTACCAATTCTCTTAGAAGTTTAATAATCCCACCTCAACTGAACTGAAACTGGCTTAATTATGTGAATAACTGCAGTCAAATAAGCCGTTTTCAAGTACATTTTAAATAGTCACAAACATAGGAAATATATATGATTATCAGATTCACCTCCTTGTCTGATGTTTAATAATATATTTATGAACAATAAAAAAGCTCTTTTTGGAAAAAAAACAATCCAACTTTTTCCATCATTAAAATGATAGAATATCTATAATTATATTACTTTTAAAAATGACACAATAAGTGATAGAAACAGAAATATTGTTAAATGAAGTCAAGCCTGAAACAATCATTTCAATGAATTATATCAACTATTTAAACTTTAAATAAAAATTAGCCCCTCTTCAAAGTACTAGAGATGTACCGAGCTATGAAATTACAGAGAAAAAATAACTAATAAACTTCAGATATGTAAAAAAAAAACTAAGAATAATCAGCCCTATGATATTTTTTTCCTCAAATGGAGACCATAAAACAGAAGACAAAATATTGACTTTCAGTATATTTTCCAAAATAGGGAGAAATTCAAGATGTAAAATTACTTTCAAAATACTAGTCTGACTAACATTAAACACCTAAATTCATAAATTGTAACCAACATAGCTAATCTGCTTGTTGCATGAAATGTGAGATTTATAAAAGAAAATGTCTAATCTATAATGATTTTAAATGGAAAAATGCTTGTGTGAGCTTGTAAGATAAATACAATTTTGAGATTGGTACTTAATATGAATGATCAGCATGACACGCTACTTCACATTACTTAATGGAGTCATTAGTTTTGGGAGAGTCTATTAACAGGACAGTTCAAGATAAAATATTTCAAAGACAAATCCTAAATGTGATCCAAATTCCTTCGAACGATGACTCATATCCAAACTGTGATGTTTCAAGCAGGAGGTGTGTTCCTGTGTATCCCAATCACAGAAGCCATTTCAGTTTACAAGAATTTCAACAATGTCTTATTCAAAGCATTTACTCACTTTTTAAAATTCAAACCTCTCAAAAATGACACTACCTGTTGTGGCAAACGTATGCTAACTTCAAGTCCAACAATAACATTTTGTACAAGAGATTTTCTAGAGTTCACAATTGCAAAACATACTTTCTAAATATAACACACTCTTTTTGAAACATTTTCCCAATTTTTCAGACTGAAATCTCTCAAAATTAACACTGTCTGACTTATCAAGTCCAACAATCATTTTTTGTGCAAGAACAATTTCTACAATTACTCAATCAATAAGCCTAATTCATTTTTAAGTAAATTCACCTCGAGTGATTCCTAGAATTTTAAAGAATTAGAATTTTCTTAAATTGTCACTTTTTTCGGTGGTTCAAGTCAGAAATGATGTTTCATTGAGGTTTTTATAAGTCTTCAGTCAGAAAGCAAATTCTTCCAAGATTCACTCATTTAGAACTTTGAAACAGTAATAAATCTATCTTTCATAAGTCAATAATGTTTTTGCACAACTCTCATATTCTTTGGTGTGATTTTTCCAGACAAAATTTGTATGGCCTACTGGAAATAAAGCTTTTTCATTTCCACCCCAAGACTGGGAGAGCAGCTATCACAGATAAGGGAAAAAGGACTTGTTATTTTTTTTTTTTCGGTTACTTGTTGTAGTGGCATCCATATTTGTCAAGAGAGGTGGAAGCTCTAATTTGGGGCTGACAAGAAAATGCCAAGGGAGATAACTCTTACCCAAGAATGGCTTGACTACTGATAAATAGCTAAGACAAAAGCACAATTATCCAAGACTGTCAATTTACAAGGGAATTAAGAATCGGATGTTCATGAAGGCTACAAACAAGAATATGCCAGAATCACTGGACTGTTTAGGAGTTGGAGTTTAGAGTTAGGATAAAACAGCCAAGGCACATAAATATAGATACATCAGTTATTAAATACACTTTTTAAATTATTTGTAAAGGAACCCAGGTGTCTTAGAAATTAAAACCTACCTAAAAGTTGGGGTGGGAAGAATATTCCAGGTCCAATCTTAGAATTTGGAAGAACATGTTTCAGCACCATGAAAATTAGAAACGCTAGTAGGAGAGTTCTGATTTCCACCAGAAATTTCAAATTCAAAGATATATGCACACGTTTAAAATTCAGGAAAAACAAAATACAATTTTTTAAAAAAGCAAATGAGATAAAATATAGATATCTTATTTTTCTTTTTTTTCTGTTATCTTAAGAGTTGATATATGTGATTATGTACTGCATGTGTAAGCAGGATATCAAATGATATCACAATGCTTCATGTGTGTTGGTATCATTATCATAATAAAGTAGACACTCTCCATACACATAGTGGTGTTTGGATGAGCAACTGCATGTAGATATTTCTTATACACATGTGTACATGGACACATATACAATGTATGTATATTTCAGGAATAGGTTATAATTTCCATTCTCTGCCTGCTTCGAGGGATGATTCAATAGACAGACATAGTATTGCTATGGAAAAATGTGAAGAAGATTTTCTTGAACTTTTAGAAGAGGAAAGGGAAGAGGAGAAAAGAAATGTTAGTTTTCATCATTTTTATGCTTGATACTTTTTTTTTTCCTTTTTAAATAGAATTCTATTAAAACATTATTAATGGCTTCTATTTTTTTTAAATACAGTCCAGAAAAAAAAAATCTGAATAAGAAAACATTGTGTAAAATGAATAAAATACAGTTCATTGCTTATATTCTTTCCGTTTTCTTCCGGCTGTCTGAATATTAAAAAAAAAAAAAAGAAAGAAAAGCTTTTGCTTTCTTTCTTTTTCTTTTTACTTATCTGAGTTTTTAAAAAAAAATTGACAAGAAACGCGAACCAAATAATCCAATGAAGAAAGTGTCCCTTTGCTCAAATGAATGAGGCAAAAAATGTTTTTCACACTGTTACAGTTTAAGTATTTTTTTTTCCAAGTCCTTTTGTCTCCTCAAAATTTCTACGTTTGCTTCAAACTTGAAAATGGTCCCTAACTTCCCTTGTGTAATTTTATTTCAAGTTTCATTTGTTTCAAGTTGTTAATTTCATTATTTTAGTTTTATTTTGTAAAGTCTTGTTACTTTCCGACAATTTTAAAATGAAACCAAAATTCTTTTTCTAATGATGGTTCCTCAGTACTAAACTGCAACAAATGGTGAAAGCAACTTCTGCTTCTCACGGCTTTCTGACTGTCCCACTTACGGAGTGCAGGCTTTAGTCTTTGAAGCATTTGCTCCTCATCTGCTCAAAAGGAAAGGCAGGCCAGGGATGGTTTGTTTTTTTTGTGTGTGTGTGTATGTGCGTGTTTTATTCTTCCATTTCATTGTTGATTTTTTTAAATCTTTGTTTATCAAATCCCCACGCCAAAAACTAATCCTTTGATACAAAAACTACAGATCTCAAGCATTGACAGCATCCATAGTGCCAGCATGAGGCAATAGAAGTCATTTTGGGGGGCTTTCAGGGTTTTTTTTTTTTAATCCATTATATGAGCAGGCCAGTCATAAGCCATATCTGAGGCCCATACAAAATGATCTTCACTTTAAAAGTGTCAACTATAGATTTCACTGGTTTCATCGCTTAGTTTTAAATTGAGTTTCATTTACTTTTTTTTTTTCTCTCTCTCTCTCAGATGCAATGCTGACCCCCCCAGTGCTGTTCAACGTTTGGACTTTTTTCCTGTGAATGAAAACCAGCTACGTTTTTTGTGTCCAGATGGATGAGGCGGTCCTTCCATCATAGTGGTTGGGTTTGTGATTCCTCGGGGAAGAGTGGCATGTGCTGGAAGGTTTTTCCAGATTTCTTGCTGGTAACGAAATGACATGGAGGAATTCTTTTTCAGTAATTTTTCTGCAAAAAGAAATGAAAGAAAATATTTTAGTAATTTGACTTGAACATAGTAACTTTGATGAGATGGAAATACTTACGTGAACAATGTTTTCAAGACTTTTCAACATCCTAAATGCAGAAATACCTTGAAGAGTGTGGTTTTGATTTAGTATTATTAAGGTACTATGGTAGAAATCGATGTAATTAAATAAAACTGAAAGAAAACATTAAGTTATAACAAGACCTTGAATGTTACTGTTTTGAACAAAACATAAAATTTTGGAACATATGAATCACACTAATCAAGGTATACTTGCATCTTCTAGAGGAAATATTGTCAAATATTATAAAAAGAAATCTCATATCTTTTTTCGTGTAAATTTCAAGTCAAAGTTTGCTTTTATATGTTAGAAGATTATAGATGGACATTGTTTATTTGATAACTAAACTTGATTGTATTCACTGAAATTCTTTGGTATTTTAGATTGGATGTCATGAAGATATATTAGAGTGACCATGTTTATTCCTTAGAACCTGTTGAAGAGATAGAAAGAGAGATTTGAAGAAAGAGAAAGAGGACAAGATAGGAGAGAAAGAGAGTGAGACAGAAAGAGAAATAGGAACGAATCAGAAAAAATGAAAAATAATGTATATATCAGATTATAAAACAAATGGTTTGCAGGGGCATTTAGAGGTGGATGATAACTGTTCAGTGCAATTCATCCAATCCCCATAACTGACCCCTAGTCATAATACCAGCTCATTGATAATATTTGGATTGCTTTTTTTTGATGAAGTAAATGTCCATCTTATATACCTGCATATATGATAAAAGTGAGAGACCATGGGTTGAAAGAAAAAAAAAAGCATAATAATACAACTGCTTCCTGAAGTATTTTGGTTTATATCAAGGGAGTGATACAAGTTACATTTGGTTGAAAAAGTTTTAAATACTGATAAATATAAAAATATTGACTAAAAAAGTTATGATTCTATAAAATAAAAATAAATTTGTTTAGGGGTAAATATATGAAATTAAAACATTGTATAATAGGTAAGTTTTTTGTAATTCTCATTTAAAATGTTATTCATTTCACAAAAAGCAAAATAAAATAAATGAACATAAAAATTGATAGCAACAATAAATAAAAATAAGATACACTGAACAAACATTTTGTTTCAATTATAGACAAATCACATGGAATGAAAATGATGTTTTTCAATTTTTCATAATTTAATGTCTTCCATGATGACTTGTAACTATTAAGAGTTATTCCATACAGACAGATGCACATAATGACAACAACTATAATAGATGCAAACATAGAATGATGAGAATGAAAATGGTTAAAACAAATACGACGAACAATACATTGATGGCAGACAAACATTTGGACGAACAAACAATTCATTGATGGAAGACAAACAGATAAATGTATGGGCAGACAAACAATTCATTGACAACAGACAAACATAATTGAATGGAGAGACAAACAATTCATTGATTGCAGACAAACATAAGTGGATGGACGGACAGACAAACAATTCATTGATGGCAGACAAACATAAGTGGATGGATGGATGGACGATCAGGAAGGCAAATGGTAGGGTCATGAAAAATCTGCTGGCCAATTTGTAAAAATGCAAGAGAATTCAGATAAGCATAAGAATAAAAATTATTTTACTAAAATTTTTATAATAAAGTCTAAATAATAAAACCAACATTTTGTATTTCAAGTTGACTTCAATTCTTGAACACTATAATGCTATTCAGGAAATTCTATATTCAAATTTTTTTTTCTTCAACTCCATGAAGAGTTTTTAAAGAGACTGAAAGTGAAAAGTCAGTTCATCATTTTAATCCTGGAAAAAGACGACCCCCCCCCCCCGAAGAACACTTTATATCCAACAGTGACACTGCTAAGTATTACCAGCCATTAGTAAGTTTTTATTTTGCAGGGGGAAAAAATGAATTTTTATTCTATAGCAAATCAACTACAGAAGACATAGAAGTATCATTTTATATAGGCATTATTTTTCATCACCTTTTATGACCAAACTGTAGAATTGGTTATACACCAAATTTTGTTTATGTTCTGAGGAAAAGCATGAATCTAGAAGTTACTGTTCCCATGATCATGCTAAGATTTCAGGAGGATTCTTGAATTTCTTTCAAATCAAGAAAATGAAACCTATTGATAATTACTTCAACGGAACAAAGCTTACCAAGTTAGATGTGTGGATGTCATCGAACTGACACATGTCCTAGTGCAGTGGTCCCAAAGCATGCACTACTGGGCCACAAGGAAATGATAGGATTTGATATTTCTTTATAAAATGAAAATGATTTCTTTGGATCTTGACATTAAATTTGTTAAATAAACCCTTTTAGAAATGAGATTGAGTCCATTAGCTAATGATAGGCTGACTTATCACCTATATTCCAGTCGTAATTATCACCCACCTATCTCCTATCCACAAGAACATTGTCAATATTAAACTGGTCTGCGATGCAGAAAAGGTTTGGGAGTGTATGTAATGATATAAAAAGTTAAGCAGGTCTAGTAACATGCCTGGCAGTCACAAGTTCAATCCCTGGAAAATTCATATACTCTGGTTCAATGGAAGAAGCAGACAAGCAACATTACAAGGACAGATTAACTAGGAAGAATTAACTGATATGAGATATCCTCGGGCAGCAGAATGAAAACAATCTACCCCTGTGGATTAAATAAAGGTTACATACTATAACAGGTACAAATAGTGAAATTATGTTTTACTTCAATTCAGTTTCAAAATTCAGTGAAGATCAGTACCACAAAGATCCCTTAGTAAAGATCCATCTTCTCAATATCACTAAGTAAGGATTAGTACCACCCAATTTAAGATTGGCACCACCAGGGTAAGAATTAAAGGTAAGAATAAACAAAAAGAAAAATTTTATGACAATTCATTGAACTTCATTTATTTCCTAACCATCATGGGGCTTGGATAGATCTTGGGTATACTCCAAGGTAGGCAGAACTGCACTGGCACCCTGTTTAAAATGTAGCAAGAATGATGATTGTAACAATACTAACTTAAACAAGTAAATAATGTTGTGATAACGTCACACAACCAAGTGCAGATTACTACCATCTGATTCAGACCAAGTACAGATCAGTATCACCAAGAAGAAAAATGGTCATAATCTTTAGTGTAAATCTCTTGTACACTGTTGGGTATCAGAATACGGACTCACGTTCCACACATGGTCAGTGTCACACAAACACAGTGGGTATCCAACTCAGAGCCTGACCCCCCCGTACATGTATACACTGCCACAGCTACAATAAGAGAGAGTGAGTATCCACTACAGGGTACAGGGGTCGTAACTTGCACGCCTGACTATTCAAGGGCCGAAGACGCTACATTTTCTTGACCCCAAAATGCTTGTTAGTAATACAAGTCAAGATGTAAATGACAGTCTACAATAAAATCCAACGAAAGTCCCAATCAGCAATCAGAATTACAAACACGATGCTGGCAAACATTTTAAATAAAACATATTCATGATACATGGTGGAAAAGATAAAATGAGATCAAGGAAAATTTTGCAGAGGATGGGAGAAAATCATCAGTGCAGTTCATGACCCAAAGCAAGGAATGTTCCAGAACTGAAAGCTTTTCTTTCCTAATCCAAGCAGGATTACCATAAATAGCATCATGCATTCTCAAAATGGTTGAAAGCATGCTCATGTCACTAAGGAATGTTGGATTCAATAAACTGGTCTCCGGTACCTAAGTACTGTAGATACCTAAAATATCAATTCGCGCAAGCGGTTATAACAACAACCTTTTGGAAAAATAAATGTATTGGATTTCATCTGAGTACGGGTTGCTAGTTGACTGAATCCAACAAGTGGTGACCCTGACATGATTATATGATTATTCGTAGTTTGAACTTGATTTGCATATGCGCGTTTCTATTTTTAAATGCCACCAACAAGAAGATGACAAAGTTTTGTAGAGAAACTTTCAGAAGATAAAAAGATGGATTGTCCCCACTCTTATTTGAAGTTAGGCTCAAAATGAATTTGTAAGCATCATCATGAACAATGATCGAACAATTCCGTAGTACTCCCTAGGGTGGGGATTTAAAGTCAAGAAATAGTGTGGGGGGGTGCAAGGGTCAATTGATATCTCCATCCTCATGTACTTATAGATTGTACAATTATATTTTGAGTTATGGAAAAATGCCTAAATTCTGAAAAATTATAAAAATCTAATTTCCAGTGCATCATATTTCATTGGCCCCTTTTTGGAGAATGAAATATATGCCCTAAAAGGGGTCGGTAGTCCAAAAATGTTTGGGGAAATACTACTTGAATTTGATAGGGCTTTTTTTTTAATTATGGTAATATAAAAAATACAACAAAGTATTCAAAATACATTATCATACACCAATTTACTTTGACTAATGTCCTCATCTTGGTTGTTATAGCCACAACAGCTGTTGCAACTCAATTTGATAATGCTGTTCAATTTGTTTGGAAAGAATCATAAGGGGTAAACAAACAATAATGAACCAGGAATCAAGGGAGACAACTGAACATTGACAACTGAAAACGGGAATAGAACAAACCACAAACATTAGCAACAACAAAACAGTATATTTACATATGACCTTTAAAAAAAAATGAATGATAACGTTTATCTTTCAACTATGGTAAAATGCAGTCAGTGCAAAATTTATGGAACTAAAATCAATCAAGGAATGGTTGATCAGTGTTTAGATCTATAGTCTCAGTCATGCCCTGTTTGAATGAGCTGTAAGAACATCATTGTCTCTTCATTATTGTTAGGGCAATAGGCATGCACTTTCAACTCTACATTTCATACCTACAAAAGTTTTATCAACATGCATGAAATTCTGAATGATATTTTCGGAAAAAGACATTAAACAATCAATATTGCTGTCAGTTCTAAGATTGAATTCTAGATCGGAGGCCAAACTTTGAGCAAATATTTCTCCAGCCAAGAACATTGTTCTCCTATTTAGAAAATGATTAAGTAAGGCTTACCGAGAAAAATTTTCATTAAATGTGTTTCCAGACCCCTATCCCAATCTAATTCTGTTTGTCTCCTATATTCTAGCCTCTTCTACCTACCACAATCCCAACCTCTGACAACTCAGCCTAACATGACATTAACATTTTGGGGGCCTAGAAACTCAACAAATTTTCCTATATAAATTAATGGTAATTACCTTACCACTTTGTACCATTTCAATGTACGAAAAGTTTTCATAGAAACACTACTTTCGAAAAGTGACGAAGACCTGTACGCTACTATTTACAATTATTTCCAACTGTGATTTCTTTATATTTCCATCATTACTGTTTCCTAATGTTTCTGTTTTTATCTAATATCAAAGATTCATATCTGAACAATGGTTGCCAGATTTGGCCAGAAGGTGAAGTAATCCAATCTATATCTTGGTGACTTACTCAACACACAGTCGAATTTGGAAATCAAGGAAGTCCGAAAGCAGAGGATCAACACCAGCCTCCAGACTCACTTGATTTCCAAACTATTTACTATTTTAATGCCTGTGTTGGGTAAATTTCCAAGATACAGCTTGTATTATCTTCTCTTCTGGCTAAATCTGGCAACACAGAATAAAAATAGATTAAATGAAAATTTGAAGATGAAAAACAAAAAACAGTATAAGAAGTGAATTTTTCTATGCGGCATTGTGTCATTTTAGTAGTTTCAAGAGAATTAGCCAAAAACAAATTCACTTGTAGTTGTCTCCCCTGATGATAAAATTCCACTCTGGCTTAAGTGGTTTACCTGAAATAAATTCTACTTGTAACATGCAAAACCTAGAAACTGTGTTAGCAAACAAATCTGTAAAATCATATTCAGTTCTTTTGTTATTATATCATATTAAATAATCATACATTTTGAAAACTAATACCAAACACTAACTACACAAAAAATCAACAAGTAAAATAATGTTAGTATAATGAGATTAGCAACCTTAAAGGGCTGATATCCTGCATTTATTACCCTACAGAGGCAAATATTCAACAAAAAAACAAATAAAAACCAACTCTTATGTCTATACATTTTTAAAAAATAACATTAAGGGAAATAACTGCCGATTAAGAGTAAGCTCCCTAGACTCTCAGGTAGATCGTGTCACCCTTTTTTTTTTCCATTCAATTCATAAGAGTGTTCCATTGATTTTATTTGTACCACAATCATGGCCAAGTAAGTACTCCTGTAAAAAGGAGTATTTATCACCATCTCAGATTGTATTTCCTTCCAAGGGATATCAAATTTATTTATAGTGGAATTCCATAGTCATTTTGGAGCAGTATCAAGCAGTTCATGAATTTGAAAGTTGAATGAATTGGATAATACATTACATTTCCTAAGAGACTGCTCACCTATATCATTAATTTTAATTAGACCAGCCCAAAGATATTCAACATTAAAAGTTTATTCTGATGATATAAATGAAATAATATATTTAATACAATTCAAATAAATGTTAACGCCATAACCGATGTTTTGTATCCACTATCACCAAATTCAAATTGACAAAAACAGAAAATGTAAAAATAGTGAATTTTACCATCTTGTTTCTTCTAAACTAATTTTCAGCAGGAAACAAATCAAGTGTTTGATAAACATACACACACTAGGACAGAGTCTATCAGTGAATTTGCCAGACAGCTCTACAAATCATGAATATAAAGTCCAACCTAATAACAATAATATTGAGTTTCACATCGTCATAAGTAATGCTAATGTGATGATTATAGATACACGCACACACACAGAGTAAACCATTGATTTAGCAGAGCCTTTGATTTGGAATTTAATGGACCTTTTCCATGAGTATACTATTCTAATTCAGAGTATGAATAATTCTCCAGGAGTCAAAGATTCTCATTTTTGTTAATTAATTTCTAAATCAAGATACTGAAGTATAAGTTTTTAGCTAGAGTGACTCCCTCTAAAAGATTATTGATACTTTTATATACATCATAAATTATAATTGTCAAATATAAAAAGATGTATTTCTGACAATAACTTATTTTGTACATGGTTTATTGAGGATATGACAATCGCACAATGACAAAGTTATTTCATCCGTCCAAGTAACATTTTTCTCAGTACAAATCAGTAGTTTGTATATGGTAAAATTTCATAAAAAGAAAAACTCAGTCACCAAAAATTCAGCATTTTCTTTAACTTCAAGTCAATCAAAAGTGTATTCAGTCTAAGTTTCTGAATGAAGATAAGAAAGGATAAATTGTGCACATTATCAGGAGAAATTACTTGTCACACGTGACAAATTCAAATCACTGTAATTTTATGTACAAATTATGAATTGGAAACTTAGGGTCAAAATTAGTGGGTAACATACTCAAGCTTAAAAAAAATGGTAATATTATAATATATTACTGATTAGTAACTACAAAAATTACATTTGAGATCACTTTGTAAACAAGTAAATAAGTTGAGTATGAAAACTAACAAATTTTAGCTTATTTAGAGGTTATAGGTCAAATCAGCCCTAATGATACAATCCATTGTCGACAGATGAATAACTGAACTTTGCCCTACTTCCAATCCAGCAATCAATACAAGGTATATATCTATAAAAATCAATACTTTTGTGCTTCTATGAAATACCTGAACATATTTCATCTGATATTTATGATCCATTTATTGACTGTGCATCTTAAATAACTAAAGATTAGTTATGTTAAAAAAAAAAAGCACAACACCAGTAACATTTGAACCATAAACCCATGAAGGAAGCATACTTGTTAGTTACATATTCCAATAGGTTATTGTCTAATTAGTGTTATAGCTCATTACTTCTGTTTAATTTATAATTTGAAGAAAAAATAATTATAGCTCATGTAAATTAGGTATCTTGAAAAAGAAATACAAACACACAGATATTTTTTTAGATATAGAAATACATATAGACAAATATCCTGAAATATTGAGTGAATCACAACAGATGAAAAGCTAAGATCTACTTTGGTGATTATTAGTAAGTGACTGTGTATTGAAGAGGAACCAGCTAGACATGATCTACGTAACTGGAAACTACCAGGAAATTCTTACTGGGTATGATAATTGAAAAAAAAACTGATGATAAAACGACGGAAGACAAAAAGACACTTGACACACCCTCACATAGCAGTTTGCAAAAGAACACAGCAAATCAGGGCAGGTTGCCAGATTAGATTACGAAGGGGGGTAACCCAAGCTCCATCTCAGAAACTGTATTCGGTAAGTCACTGAGATAAAGATTGGATTATCTACCTTTGTAGCCCAATCCGGCAACCCTGAATCAGGGAAACACAACAAACAAACAAGAACAAAAAAAAATCAAAGCCAAATTAAAAAGACCTAAAAATAATCAATGAAACATCAAGAAAAATATTGTTTAAAATGATGATCTAAATGATAAAATAGAAGATTTTTGAAAAAATGTATAATGCTTATATATTATGAAATTCATTATAAAACCTATTTAAACTTTCATACAGAAAATATGAGATTATAATAAATCTATGTAAAATATTTACATAATTTTATTCTTCATAATCCTATACTACTTCTATCAAGTACTGCACTTTCAGATGCTCAAACATATATTATGTATAAATAAATCCTTAATCATCCACAAATCCAAAATATTTACGTTTCAAATGAGTGCCAAGCACACTGTATGGCTTATAGGGAAAATTACCTTATCCAATGATTTTCAATAAAAAAAAGTACTAATGCATTATTACATAATACTGTTATCTTTATCATAATTAAACACAATAAAATTAGTACATTATGAACAAAGCTTTATATTCAAAAGAAAATTAAATATCTAAGTAAGAATAACAAATATCTTACATAATATGATAAAAAAATAATATCTTATTGGCAAAATAGCAATATATTGAAAGCTTAACTCCATATGATATTTATAAAGTACTTTCAATCTTTTCAATATTTCATGAAACATCTAAAAGGATTTTATATTTAGTGCGAAGTGAAAGATTTTTAGATGATTATTTTCAGTAAAAAATGTTTTATTTTATTGACACCAATTGACAAAAAACTATTGAATCACAATTGAAGATTTCCAAAGATTTCAGGTAGCAGAGTTAATATTTTACCTCATAATTTGGATGTGTAGCATAATACTAGTGTTTTTCATTTAAAATGTAAACACAAATTTCTAGTAGAGTTAATCTTATCAATTGAAAGATTATAATTTTTGTATTGGATTTAAAAAATTTTTTTAATTGAATCACCATAGCCCAAACCAACCAGCTAAATAAGCTATAGATTCTTCTCTCTTTACTCCTCTTTGTGTCTGTCTGCCAGTGTGTATCTCTGGGCACTCCTGGTTATATTTTGGGGGCTACAACTTTGAAAATTTGCATGAGTACACCACTAGGTACTATCTAAAAATAGATTTTTGATTCTTCAAAAAACTGCTTTTTTGGGGTCTCTATGATAATTTTGGACCAACAATGCCTAGAGATGGTATTTTTTTTTTTTTTTTTTAATTGATTTTAGATAAAGGATTTCTTTCTTTTTTTTTCTAGATGATCTTAAAGTTAATCAGTTCCAGTAAAAGTCCAGACTACAGTGATTCATTTATGCGAGGGACAGATATTCTTCTTTTTAATTTTATAAATTTTATGAAACTTTATCAACCTGTTATAAATGATTGTATGATTGAATTTTTTTTGTCAATGTGCATCAATTTTTTTGACAATCTTTTGGTTATACTTTTAGGTAAATTATCAAAAAATAAACACCACTTCAATTAAAATCATCGAATACAGTTGGCTTATTTTTAATTCAATTGGAAATGATTTGTGTCTTCAGTTGGAAACTATAACTAAAAACGATTCTGAATATTTTTTTTCACAAAGAAACACAACATTAATGTTTAAACCTGGGAAATGAAGTATTATTTGATTACAATCAAGAATTAAAAACATCAGCTAGGTAATTTTTCCACTGATTTCAAGAAATGGTAAAAATTACACCATATATTTTGGTGGATATGATGAAATTTGAAGCTGAAAAAACACCCCTAAAAATGAGGTCACTTTAAAGGCCAGATACAAAACCAATGACTCAACAGTGAGTTAAAACCATGAAATCAGACTGAATTTGGGGGTCTCATCTTATCCACCAAAATATATGGTAATAATAAGCGGTATGTATTCAAATAATTTTCTTCTTCAACGTAAGGAAGATGATTATTATTTTTGTGCCCGTATTGAAAAATCTAGAATTACATACAAACTATAGAAGCAGTAACCTACAACTGTCCCATCTTACTTTGCGTGTTGGTTTGCAAATGCAGTATGTTGAGAGTTTGTTTTTGCTATTTGCTTATCAGGCTGCATGCCCTTGACAGATTCTTTTTTTTTTTTTAATTTGGTTTGGTTTTTGCACTGCAGGCTCACCCTTATGGCAATAATAGGTCAGCCCAAGTCCGAGTCCATCCTCACACACTAGAATAATGATCAGCTTGTGCACATGCAATAAACCTACCATATGGAAGTTTTCCGGGATAGCCAGCCAGAGAATTTGCCTGAAATCACAGTACAACATTTGCATAAAAGGAATTGTTTTATTTTTTAATAGTGCAGTTTTTCCTGATTTTATAAAACTTACACACATCTCTTACTCTCACTTTCTTTCATAAGGAGGAACCTTTAGTTTCAACGTTTCATTTCTTGCTTGGGGCTTTTTTGATGAATTTTCTAATCAGATTTATGAGGAAAAGATGAATCTATTAATGTCAGTAACAATGCAAACAAAAAAATTTTTTCAAAAAGGTGAAAATGACTATAACTATAAAAAAAACTAAATCTATTAAGTTATGGTGTTCAACAACTGAATTTTCATTCAAAATTCTAGTAAAAATAAGGGATAAAAAGACTCATCTGAAGCCTTGGTAAGGTTGTGGTAATTTTCCAGTTTACAATATATTGTATGGTTTTCTTTTAAAAATCGAATCAAAAGCAAATTTTTAATAATGCTATTTAAATTAGAGCTATTGTTAAAAATTATACAATATTATAAAAAGGTAAATCCATATCTACAAAGCAAAAAAAACCCTTTTTTGAAACTAATTTAGAAAAAGCCTATAATTACAGCTTTTCTAAAAGGCTGTAAAAAAAATTGCAACATTTTCCAAAATGTTGTTTTTTCAAAAATCAGTGTGCTGTGAGAATAGGATTCATATTCAACTGTGAGCACAAAAAGTATCCAATACATTTCAAAATTGCCATTATACAGCTTCAAAATTGACAGAATTCAGAAAGAAGACAGAAAAATAAGAATATTCAAACAAATCTGAATACTAAAAAGTTATGATGGGAAATATTTGGTCCAAATTTTGTCAATTTTTAAGGTGTATAAGGACGTTAAATGAACTTTTAAAATGTATCAAATGCTTTTTTCACTCATTGCATGATTTCAAAAGTCTTGATATACACTAAGCTTAACTTGGTATGGTACTAAGCCAAATGGAAGAGAGAAAGAATAGAGCTGAACTTATCTCAAAGGTCAAGAGCCTGTTTGCCTTGAAAATCAGCACTCAAAGCCCTGGCTCAAATACTGAGAAACATGCAACTATCTTAGTCCCAAAGCAGGCCCAAGACAAACTATCAACTCCTTTGCGACTCCTGGAACATATATGTCCAGAGGTTTTCTAAGACTGCTGGGATATATATGTACCATAGATCTCTTTTAGAAGTTTACTTGGATGTTTTAATTCAAGCATTAAGCACCCTAATAGGTTAGTCTTGCAAGTGTAGCATACAAGAATAAATGTGAGTTTAATATGAAATTTTCAGGGAAAGATATTTTTCCCCCATTCCAAAACTAACTTTCTATAAGTTGTTAATATATTCTTTCGTTGCATTTACCTTGAAACTTCATGACAGAGTTACTCAAGAGTTACTTCCCTTCGGCAACTTTTTGATGAAGAATCTCTTCTGATAGAACATCTGTTCTCAAATTAACTATTTTATATATCAGAGATTCATAGAACAGAGAATCAACCACAAGAGAGATTCCAGTCTAAGATGAGGCCCATGATTGTCTCTCTCTCTTTCTCTATATATATATGTGTGTATTTACTGGACATATTTGGTTTGACAGAATGTATAATAAATTGCGTTATATAATAGAGAAATTTATTTGAAATGATCTATCATAACACAGTTAATATATCACTCAATTCATGTTGTCTAAATTTAGTGATATATTAACTGTGTAACAACGAGAGATCATTTCAAACAAGTTACTATATAACAAAAAACACAATTTATCACATAATGTATACCCTATGAGGAAAAAATTACTCATTCCATATAACATCCATTTCCTTGGTAGAGAAATGGAACTAAGAGAATTATCAATTAAACCGAAGGTAATATCCAGATTAGTTGGAATATTAACACTTCAGTGTCTGTTAATATTGATGAATGATTTTGTTGAGAGAGAACTTTCCCTTCAAATTCTTATCTCACAAAACTGTTCTTAATATCATCTTCACAAGTCCATTGCTTGACAAATGCCTTTCCGAGCTCCTTTTATGTGTCGACAGTTACTGTACTAACCTATGTCATGTCTTCCTGGCAAACCTTTCTATCTCATCTTTCCAGCTTTTATCTGATCTTGAGGGCACAAGACTGTTATCCTCTCCTCTTGCTAGGTTCGACACCTAGCAAGAAGAAAGGATAATAAATGGTGCCCATCTTCATTTTTGGCTCAGAATTATTTCTGATATCTTTTACTTTGGTCTGTTCTCTAATCTGTGCTGATTTTTTTTTTATCTCAGTATTATTCTCAACATTGCTCTCTCTCTCTCTCTCTCTCTTTATATATAAGAAAAATTCTAAAAAATCTTGACACTGTGTCACGCAACGAGTGCCCGTTAGAAGTGTTATATATATATATATATATATATATATATATATATATGCGCACACACACATTATTTTCTCTAGATTTCAAGAAAAAAAAAGGCCACTTTGATAGCAATCTCACATTTCTGAGGTAGGTGAAATATTTACATAATTAAACATCCAATTGGCTTCAGTAAATGGAAAATTATTGAATAGCATTTCCATGCATTTGTTACAGTGAATAAGAGATGTAAAAAAAATTATATCTACATTATTTCTTTTCAAATTACTAAAAAGAATCCGGTGCATGTGATTGGTTTCCTTTCATGCTCAATGGTGAGAAAATAAAAAATTTTAAAATTGCAAACTTTTCTGGTCTTTTCAAAAAGTTAAGCAGGTCAGGTTTCAATGCTCATTCAAGAAACTAACCTTTAGGCTTTTCTGGTTGTGTTTTTCTAAAACTATTCCGGACACAGGATTTCCTCAAGTTTGCAGGAATGGTGAAGCCTAGAACAGCAAATTGAAAAAAAAATTGAAGATAAAAAAAATTTTGAGCATATTAATGCATAGTTCCCCAACCTCGGGCCACAGGCCAATACTGGGCTGCCAAAGGAATGCTCATAGGTTGAGAGAAAATGATATGATTTTACAATATGAAGCAATAAAATAAAAACAAATCAATTTCTTTGGATCTGGATTATAAATTCAATAGATAAACCCTTTCAGGAACAAAATTGAGTGAATTGGCCACTCATAAGTGACTTATAACTTATATTCTGTGTGTGATTAACACATGTAAATATTAAACCAGTCAGCAAAGCCAAAAAGGTTGGGAACCCCAGCATCAATGCATTTATCATAACAAACCTGAATCTCAAATGAAATAATACAAAAGAAAAAAAAAAAAAGAAAAAAAGAAAGCTGGAATTAATGCACTTTTACAGAACAGAGACTTGTACAGAAGTACACTTATTATGATCATTTTGGGACAAGTTCTTTCAGATAACTATAACTGGCTGATAATATTGAAGATATGAAAATTGAAAAAAAAAAAAAATTCATTGTTATGCTTTTAAATTGATAGTTATAAACAATTTTAAAATACAAAAATCTATATGAAATTTTTAATTAATTTCAAATAGTGTTTGGGACTGACTAATTTTGAAAATAATATTTGATAACATTATCCACGATTATTATAAACGGCCCCTCTTATATGTGATGTTCAAATTATCACTCACATTACAATCTGTTTCAGTAAATAAAAAAAAAAAATCACAGACAAAAATTTTTATGCATTTTTTCTGAAAACAAAATATGTTGTCCTTGTAACAAGTTATGTATCTAGATTTTCTCAAACCATTAATTATTCTGGTAAATATGGCCGATTCACTTTTTTTCAGTAAATATCATTCATTGGATATTATTACAGTCACTATTTTGACAAAATCTGGTCCCTGTACTCTATCTAGCACTAGTCTACCATATGTTTAACTGTTTATACAGCACATATATTTATACAATGCATGTTGAACTGAAAAACCTGAAGGCCAACATTCATGCTGTGTTAACTTATATTTAACAGTTCATTGGATAACTACATTTCTCTATTTACATTAACAAAAACAAAATGGTGAAAATTCTATCTTGGTTTTCATTTTTTTTCTCTCAGTCTTTGAGTCTTAGTTTCATATGAACCAATGTATCACATTCTTGGCCAAGTAGGTACTCCAGTAGAAGGGGATTTTTTTTTTTCAACATGAAATTTTTTTTTTTTTGAGAAAAGATAGATAAATCTTCCTTGACCAATATCCTTTTCATGGTTACATTTCAAGGAGATTATGTTCTTTGATGAAACTATTGTTTGGCTGAGTTTGTTTCAGAGTGGTCAACCTGGTATCCATAAAGTACCCCCTTGGTCCTTTTGCTTCCTGCACCCACAGTTTGCAGTTATGTCCCCGTGTTTTTTGGTATGCGTTAGTTGTAGCATGATTTTGTTTACGCATACTTTGCAATGAGTGGATTTGGTCAGAATAAAATGTCCTCAGATGATGCTGAATGTTTCAAGAATATCAACATGGCTTCATCTGTACTTCAGAGATTACAAGTTCAACTTGAGAAGTGAGTGTAATTTAGATGTTGAATTTGGGGCATCAATTTTGTTGTTCTGCATTACACATGTTCTACTGCATCTGTTATACTTATACTTGGGGGAGACCATATGGTTCAAGCAAATTCCAAATGTGGGCGGACCAATGACTTGTGGAGTAAAATGAACCTATCTGGGTTGAAGTGTTTAAATTCAAGTCTGATATAACCGAGGGCGCGGTTGAGTATATTTTTGAAAATTTAGATTTTAACAAGGGAGAAAACTAATGATTAAAGTTACTTCCCTTCCAAGTTCGGGTAAATTGTTTTAACTTATCTTTTCTGTCTACTGACATAATAAATTCACGAATTTCATTTCCACCACAGGAGAGCTTTGGTGTCAATTATGAACGGTATAGAGCAGTTCATGACATTATGAATTGAAATGCATTTAATTTAGCCAACTAAGTTAAAAAAAAAAAGGCAAAGTAATATATTTTAGAATTTTATACAATTTTTTTTAAATTTGATATTTCTCAATCTACTGAACATCATGCAACCAATTATTGGAAATCTTACCATTTTCTTGATCACTCTTCACTTTTCTTCGTTCTTCATCGAAAGCTTTCAGCCATCGATCTTTCTCCACAGCATTTTTACTAAACACTAAAAATGATTTGTTTCTTTTGTCGTCGTGGAGTTTCCAGCCATTCTTCACATAAACATTAAATTGGGCATCTAATGAATAAAGCAGAATACTCAATAAGTCAAAAGATCAATCACTTTACAAAAACAATAGGAAAAAAACCATCACCTAGTTCTTATACACAGACACATGTATATATGTATGAATGTGAATATACATATAAACAGGATGACTATAGACAACTGTGACCAAGATAAAACCATTTATTTAAAAATATGTGGATGCAGATTTTCCATGACTGTTTCTCTGACTATCTGCTTGAGGTAAACTTTCTGCCATGTCCTGGACGGTTACCATTATGGTCAGTTCTTCATACTTATTCATTTTTGATACTATTTGTCTGGGAATGTTGAGCATTCAAACAATGTCACATTGTCAGTTGCCAACTTCAAACATTGATATCATGATACTTCTTTCACTCTACTTCATTTTGATTTGAGTATGACTTGAAAAGGTAGAAAAAAAGGTTTATAAAATTCAAAGATTACTGCATAAGGATCAGAATGAATAAAAATTGTGCTTATTGTATGTATTTAAAATATTACTGAAATCAGTCGCAGTTATCAATTGTCACCCTGTATATGCATGTGTGTGTGTATACATATATAATAATGTATATGTAAAACAGGGAAAAAAACACTGAAGAAAATTACATAAATTGCAGACAGATATTGGGAAGTAAGTGACTGAAGTGACATAAAAAAAATTTTGGAAAATCTAACAAATATCCAGGATCCCTGGTCTGACTAAAAGCCAGATTTTTGGTCTGTTATCTCAACCCTTTCAAGACTGCTAGGACATACATCTAGAACTGCTGAGATATATATGTCCCATAAATCTCTTTTAGAAATCAACTGAGACATTTTAATTCAGGCATTAATAAGCACCTTAATAAGTTAATCTTGAAAGAGTTAAGAGTTAATTTTACCATATTTTTTTTTTAAATTCTGATAATGATCTTGGAAATTTTTTTACAATCACTGAACTGTGACATAATAGATAAAATCATCTATTCAATTTTGTAGAGAGTTTTCAATTTCATCTCTAACACTGATACGAAACACACCACACTGAGGAAGTATCATACATAACCGTTTTCTATCAGGAATACTTGCCTCAATTTCAACTACTGACAATCCCTTCATTTCTTTTACATCTCTATAGTATATGCTAATCATACATGATGATAGCCTTATTCTGTCCAATGAAAATCCAAGTTTTCCTAACATTTGCACCACTTACTTAGTTTCTTTATTTTCCTTCTTAACAAATGAAGTATTTATGTTATGACTTAAAGAAACATTTTGGATGTAAAGCGAGAATAAATTTGGCTACACTGAAACAAAAAAAAACATCCAGTTTTATGACAAAATTTGCTAAAATATATTTTGGTTAAGAAATTGCAAAATTTTATGTTTAATCAATAATTGAAAACTCACCCCTTCCATCAGCAACTTGAGAAATCTTGCTATGATCTAAATATATTCTTCCTCTAAATGAGAAGGAATTCTTTTTCAATAGATCCTGAAATAAGAGTACAGAAACATTAGGAATCTGTGACAATGACAAAAAGGAAAGAAAAACAATCTGGGCAAAAAGCAAAGAGGAAGAGAAATCTATTTAACAGTCCAGCACAAGAAATTGAAATTAAGAATCGCTTAAGTGCGACTAGCTAAACACAATCATGAAACCTCAACATTACAAAAGGAAATATACTTGCAAAGGAAAAGCAGAAAAAGGAAATTGATCAGATTATATTATTTAGTCAAAAAAGACCAAACCCAAAAATGATGACTTGCCATAGGCTAAAAGGAAATGTCTTCATTTCTTTTCTCCAATTTCTAGTAATTGTTTTTTTAGTCTTAAATCTTTCAAGACCTTCCAGAATGATTTTAAAGTCTGCAGAAGGATCAATGCTCTCAAAAGTAGAAGCAGTATCTACCTAAGAGACATTGTCACAAAATCAATTCCTTTTTTCTTCAAAGATATTTACTTGGCTTAGCCACATCTCTAAGCAGTACAAGTTTTAAATACTCAGGCCTTGATTAGGGCTAAAACCAATTCCTTTTCTCTTCAAAGACATTTACTAGGCTTAGCTACATCTCTAAACAATTCAAATTCTAAATACTCAAGCCTTGACAAGGGCTAAAACCAATTCCTTTGTCCTTTAAGGATATTTACTAGGCTTAGCCACATCTCTAAGCAATACAAGTTTTAAAATGCTCAAGTTTTGACAAGGGCTGAATTTCTTCTAGTGATTTAACTTATCTATAAGAAGAACAGTGTAACTTTTTCTACCCATTCCTTAGTTTTTTCTGTCAGTAACTTATATCTATTACAGATGAAAAATACATAATAAGATGATGTTAATTAAATATATTCCCCAAAAAGATTAAAATTGAAAAATGAAAATCATCATCTATATATTCATGTCCGGTTTTGCTTAATTTTAATTATTTTTGAGGAAGTATTAAATTTCATACTCTCAAAAATAATTGGTTTCATCTGCATATTTTATAATTTTCAAAATAACTGGGATTTCAACTGGTTTCACCAGTAAAACTAAATTGCATTTGCCATAAAAATTCATTTTTCCATCGAAGCTTTATACTTGAGTCTTGCACATGACTTATAGTCGAGTTATTTTTCTAAGATTAAAGAGTTAAGTAAAAAATATATCAGAAGTATTCAAAAGCTGTTTATTGCTTCTATGCCACCCCCAGAACTATAATAGAAAAATAAAATACATTTTGTTATTGAATTTTTAAATAATTGAATTTTGGAAAAAAATAAATAAATAAATTACATACCTTCCGGCAGTAGATTAGCTGATGATCAAATAAAAAGAAGTATCGTTCCTGGGTCCAACCACTTGAATTGACCTTGCTTAATTCCCCAGAATAAATTAATTCAGAACTTGTTTCCAGTAAATCTGGACCCTGTAATAATCATAAGATAAGTATATTTTAATCTCCTCATATCCAAAAGAACCATTTCACAAATTTTAAAATTATTCAAATCACAGATAGCAAAACAAATACCTGGAATATAAAAGCTTGCCATCTAAATACAGTGAGTGCAAAAAGTATCCAATACGTTTCAAAAAGTTAATTTCAACATCTTCAAAATTAACAGAATTTGGATCAAATATTGCTGACTTTTGTACATAACTTATCAATGTTCAATAATGTTTCAATATTTCTAGAGGTATCCTTGCCGATCTATAAGAGGCTCTGTCTGTCGATGGGTCTGTCCCCATATTGTTCCTCAGCAGTTTTGAGTCAAATTTACATGAAACTTGATAGAAAGGTGCGTCTTAATATGATGCTTCTTACCTAAAATCATCATCTGTTCATGGTCAGGAGATCTGGCAATAACGGTGTTTAAACTTTATAGTTGACACCTCATCAAACTTCCGGTTCTTGTTCCGTTAATAATAAATCAATTGATATGAATGTCCAAAATCTGTCAATTTTGAAGCTTATGTTAAGATAAACTTTTTTTTTTAAACGTATCATATACTTATTGCAGATACTTATCGTATTCTTATTGCAGTCATATATACACATGCATGGACACACCATGCATGTGTGTGTACCACTATGACTTAGAAACAATAAATTATAACCATGGGTTTATTGTTTAAATACATGATTAGACTGTGAATTGATTTATTCCAAATAGTAATAATTACATCTGATTAAAAGATCAAAGCTCTCACCTCCCAATCTTCAACAGTAGCCTGCCATTGTGCAATCTTTTCAATACTCTCCATCCTTCGTTTCCGTTCATTAATGAGACAAGCGATTTTCTTCATTGCGTCAAGGGCTTCACACACATCCTGATAATCGGGATGTTCAGTGGATGTGTATTTTAAGAGTTCAGCTAACTGCAGAGGGTATTTGCAAATCTTCTGAACTGGAGTGAGCAAGAATCCTTCTAATGGTATCTGTTTCATTTCTTGAAGGAGACGGCAACCCTTTAAAAGAGGAACAAAGCAAGAAAATAATTAGAGCGTAATATGAACAATCAAGTGGGTTTGTTCAGATTAGAGTTAGATTCACATACATGCACATACAGCTATTTAATTCTGGAACAACATTCTTTCCTAAATATATCTTGTTTTCAATTCTCTCATTCTTTTTTTAGTCATCATTTTAAACCTGTTGTTAAACTCTAGTCCAAACCTAGAATTGACTTAGTTTTCTGCTGTGACCAAAACAATCCTTTCCAAATTTAGAAGAGGAAAAAATCAACATTCCCCTACTATGATCTGAAATCATGACCAAGTGATTGATAGCCAGCTCTCTTACCAACTAAACCGAATAGACAAATCGTACATATCTACGAGAATTTCTCTTACAGATACACAAGGGATTATGATAAATAAATATATTAATACTAAGAAAATATATATATTCTATTATGATTATGAATTGCGTTATATTAAATTGAAAGATAAATTGAGATAATTTTCGATAAAAGATCTATTTTTCAAAGATAATTTTAGATAAAAGATCTATTTTTTTAAAGATAATTTTAGATAAAAGATCTATTTTTTTAAAGATAATTTTAGATAAAAGATCTATTTTTTAAAGATAATTTTAGATAAAAGATCTATTTTTTAAAGATAATTTTAGATAAAAGATCTATTTTTTAAAGATAATTTTAGATAAAAGATCTATTTTTTTAAAGATAATTTTAGATAAAAGATCTATTTTTTTAAAGATAATTTTAGATAAAAGATCTATTTTTTAAAGATAATTTTAGATAAAAGATCTATTTTTTAAAGATAATTTTAGATAAAAGATCTATTTTTTAAAGATAATTTTAGATAAAAGATCTATTTTTTTAAAGATAATTTTAGATAATTTTAGATAAAAGATCTATTTTTTAAAGATAATTTTAGATAAAAGATCTATTTTTCAAAGATAATTTTAGATAATTTTAGATAAAAGATCTATTTTTTGAAAGATAATTTTAGATAAAAAGATCTATTTTTTTAAAGATAATTTTAGATAAAAGATCTATTTTTTTAAAGATAATTTTAGATAAAAGATCTATTTTTTAGATAATTTGTTCTGGTATATGCACAAGCTACGATGTTCCATTTATATGAAGTACTTGAAGCTAGACATCATGGAAGATTATTTTACTTGTAACGTATTTACATTCCAAGATACAAGGTCTGTCTGGAAAATATCCAGCCATTTTGAATACCTCAAGAACCAATGGCATGGCCTTGGTATAACTTAGCAACCAACCAAAGGGGACCTCATTGCATCTGCAAGCCCTCCTTATAGTCCAGATTTGACTCAAGATGAGGAATTTGCAGACTGTTCTGAAGATTGAAATGGACACTGGGATAAGTACGTCAGGTCTCAAGAGGAATATTTTGAAGGGACCCAAGACACCACTACCCTAGCCAGACTATCTTTGTCATTAATATGAAATGGCTGGATACTTTCTGGACAGACCTGGTGAAGTCTAAAATAGAACACTTGAGAAAAAAAATTTAAAAAAGGCCAACAATGATTCAAGCAAAAACTAAGAGATAAAGAAAAAAATGCAATAAAAAAAACATCAGAATCATTAGATGTTTATTATCTGACAACAAACTCACCTCAAAGAAATGCCGATATCTTTTGTTTTTACACAATTCTTTCAACTGATCACAGGCATGTGGATGGTTATTACAATAATCTGAATAGATTTCAAAACCTTTTTTCTGCAATTGAAAATAAAGAGAAACATCAAAGTAATCATTATGAAGGCTTACAAGAGATAATCAAATCAATGAAGAAGATCTAAGGTAAATTAACACTCCAACTAAAAGTGAGGGACTGATATAGATGTACATAGAAAGATTTTTAAAATCGATGTTTTTTTTTTTGAAAAATCATCAAAACTTTTACTTATGAAAATAAAGAGAGATATACTTGTTGACTTGATTTTAAGTACAAGGGGGATCAATATTAAGTTGATTTCTAGTAGAACAACCATGAATTTTATTTTGAGAAGTAATGCGGTTACATTAATACATAGAAAATAACAATACGGAGCAGATTGTGAGACACAAGCAAAGACTAAAGCATAAATTACTTACATGTTCAATAAAACAATGACCTATTTCACTTAGGTGTAATTCATCTTTCAGACTAATTTCAACACTCTTTAAGAATTTTTTGGAGAAAATATAAATGTCCTCAAGGTTTCCAAAAATAGTTGCCGTTTTTTCTTCTGGGAACATATCTGGCCGTTTCTTTGCCTGTACCACATAACCCTGAAAAAGTAACAGGAAAGAAACTCAAATTAGAAAGATGCACAAAATAAAGAAGGCTTACCTTTTAATCAAAACAAAGACATTTGTTCAAAGTAACTTGAATCGATTTTTTTCAAAAACCTTCCAACATGTATACAAAATTTTACTGAATAATTGTTATCTCAGGTGTATGAATTTCAATTTTAAGATTTCATAAACTAGTGTAACCAATCACTATGGCCCAGTGATAAAGTTCTTGTCTTCAGTTTGGTAAGTCAAAAGTCACCAATGGCCATATGATACTCAATGTCTCTCTTGAAGCATTTAGCAAAGAGTAAAATTGAGGAAGCCTGGAGAGGGATGGGCTCCGTTAGACTATCTCACAGATACATCTGTGAAAACAGAGGTGCCCCTACAACATGGTGCAGGAGTCTGAAAACCCGGTACTGGATTTTCATTTCAGACAGGGGGTGAAACCTGTATATTGTGAAAATTGTGTAACCTGTACTTATTGGATGTAACTCAGGCTTCTTGATGTTCATTTGGCATAATTGGCATACAATCAAATGGAGTCGGGGTAAATGAGGGTAAGAAGATTGTGTTTTGCAAACCTTGAAAATCAGCATTCAAAATACTGCCTTTTTATCTAAGCTTGAATACCAACTACTAGTAAATATGCAACTACCCAAATTAAAAGGCAGGCTATAAGTGAAACTCCTTAATTATTTACAATTGAATAAATCAACTTTCAACCCTTTATGTACTGATAGTACTTCTAAGTACATGTTTTTTAGATTAATTTGAGACCTGCATGTCTTGTATGTCCAAATTTTTTCAATAAAAATCAGTGTTTACCAAAATGTTTCTCATTATATCAATGTTGGTTGTATTTATACGGCCTTCTAATATGAATAAAAAAACTATAAATACAAAAGATCTTTTGAATAAGTGCATAACAGGTTAAATCAATGTTAATCCAGTGTAAAAGTCAAAATAATGAAAACCAAGTCTACCCAAAGTATTCAAAATTATAGTGCCACAAGAGTTGATATTTTTTATGTATATATATATATATATATATATATATATATTAGAAATTTTTTTGATTGAAAAAAAAAGAACTTAAATTTTTCATAAAAGCTTCAATAGATGAACAGATTGGCACATGTTCGTTACACGTGACAAAGTATTTGATGGAGAATTCAAGTGACCTTAGCAGATGGCCAATGATAATATCATAGCAGATTAGCTCATTGTCACTTCTCACATAACTGCTGAAAGAGCTTATATTTTGGTCAGAGTTACAATACAAAAAACATTATTAAATAAAATGTCAACTGTCTTTTTGACAATGTAGAAAACAAAAATAAACCACACCTGAAAGTACAACCTCATTTTATTTTCACTCAACTGTCCAAATGTCAGAGTAAATTCTGTTATACTTATAATGAAGTTGATTTCCAGCCAAAGGAAAATAAAATGTTTTTCACCAAGCAGAAGTTAGGAAACAAATTCACCTCAAAATATCTATGATATTAGAGCAATGGTTCTCAGAGTCCCAGATCACATAACTCCTTTTCTAATGCCAGGTTTCAATTCCTCTCCTATTTTGAATGGCCATCTTATAATTTTTTTCACCATTATACATTCCTCCCCTAGAAACCAAGTGCATCCCATTTGAGAATCACAGAATCAAATATATTTTTCATCGATACAGAAAAGAATACTATAGACTTCTTTTTATCATATTGATGTTGCAAAATCCCAAACTAACTTTTATCTTACACAAACTAATAAATCCTAACCTAATTTTCTATATAATTGAAAATAAAACTACCACATTTCCTGCCTGATAAGACGTATTTTTTCCCCCTGAGAAGTGCCCCTAAAAAATCACTATGCTCCTTAGTACTCTCAGGTCAAGCTGTAAGGAGGATTTTGCCAACCTTCACAAACCCTGATACACAAAACTATTTGAATATTTTCAAAAAACTACCTAGATAGTTATAGGGTGTGTCTTACCACTCGTAGCATCTTACCAGCAGGGAAATATAGTATTTCAAAACGAATGACTTCTAAATTGAATTTCAGAGTTGAATTAAAATACACAAAAATTACTTTACAGCAAATTTGTTTTTGAAAATAGGAAGTAATGAAAAATATTTGAATTTGATTTTTTGTTCTTACCTGTAGGACATCATCCAGTTGCCGTACATATTCCCGTTCTGCTGTGATGATTTCATTTATGACATTCGTCCTTGCTTGCTCACTGCTTACACTATACTGATGGGGCTTACCCACATTCGGGGAACTATCCTTGCTGGGGTCAGATCCTTCTGTCTTTTGTGCTTCCTGCAGATGATGATCTTGATTTGCCCTTAACTGGAATCAAAAACAAAAAAATGATATAAAAGCAATCAGAGAAAAGCTTTAAATACTCATAATTTGAAGCTAAAACCATGTATTTCTTAAATTATCCCATAGTAAATTGACTGTTACCAACGTGGCCCAGTGTCAGTCTCCGGTTTTGGTAAGTTAGGGCTTGAATCCATTGCCAGGTCATACCAAGGACTTTAAAAATGGTACTAAATGCCTCTCTGCAAAGCAGTTGGCATGGAGAGTAGGATTGAAGAAACCTGCAAAGGGATGGACTCTGTTATGCTATCTTGCCCAAGACTTACTAATGAAAATAGGTTCCCAATGACATGGTACAGGGGACGGAAAGCCTTGCACCAAGTTACAAGACCAGGGACACTGACTGTTGCATAATGAAATTTACTTTGATCTCTTATGTGAGTGCAGTGGTTAGCCTACCAATCTTACAAGCCATGGATAGTAAGCTTGTTCCTCATTGTATATACCATAAATAGATCCTTTTGCCAAAACTGGTATAATTCAACAAAAGCCTGATTAGATTTACCATAAATATGTAATCATTGGGTAGAATGGTTTTAATTGATTAAGCTGTTTGCTGTCACAGGTAAGATAACATATCTTAGGAAGTCGTCAGTCCAGTGCCACGGACGAGATTACTTGTCTTAGTAAGTAATGAATCCAGTGTTACAGGCGAGATAATTCATCTTAGCAAGTCATCAGTCCATTACCATGAACAAAATAACTTGTCTTATCAAGTATTTTGTCCATAACACTGGACTGAGAAACTCATCTCATAATAATTGTTCTTTTGCAATCTGGCAAAACAACAAGAGAGTAAATACAAACATGCTGAATGTATGGTGACCTTGTGCGTAAATCCACATTTGAAGATATTTCATATTCATTTGAATCATTCAAAATATTTCATTTCAACACATTTATTTGGTTGATATGTATGAAATAAAGCCGTTTTAAAGACAAAATGTAGACTTTCTTTTTTTTTTTTAATTAATTTTATAAGAGAAATCACACCAAAAAATATGCTTAGTAACAAACAGGTTTGAGAAGTTCAGGTTTTTGGGGGTTATTTTGTTTTGTTTTGAAAAATTAGATTTTTGACTCACTCTCTTGAAACATCTATAGGACTGATAGAAATTCAAATTGAGAAATTTAAGAGTACAACACTAAATAATCCATATATTTTAAAACAATCTCATTATTTAGAGTTTTAGATAGTGAATTATTCATTAGCAAATTTATATGCCAAATAAAAACACTAATATCTTTCATTTTCAACAATTAGACAAAATAATTATCATGAAAATTATTCTCCTGTTCTTTTACCTATTCCCCTGTATAACCATTATGTATATTTAGCAATAACCGGACTGAAAAAAAAACTGACAAAGTTGTCCATGGCTAAATACTGGTTGCGATAAGCGTGTACTATCTTCATTGAAAGTTTGTAATGAAGCTTTATTAATTGTCATCAAGGCATTTTCAATCACAACAGAATCATTAATGAATCCATGGATAATATTGTAATTTCTAAAATGAGTTAATGACTTATGAAGCACAATCCTATCAAGTTGAAATGCTAAAAAGTATTTTCCAGCACACAATGATGAAAACAATAATTAAGATAGTAATAGAAGCAAAAAATAAAAATTCAGATGATTGGACTAAAGTTCTCTACTAAAGATAAACTATATATGTGGTTACATGAAATAAAGGGGAAAAGAAGTTACCCATCAAGTCCTGTGGTTCAATAAATATCTTTAAAAACTATGAGAAATCAATAAAAAAAAAAATCAAGAAAAATCAAGGTGCATCTTACCCGGACAAAGTTGGCTGGGAACCAACCTTCCTTGTCATCAAGGATCCCCCACCACCAATCCTTGTCTAGCATGTCTGTCACTTTGATGACATCACCAGCCCTGAAGGCAAGTTCATCAGGGTCCATGGTGACATGGTCCCATAATGCTTCTGCATAAGTGAGATTCTCTGCCTCAAATATCTGTAAAATATAAACCAAAGCATTCAGAATAAAGATGGCTTATTCAAAGAGCAAGAAAAGCATAGAAAAATGGAAATTTTATAACAGAACAATATATTAAAGATGCAATCAATTTTGTTTGTTTCCCTTAGCATGAGAGTACAAACCCACTTTCTCAACTGCTATATGTGTGGACGAGCAAACAAATTTCATGACTCCTGAACAAAAAGAAAGGCTTGATAAACATAAACCGAAATTTGGATTTAAAAAAAATCATGTGATCCAATATTCTCAACCTTCTTCCATATAAGAACTATCTTCCTAATAAATATCACTGAAATCAGAAGAAGTTACTGAAAACACCCCAAGTGCGGATCAGGAAGAGGTCAATTTGCAAGGGGTCAAAATCATTGCCCTACTCAGACAAACCATAATTTTTAAAATATTTTCAAGTATATAAATGAAGAAATTTTATAAATAAACATAAAAACTCATCCCAAGTAATTATAAATTAATCTTGAAAACAAAAATTCATTATTTCGTTTTTCATCTGATATAAGTATAGATGTGTTCAGTCTACTTCTTTAAAAAACTTTTCATTTATTGGTTTTGTGGTATATTTCTTTGATTATTCTTTTTACTTTATTCTTTAGTCAATTCTAGTACTAAAAAAACTCTGGCTAGAATGTAAGTGAAAAATGCAAGATCATTTTCTAGGTTTTGATGTGAGGAATTTTTCTTTTTCATATATTCATTCGTAAGCGTTTGTAAACAAATATATAAATGAAAAATCAAATTTATAATATGATCATGTTCCCAAATTTACAGTGTTAATTTACATTTAATCTAAACTATTAATATACCATCTCTCTATGCGAGCTACTAATTTTTATACATTTTATTTAGTTAATCCCATTTGTGAAATTATAAGAAAATACAGTAATCTGAGAGTGTGCAATGAAAAATAATATCTTTGCACTACTACAATTTAGGTCAATAGCTTGAATTATGCACACATAAGTTTTTAATCCTTGGACGTATATTTTATTAGTTAAAATAAAACTGTTGACTTTTCAATTTTAACTTCTAAACAGAGATCATTTTTGGCTGTTCAACAGAGACAATGTTGTAGTCAGTTCTGTTGAAGGACTGCCTCAGCTCAACTCAAATTGATTTGCAAGATTTTTTTTGAAAGTTTGAAGTCAAAAAGTTATGCCAACTTTTCTCCATTCTGCACAAAGGGTAACTTTCATCTCTTAAGCAAACAATGTTAATGACCTTTTCCAGGAAACCTTGGTATGTGCGTGATACATAGAAATACAAATAGATATCATTGACGGAAACTGGATGATTTGGCTGCAACCAGTTTGGCCAGATATTCGACCATGGATGTTTGGCCTTGTTTTGTTTTAAAAAGAAAAAAAAGGAATTTGACATTAAATAGAATCAAAAAATATATATTTAATGCTATGTTCAATAATTGTATAATGTATCTTTGTGATTAAATGTTCAGTGTTTCATAAACCTTTTTTTTTTTCCTAACTTTTTACAGCTAATCTTTGTTTATTTTTATTTCTTATAAAAAGGAGAGAGAATGGGTTCAGATTAATTTTTTTTCTAAAAGGTTAAGAAATCAAAAAATCATTTTTTCTTCGGTAATTCTGTGTGAATGTTAAAATTTCATATCTGCTAGAACTGGGGGTAAAAATGGCACATGAATAAAAAGAAATAAAAGGATTTGTGAAATAAAAACTAGTAAATACATAGATTAAATATCTTTTTACATGAATAGCTCTATTAACTGTATAAAATATTGAGCAATGATTCAACTTCTACTACAGATAAAATCCGTTTTCTTCTTCTTAAATATATATATATATATATATATATATATATATATATATTTATATACATATATGTATATATATATATGCACACACACACACACACAGAGGTATCATTTTCATCTTTGAAAACAGAACAAGATAGAAAGAAATATCCACACAGTCAAAATATCAGCAACTGACACGCCCTAGGACCACCATTGACGACAGTGGTGCAGTTCCAACTTTGAAGGGCGTGATCTATTAAACATTGATCAGTCAGTTCATTTGTTATTACTGGTAAACATTTCAACTTCAAAAACTTTTTGATTCAACATGAAATGCATACTATACTTAAATGAAACTTAAATAACACAATTGATATGTTCCTGAAATAAAATTGGAGATTTAATATTCAAACACACTGGTTTTTATGAAATTAATTCTCAATTTATTTAATAATCTCAAAAAAAATATTGATCATATTTATCCCATAACCTAAGAAGTTTTTGTCTTTGAAAATGTGAAAATACAGGTCTGCTCTTTTTCGAGGAATGATAATGGTGCCTTAAGCAAAAAAAAGTAGTCACCCACACATTGTGAAAGATGGCAAGTTTAATGGTAATCCATTGCAAGGTAAGAGCTCTGACTCACAGATAGAAATGAGTTGTCATCAATCACAATAAAATGGAAATCTTATTGAAATAGCCTTAGAAATGCATTGACGGAAATCTCCCTTATTCACACTTGATGGCTCAATTTACAAAAGCAAGAAAAAAGAAAAAGAAAAAAATGTGGTGTAAATCACAAGAGAACGGGAAGATCAAAGGACCATGAAGTTTGTGGTTGAACGTAGCGAGTCTTATTTCAATTCTTTACACTGGCTGCTAAAAATCTGTGAAATTCTAAACTGCAAAGATGATATTTTTGAATCGTTGGTGAAGAGTAACAATATCTCCAAGATGATTATAAATAAACTCATCATCCCCGACTGTTCAACTATCAATTTCACAACTTATGGAATGCATGAAGGAAGTATCATTATAAGGATTCTGATATTGCATTAAGTCAAATGAAACTAGAAATGTTATACTTGTATCGATAAACATCAACAACAAAAGAGAAAGAGATAAAAACAGACAGTAGTTTTGAATCTATGGAAAATATGGAATCAAATAAAACAGTGTTTCTCTAAATTTAGGGGACTAGAGCCGCTCTTTCATGCCTATTTTTCATCGGCAAACTCTGCCCAAAACCCATCCCAGTACAGTTGGTCAACAAACAGAAAACTGAATTTTAATAAGAAAATTTTTTCTAAGGTTTAAGCATTTATTTTATAACCAAAAATATGTAATCACATGAAAGTATCTAAAAGTACATGAGATAGATGGTATCAAATGGGATTCTTTGTCCTCTTGCCCCTCACCACCCTCTATCTTCCTCAGGAACTCCTTTACCCACTTTCCTTCAAATGCCCACAAAAGGAGTGGTAGCGTCCACTTAGGGAATCACTGGAATAAACACTCGAGTGTCATAATTGGTAAGTAAAATAAAGCTTGCATTTATACTCGTTGTTTCGTTACCAAAGTCAATGTTTTTTTTTTTATTCATACAACTCCATACCATTGGAAGATAAAGTTAAAGAACACCAGAAATGACTGTTGGTTTAAACCAGTGGTTTCAAACCTCAGGCCTGAGACCCCCCTAGAATTTTCAAATATTGGTTGGGGTCTGCAATTGACAATTCAAATTAATACCACAAATTTAAAATGAGAACAGAACTCAACAATAAGCCCAACACCATACTAGACTGAAGGTTAATCACAAATCTGACACACTATGATCGAAGCTCCGCAATGGATCACACTTTTAACAGGCTCCACTTACTGAATATAATTATTGTCCACTGACCTGTACCATATATTCAAAATCAAATAAATGTAATCCATTTGAAATTAAAATGATTTTTAAAAGTATTCTTTTTTTAATTTTTGTTCATCATTTATATTATAAAAACTGAATGCTAAGAATAGAGGTTTGCCAGAATAACTCTTTTATAGGAGCCCTAGAGTTTTCAAAGTTTCAATACTACTAGTTTAAACATTCAGTTTTATAACTTTCTTTCTATTCCACTATTATCTCCAATATCTAAAGTAAATTTCAATAAATGAATATAGCCAACAAAAGTTAATATTCACAGAATGTGGAATACAGGAACGCTCTACTTTTGGATGGTGAGAGAAAACTGTATATCCACAATTTTTTTTTCATGGGGATTAACTAGTAACTTAAAAAATTAACAAGAGTAACTTATAAAAAGCAAGACATAACCATTTTATTAAAACTGATTATTCAAAAGAAGCAAAACCATTTCTACCATTTTACTAACAAATACCATATGTTCAAAGCAGACAAAATCTAGACAATTTTAAAAACCTAATACATGTGGGAATTGAAACTTGAGAAACAAGATCGCCACATGAAGAATGCGGAGAAATTACCAGCCAAAATTTACCGTTGAGATTCTTAACTTAACAATTAAAGAGTTGAAAGAAAAAAAAATATATATATATATATATATATATATATATATATATATATATATATATATATATATATATATATATATATATATATACACACACACACAATATGTATTGGTCATTCCCCAGAGGTGAGGAGTGGTGTAACAGTTGCGAGCACAGAAAACAGAATCAGGGGACCAAACCTGAGCATTAATACCCTCAGGGAAAGTCATGAATCAACTTCTCCACCCATCTCCCACTCAGATTATGAATAAATTGCAGGGTAGATGAAGCCCATTGGCCCTGTAAGGCAAATACCTACAGCTTGGTAGTCGCCATATCTGGTCCCCAGCCTGGGCAAAGGAGGTGGTTTGGTTAGGGGGCTAGCCACTCCATCCTGAAAAACCCACTTGCTACTGAAACTGTAGCAGAATGGAGGAGCCCTATGCTCCACAAGGAGCACAGAAAAGAGAAATGAATACAAAAAAAATTGGTCATTCCTCAAAATAGAATAATTTTAGATAAGAAACATTAATCTAGTAAGTTATAAATCAGCAGGTTTGGTTAGTCACTAAATAAAAACTGTCATATGATCAACACTTTACATCAGAATGCCCTTTTGGTGGGTGATCAGCTAAAAAAATTGGAAAAGGGGGATGATCAATAAGTAAGTTACTTCTTTCACCTTTTATAGGATCATTAAAAATCTGAAGTTTAAAAAAAAAACAAGCAAAAAAGGAATCAATTTTGCATAAACTTACGTTTTAAAATGCCCCCCCCCTCCCTTCACATCTTCCTTTGCTGTTGTTGGTTCTAGAGTGCGGAATCTCTACTGAGTGAATGCTTGCTTGGAAACTAACACACAGACGGGAGAAAATAATCTGACCATGTCATACATAATGATTAATACTAACAAAATTCAGATTGGGATAAATTTTCAGCTCTCTATTTCCATTGATGACACATACATAGCCAGTCAGCTAGAACCACTTGAAAACTGACGAAACCCATGTTGACAGTTTCGGTTGACTGTTTTTGATACTTAGTGCATTAGTATGAGCTTAAAAGAGAGAAATGGTGAACTGAAAATAATAAGTGATAACCCTTTCATTCTCTCACTCTCTCTCTCTCTTTCCCTTATTTCCATCAACGTCTTGCATTCCTTTTTTGTGAGTAGCTCTTGACCAAAAATACATTTTGGGCAGACAACCCAGCACAGAATGAGCCACTACACACCTCAAGTAGACAGAAAAAAAAACTCGTAATTTCACAAGTAGTACATTAAAATATATCTACCTCAAGATGTACTGATAATATATATCAGGTGCCATCATATAAGATAGTGACATATTCCTCCCCCCCAGCTTGTAATACAAGCCTCAAACAAAATACTAATTTCAAGAATGTACTACTTTGGCTGTAGATGATAAACCTTTTAGCTCCGAAATATACATTGAAAGATTATCTGCTACAATTAGGAGTTCTTAATGGCACAGAAGTTAATTTAAGAAGAAAGTAAAACCACACAGACCAGTCCTAAGTGGGTAAGGTTTCTCTATATGAACTGGCATATAAGTCAACATTTTATGCAAAAAGAATTTTCCTAATGAATCATATTAGTTTAGAACCTATGAACTTGACAGTCTGATGGATGCTGCTTCATGTTGGAGAGTCAACAGATCAAGTGAATATTGGACCAAACTTGAATTAAACCTTAGTTTGGGGGTTGATTTATATGCCGACATATACGATAAATGTAAATCCTTGAAAACAATAAGAGCAAAATGAAAACAACAATATACACACCTTTTCTTTCAGCTATCAATAAATAAAGAGATATCAAAACAAGATCTACTTATATAATTAACAGTGTGACCTTTCATTTCTGTCCATAACAATGTTAACAACTTTGTTGATAAAAAATATTCCCTACCCACAATCTGGAATAATGGATTTTCCCACTGAAAGGAATTTAGCAGTTTGTTTTCTAAAAAAAATTAATTTTTTCACAGGGATAATAGCATAAAATATTAGTAACTCTTTCAGACATTGGTTGAAGAAATCAAGTTTTGGTCATAACTTCCCATTTATTGTAATTGACAGCATACAAGATTCCTCCCCCCCAATAAAAATGTCTAAAAAAGCAAGGTAACCTTCGATAGGCTGAAACTTGAGGAAGAGTTGGAAAAAACAGGGTGATACAGTTATACCTTGATTAGCATAGTTAATTTGATCAAAAATTATCCGTACTGTTCAAAGTCTTGTTATAATAAAAAAAAATTTTTTCAGCTTATACTCAATAGTAATTTGCACAGCACTAACTTGACCGTACTACATCAACACTTGAACTAATGAAAACCACGCTATTCAAGGTATCCCTGTAAATCAGGAAAATATATTTTTTTCTCGTTATTCCCAAGGATGGGATCTTATATGCCATCAAATACCATAAGTACTCAGAAGATGAGGCTTCGTAACATAACTCACTTGGAAGATAAAACTCGAGTTGTAATTCCAAGAAAAGATCAGTGGTAGAGTGCTTAATAGAAGTACATAAAGCCAAAGATCCAAACTCTACTGCCGGGTTGGTGAAGTTCATCATAAGGCAGGAGAAAAAACTGAATCCATAATAGTCAAGTTGATTTTATAAATATCAAGAGAGAATCAGTTGTAATCCAAAGTTTACAGAGGGATTTGTACAATCCACAAGATAGAACGGTAAATTTAGAGAATTAGCTCAATGACAAAGCACTGGACTACATTGCGAGAAGAAAATGCAAACTGTTACCAGATAAGTGAGGCTTGTTATAAGGAAGACAAAAGACAATTAATATCCATTGTGGCTGAGCTGTTTTGTGAATCAATTGATGTAGTTTAAAGTACAAGATGAAAAATTTTAAACTCTGGTATCGGGCAGATGAAGTTTGTTACTGTATAAGCATCTCAAGTTGGCAATAGACGTACTATCAAGAACAATCTGTGAATAATGAACTGGGATAAAGTGGATTCAGAAAAATTCAGTTGCACTTCCCAACCTAGAGTCAGCAAAGGTATTACTGGGGTTCCATGAGCATGTTGAGTAAACAGACCTTTCAAAAGGTTGAGGTTGATGAGTTTGTTGAGTAAGCAGACCTTACAAAAGCCTTGGGTCAATGAGAAAATCCATTTAAATAAAAGGTGTCCTTGGCAATGAAAAGGTTGGGAACCACTGACCTACAGGTACCATTTTTTTCAAAATGCTCCTTAGTACAGGTTCTCTTTCAAGTACAAGAAAGTAAAACTGACTCCAGCAACAAGCAGTTAGCTGACAACCCCCGAGCGGAATAGGAACACTGATTTCAAATGCCAACTTGTCTAATTGCACAGCCAAAGTCACACCTATTAGACTCAATTGGTGATCAACATCACACACAAAAATCAATGAAGCCAATAATGATCTACAAACAAAAATGTATATGATTGGACAATAATGTTAAGTAACAAGAAATGTATGCAGATCTATTGTTATTCTACAAACGATAATGGAAAAGTTGAGTTTGATTTCATCAATAAATCCCTTGTTTATCAATACATTATTCAGACATTATCAACTCGATATTCATACTGTAAATCTAAGTGTGTCTATTGTTACACAAATGAAGCAACCCCCACCAAAAAAGTTACTAATACTCAGATTATAAATCATATATAACTAGTCGTAGAATACCTGTCAAAAATGACTGAATTAATCATGTATGGAAACAAATATATATTTTAGCATGAATCTATTTATTGCCAAGAAAAAATGCATACCTTGAACAATTTTTTTTTCCTGTCAATTTTCAACAACTCTCCATATTTTCTACTTTTAATTTTAAAACAATAAGGCAATAGAATTGTGTAAAATAACTAAAATGAGACATCATCACCAGCTGCAGCTGACATGGAGTAGTTGTGATATTACAAGCAGCAGTTGCTAGTGTACTTCCAATAAACATACAATGGTCACAATGCCCCCTTGTTACTGACTTAAATCAGAGGATGAAAGAGCAGGCTGACAGGCATAAAACAGAGAAGTAGTATTCTGAATGTTTTCCACTATTTGAGAGGAGAGAAATAAAATTGATTTTAAATTGCAACAAAAAGCTCTTCAGTAAACCCTGCACTGACCCAAGATAAAGTTCAATCTCTTGTGCCACTAGAGACTGAACGATGAAAGCTTGGGTTATGAAGCTACTAAAAGCACCATTGATAAAACTCAAGTGGGAATGGTTCAGTCATATTGCAAAATTGTCAGGCAACCACTGGACATCACAACTCACTTCACTAAGTGGATCCCCAGAGATCATGTGAAATGAAATAAGATGTTGTGACAAACTAGACAAGTTCAGAAAGTACTTGCTCCACAATGCCCACTGGCAAATCTTGGGGAAAGTCAATGTCAAACAACAGATGTTAAAAAGCTGATGATGATGATGAAAAAAGGAAACTTGATGCTTATGATTTATCATTGACATCAATTTGCCAAAACCCTCGTTTCTGCAATGATAAGTTATTTGCAAACATACAACAGACCATGTTTAGTATTATATGTAATAATTCTGAGAATGTATGAAAGAAGTTTGAAGAAAAAAAATAATTTCAGCATCAGAAAAAGAATCCTCTGCCTATATATTCAGTCTTTGTTTTAGATTGTTAGTCATGACAATGGAAATATAGCTGATATGAAATCAGGCCTAGACATTCATTCTCATTAACTCTTAAATTCAAATGAGAAAATTTAAATATTATTATGAAGTGAAATAACTACTGATCAAGGTTACCTCTGTTACAGCTATAGATGAATTTTTTCAATTCATTTTTTATTCTGTGATAATAATTTTAACTAACTATGTTTCCACCACAGAACAGATCTGCTATCAATTAAGAGCAATGTCAAGCTATTTATGACATTAAAAGTTATGGTGTTGCAAAAAGTAGTGAATTCAATCCTTACAAGTGTTATCTCGTGCCACATACAGCAAAAGAGTTAAAAAAAAAAAAAAACACTTGTAAAATACAATCAGAGCACAATGAAACGCTTGCTATGCCTGTAAATCCCTTGGGTATAAAATTGAAACATACTGGATACTCTATAATTAAAGCCATTGGTAAGTTCAAGTCTTGGATTTCAAAAAGAAATTTAGATGTTGAAATCAGGAGAAATAACTAATGATCAAATTTACCTCCCTTTCAAGTTTAGGTAGAAATTTTCTTTATCTTTTTTTTAAAAACTTTGTTTCCAATGTCAATTAGGAGTGGTATCAAGTGGTTTATGACATAAAGAGTTAACAAGGCTGGCTGCTGCAGATGCAATCTCCACTCAAACTTCTATCCTGACTGAAGATGATAACTGCAACTTTTGTATCATATACATAAAACATTATAAAAATGTTTATATATTTTAGTATAAATGTTTTTATATATTAGAATGAAATAAGCCCTTGTTTATCTGTAAGATGAATTTCATTGATATGTAAGACTTGTCAGTTTGAATATTGGTAAGGTAGCTAGCTTCCACTCATTTGGTTGTAATTTCAAATCATGGTAGGGAAATGTTAGCAGTATTTATTTATTAGAATGAAATAAGCTCTTACGTATTTCTGATATAAAGTTTGGTACAAACGCAAAGCTTGTCAATTTACCTCAAGTTGGGGAATGTTAATCTTTACTCCCCCTAAAATCTTGGAGGATTGTACTTGTTATGGTAGAAAAAAAAAAGATTTGGACTGGAGTTTTTCAACAAAGTCCAATCAAGTTTAACCTTGTCTGCTTCCAGCGGAGATGTCTTGAAACATATGCATGTTATGATCATTATTTATAGATAATAACCAATCAATAAAAATATCAATAAAAGCACTTTATCTGAACACTTCAGCTAATACACAAATATTATGAATAAGAGATGCAGACATAGCTTAAGTATTGAAAGGAAGGACTAGGGAAATCCAGGGCTAGATCAATATTCATAAGGCTTTCAGTGAAAACTCCAATATTAATCAATGCCAACAGATTGGAGTTATGTACTAGCTGAACCCATGGAAATTCCATGACTTAATTAGGAATAAAGATCAATATGACATTTTAATGCTTTATTTATTACTTACATATATAAAATACATCAAAATGATTTGAATGAAATAAACAAATAAACTATACTGTTTAAATGTCTGCTTTATTCTCTTGTGGTTCATGCTTTTTTCTCTCTTCGAAGTGTATTCCTCACAGCAGTCAGGCACATCTCCATTTTCACCCCACTCTTCAAAACATGATTAAAGCATTCAGCAGTCAAGCCCATCTTTCTTTTTGTCCTCTCTTCCAAGCATGACATGCTCTCATGAGTTGGTAGAGAGAAAAATGGTTCTGTACTTTAGTTATTGTGATACTGAGCATGGTTTAACATGAAACAGGGTACAGTTTCTTATTCATTGATTTCAAAGTTTCACCAGCTTGTACACCAGAAGTCTCCAACCTTAGTGTGTCAAAGAACACCTTCAGGACTATAAGGAGAGCTGCGGGCCCCATTTACTTTTCAAATGAAATTAATAATAAAAAATAGTAACATAAGTGTGATAGTGTTCTCATCACTTTCAAAGACTAACTGGCAACCCTTTCACAACACATTTTTACTTCTAATCCCAAAGAATAAAACAAAAATAATGGTACCCATACTGTGGCAGGCATATGCAAAATGGTTTGTGGATGCCACAGCGCAAGGTTGGGGACCTCTGTTCTACACCAACCATGTTCAGATTAATTAGGAAAGGTTCAGAATGGGGTCATATTTTGTGAATAAATCTTCCATTTAGTTATATTCATGCATGGCTTTTGAAAACACACCTATGAAAACAATACTTAAAAAACTAAAAAAATAATGTTCCAGTCCCGAATCAAAGCTGATAGATATGTATGTGTGAGCTTACCAGAAGTTGGAGTCATTAGCTCTTAAGAGTTTATTTCATATATCTATTGTGGTATAGAGCTAAAAAACAAAGAGTGAATGCAAGGCTGCCTGCTCTTGGGGAGGAGGATGTTTTACCCCTCAGCCAGAAGAAAATTTTTTCAATCCAACCAATGTCCAGATGATTTGAACATATACTGGCAGATTTTTCTGACCAAATAGCAACTTTTAGTGTGGGGATGACATTCACCCTCCCTGAAAAATGGTTTCCATGCATTCCCGCAGCATTATACCACTTCATATCAACTATTTCATTTTACCAGTCGAAGATTTTCATTCACTACCTAACTTGATGGAATAGTCTGAGACTGGTATTAAATAAATGCCACTGCAGCCAGCATTGAGAGGAGCGTGGTGTGAGTACTAGACATGGGGTAATCTATGAATAGATTATTTCCTTCCCCTTTTGCTGGGCAGTGATCACTAAAAAAAAAAAAGGCTGATGCGTGAATGCTGCCAGACATAAAGGGATTAATTCTGGATAAATTTGGATTGCAAGCTGAACTCAACATTAAAAGTTCCAAAACCAAAAGATATTTTTTTCCCAGGCATAATGAGTAAATGTTTGAATTTTTTGCCCTCTAGCTCCATTGGTGCAGCCTGTATATACATGATACAAACATAACCAGCCAGACAGACAAACTTAAAAACTGTAGAAACCTATGTTGAAAGTTTTTTTTGACAGTTTCTTATAAGTATTTCTCTTCTATTCAACAGTACCTGATAATACCTTCAGTTAACATTGACTCTTCAGCTATTCTCAGAATTATACTTGCATAAGAAAAATACCAATTCCAACCCATAGCAAATAATTGTAGAAACCCTTCTTCCTGGCATTCGCAAGTTTATCAGCCAAGCCAACAAAAACCTTATCTAATCAACCTTTGACACGCACATCACTCAATCTCTACCACTGAACTCGAAATCTTCCAGACTTGACTTCTTTGTTTTTGTTCATTGCGGCTCTGTCTCTCTCCAGCAGCGCCAACACCTGCCTTGTCAGATCACATACCACTCCAGTCACTTCAATGCAACCCCAAAAAATTTCTTCAGTAAAGTGCTCTTTTTACTCTCATTCTCCTCTGCTTATTCATTTGATAGTAGGTGGGAAGGTTATCTTTCCTAGATACACATCATTAAACTTATACAATCTTGAATCCTTAAAAATAAAAAGCAAGAAAAAAAAAAAACATAGAAGTTCTGATTCCCCATTTTCTCTATCTCATCAGGACATCTACTTTATTTGGTAGCTGCCTTTATTCACCACCCTCACAAAAAGACGGAATGTGACAAGGTTTAATGTAGGGATCCACACGTGTCTTCTAAGCTGGTAGTGCCAGAAACCAAACCATCCAGGTCCCTTGGCACTTGACTTCAGAATGTCTCAGGCATCAGGGATTGACCCTGGCTCTACCCTAGTGTAATGGGGAGGTGCACCCAGAGGCAGGTGGCTGAAACTAGACATTCTGTTTTTTTGCATAAGGTCAAAAGGTCAAAAGACCAAATGGCTTTTGTAGACAAGGTGTAGTGAAGACTAATACATTGCTTAAATTTGAAAATCTTTCCAAGTCTTTTAATATTTCCTCCTAACAAAAGGAGGATCTCTAATACAGCTTCATAAGATGAAGTTTGATTTGTTTTTTAAATATGGCAACTAAAAAATAGGTTTCGAAATGTAAAATTTTATAAATTAAACTATAGCATTTTGAAACTGAGTGTCTATTTCATTTCATATCTTTTACAAAAATAGTTTATTATTGGGGAAAAAAGATATCATTGAGGCAAACATTATCACAAACATTTTTTACTATAAAATCTTGAGAATACATTTTCTATTCATAAAAAGGGCATAAAAACAATTCCTGGATTCAAGTTACAACATCTGATAGAAATCAAAGATATCATCAGTCAAAATGTATTGAAAGAAAAAAAAGGGAAAAAAAATCAGGTTAATCACTCAATAGATACTTATGTGACCATGTTGTTCTGGAAGCTATGTTGAGGGGAGGGAATCATTCAGAAATTTGGAAAAAAGAAGTGATCAATGAATAAGCAACTTCTTGCCTTTTGTTGAATGGGGATCATTAAGAAAGTTTGAACTTTCAAAAAAGAAATGTGAAAGCAGCCAGTCACAAAATAAGGGACTTATTTAGCATAGGCTCATTTTGCAAATTGAATCCCCTGCTAAAAACTTAAAACTAAAAACAAACTAAAAAGCCAATTTACCATTAGATTACATGGCAAATTGAATTCCCTTCCCTTAAAAACTTGTTGGGAGGGGGGGGGGTAAAAAAGTAATTTTTCTAGACATAATAAGTTCCATTGGTGTGACCTGTACACACGATGCATACATATGTAGCCAACCGAACCAACTTGATAACTGAAGAAATCTAATTGATGTTGACAGTTTAGATTGGTTTTCAAAATAAGTCAATAGAAAGTGGTTCAGATAAAATTTATTGGATTATCAATTCCAACAACTTCTCAAATATTTTTGTATGATAAGTGAAATATCATCAAAACTTCTAGCTCTGGTTTTTGAAAGAAGAATCACAATCATCCAATACTTACACTGAATACATTCTCTCGTCAACATTAAAAATTTGTATTCTTAGAAGGGTAAGCAGCGTCCTTGCACTGGCTACAGCATCAACTGTCTGAGATTAGGCTCTATATACACGCAGGTGTTGGGGTCCAAGAAAGCCAACCTTGTTACAACTGAGTCACAATAAAATTTAGCCATTTTGGTGCTAGATCAATATTCTGTAGTCTACCATCCAACTACATTATAACAAAAACCACATCATAATGGGGGGGGGCTGGTATCACATTGTTACTTACTTGGCCTTTTTGTGATACACGAATCAAACTAAGAGGTAACAAAGCATCAGAGATGGTGTCTTTAGATGACAGTTATACATATTAATCTGATCTAATAGCTGAAAGCAATGACCATGCAGAGAGCTAATTGAGAAGATGGGGGTTGTGTATATGAGATTAATGATTCATAATTGATTAAAGAGGATTATCATTATCCTAAACACAACTAGCCACACGTGCTATACAGTTTGTAAAATGAAAAAAGTGAAAGAGTTCAATGCTTATTCTATATAATAAAGTAGTAAAGTAGGCATGTGTGTATGTTAGTACTCTTATAAATTGAGAACACCATATCATGGGGAAAACAAAGACTTATACCACATCAACAGGTCTCAATTCACCTACAGCATATTTTTAGGTTGTATTTTTAAACAATAAAAAATCAAATTTTATGGGGGTCAACATTCTTGCTCCGCTTAAAAAGAGTCTATCTAAAAATGTTTTAGTTTCTTTCTATTCCCTCTGGTACTTCCCCAAGAACTATAATATTTGGACTCATGGAACAATACCAACACCATCTGAGGAAGGTTTTTGTTAACATAACTTTTGTACCATTTTCTTTTTTTAAATATTTTGAACACTTCAATAAAATGTAACAATTTTATTGTAGAAAGGGGTGCCCTTGGAATGTTTTGGAATGTTCTTTCTGCATTTTTGCACATGGGCAAAACTGGGACCGTGAGAAAATTGAGATGAGAAAAAGCATGGGACCATTGAAATTATTGAAAGGGGTTCCCCAGAGGTCCAAATGGGGTGCCCACAGGTCATTATTTTGTAAAATGTCTCTCAGTGGTTGCTTATGGGAAGACTGCAACCATGGGGTTTAATTAAGATATTGAAATTGTTGGAATGTTTTGGAATTCCCCAAATCAAGGTTTAAAAACTTCTATATCCTGAGGCTTTAACAAAAGAATCCTTGCAACTTATATAATGCTATTTCTTGATCATTTTATTCATGTACATATTTACATCTTTTGTGTTAATAAAGAATAGAAGAATGTTCCATGTTGCTTACTCCATAACTGGTCACTTATAAAGTGTTCCTAACTTTTTCTGACTGATCCTAACTATTCTATACTTTTTACCTACTGTGTTTCTTTCTGCTCGGACAATGTTGGATAACTCTGTTAGTGATTTAATAAAACCCTAAATGGTTAATATTGTTCAATATTTCATATTGTGCATCATTAATACCGATGTCAGTATACTTGGAGTAATCAAATTTTATATGGCATAATTTATCAGAGCAGTAAATTATACTACACAAAACTAAATGTTCTTACTAATACATGAGATAATCATTAAGGCTTAAAAATACATCCCAAAACCTGGAATGATCTCTCAAGACTTTCTTATCCCACGCAGTTTGTGAAAATTTTTCCAAATTACATGAATTCCAAAAATCCAAGATGGTTAATGTTTAAACTTCAAGAAATAGATTTACCCCCAAAAGCCAAACTCTGTACAATGACATCTATATAGATCACATGAAACAATAAATCATTTTCCTTTCTTACTAGCAAAATACAATGAACAAAACAGTCCTTTTGTCACTTACAAGAGAAGACCAAAGGAATACATTTCTATAAGGATTGTATCCAAGTTCGATAATTTTCATTGCTAGCTATGGAATACAGCAATGACTAACAGCCACAATATTTCCCCATAAAACACCTCAGTCGATTAGAGGCCACCTCCTTTATCATGGCATTAGGAGTGAAAGAATTCAAAACTGTTGCAGCATAAGTACAGCACTATTTACAGTGAGCAAACTTTCATTGATTATTGATAATGCAGGAAGTAAAAACCTTCATAAACTGGACTTTGGATTGAATGATCCAGAAAAACAAGTTAATGTTTCCAGAGCTGAAACAGCAGTTCATCTAAATCTTGATATCCTTTAAAGACTTCAGAAGTTAAATTAGAGTACCAGACTACTTATCCAGTAGTCTTCGAGACAGAAGTGGTCTGGATTTTCCAGATTTCTGAACCAAGGTTCAATATGTACTTAGAATTTTTGATAATTCTTATTTTCTGCAAGCTGGATATATGGTTGGGTAATGTATTAAAAAAAAAAATGATGAATATATAACCCAATTTAGAATAGTTAAGACAAAAGAATCAGATAAAAGGAAATGTACCTCATCGACAGGGGCCAGTCCCAGCTGGGACGTCCGAGTGCTGTGACACTTGTCTGGTAAACTGTAATCCATTGAGATTTCAGATTCGTCCGATGAATCGTCATTTGTTGAATGAGAATGAAGATCAGAAAGTGGATCACTTCCTGCAAGAGAAAACATTTCTAATATTAGAATTTATTATCCAAAATATACACAACTCCTGACCGAACAAAAACATGAAATATAATTTACCATACATCTTGTAGATAATTCATTGGCAAATACAGTAGGTGCAAAAAGTATCCAATACAGTTCAAAAGGTTTATTTCAACATGCTTATAGATCAAAATTGACAGAATTTGCATCAAAGATTTCTGATCTCCTAACATAACTTTTCCATGGTCAATCATGTTTCAATATCAAGAGGGCTACAGATTCTTCTCCCTTGGACTGTCTATCTGAGTGAGTACACTTCAATCAGATGTTACTACTCTTATTTTAACACTTTAATTCCCTACCATAGATTTAAGAGTTAATCCATTCCAGGGGGATTTATTTATTCTTCTCAAAACAAAAAGACATACTTTCATTCAATGTTTACAAGGTCTAATTTGGGGAACAGAAAAATGCATATAAATTGTTTGAACTTTGCTCTATAATTATTGTCATCATGTGAACCTTAAATTCAGGAAAGTAATTCATCCTAAATTATTAATTAAATTTATCAAAAATAATTATTATTAGCATAGTATTTTTCAGAAATGAAGGAATGATTTACATATCAATTGCCTAAAATCAAAGTGTAGTATCAGTTCGCAGTACATACTTTGGTAGCTTTGCACCGATGCAATACAGTGGCCAATGATGGCCTACTGAGGCTCAGTATTGTTAAGTGCAAGAGGCCTAGGATTTGTCCTGCGGCCTCAAAAAATAAGTGTGCCCAGTTGCAGGGGATCAGCGAACCCCGGGGCAGAACCTTCCCATTGTACTAAAAAACAAAGGTCAGGCTTGCCCGGATGCCTTTAGATCACCAGCTGCGAGGACTGAAGCAATTTTTCAAGCTTTCTGTACAAACACTCCGCTTTAAACCGACCTTGTGTAACATCTTGCTCTTATGAGGAAGCAAGTAAATACAGATTTAAGTTTAATTTTTGTGTACTTTGCCTAGGGAACAAAATGTGGATAGGATCATAGTATAGTATCATTGAAAAAAGTTTCACAAAAAAATACATATAAATAAAAACATGGATAAACATGACATTTTATAAATGTGAATTATTTTATTTCTAACACATTTACTTCTGCCTAGGATTAGAGTGTAGTATCATCAAGAAGCGTTTCATATACACACACACACATTTTATATATATATATATATATATATACACACACACACACATTGCATTTTATATATGTGTATTATTTCATTTTCAACAAATCATTTTTCTTTAAAATCTCATTAATACAACAAAAAACACTTGCTGAAAAACGACTTTCCAAATATAAAGCAAATCATTTTAAATTGATTCTCACCTTCAGACCATGGCCTAGATCCTGTTGACCTAGTCCTGGCTCGAAAAGGAAAAAATAATCTCCGCAAGGTATTATGAGAAGCCATATTGATAGCAGAAAAACAAGACTACCACTGTTTTTTTTTGTTTTTTTTTATATCCTTGATTGTAGGTCAGTGGTTAGTGTGTTTCTATGCAGATAATTCAACTCCAAGTACTCATCAGACATTGTTAGTTCATTACTTATAAAAAGATTTTTTTTTTAAATAAATGAATAAAAAATACTGCAAAACAGCCGGAAGAAAAAATTGTTTTGCCACTTGGGGACATTGTTTATGAAAATATGTAGTTTGAACGAGAAAGATATCAATCTTTCAAGTCATGAAAATACTGTTTTGGAAAACATAAGCAATGCTTAAAACACAAATGCAGTGTGAGTCTGATTTTTGTTAATTCCGATGAATGGAAAGTCTTCTGGAACAAAAACAAGCTTTTCTTTAGGTCAGTCTTGTCAACATCTACAATCAAAAGGTCTGACAAATTTGAGGGAAAGTCTATGACCAAAAACAGACATTGAAAGACTGATGATAATGATGAAAGGGACAAAAAACTCCATCAACAAGTGAAGTGTTTGTGTAACCTATTCAGAGATATAAGATCTGATGTCCAATATCCAGAATAATTAAAAGCGTATTTAAAACCAATAAAATGACAAAAAAAAAAAAATCCTGCTTCAAAGCTCCGATAAAGATACCTATCAAGATTTTTAGCACACCAAAACTCAGGCAAGTCAAGAAGACCCAAGCATCATTCACTTTTGTGTAAGAGATTTTTCACCAATAAAAAACTTTTTTAAGCAGACAGGCCACTAAATATATAAGGTCACATAACTGAAATGAAAGCAGTTATTTTTTTTTTTATCCCTTTCTAGATACCTTAAATAAAAATAATAGCATTACAGAAGTTGGTCAGAATACTGAGGAGACTTGCCGTCACTTGATCCCCAGTGAAAGTCACCACTCACTGCTGGAGTGAAAGCAGAAAAGATATCAAGCCTGGCAGCTGCAATGTCAAACTCCATTCTTACTTATTCCAACTGAAGATGATTACTGTAACTTCTGTTATGTACATATAATAAATTTTAAAAAATCATAAAAATATATATATTTTTTGGATAGATGTAATCATTCATCAGACTGAAATACACCCTTGCATATGTGTAAGATGAATTTTATAGATAAGTAAGACTTGTCAATTTAGCTTAGTTGGTGAGGGACCAGTGTACAAATCAGTTGGTGGAGGTTTCAAATTACGGTATGGGAATGTTAATTTTTACTCTCCAAAATTTAGTGAGAATTGTTATTGTTACAGTAGAAAAACAAAGTTTGACAATAATAACTTCCTGTTAAAAAAGTTGTTCTCCAATTTGTAAAATCCCTGGTTTAAATACCGACACTAAAACTTAGTACTTATCTACACGATTCTGGGTGGGCTTTTGGATTCTAGAAAGAGATCATTCTTCAGAATGATTCTTATAAAATCATTCAAGACTTAATCAGAACACACTACATCCTCAATAGATCCCATTATCAAAGTAAATAACACTGACTGCACTTCATGACCCATTACAATGAATAAAATCAAATAAAATCAAACGCTCTAAAATTCCAAGTTCGATCCGGTGCTTAAATGGCATCTTTGTAATCCTAGCAAGTTTTAGAGTTCCATTTTTGTATATCCCAGAGTCTGCTAGGGTAGTGTAATTGTTAGCACGTCTGCATTTAGATGCGGAAGGTCCCGGGTTCAATTCCCATAATGAGTAAAGAATGTGGAAATTTCTTCATTAGGACAAATTTCCCAGTGCGTTCAGTAGCAAATTGAGTACGCTCCAAGCAGTGTGATCATGAGGGAGGTATCCATTTGGTGGACTTCCTGTTAAAGGGGAGAGGGTCATGAAAACTTGTAAGAATAAAGTGCTAGTCATAACTAGACTTGAAACTTGCAAGAATCATCAAGCTGACACAGGCCGTAGACACTGACCAATTATACTCCAAAGGGAGTTGTCTCTTATAAGATAGACGCTTCACTTCGTACATCCCAAGCAGTATTAGTTCTCTCAATGAGATACAGAATCCAATGTAAGAATACAATCCAATATTTTACATTAAATCCAAGGGTGTCTATCACAGAACAATGGTCATCAAAACTAATCTTGCAGATAGTCTTTGGAGTGAGATTCCAACCAGAGTCCAGAGCAGTACGAGGACTCCCCATCTGAATTAAGCCGAGTAAATATCTATTCAAAGGAAATAAATATATGCACAAGTACACAAAGCTTGTTGTCAAGTGTTTAGGGAAATATGCCACTCCTCGTCTTCTTGTTGACAAGTTACGTTAATCCTGACAACGAAAACGGGAAAATAACAGTAACAATACTAGGACAACTACTAGATAACAAAACTACTCCCACTAATAAGCTGTAGTTTATTATTATCATAAAATTGCTTCTTATAATTACTATCAAATACAGGAGAAACTATTCCTGGATAATGTTATCAAAATCAGTTGGTCACAAACAGTTTATCTAAAACCAATTAAAAGTTCATATTAATTTCATATCCATTTTTTACAATGAAGTTGTTAATAACAATGAATTTAATAATATAACAGTGAATTCATAACTGAATTCATAATAATAAATCTATTAACAAAGATTTTATGACAATGCATGTAAATTGTTCCAATTTCTATATTCTTTGCTTAATGTTATCAGCTAGCATTGTTATCTAAAAGACTGTGTTCCAAAGGGATCACAATAACTGGTTTTCTCTGAATATTAAAAGGTATTTTACGTCAACGTAACAGCAGGTAGGTTAAGAACATCAAAACCTAATGAGCTACCAAGTAATTTTACAAAAAATTAAAAATACACCTACGGTGAAACTTTATTAGAAATGAGTCATTTCATTTTTCACTTCAATATTCCAAGGCATGGCAACAACAACAAAAAGTTGTTACATAGAGAGCAAAATAGATACACCAGACGAGGTCATATATAAAGTTATCCAAATTTTTCAAGACACATTGACATAATTGATTTTTGACCAGTTTTTCTTACGTTTTATTTTTGTCATCCAAGTAGTAATAGATGTGAAATTGGACAATGCATCATCATTATTAAATTTTGACTACTTTTTCTTCCATCTTATTTTTGTTGCTTGCTTACAACTAAAAGCAGTAATGGTCTATAACTTTAAGAAGAGTCATTAACAAACTTTTGTTCAGACAATCTAATCTTTTCTTCCCACCTTTACTATTCACACATTTCATTCCATGAACTTCTTCAACCGTAAAATCTACTATCCATAGGAAATGAAATCAAAAAGACTCTTTTCCTATGGATATTACATTTTACACCTGAAGAAGGCCATAGAATGAATTGGCCAATGATGAGAAGAAGAGATTTGGCTGTTCGAACAAAAGTTGGTATACTAGCACTAATAGATAGAATAATCTTAAGTTGTCTGCCTTTCTCAGATGAAGCATTGTCATTAAGTTTTGAACTAATCTAGCATATTTTCTTGCTCTTTAATATGATCTAATTTTTATATTTAATGAGAGTTACGCCAGCAGTATGGATTAGAAATGAAGAATAACTTTTTGATAAAATTTGAACAAGCAACCCCTTTCCTTGGGAGCTTGTCTGGATGGAACAGTGCCTTGCTAACCAGCAGACATCATTCAAATTTAGTCATATATCTATATTCTTCACAGTCTGATTTTACTTCATGCTATATTGTTTGTTTATAGTAGTGGTAGTAGTAATAATTTCAAGTTGCTGAAATTTTTTCAGGTGTGAAGAAGCAATCTTGTATGAAGTATAAAAAATTAGGTAAAGAATGTAGCTATATGACTAATCACTGTATGTGGTACAGTCAGACCAATTTACTCGTCTATTTTTCTTCACAACATTTCTGCCATGTATCCTCCAAAACACGAAAACAAAATAGATGTCGAAAAAAAAAAAAGTCCAACTATACCACAAGAAATGTATGACTAAGTTTAAGTGAAACAAAGACTCCTGTTATTTTTGCAATCCCCAAATAGAAAAAGAAAAAATAGCCTAATAACCTTCTCTGATAAGATAGTAAAAATTACCAAAATAAAATAATGATGTTGATAGTATAAGGGTGAGAAAGAATTTAATCAGGCAAAGAATTTGCAACAAGATCCAAATTAACATGAAGCTGAAGATTCAAAGAAATTTTCCAAGCAAACCAAAGTGGCACCATATCAGATTTCTAGATTACAGCTCTCCAAGGTTAATGAATAAAAATCTAGAGAATTATGTTGGGAAATATATTTGTAGGTAAAATTGAATTAGAACAAGCAGGAGAAATAAAATTCGGAATATTTCTATGTATTAACATTATCTTTAGCATGAATTATTAAAAAGATGAAGCCAGTATGAAAAGACATAATATGGGTATATAAATCATTTTAGCTATACCTTTTATTCAATCATTTTAAAAATGCACACAGTCTTCAGAAATACCCACCTAAGTTTTAAAATATAGGTAGGAGAAAACAAAAGAATGGTATCAGAGAATGATGATAATAATAAACAAGGATGACAGAGTAGGGACAGTCATACACTGGAAACTGTGCAAGTAACTACGTTTATGTAGACAAATGGAATCAACAGAAACTAGAGGCTGGTGTAGACAAAAAAAGTTTTATCACAAATAAGGAAATACCTATAACCTTTGATTCAAGCAAAATTAAGCTAAAAAAATCTTTAAATATTTCAACCAAAAAATTATTTGAAATTAGTAATAAAAAAAATTGAATAAAAAAGAAAAGCAATATATGTATGTTGAAGTGTTCAAGTAACTGATGACTGTGCCCAAGTATCCACACACTGGGATAAATGGCAACAAAATGAATAGATGGTGATGAATCGTACCAAGCCCTGGACACAACTGAAAGTGTAAAGTTTGGAAAATTCACCCACGTGCTACAAAAAGTGAAGACTAAAATAGTGCATATAATACCTGGCACACTTGGGACCATGCCAAAGACACAAGATTAGAATGAATTATCATTATCATATATACAATGGATCCAAAGAATAAATGTTAACTTTCTAGTTTCTGGGATTACTACTTACTTATACATTTTCTTTAATAGACTCCAACATCAACAGCTGACAAGGTTTGATAACCCCTGGGAGAGATATAATCGCTGTGAATGGCTAGGGTGCTGGGTTAATCAATGTTTTTACTTGTAAACAATCAAGTAACAGAAATTAAATAGAAATTGCTTCACAATATACATTGATTCTGACGGCACAGCATATACATTTGGACCCCCACATTAATACCAACCTTATATCACTTTCTGAACGCATGATGAGGTAAATAAACAACTACATTGATTCTTTAAGACTAGTTTCCTTATCTTTGTTGTCTCTATCATAAGGTTTCAGCCACTATGCTCTACAAAGAACAAGAGCAATATTTCTGATATAGCGGGCTGGACAAGACATTTTCCAGCTTCATTCGGGCCACACAAGACATTTTCCAGCTTCATTCAGGCCACACAAGACATTTTCCAGCTTCATTCGGGCCACACATCCACTTAGAAAAATATGGATCATATTACATAAAGCATAAGTAATTTCTATTTTGGACAAAAATATGAATAACAATTACATTATTGATTTCTGAATGCAAAACAGTAATAGTAATTTCACAATATGGATTATAAAAATGACTTTGAGAAAAATTATATAAGATTTTGAATTAAGTTTAGATTGGCCTGTGGGCCTATCATTACCCAAATGTGCTCTACAGCCTTCCTTATCTGTGTCACATAAAGAAATGCTCAATGCAAGAAGTCAGATCATAATTTTGTATTGTCTATTTTTTTTTTACTTCCTACTGTTTCAACTGGTAGCATATGCATCCTGAAATGGCATTAAGGGGGGCATTTAGAATCCTGTGATTTTTATTTTGAACTCGTGAATTCCAGAGAGACAGATGAGCTGAAATTGCAATTTTATCTAAGAAGCCATGTGCTTGGGAATAAGAAAGTTTGTTATATCAAATCTCTTAGAAAATTGGAATGCAATACATCTTCAATGTACAGTGATACATTGAAAACTGCGATTTTTATTATTGCGGCTTTGATGTAGAGAGCTTAAGGTATTGCTGTACAAATGAATGTAATTAAGTATAAACTGAAAACAAAAACTCATCAAATTAGAAGACATTACCTTGATTAGGGCACTGTTCAAAGTCATATTATAATCTATTGTTCTTGTTTTCAGCTTATACTTAGTTACATTAATTTGTACAGCAATACCTTAACCATACTACAATAAAACCCATACTATTCAAGATATTCTTGGACTGATATTTTGTTACATTCTTTTTTTTCATAAACGTTTTGAACAAACTTTAAATATAAAGACTATCAAAAATTTTCAACATAGCATAATTGCAATATGATACACAGTAAAAACCTATACGACAATAAATGACTGGTTAAACAGTATTATCATCCCTCCTACTGTGGTAGTCTCTGCCCTTTTAACTCTTTAAATAAAAGATGACAATGTGTGGTCTTCAAGACTACTACTATAGCCGTCTTGACCTTTTCCTTTCTTTCCTCTAATAATAGAAATGATAATAAATGACATGGCTATTTCTACTAGAACTACAGAGTGCATATTGCCCTTTCCTCTCTTTACTTAGCAGTATTAGTAGTAATGGTAATAATAAGGAATAAAAAGGATGATGCTCTTATCAGAGACCTAGACATCTTAGGCCACTTGTTGCTTTCCTGATATTTCTGATATTATTCAGGCTGTAGACAAGCAGACTACATAATTACAGAGAGATTGTTTGGGATGAGTCATGGCTGTCCATTCTGGTTTTAGACAGATCCGAGTTGATGCAAATGTTTTATACACCCACTGATGGGGCTTTTATATTAATAGGGATCTTTTACATGTTTTCTATTCACTCACCATCATTCTTGCTTCAAAGGAGCTATTTGAAAAAAAGTCATCCTTCTTTGAAGAGAAAAGAGAAAAAAAAGAAAACTTCACTTGGTTACACAAGCTTTTTTAGTTGTTTAAAAACTTGCACTTCAACAGGCAATTTATTAGATTAGTACAGCAAATAGAATAAAAAATGTTACTTAACAATATAAAAGTTAATTATTATTTTGATTAATCCTGCCAATCTTTAAGCAACCGCTAATAAAAATCCTTTGCTAAGCATTCAATTATGAAAAGATAATACATGTTTCTCTCATTTTTTTTTTAAATAACAATAAAAATTATTTTTATTATTATTCAGACTATCCTCATCTTGGTTGTTTTTCATACAACTTTTCAGCTGTTGTACTCTACCGCTTTCATCAGGTATCATCTGGTAGGTGTGGGGAAGTAAGAAACCGAACCCTTTATTTAACTGACGTGGGTATATTGACCGCACTCCCCTCTTAGCATTAGTAGTATCATTATTGTCTCACACTGGGATTGAACCTAGAACCATCAGATTATTTGCAGTAGATCTTGTCTGATTCTGTAACCACTACGCTATATGTCCATGTGAAAAAACAACCAAGATGAAGATAGTCCGAATGATAATAGAAATAATAATAATACCTCATCTCAAAAATTCAGAGATATACTAAAAATTCATTAATTATTGCTGTGACATTTCTCTCCTAATATTTGTATTTTGTTCACCTCCCATAACTTGAAATAGTGGAGTGTAGGAAAATCTTGATTAGAATGTGTTTTGATGTAATACAGTTAGGGTAATGCTGTACAAATTAATGTAAGTATAAACTGGGGAAAAAAAAAAAAAAAAAATACATTAAATAATAAGATTTTTAAAAGTATGGAAAATTTTGGAATGATTTAACCATACTAATCAAGATATCATAAAAACACATCCAACTTAGTACTCAGGGAATGCATACTTGAGCCAATATCATACATTGACTGAAAACTGAATGAAAATCAGTTCATATATAGTCATGATGCTGGTGAGGTAACTGTAGTATTGCGTTTCCACATTTCCGATTAAATACCTCTCAAATTAAAAGGAATTCCTGGATCTGCCCCCAAATCAAATAAATTCTTCCTTAGCCTATAGCTCACTCTTCCACAAAACATATTTTTTCTTTAAAAAAAGGAGAAAAAAATTTCTAAATAAAAAAAGAAATATTCCTGCATCTAGCTCAAAATTTAATCTATTCTTTCTGAGCCCACTCTTCCGAAAACTATCATTGAAATTCATAGAAAACAATGAGATATATGAACAGACAGACAAACATGAATGAATATATATACCTCTTCCAACTTTGTTGGCAGAGGTAAAACATACTATTCTTTCATATGGACACAATGTACACAGTGTATGTCATAAACATAGTAATGTCTTCACAATGTCTCTGGCGGGGGGGGGGGGGGAAACAATAGTAGTAATTAGGGTATAATTATTTATATTTAATTTACTCAGAAAGTAACCATTCAGGAAATACAAATTAGGCTGTAGGATACACTTCTTTACGATCAAGTAATTACAATAGATGTGAGTGCAGATCTGATAAATGTGAAATTAGATCTATGCATGTAGCATTGAAAATTAATCATGATTAATGAAAAAATTATTTCAATGAACAAACACACATATACATATATATATACGTTATGTTGTTATAAATGGAATGCCATTCTTCAAAGGCATCCTTGCATTCCTATAGGAAGTTCTGTTCTTTCATTGTTTCAAGTCAGATTTACATGAAACTTAATAGAAAGCGCTCCTAGATAAGATGCTTCTAACCTAAAAAATCTTCCACTCATGAACATGCGATCTGGCAATAATGGTATTTAAACTTGGTTTTAAAATTGATTTTCTCAGCTGTTTTAAGTCATATTTCAAGTCATATTTACTTGATTGAAAGGTGTTTTTTGATAAGAGGCTTCTTACCTAAAATTTTAATCTTAATTTTGATCTGTCAATAATGGTGTTTAAATTTAACAGTTAATGCCTCATTGAATTTTGGTTCTCATTTACATAATAGGGAATAATGCTCAAAGTGAAAAATTTTCAAATGTAATTGCATTTTTTGAAAAAGTCGATTTGATAGATATATAATGTGTTATTATTGGAGGTTTTTGAATCCTTAACAACAATGGTGTCTACCCAAGAAGTTGGACCAATTTTCAAGAATGATTTTAAATTAGAACATGTCACTCAAGCTGCTGATCAACAAAGGATTCAGAGTGAACTATGAAAACCAATAGTAAACCTTGAGGGAGGACCAAGCCCGTTCTTAATCATGAAGAATTATTAACAGCAATGGCCTATGATTCATAAACTATGGTTCAAACACATTTCTGAAGACACGCACGAGGTACTACCCGAAGATTTGGGGAATTTGATCACGAAAAAAAAATCAATTACCTTAAAACCTAGTTTCCACTGCCCCCTTTGAAGTAGTCCCCATGCAAGTCAGCACACTGGCTCACAAAGGGTAGTGGCAACAATCCATACTACTTTTGATTCACAGACGCTGTTGAAATTTCCTGAACTTCAGAGTAGCATGTAAAGGGGAGGGGAGTTCTTGGCTCACTTGGAATATGGCACAATACCAACATGTATTCACAAAAACTCCATATTGCCCTGTATTCATAATATCTATAAATATACAACACAAGGCTGAAAGAGGATAGTGCTAATCATCTAAACTAAGAAAGCTAACCAGCATGGAAAATCTGCATTTGAAATTCTGGTTTTATCTTGGCTCAAACACCAACCTTTAGTACCAGTGGAAAATGAACAACTATTCTAACCATGAAACAGGCCAAAATTAATTATACTTGGTGTTAGGTAAACTCTAAAGGTTTACCACCATATACCAAAAACATAACTGGTGTCAAAAAAGACTCATTCAAACAAAAACTTGGCAAATTCTTAAACTATTTACACAACGAACCTGCCATTCCAATTTATGCAGCCATGACACAAACTGTCTCAAACTGCTTCCTAAACATATTCCTGATCTAGTGGCAGTCTGAATGACATTCCCAAATTTCTGAACGGAATGTAATAATAATAATAATAATAATAATAATAATAATATTAGATAACCACCAGGCGACTGGCGTGAGATTGCTAAAAAATTAAGGTACAACATCATAGTAGTTGACCACTTGAGATATTCCCTGCTAATATAGTGGGTATTTCAAATTGAACCCTTTATTCAATCCACGAGGGTAGATTGTTCTCATTCCACTATCACTGACTGAAGATATCTTGTATCAGTTAATTCATTCTTGAGATGTTGCTTGTCTGCTTCTTCCACCCAAACCAAAGATTGAACTCACAGATTACACTTAACAATTGCTTTTATCCAGTTACCCATGTGACCATTAAGACAATTCGGTTGTGGAAAGAGGAACCTTTGAACATAATATCATTTGCATCCTGTCTCCTCAAAATGGGGCAAATCGAACAGATGGCAATTGGTTTTTGAATACGCATACAACCTACTAAATCACTACGACACAGAGTGAAACACAAAATATGATTTCATGCCTTCTTCAACAGCTGGCCAGAGGCTATTTGAAAATACACCCTACCCAGTTCCCTGAAAGATTTGTAAAAAGTAATTTGCCCAGTGCATTTCTCCTGACATTATACAATATATTTTTACATACACGAACTTCCTAAATAATAAGCCAAGTCGCCTTGGCCCCAAATTCTCTAGCTACACCACTGCATGACTATTTCATCGTTAAATGCTCATGAGAGTCAACAAAATACAGTCACTAGCCAGCTATTTCATTCCAGTAAGAAAATAAAAATCGAGAGTTTATTTCCCTATTTACATCTATAGGATAAAAAAATCAAATTTAATATTTTTTTAAAAAGATCTCCTCCTTTCGAAACCACACGATTTGTTTATCATTCCATGTTATCTTCAGAATCTCACATGGGTTAACATCAACAGGAGGAAATCTACAAGATCAAAGGTTACCATCACATAGCACAGATTTGGCACAGTTAAATGTGTGGCATTCACAAGATATCTCTAAAACCAAGGCTAATAACAAAATAAATAAAAACCGACAACTTTCCTTAGAATATGAAGCAACCTAGTTCTCAAAAAATTCGTACAAACTGATTCTCCTCGATGAAGAAATAACACACCCAAATCAACACATACATAAACAGAACTAACAAGTCTTTCAAGGGTTGACCCCCAGGAGAGATTCAAGGGAAAGGTTTTTGTTTTTTTGTTTATGTGTAAATAAATGTTGAGTTTAAACAGAATGCTTATTGAGAAGTAGATTTTGATTTGAGATTTAAGTCACCGCATACAGGTTTGCATAAATACGTAGGAATCATTGTTCTCTCCAAACTGCATGCATGTTTTGCAACCAGCACACAAAGGAAATTAATGTGTGCACAAAAGATTTCAAATTCTGTAGATAGCTTTACTGAAAAAGTATTAATGTACTATGTCTAATTCAAAAGTGCACACCTACATTTGTCACTGGGAAAAATTTGCACAATATAAGATTTTTGCCCTCAATGACTATACTAAAAATTAGAGGGAACATGGGTAGGAATATACAATATATGCAGAGAGGAAAATTAGGGGGTGCACAAGAGGGGGGGTGTTCCCCTACTCTTCAGTCTGAAAGGTGAGGGGGTAGCATCCACAGCCCCCATTCCCTTCCCAAACCTGTGGTTCCAAAATTCAGTGATGGAAATAGGTTTTATGAAAAATTGAACGCATATACATATGTGTGTGTGTGTGTATGTATATATATATATATATATATATATATATATATATATATACACACACATATACACACAAGGGCATAACTATAACTAATGAGTTCTTAGCTTAAAACTTAGTTCTCAGTTGAATTTTGGTATAAAATTTTCATTGTATAATGTTTGATTTATGTGATTAATATTCCCAACTGAATGAAGTGCAGTGATAAGGAAGGGGATTATGTTAAAAAACAAACATCTGCTGTGTAAACCCAATGTTTGTTCACCAGATAATGCAATGCACTAAATAATGTACACACACACACACAATATGAAAAAAGTTTGGTAAACCAGAGAGTTAAGGTGTCAATACTAGCTTCAAAACAATTCAACAAAGATTGACAGAATTCACATTCATGTCACATCTTTTTATTTATTCATCATAGAGGATGTTGCAGCTTTGGGTAGACGCAAGAGGCGATCGGTAGTAAGGCCAACAATCGGCTTGCTAGGCCTATCAAAGCTTCGTTCTGCTTACGGCACCTGGTATTCTCCCAATGGACACCAATCCAGGCTCAATGTTGCTTAACCTCAATGATTTTGAGAGGGCTATGTATCCATAATCCTTGTGCTGAGTGCTTAGCAGAAAAGTATTGAGTACCATTTTTAAGGTCTTTGGTATGACGTGGTGGTGGATTGAACCAATGCCCAACAAACCAGAGACAAGCATTTTACAACCGGGCTATTGTGATCAGTAGTAACTTAACATGATATTATATAATAGAAACCTTACAAATAACAAGAACAGAATTCTAATGAAGCGTCCAGGTACTACTAAAAGGCATACCATGTATAAAGGGGACTACTGGAAGAGAAACTGTGGATAAGGGGGACTGCTAGAAAGGAAACTATAGACTATATAAATTACGTTATGGATGCTGATGATGTAATTTTATGTCTATCACGAGAATTGATTAAAAAAAAAAGAAAACATAAATGATTACTGTTTGATAAAGTCAGTTAACTGGGGACCAACAAACTTTTTTATAGAGATGTAGGTAAACACATAAAAAAAGTGTAGAACAAAACAGGCTCATAGGGAGTTGAAAGCTTGGAACGTGATAAAACCACAGTAACACAACATGAGGAAAAGAGAAATCAATTCGAAGTATCTGTAAGCTCAATGTTTTGAATCTTTTTAGATGAGATTTTTTTTTGTTGTAAGACATCGATGAAATTAGTTGTCTTAACCATTGAACTGTCAGTTGGTATCCATTTTTAGAAACTGATTCACTCACCTGAAGGATGGAGTCGGCGCCGTTTGTGAATTTTGTTCAAGTTTTCTGGCATGCTGAATGATCTTCCCAATGTTTTTCGTAATTTGGTGGGAGCTGTACGATCTGTGAGCCTCGTCTTGATTGGGTGTGGCGTTGACATCTACAAAAATAAACAGAAGGAAGATTGAAAATTTGATCAAAAGATAAAATAAGAAATCAGACAAAAGGTGACATCATGTGTTTGAGAGTTTACAAGAAGTGACCATCGTCACATTTCAAGTCAACTGCTTATAAGAGAGATTCTCAATTATATCCGACATACAAAAAAGAAGTTTCAACTTTTTCCTTCTTTTTCTCCACAAAACTTTGTTTTAGACCTTTTTTTTTTTCAATTTCTATTGATTAAGACTGAAGGGTTTGGTCAGCTTGTTGATAAGAAGCCAACTCTCGATGAGAAGTTTTATGGAGAATATACATCACATGCATGCGTGTTGGAGTGACCTAACAGATTTTGTAAAGGTAGGGTGCCAATGATGATAAAACATTATGGATGATCTACACAATATGAACTGGTAAGAATTTTGAAGGAAAAAAAAAAAAAAGAAAATTCTAACAAATCATTTGAACTGATTAACAACTTGGCATCAGAATCATTACCAAAATGGTCTCCATCGATAAAGAGACTGTCAGGTAAATTTTACACAAAAATCAGAACCTGGCAAAAGTTTGTGCAAAGATTGATGAAATCTTTTTTGATACTGAAACACACATTAAAAAATCATGTAAAACAAGTCATTAGTAATTAGATTTTTTATCCTTTTGATCAAATGAACCATAATAGTCACTCCAAATGTTATGATACTAAACAAATATCCACTAAGCTCAGTACAAAGCCATAATAGTGGAGTACCCAATGAGGATCAAGAAACAATCTACTTGAACACTTGGATCACTCTGACAACAATGCCAAGAGTAATGTAGGCAAATCAATAGAAAGACCAGAAAAGGCCAATAAAAAAAACGATGGTAGAATAATCACTCAAGTTCCATCAATGGCTTTAAGAATGTCACTTTATTTGGCACTTGACTCAAATACTAAAAAGAAAAAGAGGAAGACAATCTAAACTATAGATGCTTTGAAGTATACATCAATAGAAAATCAAAGGATGACTTCAACAAAGTCTACAGATTCAACATCACAGTGCAAAGTCAGAGAGATTCATACTTTGACAAATAGAAGAAAATCTCTAATTTTCAAAGTATTGAGGTGGCTAATGTTTCTCATAATTTTGAATAAAGGAGAAAAGTTTTAGCTGTTTTGCTTGCCCAATAATTTCATTTTCTATACCGAAACCTCAAAGACTTATTAAACTTATTACTTTGTCTAAATAAAGTTGATTTATACAACCATTGAATCACTATTTTTAAAATCAAATAAATTTATCATTGCTTAGTAAGTACAAATATTGCATTGCACTCAAGATTATCATACCTGAACTTTGGAAAAAAAAAAAAAAAAAAAAAAAAAAATTCTCATTCAACATCATTCAAAAGAGAGGGCATTTCCAGTCACTCTCATAGTTGTCAACACACATACATAATAAAACCACAGTGGCTAAAATTTATGGTCGAGAAATGCTAAAATCCTTAAATGCAAGGGGGAAAAAAAAAAAAAAAAAAAAAAAAGATGCTATGGTGTGGAAAAAAAAAGATTTGTATCCTTTCAACATTTCATTTATGTCTATAATAGCAATGTAGAAATGATGAATGCATATGGTTGAAGAACAAGGAAAAACAGTATATGACACTACATGCTAGCCCTAAAATTGTCAAGTTGATAACTCTGTACAGGTGTCATATCCCCTTTATGTACTCAGAGTTTCACGTTCTTTTTCCGGGGAGAAAAAGATGGAAGCTGAAATTCCAGGCTTTTGAAGAATTCTAAAAACTCCTTCCGGATGAAGAATTTGAGAACTAAATGGACGAGATGTCCTGGAAAATACAGATATATAACAACCCTACAGTGCACTCAGTATAGGTCAGGATACTTGAAACTGAGACTCTACTTTTCAGTAGGAAAAAAAAATTTTTAATGTATATTCTTATAGGAAAGAAGACTCCTTGAAACATTAATGGATTTCCTAACTATAAAATGGTATATAAAATGAATTAGTTGACACTTGAAGATAAGTGATGTATGAGGTGACAGTTCAGACAAATAGAAGAAGAAAACGATAAATCAAATCAATAAAAAAAATCTCAGAAATCTTAGCTAAGTACAGACTGCAATCTTACCAAATTGATTTTCAGTTTCCATTTAAAATTGAGTCAAAAACGTCTAGAAACATTTACATCTTCCAAACGAATATCTAAAAATCTACGAAATATATAACTTAATAATAAATTAAATGTGAAATTAATCATCAGGATTTAATCTCTCAAAATATCACTTATTTTATTAAAAAAATATTACTAACTATAACTGAAGGAGAAATATTACTTTATCAAAAATTTTCAAAATAATGATTTTTGACAAATAGAGGCACCGGAAATCATCAAGATGTAGATTGAAAACATCTATATTGGCAACAATAGCACAGAGTATTTAACAAGGAGTTTATCAAAAGAGTTATCTAACATATTTTGACATTGAATCTTTATATTGTGTATCAAAAATAAAAATGATTTCCAGTTCTCAGAAATTAATGAAAGTCTTACTTAGAGAACAGGGCTATGATATGTATAATAAGGTGAGGTAACCACCGGAATTAATTTGGAAAAAGGGGTGATCAATGAAGAAGTTACATCTGACTGAAGAAGTCTGAATTTTCAAAAAAACAAGTATGAATGCTGCTGTACACAAAGGGATCAATCTAGAATAAACTTACATTGCAATTGACCCCCAGCTTCACAAACTAAAACCTCTTTAAATGATTGAAAAAAAAAAAAAAAAAAAATTTTTTTTGCAAGATATAAAAAGCAGTGAACGTTTAAATTTTCAGCCCTCTAGCTTTGTTAGTGCAGCTTGTACACACAATACATTTGCATAATGGAGAAACCTCTTTCGAATGTTGACTATTTCAGTTGAAAGTTTCTAATATATACGCTACATACTCTAAGTTCCAAAGCTAGAGTATCATTCTTCATAAAGCATAAAAAAGAAAAAAAAAATATTAAGAATTAAATCTTCAGGGACATTAAAAACTGTCCATTCCAGGCAATGCTACCTCACCTTGCTAATTAACAAGATAAAAGTGTAATCTTTCACAGATGGATTAGTCATTTGCCTAGAGGCTATTTTTTGCAGGAAGTAACAGATTATACTGTAGACAAAAAAAATGTAATAACAACAAACAACAATATTTTTTTTTTGAAGAAAATAGCGTAAAAAGGTGGGTTATGTAACTGGCAAATGTTCAGAAGTCACATTAACAATTTGAAGACAATACATTCTGCACTTATGTTTTTAGCAATAGCAGCAGATGTCCACATCACAGAAATATTGTTCACATACTGAGATTTAAAGGATATGGCTGTTATGCAGAGGCGGATATGGGAGAGGAGTTGGACTATTTGAAAATGGTCCCGGGCTCCCAATGGTGGCGGCTGCCAAAAGCATTATAAATTATATTTCATCAACTGCATTTCTGACATTTTACCTCAGCAATCTATCTGTAGATACATTAATTGCATATATAATAATTAATTGCATAAAGTTGGTTTCTCACCAATTATAGGATAGAGCATGCCTATTTATAGCAAATTTTCCTTTTTCATCAAATCTCACTAAATGTTGGAGGGTTCTTTAAGGAGCTACTGAAATGAATGAGTTTTTTTTTTCTCTCCTTTTCAAAAGATGGCAGGTATGCAAGGCCTGTCTGGAAAATATCAAGCCATTTTGAATATTTTGAGAACCAATAGAGCTGTCTTGATATAATTTGACAATCAGAGAGGACCTTACAGTACATGGATTAACAGAAAATATCTATTTGGATCACTCAGCCTGCAGTTGGACAAAATTGAGTGAGATCATGTACAATGTGACTGTCACATTCACAATGACTGGGTCTGCCCTTCTTCACAAGTCAAGCAGAGCTCTTTTTGCTAAATCATTGCATCCCTCAAATCTGTCAGTATATTTCATGCAGTTTTTTTTTCCTAATTTGGACTTTTATTACTGATCACTGCCAAACAAAAGGGAAGAGAAGTAACTTAGTCATTAATCACCCCTTTTTCCAATTTTTAATTGAGCACCCCTAACATGGCATTTGCTAGAAGTCATTGGTCATGTGATGGTTTCTATCAAGTTACAAACCAGACTTGTTTCTGATAAAATTTGTTCAAGCATAATTAGAGACTTATTCATGCACAGTGAGAGTAGAACCTACGGTAAAACATTTCTTAAATAAACATAACAAGCCAGAGTTGAAAGCAGGACATGAGCTCTATATATATGCTGAAGCCAAAAGTATATGCAACAGGTTTTTCTTTTTCATTCATATAATTTACAGTTGTAAATTATCAATCTAAATAGCTGCCAAATAATTACTTCCTGTGGAGTTAATTATTTGGCAGCCACTGTGGCTTTTATAAGGAATTATATAAATTAATTATCAATAGGTATACCTTGATTAGTGTGGTTAATACATTCCAAAACTTAATGCACTGTTCAAGATCTTATGGGTTTTTTTCAGTATATACCCAAGTTACATTGGTATGAATAACTATAACTTTACCATACTATATCAAAACCCGCACTATTCAAAGTATTTCTGTACTAACCATATACATGTATATATGTATATTTCAAGGTGATATAATCATAATCAGCATGGAAAACAGAATTGGCAAAACCGGACCAAATCTGAGCTGAGGCTGCATGTGCACACAATGCTCATAGGAAAGGTATGAATCCATTTCTCTCTGCATTTAATATCTGTACCAAATGGAGGTATGCGGTATCATAATGTTTATTGCCACGGAAAACAGAATTGGTAAACTACTAAATTCAAATTTCAGTTGATGCTGCTTGTGCTAGCACCTTTGGGAAAGACATGAATCCACTTCTCCCTATGTTTGGTCTCATTACTAAGTATATAGACAAATATATCTTGTCACTGGCATGCCATGATAAACTGAGAAGGGTAGTTTCTGAGCAAACTCTCCTATAACTATTTTATACCCAGGCAGTAGTATCTGTTATACTCGATATCAACATTGATAGGGGCTAGTTATATCACAGAAATCAAAAAGTAGATAAATAAATGAATGGATAAGATATTTTTTTTTTTTATAAGTGTCCAAGATCAAGGATCTCCAAACTGTTCTGCACTGTAGACAGGTTTAATAATGACAATATTCCTGGTAACTAGCCTGAGGGGTCCGAGAGCGTTAATTACACCGGACTGTAGATGATGAGTCAATTAGTTAATATCACAATCCAAAGAAATTAATTTGCTTTCATTTCACAAAGAAAATAAAAGAATATTGACATTAATCATATCATTTCTTCGTGGCCCCATAGCATATGCTTTGTGGCCTGCTGGTTGGGGACCACTGTCCTAGATGAACCCTTGGTAGAGAACGTTGTAATTAAAGCATCATTAAAATAGAGGTTAAACCCTCAACAGGTTAGACAGAACAAATTAAGATAGTCTGCATTCGTAGCATTCCCCTAATTAGTGAAGTAGATCCTCCTCTTCTATATATGACAACACAGACAAACCGAACCCAATACTTCACTACCCAAACACCTCATCAAAGTGGGATCAGTGTTCGTAGTTTAGAATCAAATAGCTAATAATTATGACATTAATAGTTCAAAATTTCCATCAGGTGAATTTTTAATAGATATTACTTCTATGAAAAAAAAGAAAATAGTGTAAGTTTGATCTTCAACAACTGGATTAACACAAATAGGGATATTTTTCATTCTGCCCAAACTCATTTTCAACTATAAAATACATCTCAACATAATACGATTATTAGTATTTTTTACATCTTATTTTCAGTTGCTTTTTATCACAACAAAAAAATGAAACTATTTTGTGAATTTAATTTTTTAAATTACATAAAAGTGAAATAAATTTGATCGGAAGCTATTCTCTTGATTTGAAATTTAAATCTTTTAATATGAATTTAAGAGTTAATACAATAAAAATCATCAGTCAACAAATATAAGGCATTAACAATCTGACATGAACATTCATCTATTTGCTTTCTTTATTCACACACAAAGATCTGTGCTTTTTGATTAGGTCAAAGTAAAGGAAAAAATAGACCTCAAAGGAGAAGACTGAGGCAGCAACAATACACTGGTTTTTAGAAGATGTTTATCTTATTACATTCTTTAATTTAACAATATGGTAGTGTCTCAACTGCAAAGTGAGCCAACATACAACTGTTGCTTGGTTGAGGATCAATTGAAAAAGAAAAGACATTGCTGTATTTCTTTTGTAGGCCCAATTTTTCTGGCAGTCTTTTCATCCAACTGAATGTCAAACTATTCACCGACATTTGCTGAATGCAAGCAGCTCATGTACGCACATTTCTAGTTGTAGGGATCTATCACAATACAAACAGATTAGCAAGATCACTGGCAAGCACACACATGCGCACAAATAAACATCTGACTTCGCCTTAAACCACTCCTACCCCAAACAGAAATCATCATTTTGGATATCCTTTCCTGTGTGAATGTCATGATAACGAAGAACAAAAAAAAAAGCTAGAAGAAGGAGTGAGGAGTTGTTTTTTGGTACAGAACACTTTATTACTTCTTTTTGAAGAAGATTTTCTGGCATTTGTGGTGCTTAGGAAGTGATACAGACTTGTTGTCACTTTCTTGGTTCATATGGCTTGAAACCGTTCAAGTCCAGAATGATCTCAATATTCCTAATGACTGCCATTCTGTAACAGATTGCACCCAAAATCCTATTATATATATTATTTATACATAACTAAGAATTGAAGAAAGGATGAATCTCCCAAATTGCAAGAAGATGATTGGGGAGGGGGGTGAGATAAAGCCATGTAAAGAGACAGACAGATACACACACACACAAAATCAACCTCTGTATTATGGATCTGCAATATCAAAGGGAATGAATACAACAATTCATATTGATTCATGGGAAGAAGACAATCAGACAATCAGGGCAATCTTTCACATACGGACATCAAAGATTTATACCGGGGGTGGCCATTCCACCAGCTACTCGACATTTAATGTGCGGTTTGTAGAATTATGTTGACTGAGCTACTTTTTTTTTTCATTTAAGTTATTATATGGAGTAAATATGAAAAAAATTTATAATTCTTTAGTAAGTGTGCAATCTCATTGGATCATGTTGTAGGTTCAATGTTCATGATGAGTAAAAATAATAAACTACATCTAATCCTAATATAGGATTTCATATAGGAGAAATAATCATCAGTAGAGATTTTTTAAATTATTCGATATAGCTGTATGTTTTTCATGATTATTTGAAGTTATTCAGATAAACATTTTCAAAAATGACATGATTGAATAGTAACAAAATGAGTACATAACAAAAAAAGTGTAAATTTTGTTTTGTTTTTTTTACAGCTCCCAGACATTAAACGTTGATCATATGTTGCTCTTGAATTGAGCAAGTCTGGCCACAAAATACATTCACACACAAACAAAGAATTGGTTTGCAATAAACACAATGATACATTTGCAGAAAGAGATACACCTATATTGGATAAATATTAATATATATTGATATCTTCTCTTTCTGTCCTCTCTGTCACACAGACACATGATTATCAAGGATAGTCTCAAGAGGACAGTTTTTCTAACTATAAATATGGGACAACACAGTTTGTGCTTGTTCAAGTACTTATGAGCAGTACTTTTTATACAAATGACAGTTTGTTTACATGAGGTTTGATTAATTCGATTAAAAAAAACATTATCCAGAAATTTGGCAATCAGAACCACAATGCATTCTTTGTTCCCTAAATTGAATTTGTTTTCAGCACTCAAAACCAAGCCATGAGTGTAGAATGTGTTTTGTTCAAATACTTATAAGCTGTACTGTATATGTATACATTATACATATGCATATACACGCACACTGAAGTAGTTCATAAGGATAATGCCGACAAAACTGCAATGAAGCTTACTTGTCAAAAACAATTTTTCATTCTTGTTTAAACAAAAGTTCAAAACGGCCATCTTTGATTCAATTCATTCCCAAAAGATGACGTTTCAGAACAATTAGTCAGTTGATACCCTGAAGGATTTGCTCTCAACTGATTGTCTTTCCTGATGAGACAATAGGGGTTTGGCGAGAAAGAGGGGACATGATCTCTTTCTTCATTAATAAGCAACTTTTTAATGGAACAAAATAATTAAAGGATTTTTTTTCGTCATTAGGCCAGGGATTTATATTCAGAGACTGTTTAGCTCAACAGTAAGGTTCGATTCCTGCAGCATCCCCATTTTCTATAATTGTTTATTCTATTCACGTTGTCTACTGCAAGTGATACATTAACCATGAAATGACGGAGATTATCTCAAATAACACACACACACATACATACATACATACATATATATATATATTTACACGCATGAATATATACACTCACATAAATACACACACATATAAATGTCCATGCATATATAAATACAGACAAACATACATACACACAAATAAATACACACACACACAAAAATGAATACACACACACAAAAATGAATATACACACACACACACAAATGAATAAATACACATATCTGAATTTAAACACATAAGTACACACACAAACATAATTATATATAAATCATATATAGGCAAATAGGTAGGTAAATTCCGCAATAAGGATTGAATGAATTCAAGAAAATTGTAAAAAAAAAAAGGAAAGCCAAACTTTTTAATTATGGTTTTTAGGTATCATGGTTTTTAATAAACCTCAACCAGTTTTGTACATGTCTTCAGAAGGATGATGTGTTTTTTTTTATACTTTTCTTATATATATATATATATATATATATATATATATATATATATAAGATTTCTACACACCAAAAATGCACATTTTTATAACTGAATTTAATTGCATATGACTGCATTAGGGCAAGGCAGTATATTTTCAAAAACGGTATAAGATTGAGTAATACCGATTTAGCCACAATGATGCTAATTTAGCTATTTGAGAGGGTTTTTTTTTCCTTGCCCCAGCCCAAGTAGTCCACACAATTCCGCCCCTACTTTCCTTCTCTACACCATACACATCCTTCTTTTCTTTACAGTTCCTTCAACTGTTTACCTCACTAGAGAACTATTTCATCTTTTTTAGAGTCAGAATATTCTAAGAAATATGCAGACAATTTAATTGTAATTTTCACCACAGTTTGTCTTTGTACAAGTTCTTCAGAAATCATTTGACTTTGAATTGCAATTGAACATAGGTATACACGGAGATGTCATATATGAGTATTCAGACTGCCAATAACGGGATCTCAGTTTCTGTCCATATCACCCAGCCCTGCTGTGCTCATCATGTGGATGTGTCAGTGCTCCTCGCACGAGGCAAGCAGTTACTCATCCCTAAACATCCTTTTTTAAAGACACATGATGCACGGCATTTACTGTTGCTACCCCCTCCCTACTGCCAATGACAAGACAGGAGTCAAAATGACTGGTAATGAGATTTATAGCAAGAAGGATTCCGGATGGCTGTGTGGGTGTTAGTCATAAAGGTAACACCGAAAACAACACGAAAAACGCACTGACTGATGAAATTTGTCAAAGTAGTAACAAATTCATCCAGTACTCTATAGTCATTACATTATACAGGTACAAAAATTTTTTTCCGTACTGTTCAAGGCCTTATAATTCAATCTTTTTCTTTCAGCTTACAATTAGTTACATTAATTTGTAAAGCAATATCATAATTATACAATATCAAAACCTGTACTTATCAGAGTATTGCTCTTTTAAGAGAGAGAGAGAGCGAGAGAAGCTAAAATATTTGAAATATTCCAACAACTATTTGAAAATATTATTGTGGCTCCAGTCAAGGTTAACTAAGGATATAACAGCTTTTTGCTGCAATTACTTGGGTGGGTAGTTTTGAGAAAAATGTCAATGGGACAGAGCAGAGAGAGAAGTGGATTCATGCATTTCTCAAAGGCATGAGAGTGAAGATGATGTAAGGAATCTGAATTTGAACTGAATGAGCATAAAGATAAACTTCTCTCATATAATTCACATACTACCAAGGCAGCAGTAACAGTAAAAAGCTGTTACACTCACTATGAACCCTGACAGAGGGCTACATATATCAGCTCTGTGGATATAAGATAATCAGACAGAATGTTGGTGGTAATTTGACAATGTGGTAGTGACAGATTTGAGACAGTGTGCATTACATCTCAAAATTTTTTATTATCATAAGGATAAGGCTTGTGATGCTCAAGACATTTCACTGAATTTTATCGGCATCTTCAGAAGCATTTTTGCAATGCAGAGAAGCAAATCCATTTTTCACATATCCAGATGACATATGATGACTCTCAAATCTTTCATTTTCACATGGTCAAATTACTACCACCTTATGCACGCATCCAAGTAATACATACATCTACACACATTTCTCTATATATATAAATACAGATTACACATACATAAAATCTATATACATCCCTGTAAATGGTGGTTCATTTTAAGCATATATGCATAAAGTATGTGATTGATACATACATTGAGATTCTGTTCCTACTAATCCCCTATTCCAATCGACTAAAATCCACTGTGCATTTATACACAGCAAATAACACATATGTGAGAGTTTGTGTATATAAAGAATCTCACACTGCAGTATATTTGTGAATAATACAATCACTTGTAATGCTTGCAATGTAATCTTTCAATTACTTCCTCACTTTAAAAACACGTACAAGCAGACAAGAACCAATACAATTTCAGGATAAGAAAAGCATGAAAGGATTCAACATCTTTCCCTCACAAAGAACAAACCAAACCACTACCACACAAAAAAAACAATCTCTTTGCATTATCATAATATAGAAGTAGGTCTTTGCGAATTCAGAGAACAACAAACTCTTTTGTATACCGTGTGCAAATGTGTGCATACGTATTTTTAGACAAGCCAGAAATCAAAACGAGAAATAAATGCGAAATCTATGTGGCTTTGTTCACAGAAGTAGTGTTACTACTAACGATATTTCTATGGTGACACTTCTCTTCTGTGAGATCTGCTGATACGTTCTTCACTTCATCATGAAGCAAACATTTGTAAACTCCAAGATCAGAAGTAGTACTGAGCAAAATTTGTTTTCCGATGCGAGGAGCTATTATTTGCAAATATATTCCTTTTTTTATGTTCTTTTTTAACATTTTCTAATCTATCTCTAACCAAAGTCTAAATTGCATCAGGACAAGATTTCAAAAAGCCATTACTTCCAGCCATTTCCCTCACTGATACAGGATGGAAAATGATTTGCTTTGTCTTCAATCATACTTAAGCAATCTATAAGCCAAAAGCCCTTCTTCATAACAGGGTTGCCAGATTAGGTGAGAAAGGGTAATAATACAAGCTTAATATCCAACGAAGGCATGGAATTTGCATCAAATTTGGAAATAGAGTGAGTCTGAAGGCAGAGACTCTCTCTATTCCCAAATTCGACACTACTCCATTGCCTGCGTTGCATAAGCCTCAGAGATAAAACTCAGATTACCTCCTGTCAACCCTGGTTCATAATCATTAACATTTGGTTTCTAGATTAGGTTCCTTTTTTTCCATGTTGTCTTCTAATTTTACTATTACTATGAAATGCTGATGTATTTACTCAAGTACATCAATAAGTGCAGAGCCCAATGATGCAAAAAAAATCTTTTACGCAACAAATATGAATTTTTCCACATGATCTCCTTCCTTGTCAATGCACTTAATCCAACACTTCTTCATTGATTATATAAATCGGATATTGTACAATTAGAATTTTAATACAGACATTGATCTACCTGCATGATACATAGTTTTTAAAATGAATGAGAAAAAGATTGAAGAATAAGCTGGTTAGATTCAATGAATCAAATCAAACTAGAAGAAACGGATTCATGACTAGATTTTTGATGATCAATTCCTAAACAACTACGAATACATGAAGATGAAAAATGCTTCAAAAGATTTGGTCGGGGGTGGTCAGTCAGTGAATGCTACAAGCTGCATTTTACAATACTGTATTGAATCACTGGAGTAATTGCAAAATTTTTAGATAATTTGAAACTGATTCCGAATCAAAATGAACTATCTTCTGCACTATTTTTGTTTCTTCTCGATCCTATTGTCTTGATGGTTTAATATGAAACAGCTGCAAGTGCTTACAAGTATATATATATATATATATATAAATAAATAATTGTTTAGGGATAGGTATCTAAAAACATCAAATTCCTAATAATCAATATTATTATCAAGCCTGATTCAGTGCTGAGCTCAGCCATTGGCCAGTGAACTGTAAAAGACTAAACACACTAATAGGCAGGTGAAATCATCAAATAATGAGGTTCAAAGTTGAAAGGAAGTTCAGAGAGAATTAAGCACAATGACTTTATTTTAAGAAAGATTTTTTTTTCTTACTTTAATAGAGATCAATGAGCGATTGACAAATGCTTATTGATCTAATTGATAAGAGAAGAAAGCAAATCTATTATCAAAAACCAAAAAGTAGTCAATGCTTCTAAAATAAAATATCAAGACGTTTCTTCTTCGGTTCAATTTAGCAATTTTGTAAAAGACAAGACTGATCTTTATATTTTTCAGTTATTTATCAGATCTATATGCATTCAGTGGCAATAATTCATCTTAAATTTGATAATAATATAGACAAACATCTAAAGAACACACAGAAAAATTTGTTTAAAAAAGTAATATTTTATACCAAGTACCAGAATTTCAAAAACGATAAAAACACACAAGGTGTTACCACAGTGTTTAGGGTATTTGAACAGCACATAAAAACTGTACCACCAACATTTGCCACAACCCTCTGTGAGATCATTATATACATGCTTAAGAGGATTACTACCAGGAAGGTCATAGCAACTTGGTGCCAGAATAAGTCTTTCTTTTTTCTTCTATGGCTAAATTCCACAAACTGTTGGGTAGCACCTTGTATATAAATGCAGAGTAAAATGGTTATTTTTAGCAGATTTTTTTCAGAGCTCATCCTAATTTAGGAACTCATATTTTCTTAATTTTCACCTTTATTTTTATTGGAAGTCTATACTCGTGTCTTGCTCTGGAGAAATCTTTTCTATTCAATTATTAATCCAAGTCTGATGTATTTCATATTTTAACATAAAATTTGATATTGCTTACAACTTTTATTGTCCAAACTCAAGTCGGAAAATTAAATTTGATATTTTCAACCTGGATCTACAAATGGAGTGTGGTTTACCTAGGATTGCAACTTGAAAAGAAAAAAAAAAACCTCCCCCACACCGCAAAAAGCAGATCTTGTTCACACCCATCTCCATGAGTGCATAACATGCTTTTAAAAACAAACTTTGCCTTTTATTAATAACTTGAAATGTAATCACATATGATATCACATGTCAGATTTATTAAATAACTAGTTTTACCCATGCAGTCAAAAATGACAGCATATATGAAATATATATGGATACACATTGCATTTTATATATATAAATGGATAATAAAGATTTGCATTTCATATAAGTGGATGATAAAGATTTGCATTTCATATAAGTGGATGATAAAGATTTGCATTTCATATAAGTGGATGATAAAGATTTGCATTGCAGTGAGCTTGGAGAATAGCGTCTGGTTGATTACCATTGCATTTTTATTATTTTTTTTATTACTGTTCATATTACCATCTTATTCTTTAAATTCAGTATTTTTATTAAATCATTAGAACACGGGTCAAATTATATCTCACTATGTCAGTTACACCTCTCAGCGTGGCAAAAGACATTCTCACATTGTTGATAATAATCAAAACTTTCATTCACTTTAATTACTATGTGTACAGTAAGTAATACAGAGTGAGAGAGAATCAATTCCTCATTGAAAATTATGGCTTGTATGAAACCCTGACCCCACACCCCATGACATGGGAGGGGGTGCAAAGAAAGAGGTGTACCACGCCAAAGTACAAACTCTGGATCAACTGTTGGAGGTTATTTGACATGATAGGTCTAACATACTGCTGAACTTCCTGCAAAAGTCAACCAAAACATCATAAAAATTGATGACAACGCCAGTGCCTACATCAAATTTCTACTGATTGGTCCAAAGTAAAGCTAGTTTGACTACCATCGACCAGTGAATAATAATATCACCAATTTCCAATTTGGAGTTTCCTTCCACCCACCCTCTCGAAGCACAAGCCTGGGTGAAGCATGCCCAAGTAAAGAATCCTCAGCTCAGTCTTACTGATGTAGTCTAAATGAAAATAGAGTGATAGGTTTTGCATCAGCTTGGCTGCAGGAGCTGCAGGAAGGAAGTCAAAGTTAGCATCCAACCACCTTAACGAGACTTTCCTCTCAGGTTGGAATCAGAGTTGCTTGTCTCTTAGACTGGTTGCTAATCAAGGCTAGAGATCCCAGTCTGCTATGCTATTAACTCATAGCTTGGGGTGGTGAGAAAAGATGGGTTTAAAATTACAAAAGGACACTTGAAATTCCTATGACTGGTAGACTAATTCAAGAAGGAATTGATGTTGTAGGGGATTTGAAGGAGTTTTAGTTGGTTTTTTTTTTTCAATTTCTCTTGGGAAACATCACAATAGCTTATGGAAGAGATGCTAGTGTCTTGATGTGAAACATCAATCCAAAAAGCTTGTTGAAAATCTGATCAGTTTTGTTTTGCTTACTGTTTAGAACAAAATACTGAAATTCCATGTAGACAGTAATTCCCAGGTAACCAATAAGTATTAGAAAGAGCATAAAGGTAAAAAAAAAAAAAAAGGTTAAGCATCATGTCTCCTAAGAGACAACCCCTAATGGAGCACAATAGCTAGTGACAAAATCTTGGTTTCTATTACACGCATCAATTCAGAGATCCTTGCAAGTCTCAAGTCTGGTCAAGACCAGAACTTTATACCTACAAGTTTTTATAACCATCCTCTTGGCAGAAGGGATATCTCCACCCTAATCACACAGTTTAGAGTGTACTCGATTAGCTGCTGAGTATTCAGGGAAATTTGTCCACATGAAGATTTTACCACATTCTTCTAACAATCACACTATCTGAGCAGGCGTGAGCATGAGAGATGTTAAAAATATCTAGCACAATTGAATGATTATGGAATGGTGAATACAAGATGTATTACTAGAATTGACTGATCCAGCAATATTACTCATCTAGTAGGGTTTGTGGTCATGGAGACCAGGAGATCTATGCTAGAGATGTATCTTTCCCTCTAACATTCAGAGCTACACCATCCACCTATCATAAATTTAATTTTCAGATTCAAATTTTCCCCAAATGCTTGAACAATTTTTTTTCAATAAGTACAGATTAACAAAATAAAGTTTGAGAGGAAGTATTGGTCTTGCTCAATACAAGGTATAAGACATGAAACATAGTACAACGCAAAGAGCATAAAATCTCCAAAAGCTGGTCACACCTGACATTCTAATTTGAGATGTACAGACATTGTAGAAATCAAAATCTGCAAGAAATACTCAAAGTAACTGATTCTTACTTCTAGGTTATAAATCTATCTTGATGAATGTCATAATTGACAAACCACCTAACAATATCATAGATGGATTGAAAGAAGTAAATAACAAGATCCTTGAAAAAGTGTATTCATAGTATAAAACAAAGCAAGTATTCCAGCGTTTCAATTATTTACCATAAAAAAGTAGAATAATGCTAAATGGTATGAACTAACCAGCAAAAAGGGAGAGGACAATGCAAGCAAGATAATGACAATAACTATGCTTACTGCAGTGATAAAGGTATTTTAATACTTACCACTGGTGATAGTGGTCAATGTTTGTGCCTAGGTTTTCAAAATGCAGGTTTTCTAAGCAGGCAAGACCTTCACATTTTGAAGATTGGTGAAACACAATCTTCCTACCTTCATATGGTCTTGTGCTTAAACTAAACCTAGCTTAGTTAATAACATCCAGAAATAAACAGTAAGTGAGGTAGGGTTCTCTTCAACACAATACAAGCATGTCTGGGTGACAAAAGCAACAGTTTAGTATGGTTTCTTTCCTACTAGCCTAAATTAAGAAGAGAAAAAAACAGGAAATCCTAATTCTATTATGAAATTACACTAGGGTTTGGGAAGCAGTACCACAAAACTATGACAACACCAGACCAGCCGACCACAATCTTCTCGGCAAAGGAACTTAACCAGAAACAAATGAGGAGAGTGACATTTTTTTTCTTTTGATATGAATATCACCCAACGGCCTGAGGATTTTTTTTCTTTAACCCTTCATGTACTAGCGGTACTTTAAGTACCACATGTTATGTCAATTGATTTGAGACCTGCATGTCTTAGTGGTACTTATGGGTCAAATTTTTATTTTTCAATAAAAATTACTATTTACCAAAAAGTTCCTTCATCAGTCAATTTTAGTTGGCTTTATATGGCCTTCAAAAATATACTTTTTTAAAATATAATTGTAAGAAATCTGGAAGAACAGAGCATAAAGGGTCTAGAAATACAAGAAATTTCAGATATTTTTTCCAATAAATTCCTCAATTTGTTTTTATCAAACGAAACATTGTCAAAAATTTGATTTTAACTAGTATTTCTCTCATTTTAATTTTAGTTGCTTCTCATCACCAAGACACATCCCTTTTGCCTCAGAAAGATTATCCATTAACTACTCTGCCGCTTGAGCTACGAGAACCAGCCTTCCCAAGGCAAAAGATTTTTTTCAACAGAAACATATTTGCCAGGAAAATCGAGTTATGGCCAAATCGCATTGGACACACCGGTTCTCGTATAATCACCAAAGTTGAGCCTCATCAGTACCCAAATGGGTGATCATCTGGAAATGCTAGGTACTGTAAACAGCTGGGGTCCAATGCAGAGAGCCTCTTGAGGCGATCCTGTTAATCCTCCTATCTCTACACAATGCTCAATAACACCACTCAGAGCCTTCTAATTGGCCTGGTTGCAAGTGACAAGAGATGATTGCCAGGAATATTCAAATTAATATTTGTTAAAGGAATATTTCAAAATCTTATTTTACTTCCTATAGATAAACCTGAATGTACCACCTACATAAACATTCTTCTTTGTTTTTTTTATTTGATCCAGAAAAATACATCTCTGGTACCTGCTTGAAGCATTAGTCACATATTTGTTTTCAGGATATAAAATGAGAAAAATTGATCATTGCACAATTTTTCATGTGCAAAAAAAAAAAAAAAAAAAAAAAAAAGAGTGAAATAAAAAAAGAGAAATAGACTAAACTAAACGTTACATGGTTTTAGATGGTATCATTTCATTACAGCACAAAATGGAGATGATCTCCAAATATTAAAGGATGATCACAGTACATTCATTTTGTACCCTGACTGTTGTGGAGAATGGCACTCATGAGGAGAGGGGGGGGTCTAAAAATGTAGCTTTTGTCAAACTCAGCTTAATGATCATTCTTACTGTGTCAGTCACCAGTACCTTAGATAGTAAGAGTGCACTTTTTTGGTTTACATACGTACAGTATTTAGATTTCATTAAAAAAGGAGAAAATCATATACAGGTGGGTGAATAAAAAAGAGAGAAACATAGAATTATCATTACTTCAGTAGGTTTCTATCAAGCTTAAATGAGAGATCTAGTCAAGAAGCAAAAAAATATAGTAGCCATTTTTATTGTTAATCAAAACCAATGAAACATCTAAATTTCAAGGTAATCTTTACATCTCCTTAAGTATAAAGGAAAACATTTTTAAAAGTTGATTAATTAACAACGAGCATTATTTTCTATTTAAACAAAACCAGGCTACTGCAGGGTTGAATTCCACTCTTATTCCAACTGGAGATGATGACTACAATGTTTGCATCGTATACATATCAAGTTCATAGATATATATAAGACATGTCAGTTAGGCTCAGTTGGTAGAAGTGCTGCTTAACAATCACTTGGTTGTGATATCAAACCAGGGAAATGTTAATTTCTATCAATGTGGTTTAACACAATGTAACAGACAGATAGTGTAGAGCTTACTCCCCTAAATTAGGTGAGGATTGTTCTTATTACGGGGGGGGGGAGAACAAAAATCAACCACTTGGGTTCACTACACTATTTTACATGAATATTCTCTTTAGACCAACGTTTCTCAAATGGCTCCCAGAGGAGGGTTCTTGACAGGGATAGCCAGAGGAAGAATTTCAGTCATGGAAGGAATGCATTATGGAAAGTAAATTGTTAAAAAAAATTACTAGATGACAATTCAAAATGGGGGAGGTACTGAAGAAATCACAAGGGGATATACATGTAACCGAAGAGTCTGAGAACCAAATATCTTAGGAGTGGGAACTACTTGATTTATTGAAGAAAAAATTTCATGAAAATTTCTGAAAAAGCAACAAGTTCAGCTTAGCACAGAATTTTAGCCTCTCAATTCTGGTTATGGTTTGAAGTATATTCCCCTCGTATTTATAGGTTAGTTTTCCTTGCCTCATCAAGTTGAAAACTCCTTTGTCTTTCAGCTTTGAATTATCTTTTAATCAAAAGCTGAGCCAACATTTTTTCTTGAAATACTGTTTTTATGACTGATAATTTTTCCATGCATATCGTTCAGTGAATTGAGCCTTTCACAGCATTCAAGTGACTATTTTTCTTGACAGGTGTTACAAAAAAACATCCTCTTTTCTTTTTTTTTTTTTAAGCTCCCCTACCAATAAATAATTTTTTTTTAAGATGAAGAGGAGGAGGAGATGCTTAATAGGAAATGTCGAAATGACATGTTGAGCAGAAAAAGAAAAAACAAATCCAATAAAACACAGATCAACAAGCTTTCTTTATTGTACTCCCACTACTCCACTACCGAGCATGACACAGTAAGTTCCTGTCTATAAAAAACGGTTCTTCATTTTAAAACAGAACTGGTTACACAGCCCCCTCACAAATATTAATCATCATTCTTTTCACCTCTTCATTCCTTCTACGTTAAAGTCGTCAAGTTTGTTTGTCCTCCCCCCATTTTTTGGCATAATGTAGGGAAGGTGGTCCCGATCATAAAGTTTCACACTCGCACGCTCAATGTTAAAAACGGCCCACAAATAGAAAAAAAACATTAACATTAATGAACGAAAAATAGAAGCGAGAACATAAATTATATAGCTTTGAATAAATTAAATAGTTTTATTTTCACGTCCCGTCTTTGACATCGAGTGAGCGAGAGTGTGAAACTTCACAATCGGAACCACTTTCCTAACATTGTAACAAAATTTATCATTACTTTTTTTTAGATATTTTTTGCTATTTCTCACTTATCATTAATTCTTCTACAAGACGGGAAACTCAAAGGCATTTAAATTTACGTGTAATCGCTTCATTTTCATTTTTTCTGTTAGTAGTATGGTAACGAGCTTTACTAAAAATGGGTACTGGTAGGAATATTTCAGCTACACACCTTCCGTGACATTTTATTTCATTCGACCGTGAACCGCAACTTTAGTAGTCTCCAAAACTCATTGATACACGTGATTTATATTATGATTGATTTTACACATTCGTTAATAACGATTATGGTAGGGATAAGAAGGTTGTTAGTTTTGCCTGAGGTGTTCAACAAGCTCCTTCTTTAAATTTTAATAATCATCTGATCAAAGAAAGGCTAATATCTTTCTAGTCTATTATATATCAGATGAGCCACAGTCAAACCTCGCCGTAGTAGTAGAAATACTTGGCCTTTAGTGACTAGTGCTTGGATATCGGATTTCGTCTTCATGAAGGGGAACCCCGAAATGGTGATGCTGTAGAAAGGGGATTTTCTCTCAATTGAGACTTTCAGGTGAAAACAATTCTTTATAAAAAAACAAAAAACAAATGGTGGTACAATGAAGGGAAGGTGGTCCCGATTGTAAAGATTAACACCCTCGCACATTCGATGTTTATAATAGCGCACAAATAAAAACAATTTTAGAATTTGATTTATATTACAAAGCAATAACGATACACTAAACTAAGAGGAAGAAAGATACGAAGAAATCAAATCAGTTGTTTAAATCAAGGCTGTCCCGGGGTCATTTCAGGGGCTCCGAAAATCAATTAGAAAAACTGATTTTCTCACTTTAAATGTATTGGGGGCCGGTTGGGGCAGTACACTGCTTTGCCCAGGGTCTTAGAATTCCCAAGATAGTCTAAGTTTAAACAAATAACGGTCTGTTTTATTTATAATACTCTGTTAGAGCCGATCTATTACCACCACTATAACTACTATGTGTATAAGCACCACGGGCATTAAGTGGAAAATACACTTTTAAAGGTCGAATGAACCCCGAAGAAACCCATAGGTAACTCGAAGCAATGTGCATTTTCTTAACCCCAGAGATATCTACATCACCTTGATAAAAAAAAAAGAGAAAAAGTAATATTATTGTAACTAGAAACACATTACATTTAGAGTTGATCCAAGAAGAATTCTTTAGAGCATCAGTTGTTAAGGGGGGGGGGGGCACAGTAAGTTGTACAGAAGCACTTCCAGAATTAACAACCCCTCTTCGTGACTTCTGGGCTTATTTTTTTCCCACTTCTCTAAATATCAGATAATTATATTGTAGATAGCAGCAGCCACAGGTAGAAAATTTGGAGATTCTTGAAATATCAACATTGATCAGAACACGCACTTTAAACCTCAATATTCTGAAGTTGAGATACTTCAAGTTAACCTGTGACATTCTCAAAGACATTTTTGGCAAGATATCGAATCTAATTAATAGCCTTTACGGCTTGATAAAAAGTAAGGAAGACTAAAGAGGGGGTTAGACATAAACAGTGTTTGTTTTCCACATCAAAAGTTTTTTAAAAAGGGGGGGAAAATCAATTTTTGACACAGCAAGTATCGTCAAAATACATTAAATTGATCCCGTCTTTTCAACACTTAAATTAACGATATTTTTTAACGAGACGGATTAACTAACAAGCGGACCTAATCCGCGGCCAAATAGGATTAAACCATGGATTAAATAAATTCATTTATTAAGAATGAATGCAAGAGAGATATACAATGTATCCGTGGATCTTCCTTAATAGTTTTGTTCTTTCTTGCAATAATACACTAAAAAAGACAACAGAACTTAAAATGAATGAAAATTAAGGGGCCTAAATACAACAAAAGCTGTAATTAAAAATTAGTGTGTAAACAGTAGCACAATACTTTTTTTTTTAATCGATAAGGAGCAATTTCATTTTTAGTAACAAAAAGTCAAATGTACCCCTACAAATATTTTTTAAAAGAAAACGCCTAAATGCAAAAAGCGAAAATAAAATGGCAATAGACAAACGTAGTCTCCTCACTCTCTACAGGCGTCAAAATCTCAAGTACCAATAATTCTAATACTTCATGAGATATATAAATATATATACACATATATATTTATCAAATACATCACAAAAGAAATGACTAATTGAAGAATTTAGAGGATTCTGAATTCTCTAAAATATACATCCAACAGATGCAATATGAATTTGAGGGTTGGTATTTAAGGGCTGGGTATTTTAGAAATTTTTTATAACTCGTGTGATAAGCTAGTTTCTCTTGATAGGTTGACATGTTAAATGAAAGAGCTTTACTGTTATGTATGAAAGGGATCTTAATGTTATAAATATCTGTCACGAATACAATTTACAAAGAAACATTTTAAATATGAAAAACAAAATCTTAAAAGCTGAAAACATTAAAGATTTGATCTATCTTAGATTAAAACAGTGTAATTATTTATTTACCGGTCGCGGTTGGAATTTCTATTGGAAAAAAATGAAGAAAAAAAAAAGAAAATTACCTAGGGGCCTTGCACTGGGTGTTAAAAACCAATGACTTCATTTAAAGTGAAATATGCAAGGGTAATGTTATATACATATTCTATAATTAGATTATTCAAATATACTCAAATAAGTTTTTTTTTATTCAAAAAGATGAAAACCTCCTACAATGTTTTCCCAATATCTTTCTATTCTTAGAGAGAAAATGGTAAATGATTCCACAAGGTAATCCATTCATCAATGTTTAAACTGATATAATTATCATTAACGACAACAAAAATCAACCTGTCGATATTTTTCAACACTTGGTTACTCTAGAGATTTACATAAGACAATTAGTTAATTAATCAAAATCACAGAAAACGGAAACCATTATCATGCATAAATTATTTCAGGTGTAGGTAGGTAGGTAGAATACATACCCAGTAAAAGAGTAGTATCATACATCCAAAAAGCAAAAACTTCGGTGCTATTATTGCATCTAAGCTCCATGTTGAAAATATAATCAAACAATAAAAAAAATAATAATTTAAGTTCCCAAGAAAAACAATATTCCTAAGGCAACTTTCGAACGTTGTGTAGAGAAGTCCATTGATGATGACGAAGAAGAAGAAGAAAGAAGGAAGCAAGAGAGAGAATCGTTTTTCTTTTTGTTTACAGGAGAAAATATGAATGAGATCACCTTGTTCTTTCTCTTTTGACTTTTTGTTTTTATTTGCCAGCACAAAAATAATCCATTAAAGACGAAACTGCTGAAAAAAAAACGGCTATGTAATTCCTCCGTTATTTCCCAAGGTGCGCGTTGTTGAATGTTGAGCTATGCTTTCCGGGTAATCATTTAGATTTACAAGGTGCGTGTTTCGATCCTCAGTTGCGAGACACCAACATACTACTACTATTAAGTAATAGTAGTAAATACATTCCCTCCATTCATATAATCCCGATCGATATTAATGTAAATAATCCATAGAGATCCAAGAATGAATCGAGTAAAAAAAAATCACTCCATGGTCTTTTTCAGCATTTAAATTCAAAATGAAAACTGAGACATTTAATTCCCAGTTTTCCAAACCTTCTTACATGCGTGGAATGAAATCTGTCGTACTGTATAGGCAGAGTTAAGTGAAAACACACAGCCAGAAAAAGTAACGAAGATAAATGATACTTTAGCTGGTGGCAGCCAAGTAAAGGAATAGTGAATAATAAGAGTCATAGAGTCAAAGCTTTGCACAGAAGCCAGTTATCAGCAAGCAAGGGGACATAAATCAGTACGAAAATAGATCGGTTCATTTCTGGATTGAGAGTAGGCGGGGGAGGGACCTTGCACGATATATACGATTTCCTTCACACTATCAAGAAATTAAATAGAGGGCGTGTATGTATACGTATAATATATATATATATATATATATATATATATATATATGAAGAAATGAATATATGTGATGGGACAGAATGATTATCAATTGCGTTATATCATAGAGAAACTTATTTGAGATAATCTCTCGTCATTATTATTACACATGATTAATGTATCACTCACCCAAGACATTGTAAATAGAATAAACAATTAAAGAAAATGGAGCTGCTATAGGAACCAAACTTGCCACCGATATGCACTTAAATATACATACATATGCACGTACATGAATATACATACCTTTACACACCTACGAATACAGACTCATGCGTGTACACACACACAAGTGAGTGTAATGTATTGACATTTTTTAAACTACAAACAAAAATGGTTCAAGATAGCACTCTAAGTTAATCAATGTTCAAAATAAGATCTTTTGAACAATAAGTTTAGAATTATCGATACTTTTCATACATGGGATCACAATAGATTTTTACAAATACCAGACTTATCACTCAAGGAAGAAAATGCTTTTGACCTATGAACTTATTATATTTCATTCCTCCAGGACATTCGAGATGAACCTGTAGACCCTTAAGTTTTCAAAACATAGCTGCATCACTTGATTTAAACCTACAGGATAACTGTGGGGTAGGTATGTTTGATATTCAAGGGAGGGCAATTGATGAAAGACGGGAAAACATTTTTACAGTTGGTTTGCTGGCATAAGTCAAACATATTTCTTAGTGTGGGATATGAGTTGAGTCACCTCTGGAATCAAACAGGCTTAAAAAAAAAATAGCACCCAGCCTGAAAAATTGGGTTTATGAGTTTAAAAGAAAATTCTGTTTTTCTTCCTTGTTTTCTAGATGAGTGGGCAATATTATAGATTAAAATATTGAGGTCCACCACCCGTTTGACTTATACCACAAACTGCGCAATAATGAACCCGGTTATATTGGTGGAAACCAATAGTAACAAAATCAACCACATTTCTTGTTTTTCAATCAAATATCGGTTACCTATAATCATGTTTTTCAGAGTTACCCATATCTTTTATACTTTACAATTGTCTAATAGATAGAGGTTTTGGGGACTGACAGTCGTGTCCCACATCTAATTAGGCTGAGGCATCTGATCAAAAGAAACCAGAGGACTGAATATCAATCATTATCCGCATTAAAAATGTTACAAAAATTCAAACAGGAAATATGGTTTAATACAAAACTAAAAACAAACAAGCCTGGCTGCTGCTAGGTGAAACTCCACCCTTCCTCCTATTCTGACTGAAGATAATCACTGTAACTTTTGTCTTGTACATATAAATAAATTCGTAGATATATAAGACTTGTCAGTTTAGTTCAGTTGGTAAGAGAGCTGCCTACCAATCACTTGGTCGTAATTTCAAATCATGGTAGGGACACATTAATTTTATACATAAGTTTGGTTTAAGGTGACATGATCGACCATCAGTGAAGAGTTTATCCCTGCCCCCAACATTCGGTGAGAATTGTCCTTGTTGTTCACACAGGGGAGGAGATTAAGTCAATTCGAACTTGGACTGGAGTTTAACAAAATACCAATCAATTTTATATTTACTAAGCTTACTTCAATACAGCAAAGGATAATTTGTAATAGTAGAGTTCTCCATGGAAAATAAAGTGTGTGGGTGTGTGTTTGTATACATATACACTTTGATATTTTTCCATGGAGAAATTTCTCCTATAGCAACATTAAAATTATGAAACACCGTAGGTACATTAATGAATCTGAGGGTAGTGAGGCAACTTGAGACAATAAAGTCAGTTTTAAATCAATTTTTATAATGATACTAATATCATAGGCTGGATATAATGTTCAATTCATTCTACAGTTCATCTCATCGCTTATTTTATAACGAATAATTTTCAAACATAATACAATGCTAAAAACAGTCTGCTTATTTTTTTAAATCTCAGTTTTATGTCTAGGCAAAAGTATGCTAAAGAACGTCATGAATATGACATCTGGTTTATGGCGTACATCATCTCATGGTATCAGCCAGACCGGAGCTACGCAATCCTATTTGGACTATTGTGGTTTTCCTGGATGGCCAGATGCCATGCAGCCCTGATAGCCTCAAATCAAAATAACTGGTTGAAAAAGAGACACTGAATGAACAAAAACATCCACCCATATGGCTAACAATTCATATCAGGTTGTTACACATGAAATGATGCTTTTTTTTTTTTTCCACATTATAGATAATAAGGCTGGAGTGAAATATTTTCTGATATAATTACACTTTTTTTAAAAATACAATGTAAATAAAGATATGATTTGTTACAGGAGGTTTTTTGAGTCTTTAAAAGAAATGGAATCTACCCAGTTGAGTACATTCATGGGCATTGGCAGAAAAAAATGTCACAACTGAAACTCGGAGTTACTAACTCAAAAAATATTTTTGCACTAGATTAAATCAAACGAAGAATCACTCTAGGATGGCAAGCTTTCAGCAGAGCAAGCTCGACTTTCAAAAACAAGAAGATCTCATTAATCCTAAAAAGAAGGGTATACAACCAATGCATCCTCCCAATGGTCACTTATAGAGCTGAAACATGGAACCAAACCAAGAGACAGACCCACAAACTGAGAACCATGCAACGTATGCACGAAAGAATTATGCTCACATGGAGAGACCACAAGACAGCAAAATATATCCGGGAGAAAACAGAAGTACGAGACGTCATAGAATCCATTAAAAAACTCAAATGACAATGGGCTGGCCATGTTACAAGAATGACAAACAACCAATGGACATCAACACTCATAACATGGATCCTCAGAGACTACACGTGCAACTGGGGCCAGCAGAGTATTAGATGGAGACACAAACTAGACAAATTCAGATAGTACTGGCTCCGCAATGCACACGATAAAGAAGTTTGGCAAATCCTGGGGAAGGTCTATGTCCAATGACTAAATAGATGCTTAAAATGGTCCAAAAATGACCTGTAAAAAAATCATTGCATTTTTGCATCAATCTCAGTAACATGTATTAGTCAAAAAAAGTAATTTAACATCCATTAAAATGCAGTCAATGTGTCAAAAAGCAGCAATAATAAGGAAGTTAGATTAACTTTCAAGTACAATTTCTAATTAGGACAGACTGCTGCTCTAATTACAGATAATGTTGACAAAGCGTTTAATGTGAACACCACAATGCCCACTATTCAGCATCGGTTCAAAAAGTTTAGGTCTGGAAATATTGATACCAATCATAAACACTGGGGGTGGCCCAAACCAGTTCTTGATTATGAAAAGTTATCAACAGCAGTGGCCAACGACCCAAGAGCAACAGTTTCAGTACTTTCTGGAGACTAAGATTTCGACAGCAACTATACCATGTTTTCTCAAGGCAAAAGGCAAGATTAAAAAGTTGGAAAAAATGGGTCCGACATGAACTGAATGATATGCTGCATGACAGAGTAAGATCCCAGAACTCTCAACTGACCATGTCTGAACTAAGAGAATTGGGATATGAAGTCTTGTAGCATCTTTTATATGCACCAGTTGGTCTCATCTTTTCAAGCATTTTGAACTTCATATCCATAATAAAAGGTTCAATGATAGGGAAGCCATAATTACTGCTTAAACCAAATTTGTGACCACAAAACCTAAAGAATCTTATATAGATGGCATATTACCATTGGAGGATCATTGGAAATGGCTCATTGCTTCAACGTGTCATATTTTGATTGAATATTTAGCATTTTTCTTTTGTTTATATCATATTACTATTCGAAAAACATTTCATGTGTAATAATCGAATATTGGTTGCAGATTTTATAAGTGTATAATTGTATACAGTGGTCCAAGAAGATCTCATGATGTCAAATCAGAATAAATGTTTAAAGAACTAAAATTTCACAAGCTGAGTCATGACTTACTCACCAGCTAGCAAAAGCCGGTACATGTTTTTAAGTATCAGTTTTTAAGAACACAAAACAAACTAGTGAAGACAAAGGATGCAATGAAACATTTATTATTTCATTACTAATTCTACTTCATATCATTATTGCTTTTTATCACAACTTTAGGTCAATACACTTTCCATTTTTACTACTATTTTATAACTATATTTACTCCAGCTTATTATTGTTGCTTTGGCACACTACTCTGAGTTAATATACTGTTAGAGCTAACATTCATTGGATATAAATCTGTTAAAGATGGTTTTAATAGGTTGAAGATAATATCAATGTATTGTACAAAAAGAATGGAGGGAAACTTGTGATAAAATGATAATGATGAAAATGCTTAATCAAAAAAAAATTTTTCAAGTAGATACTCGATACATTCCAAATTTTGTTAGGACAATCCATGTTATTCATTCTACAGCCTTCTTTAGATGTATAAAAATAATGCAAAAAAAGACACTCCCTTCACTTATGGATATTACAATTCTACACCCAAACAAGACAGTAGAATGAATCGTCTGAAATCTTGCAAAGATTGGAAGAAGGAAATTAGTCTGTCTGAACAAAATTTTGAATGTTAACTACTCTTCCCTAACTAACAGACAATACATTCAATATAACATGTTAACAAGCTGTGTCCATAAGAGCTACTTGATTGAATCATTTCAGTTTTGAATAAATGGTCTTTTGTTTCCATTTCAATATTCAATATCTGAAGTATTTTATTTATTGTTTTGGTGTAGATTTTAGAAGTATGAAGTGTACAGGGTAAGAAATCTATGAGCAGGCTGAAAGCCTAAGACAAGTTGTTATCATGCATAAAAATAAGCAAAAGATCTAATCTTCAGAGTATAGGCTGTGATATAAACTCCTATGGATTGACCTCTGTGATTTATCACAAAATCATTTCAAATGCTGAGAAATAGATAAGCCCAAAGAATCTGACTGTTTCTATTGTATAAAACATCAGAAGTTATTGGGAGGGAGAACATCAAGTTGAGCTACAATCCTTACCCTGTGAACCAAAAAAGTGGTTAAAAGTAAGAAGGCAGTGTGTGTATGTGAGCCGATATATGTATATATTGGTGGTAACCAAGAGAAAACCACTGCTTTATACTCGGCTAATCTACCACATGTACAAACAGATTTCATTTGCCTCTCTTATCAAGAAATAGTGAGAAAGAGGAAGGCAAAAACAGAAGAAAAAAAAATAGCGGGCATAAGACCCCATTCATTACTTGACAAGTTATTTCTGTAGCTATGGAATAACTGATAAAAATAACATTTTTTTAAAGAGATCTGGGAGCCCCTAATGTGTGTCAAGATATACTAGGAGAGAAAAAAAAGGAAGTAGTTTCACTTTTCGATAAAATGTTCTAATCCAGAGCTTCAAAGTAATGTTTCTCATGACATTTGGAATGTAGGTTAATTAGTGTATCTATTGAGTTTTGGTTTATTTGGATTTGATCACGGGTGATGCAAAAACCTGGATTATGGATGGGGGTATACTAAAAGGGGCAAATAAAAAAAAATTAAAAAATGCAGGGTAATTTTACCAGGATTTGGATTTGGATGAAGATATAACAAACATGGAGGAACACTTCACCATAGAATAGTGGTCAGTGGTCTTACAGACAATTACAATTGTAATGAGTTGGATCCTAACACTGATGGCCTACAAGACGAGCTTGATATTGACCAACCCACAGAGAAAAAATTTCAATGAAAGATATATTTTCAGAAGTTTTTGAATTCAAAAAATATCTTTCATATCTTGGGTACTTCAATATTCTTAATTTGATAATCAATAGATTATTCATAAATGAAGTATGCATTCTCAGCTACTTCAAGAAATGCCCAGTGTTAAGGGTAACACCCATTAATGATTACAACAGGCACTCAAGAAAACCTAAATCAACATTTAATCAAAGAGTGACTTCACCTTCGCATCATAAATGTTAACAGAGATTCATCATCAATTTACAGACTAGTTTTTCTTTTATCTTATACTTGTTGCTTCAAACTGCAATGCAATTGTTTGACATTCTACAACTATTTATTTAGGGGCATTTACTAGAAACAAAAACATGACTTCAACTCACGACTGGTATGCATATAAGTATAGATCACATTATTGACTCTCGGCAAAATGCAGATAAGTCCTAGGTTTTTTTTATCAGATGAAGTATTGTCAAAGTACATGAAGAAACAATAACAACTATGGCACCGAACAATCGTGGAAGGATTTGAGGGTAAGATTTGATTGGGGCCAGCCATAAGAGCTCTAGAAGTCTGTAGAGCAGTGCCATACATAGGCAGCTTCCAAAGGTAGAAGAGACACGATTGTAAGTTTTGCCAGGAGCTTATTCATTATTTCCGACCTATGCTATTTACTCACTGCTGTTGACTGACAGTCCGATTAGGTTGTGATAAAAAGTAACTAAAAAACTCAAGATGAAAGAAAAAACAAGACAAATTAACAATGGTCAAGAAATGTGATCCTTAATCAAACACATTCCGTTCATATCTATCTATTTATCTATCTATCTATCTACGAAGAGGGTAGATCAAATGACAATGATTCTTGTTTTCACAAATTGATGTAAATTTGGGCAATTGTACAAATTCAAGCATTTTTTTCCCTGGTGATCTTCCAATATAAGTAAGTAGAGTCAATGTTGACAGATATCCTAGAAATAAAAGTGTATGGGGTAGGAGGGTAGGAAAGGGCATCCAGTGCAAGAGAGGAAGTTAGAGAGAAAGGAGAATTTACTCACTCGGTGTATTGTTTACTACATGAAATAAACAGGACAAAATTTGGATCAGGAAGTTATCCAGTGTCTGTATTGAAAACCACTACCTTTAGCACATTTAGCAACTTGGCTGAAAGGTTTCATTTCAACATTTGGACACACATCCTTTCCTTCCATACATGTGTATTTTCAATAATTGAACATCTATAAAAAAAATCTACCCATGTAATGAACAATGAGATTTTCTTGGTTCCCTGTCCATAACACTGAACTCTTCCCTACATAGATAACAATTTTGCTGATATGAATACCACCTACCCACCATTTAAAAGTAAGGATTCTTCCAAGTGAACAAATGAATGTTTTTTTCTAAAATATCATTTCATAGAAATCCAAATATATCCATGAATTTTTTCACTGGGATTAACAAGTAGATCCTATGCAAAAATGGATAAGGGGGCATGTATATCAATAACGAACAAGCTAATCTCGCAGGCAGTAGTTAGTGCATTTGATCCTAATTGGATCTCCAATTATTGATGGTCTGATATCAAACTGCAGCGTCAATGAATCCAATGAAGAGAAAAACAGATGATAACATGTTATGTAGCAATGATCAAGAATCCAATCTAGCTGACTCGTATTGATGGGTAAAGACATGAAATTCTATTTGATAAACATCAAATATATAGAGTAGAACTTTAACTTGCTAGTGTATAGTAGTTATTTATCAAGTTTGACTTAGTTTTGGTACAAGACTACAAGCATGATGCACCCACTGAGGATCAAACTCACTATGCAAAGTAGTAATGGTCTGCATTAGGATTTTTTTTAATTATTGAAATATCAACAAAATCAACATTTTGAAATATATATATATATATATATATAATGTGTACTGTAGAGAGTGAGACAGACTCGGGAGTAAAGTGTTAAGAGGTAAGGTTTATTAATCCTTAAATGTAAATTGTCCAGACATGTTTCAGGATTCTTCCCATCTTCAGTGGTGTGTGCTGTTTGAGTGTGTTATATATATATATATATATATATATTATTATAAGATGGATAGATTATAACCAACATAATGGTGAAATTTTTTTATAGACAATGAGGAGAACACAGATTGCATTTATTGACATGCGCTCAGCAAGATGGAGATAATGTGGGCTCACACCCTACAAAAAAAAGGTCTGTGAATGAATACCCAGTTACCCGATCTGTTTTCCTCATTGCCTAACAATTTTCACCATTACGTATATATATATATATATATATATATATATATATATATATATATGTGTGTGTGTTAGTGTTAATTTGAGAGCAAGAATGAAGACAAAGACATGAAAATATTTGCAAAGATGCAAGATTTCCAATTTCTCTCTAAAAAAAAAAAAAAAAAGGGAGTTAAACACACCATTAAAATCATCTTCAAACACACCCTATCTACAAAGATGCAGATGTAGAATGTCTTTTTTCTTCTAGATCAAGGTTTTAGTAATAAGCACCTCAAGCAAGACCCTGTAATCAACATCATTCCATATCCGTATTTACAGATATTACTTTTGATTGAAAAAAAATAATAAAAAGACACAGAAAATTGTCTTGTCTGTATCAATGCTTTGTTCTCCTGGAAATCTCAATTATTGTCTGCCATTCAGAACTTGAAAGCTATTAACAGAAAACTTTCAGTTTCCTTCCTTCGCATAACCTTTTACTGTTTTTTATGAACATGCAGCACTTATTTCTTTACTTGTTTTGAAGCTAAGAAACACGTACACACACACAGAAAAAGAGAATAAGTTATTTGTACACACACACCCAAACACTCTTTCATATAAAAATATGAATGCAAAAAGTATCTGATATATTTCCAAGTTTTCCTTTCGACATCCTAATACTGCTTCAAAATTGACAGAATTTGGATCAAAGATTCCAGATTTTTATAAATAACTTTTCAGTCTTCATTTTTATTTCAATATTTTTTTTTAATTTTGGTATTTTTCAATCTTCAGTCCAAATTTTATCCATTTTGAAGCTGTGTATGGATGTTAATATGAACTTTTTGAAATGTATTGGATACTTTCTGCTCTCTCTGTATAATATTGTAATAAAATGAAAATTACCAAACAGACAGTTACCATACTAACTGTAATAGAGTGTAGTAATCATAATAAATACCAGTTTATATATTCAAATCCAAACCAACCAAGTTCATACAAACTAGCAAGAGGGCCACCTATTTCAACAGCAGACACATATTTTCTGATTGTTATGAACTGAATTTTGATCTAAAAATTTCACTGCAAAATGTGATTGATATTCACCACTGAATTAAGTTCATTTACAAGGAAGGAGATTATGTTCAACAATATTTGCTGTGTAAAATAAATGCTTTTTTCATCATATGGCTACGTACCTAAATATATGGATTATTACACACACAAATACTGCATTTATTGCACTGGATATCATTCTGTATTGGGTAGGACTTGGTCCACTAGGGTATAAGGTAGAAGGCACATCTTTTACTTAGTATAAGCACTACTTAATTGAAGACTGTTTACAGCCTTACACTTATGAGTTTTACTGTAATTTTCATATCTACACACACATTAAATGTCTGGAGGAACGAGATATGTTTTACTGATTTTTTTTTCTCTGGTATTTTTTTGCCATCTCCTCAAAACAAAGCTGCTGACATCATTGAAAAAAAATGCTGCCATAAAAACTTCCAAGTAAAAGTCAACATACTTTTCATTCTGTTCAACACTAAAAATCTTATGCAATTCTTTGGAATTAGCTATCTCTTGATTGTATTCGCAGATTTCAAATTTGTAAGTTTTTAAATTCAGTTTATAAACTTTATTTATTTTAACTGCTAATAGAACAAAGAATATACAATATTTTATGGTTCCAAATATGTATATCTGACAGGTGCACATCTGTGCAACTTGTTTAAATAAATAAAACAGTCCTGTTACATTATACATTTTATTTCCAGGTCATTGCTTTAAAATATATCTATTAAACCAATTTCTATTCATTTTTATAAGATGAAGTATTGTAAATCATTACTATTAATTTTTATGCAACTATTTGCCTTCATCTCAATTTTTGTGGCTTTTTATCACAACTAAACTCAGACAGAGGGTAAATAAATAGCGTGGATCAAAATTAGGAAAAAGCTCACGTGAAGTCCAAGAAGGTCGAAATTTTAGTTCAGGTGTCAGAATGAAAATATGCGTTATGATTTTATCTGATTGAGAGACATTTTCACTTCGTTCAAAAAAAAGAAAGAAAATAGAAAATATGTTTTTCATCAATTGACTAATCAAACACTTGTAAAAAAGTGATTTCAATAATATTTTTTCAATTTAGACATTCACACAAAATTTACATCTTATAAAATCAGATGATCAAAACTCTGGAGTCCTTCCTACTCAGTAAATTAAATGGGAGCATAAATCTCATCAGAGACAAAGGTCAGTTTTCCAACTCGTATAAAAAGTCACAATTCTAAATAATTTTAAAAAGCTACAATTTTAAATGATTTTAAAAAATCACAATTCTTTGATAATTCAATTAGTGTTGTTAATTTGTCCCAAAATTTTCAGTACTTTTCAAAATTGTACTGTTCAAATGTTATTATTTAATGTATTTTCTTCCCTCGGTTTGTACTTAGTTACTTCAATTTGTACCACAATACCATAACCAAATTATGCCAAAACTTACACTTATCAAAACAGTATTATCTGAATTTCTTGTAACTTTCACACTAGTAAGTGGCCATTTGTGGCATTGTGTATGGAGTCATCTTTTGATTGTTTACACTGCAGTGGTTATTACTGCCCCATCAATTTTGTTAAAATCCCTCGCCTTCTTTGCTTACGTTCACCCCAGTAATGGTTTCCAAGCAAAGTGCAGGTGTATGATGTCATATATAGTGCAAACACTACTCCACAGCAGTATAAGAAAAGGTAGAAGTGATGAGAAAACTTCCCCCTGTGTTTCAGTACAAATTGGGTGAGGCATATATTATTGACTCATCAATTCTATATAATACAACTGTGATTATTGTTGCATTACCCCCCCCCATTACGCCACAGAATTTGCTGGGTCACTCTATACATATGATATAATTAGAGTGAATGAAAGTTTTCGTATACTTGTTTCATAAGTCCAACATAAATCATGGGGTTTACCAGCAGATGTGAATAAAGACATTTTTTTAAGAGAATAATTGAGGATATCAATCTAAAGATACTTTTACATAGAAGAAAAACAGATTACATGGTTATTAAAAAAGATCACAAAGGTTCGTAGAAAATGAGAGAATTTCTCAATCTCAAAAATGAATTATGATCTCAGTCAGCAATAGGGATCGAACCAGAGACCTAGCTCTAATCTGATCCTTTAGCCACAAAGCTATCAAGGTTTTTAGATAAGAATTGAAACAAAAATGTTAATGTTTCAGAAACAAAACATCAGCTTTGAAGTCTTAACATATTAATAAAATAAAAATGAACTACAAGGTTTATTGTCTGTTCTCTCAAGAATATGTGTCATCCAACTGATTATAGGTTTTCCTTATCTATAAATATAGTTATTAGATACTGCTTTCATCCATAAATGAAGGGTATTTTGCTTCTCTAAAGCCTTTCATTAACTTCAAGTTCTGAGATCTTTCTCAAACAAAAAAACTAATGTGAAAAAAAATCTAGAATTTCTGATCATGTTTTCTTCTGGATTTCCTAAAACAGATATTTAAAATAAATTATACCCCACTGTTCAGGGGATGGTTATGAAAGTTGGTTTTAGAGAAAATACAGAAATCTTTATGCACTCAATCGTTGCTGGTACAACAAAGAACAATAAAACAAAGATATGAGATCTGTCAGTTGGTTATGATGCACATAGACAAATGCAGGAGTTACTTTGGAAAGTGATAGCATAGACAGATGCTAGATTGTAGGTTACTTATGTTATTCAAATGCAAGTATAAGGCATACAAACTTATACATGAAAAGAGACTGATTTTCACAATGAGGCTCAAATAAGTAATCAGAAATTTAGATTTTTAGTTCTTGATTTCAGAAAGCATTCAAATTTCATTCATTTTAATACAATACTCTTAAATATTAGTACCTCACTGAAATTAAATAGTTACAAGAAATTTAATGCACAAAATTTATTAGTACAAATAAATGATTACCAAGTAAATACAAAATTATTGATAATTCATGTTTTTAAACTCTGTTAAAACCAAAATGATGACAAAGCTGATTTTTTTTTTTCTTTTTCAAAATAATCACAGATTGTCCTCAATGATATTATTTTCTGTTGAAGATCTCTTATAAAACAAAAATTACAGAACAACCAAAGAAAAGTCCCCAAATTGACACAAAACTTTCTTAAAATTGAAAAAAAAAAAAAAATGTTCCTACAAAATTATAGCCCAAAATATACTTATATCAAACATTTAACCATTGCCTGTAAAACATTCAAAAATCCAAATATTGTATAAAGGTGGTATCTAAGAAAGGCATATTGTATTATAGTAAAATTTTGATAAACATTTTAATTGTGCTATCAACCAAAAGGGTTCAGCCCATTCAAAAATTTTAATAAACCCAATATCAACCAATCAGAATGCATACTCTAAAAACAGTCATCCAATCAGGCTGTACTTTAACAAATAACCTTTAAACTAGTATGAAAGCTGAAGGAGGAAACTTTTCAATAAAATAAAGTTTGAGTCAGTATTTTGAACTTACAGCAATTTGATAGCATTACAGGTTCGTAAAAATCTTCCAATTAACCTCAAAATTAATGTAAAAGCAGAATGGTGGTATACGGAAAGACAGTTTTGCTACAATTAGAATGCAATGATGGTCGATATCAGTTTAAAACTTGAACTTTGTACTCACCCCTTCCAAACCCATACTGCAATTGAGACTATCAATTAGCAATGGAAATTTTTAAAGAGCAATTGATCTAGCTATTTCTGGTCATGTCAATTTGGACACATCTTTTTCTTTTTAAATTCAATATCAATTATCTAGATGTTTCCTTTAAATTCATTTTTCTTTCTTTCGATTTTCAAGCTTCAAAAAACAAAGAAATAAAAGTAGGAATGCTCAAAGCAATTTAAGATAAAAAAAAGAAGTAAAACAATAAAAAAAAGCTATTATACAATAAGGTAATTTAATACAGTATAACGAACACAATATTCCATTTTTCATAGATTAATCAACAGAATTCTACAGATCATGCACATTAGATTACAAGCAGAGAAATAATTCTTCACATTTATCAAAATAGATTCCTTTCCCATCACCACAATATTAAGCAAGTCTGTCTATTTCAAGCATTCTAAATACATGTTTAATCTTATAATATTACCATTTTGTGGAAAAATTTCTTTTCTTTTTTTACTGATCAAAACCCATGTGCTTTTTCTTTGTAACACAAGTGCATTTCCATGGCAAATTGCTTGAATGCATTCTTAGACCAGTAATTCTGAGCAGAGGCTACATGAACCCCTTGAGGGCCCCAGCAAATGGTCTCTGAGAAATGCTCTCAAAGGGGCCATAGTCAAAAAAAAGTTGAGAATGGCTGCCATGGATAATATCATTCTGTAGTTAACAAAGAAACTCAAAAACACAAGCAAATCATTTATAAAAAAATCAAAATTAAAATCAAAAAAACTTTCCATAATATGGCTATTCCTTGAACAGACTTGATAACAAGATCCACCAATATCTTTGTTGGAAGTTTTTCTAAGATTAATTCTTGCCTTTCCCAAGGTCATAAATGCAAAGTGAACAAACTGTCACAGCCAGAATTTGAACTCTGTTTGGCAACTCCATTCTGTGCTGTAAGCCGTTAAGCCACCAGCACCTCCTTAGAAAATAAGTTACGTAGCAAATAAAAGTCTGAATAAACAAACTTCCAACAAAAATTGAAAAACTCTTCACTCCTGCCCAATCATGATGTTCAAATGTTGTTACTAAATCCATGATATCATGCAATACTATCATTAATTGAGCTCAGATGAAGATATTCCTCAGACGCATGCAACAAGAGATCTTTCACAAGTAAACAATCCAATCTCTATAAATCTCAAATGATGTCACATAATATAACCACTTTATATCCTAAAACCCATTGTATTCGTCATGAGTAATGATTCCAAACACGAACAATTTTCAATTTTTACACTAACATTTTTTTTCTTTTCTTTCTCTTCAACTTAGATAACTTTCAACAATGCATTGAATATTTGCAGCAAAAGAAGGCGGCAAGTTTTCTGGAAACTACAGATGAATTCGCTTATTATGATTATGGGCAATGTTATCAAATGGTTATTGACAAAAGCTGAAGATGTCAGAAGTGAATCAGTTGAAAATTACCGTGGAAGGATAAGAAAAATAATTTGCTTCATAATAATTTGTTAAAAACATTGACTGATTAAGCAATTCAATTAGTTTTCATAAATTGTACTCAATACCAATCACAATTAGATTGACATGCTTTTTTCAACATTTATGGGTTTCTGATTTCAATTTTCATTAAAAACCATGTAATTTTTTTTTATTACACAAATATACTATGAGGGGCCTTGTAGTAATCAGTAGGACAGGCCCCTGTCAAAGTTAACAATGAGGGTAACAGATATGCTACCAATGCTTGCGAAGAGAAGATAGACATAGGAGAGTGGTTTGCTCAAATGCTCACTCATCCTTGCTTCTTTTTGTCAACTATCATGACATGCCAGTAACAAGAGATTTTGTAAATATATCTGGTGTTCAAACAGAGTGCAGAGAGAAGTGAATTCATGCCTTTACCAAGGAGAAGATCATTATGTATAGAACATAATTTTTACCAAATTCATTTCCAGGCCACTAACCATTACATCATCCAGCACCTCCAGAAATCAGACATGCATTAATTCCAATTCTATACATCAGAAACAGTAATGCATATTATTAACTTTACCAAGACTCCTGGGACATATATATCCCAGTGGTGATATATACGTCCCGTAGATTTCTTTTAGAAGTCTACTGGGAAAATTTAATTCAGGTATTAAGCACTTTAATAGGTTAGTCTTGAAAGGTTTAAACAGGTTTTTCCTGTGGCTTGGAATATGGACTTCATTGCTCAAATATTTCATTTTATCATTATTGGAAACACTGATCGAGACTGAAATCATGGAAAAAAATATCTTCATGCATGGCCTATGAGGAGAGTACAGGGGGTACATAGTACCCAGAGAGGGTATCCAAAGAGGGCCCCCAGAGTCAGAAACAGGATGACTGATGGAGAAGAAAAGGGGTCCCCAAAAGAAACTCTGTTTCCCCTGATATTCCTCTCATAGGCCCTGTCTACAAGTGCTCTGCAGCATTCTGATGACTCTTGACTATCAAAAGACATTTTAGAGATAGATAAATAGAGATAGACGGACACAAGTTGCAAGAAGATAAGTAGTGTATATTGTATATGCAATTCAGTAAAATAGTATACTTTACTTTTGGTTCAAGTTCCTGTGTGAGAGAAAACAGGAAGACATTTAGAAATAAGACATCGAAACAAAAAAGTTGGCTGTACTAAACAAAGATATTTTCAGCTGCCAGCAATGCATTTTCTGAAAAATTAATAACTGCAGTATTTAATAGCATATAAGACCATCCATCCTCCGACATTTCAGCAGGGAATTTCAAGAAAAAAACGCATTTTACTCAATTTCTCCTATAACCCAGTTTTATTTAAAACCTCTCAGGTCTGGTCAATGAAAATAACGCTTTTCATTTGAGCAATATTTTTCTTTTTAAAAAGGTAAGCCTTATATGCCATCAAATCATTTTGATGCAAATAGCTTAGAAATTCAGTCCTGAAAATATGAACAATTAGGTATTTATTACAGATTTTCAAAATCAAATAAAAATTATAAAAGTGAACAAAAATTCATAACCAAAGTGTCAACAAGCAGTCTGAAAAGCCGTTCAATGGCTAATTCGCAACAGAAACCTTATTCCAATTTTCAAATAAGCCGAGCTCTGTTCCGATCATTTTGGTCCTTTTCGGAATGTTTTTGACCTTTTCTTGCGTCTTTCAGAGCTTTTTTTGTCCATTTCGCCTTTTTCAAAATACAAAAATGTGGACCTCAGAAAACTTTCCAATCTTATATAAATGGTGGGATAACAAAATTCCTGGTTAACACCCTGATAACTGACAGATTATATCTTCAAGAACTCAATGTATCCATAGAGATACTTGGTCTAGATCCAATAGTTTCTTTGCATCTGTTTCTTCTACAATTAAATACAGCCATTCTTTTTATCCCCCAAAATTACGGTAATTCCCAGTATTTAGTGTTGGTGCATATGCATACTGGTATTTTCTTTGCATTGAGTGATGGTGCATAAACACTGATGACAGTCAGGTATCGATCCTCGACAATAGGTATTTCAAATGAGATAATCCTTTCATTGACATTTCAGTGGGACTTGGGGTCAGATCTTGAACAACCTTGATTTTTTAGCTAATCCTACTCTGTGAACACGCCTTTAATACAATAAATGTACCGTAAATATTTTATCTATCTTTCTTTGTCCATGGTTGTATATACCAATGATTTTATTTGTATACGTGTATGCCAACATGTATATGAGCATAGACATGCACTCAAGGATAAATTCAGAATATATCATAGCAGCAACCCTGTTATCAGCCAAAAATAATACCATCTATGGGTTCTTCAGCTTGGATTTACATGAAACAAATGTACAACATCATTATCTTTTATTTACTATAAAATTCCAACTTTCAAACCCTAGGTGAAAAAGCCTGATTCAGGGGTGGAGGATGATACACACATGGGATATCAGTGTGAGTACTATGGGATGGGAATGCCTACTGTGTATGATTTTAGACAAAAAGAGCAAATTCTCAAATTTTTGGTTTAAAAAAAAAAAAAAAGTGAAAAGGGGGGGGGTCTTAAAGATCATTTTCTGTAGTCTGGCAATGGCCAGCTCCCAAACCAAACACAGCAGGATTTCATTATTTCTTGAGGAAAACTACATAATCCAAATGGATATTATCAGTGTATTATTTATGACAAAAATGAACACACCTCTAAACTTAAGTATGTTTTGAAATCATTACTGATTGTTTTTTTCTAATAGAGGATTTGAATAAATTTAAATATACTAGAAATAATAAAATCTTGCAATGTTTGGTTTAGAAGAAAATTAACTTGAAAAAATGTGGTATGGGATATAGTCATCTCTGGGAGATAATGTATATACTGAAGCAGAATATACTTGATATTTATTGAGTTGGAAAAGTTCATTCAAAGATTATAAGCCACAAACACCCTCTCATTTATACAATCAAATGTTTACTATAAACAAAAATGTTCTTTAGAATGGCCTTCATTTTCTCTTACACACACATGACAGATATAGTTATACATGTGGGTGTTTATATGCGAGGACCACACAAGTGTAACTGCAGAAGAAGGGAAAAAACAGGTCAGAAGAATCTGAAGTTTCATAAGAATCGGAAAAAAGAATTGAGGACAGGAAAGATACCAAGAAGTTGTTACAGACTTGAATCTCTCCTGGGATGAAATGGGGAATGGACATGAGGATTAGAATGCAAATACATAAAAAGCTGAGGAAAGGAATTTAGGATTCTAAAAGTACCCTGAATATACCCAAGAGGTCATTTACACATATATTGGACAGACAAAGCAACAAAAAAAAAAATCAAAACGAAAAAAATTACACTCCCAAGACACCACTAACTTCTACCAAACTAATATCTGATAAAGTCCAAACGTATTAAACTATGTAGTAAAACAGATTGATAATGACCTTGGCCACTATGGAATAATTAAAAAATATCCTATCTAGCTGTTTTAGAAAATTGTCCTCATTTACAATAGATTAACACTATGGATTAAAATTGCAGGTTTCTCCCATACTAATCTATCTTCAGAAAACTTAATCTCATGGTGAACTATTAATAATTAAAAGCTTTCAAATTGACCTTCATGAACAGATGACACTGAAGTTTCATAAAAATATTCAAATCAATCAACCAATAAGATAACTTTCAACAGATCTCTTACGAGTGCACAGATTGAGACAAAATGATCATGAATAAAAAAAATTTGCAAAAAACTTTTCTCTTTTTTTTCTTCCACAAAAAAAAGGGGGGGGGGGGTTATTAAGATAAAAACCACTTGGTACTTGAAGTTTTTAAATGGCAATGAAGAATCAAAGCTCCGATAGTGTAATGACTGGCACATCTGCCCAACATACAGAAGGTCCTGGTTTCAATTCCTAGTATGAGCGAAGACTGATGAGAACACTTGAAATTCCCATGTGGATTCAGCAGCTAATAGAGTACACTCTGAGCTGTGTGATTTGGGTGGATGTATCTTTGGTAGACTTACATCCTGCCAAGGGGTGGTCATAAAAAACTTGTAGATATGAAGTCCCAGTTTCAACCCGGCTTGAGACTTGCAAGGTTCACTAAGCTGACACATGCAACAGAAACCAGGACTTGGTCACCGGCCGTCATACTAAATTGTTGTCAGTTGTGAAACAAGACATTTTACCTCACAGAATCAAAAATAATTTATAAGATTCAAAAAAAAAAAAAAAATTAAATACATGCCTAACTTTTCATCAAAATAAACATTGGAAGTGGCTAAAATCAGTATCCTTTGATTCAGTTTCAAACCACACATAGGTTTTTACACATTTTGGTTTAATTAGTTGGTTTATAAACCACTAAATCACAGCTCAAAGTTTTGACTAAAGCAAACTAACAGCAGCAGATGCAGAAAGACCATGGGAGTTACCATAGTTACCATACCTGAAAAGTCTATCAAACTTGATGAAAGCACAAAAAAAGCCATAAAAATTTCAAAGAACACAATGGAAAGAAAATAAAAAAGCAATCAGAAAAGAAAAATACATACATATATATATATATATATATTCATTATCACCATGCCACTAAAGATGTCGCTAAAACAATTCTTATCCATTCAAATAAGCCACATAACAACAATGTAGTAAAAAGTCTCATTTGGTTTTCCAGAGTTTTATTTTGCTATCTATTTGCCTCCATTCTGAATCCCCATGCATTGGCCATGTCACATGACTGAGTGAGCATTCTAGTCATAATATTTCTATGCCTTCACCTTAATCACACAACTGAGAATATACTCTAATAGCAACTGAGTGCACAGGGGAAGTTTGTTTTGATGAAGAGTTCTTCACACTCCTCACTCATACCATGAATTGATACAACAACCTCAGAAATAGTAACCATTACACTATCCAAGCTAAATGGCTGAATTATGACTCAAACCACAGTTTGAAACTAAAACCAACCAATGGCCACATGTTCAAAAAGATCATGAGAGTTGCCAGACCACAGAGAGCTGGACTAGAAAGGAAACTACAACCAATATAATATTGAATGCCAAAATATTAACTATCAGTAAATAAGAAAAAGAACAAAGATTTTGAAAACTGAATGTTTCATCTTCCTAAAAGCATTTTCCAAGTCTCACATCAAAGAAGTATTAGTTCTTTGTTGGAAAGTTCTGTTTATCTAGCCGAGTGTCTACATCCAAATACAGCTAAAAAGAAATTACATCAGATTGGGCTTGGAAATAGAATAATACAAATGGCTTACAATAATAACCATTCTTGTAAACATTCATGTAATCACTCAAGTAGACATATCACAGTACGTGGAATATACTGAGAGAGCAAAAATAACTAATCATTTCTAACATATGGGAGAACATCTGTCTTATACTGAAAAGATAAATCAATGAGTTGGCCAGTAAAATAGCTAGAGGATAAACAAATATTGGTATATAGGTGGGTAGGTAGTCTAGAGAAAGAGAAGAGTTGATCAGAAATGTTATATATAGGTAGACAGTGACACAAAAAATGGGCCAATATACAAGGCGACAGAGAAAATGGGCAGCCAGGCAGGGAGGACACACAGAAGAGAGACCTAGAGACAGGGGGGGAGGGAATACACAGAAAATTGACTGATACTCAGGGTGGGGATGCAGAAAGGAGACCGATACGCAGGGTGGGGGACACAGAAAGGAGACCGATACGTAGGGTGGGGGACACAGAAAGGAGACCGATACGTAGGGTGGGGGACACAGAAAGGAGACCGATACGTAGGGTGGGGGACACAGAAAGGAGACCGATAGGCAGGGTGGGGGACGCAGAAAGGAGACCGATAGGCAGGGTGGGAGACACAGAAAGGAGACAGATAGGCAGGGTGGGGGACACAGAAAGGAGACCGATAGGCAGGGTGGGGGACACAGAAAGGAGACCGATAGGCAGGGTGGGGGACACAGAAAGGAGACCGACATGCAGGTTGGGGACATAAAAAACAGGCAGCCACACACAGCAACAGAAGAAACAGGCTGATACGCAGGGGAGACACAGAAAACAAGGTCAACGCGTTGGGGGGGGCAGAGAAAATGGGCAGATACGTAGGGTAACACAGAAAACAGGACGATAGATTGTAATAGTTATATAGGTAAATAAGTGCACGGACAGCTAAGAAAGTACAGATGTATTGATATCTCAAAAAAAAAAAAAAAAAAAAAAAAAAAAACATGAAGCTAAACATGTGCATTGATATAGATATAGAAACATATTGGCCAACTCTTGTACAGAATCAGCAGTATATTGGGAGCAAGTACTTGAAGATATGAATGAAATTTCAAGTTCTATAACAAGTAAATATGTATAGATATATGGAAGCAAGGATGTTGAACAGACGGTGAGTGTGTTCAACCAAATTTTTCAGTGCCAAGGAAAAGGAAAGATAAACCATATAGATAAACAAGTGGATGCTGCATAGAAGATACTAAAAAAAACAAGGAGAACATTTCTGGAGCCATGGGCAAACCAGAAAAAGGTGTGAGAAATAAATGCAGATATTTTTATCTCTCAGTCTTTACGTAAGGGCACATAAAAGGCTTAGGTGATAGATTTTCAACACTAAAAATATGATAACCGACTTGAAAAAACTTGCATTGAACTACATGTGTCCATGGTAGATCCTAAACCAAAGATATTACTACAGGAAAAAGCAAGGCATATTTCAAGACTCCTACCTCTTTGTAATGAATAAAATGATTAAATAGCTTTTGACAACATACTTTATTGGGGGTGATCAATTATCTAATAAGATCAATAACTTCTCTTGCATTTTGTTGGCCAGTGATTACTTGAAAAAAGTCTGAATTTTTAGAGGACAAATGTGAATGCTGCCAGACACAAACAAAGAGACTACCTGAGCATAAATTTACATTGCAAATTCAACCCTGATAAAAACCTAGAAGGAGGGGGATTTTTTTTTTAAATTCTTGGCCCTCTAGCTCCATTGGTGTCTTGTACATGTGATGCATTCATGTATAGCCCGGCAGATCCAACTTGAAAACAGAAGAAATCTATGAGCTTCTAATTAAATGAGGAAAGTAGTTGTTGGAATGATAATAATCCACATTTGTTAAACACAAGGTGTATCCATATCTCTAGAGTGTGCCACACTTTTCAATGAGTGTTACCACTGAATGCTATAGACGTTATCTCAAGAAATTTATTCAAAACTGATATCGGGTAATCTGAATAAAGATATTCAGTATTGAATGCTATCATCATCAACTAAAGAGAGGAAAATGTTATCCTATTGTTATAACCAGAAAAAATTTGGCACTTTTAACTAGCCTCAAGCTAGAACTTCATCTTACTCATCTTCAAGAAAACATTTACTGAACTTCTTTTTTTAATCTTTTTTAATCTATAGATAATCCTTTCTTGATTTCATTATCTGAAAATTCAGTAGAACATGTCAAAATCAGGCAAAACTCCAGCAAGCCTTACTTATTTGAGGAAATGGAGCAACGAAAAAGATAACATCATGAACCAAGCAAGTGTTTTGTATGTAAGTGTGGGAGATAAACAAATGTATTAGCCAGATAAAAATAGTATTGAAAGATTGTACTCACTAGCATTCTTATCTTTTCTTTTCTAGACTTGTGTTGCAGTCAAAAGCATTTATTTCAAAACACAACCCTTTTTATGTCTTAATAATTTTTGACTACTTGTGGCTGTGTGTGTGCCAAAACTAAGCTACACTTGGTGTGTGTGTGTGTGTGTGTGTGTGTGTGTGTGTGTGTGTGTGTGTATTTGTGTGTTTGAGAGAGAGAACTGGATTGGGGGGGGAGATTTTCAAAACCTACTGAATTTCACCGCTTATTAGATCTCATCCCAATTTAGAAGGCGATGATAAATAAATAAAAAGTTAGAGTGCATAATACCAAGTAATATTTACACTACTGAAACCTAACTTTATTTCAGAAACATTGGACTTGTTTTAGTTACATGGGTTTGGCATCAGACGTAACTGGAAGAGCTACCGCTCACCCTACATCCCAAACTCAACTCTTGTCACCAACCTTTAGATTCTAGTACGCAGGTGGTTTTTGGAGACATTTTATAGGAAAAAGAATGTATCTAATGAGCTGCAAAATATGGCACTTATATAATGAAGTGCAATGTTCTTAGTTCTCTTTCCATAAACACTTCAAGGTACTGATTTTACTGATTAGAATATCACCCAACCACCATTTGAAACAATGGAACCTTCCACTCTTAACTAGATTTTAGTTTCTTCTCTAAAAGAAAAACTGATAGAATTCAAGAACAAGTACTCCTTACTTTTTCTAAGTTCTCTTTTCACAGATTTCACATAAAGCAAAAGAAGCGATCAACGTTTATTCAGCAGTGAACCACTACAGAGGGAGTGCATACTCTCTTCCTCTATCTTCAACACCCCAGTCCCCAGTACCTCCTCCCTCCCATCACTACCTTTGATGACACAGCCCGACATACCATTTCGAGGGATCTGAGGATACTAAAAAAAAATTTCCCCTATAAATAAATAGTGATTGCTTCTTCGCTTTACACCATTTCGACTTACGAAAGGCTTTTATAGGAATGCTCTACATTCACATAGTGAAGGAGCCTGTAAATCCATGATTTTTTTTCTCAGGGGGATTAAGTAGTTGACATAATAGAAATCTAATTAAAAATCAGTTTGTTTGTTTTTCTAGTCAATTCCTTCATCAGAAAATTATATGTGATTAAAGATAATTTGTAGATAGAAATGAAGATAGTGAAAGCAATGATTGTTCTAGAGCAGCTGACAAGATATCTCATCAATATATCACAACAAAAATATCCTGATCCCAAGTGGTTAAAACAAACATTCGAAATTTCGATTCTTACCAGAAGCAAACATCTTACTATTCGAAAGAAATATATTTTCTTAGTATTAAAGATCATTTCCTTTTACATAGATAATCAAAAAACAAGGTTATCTTATATGCTTTCATTAGGCAAAAAGGAAGTATACCAGCTCAGATCCACATAATGGTAATGATAGGGATATTGAAAAAAAAGGAAAGAGAAACTATAATGGAAAATGGATTGAATTTTCAGATATGTTTTGGTAGCTGATATGTAAAAGGCACAGGATGTGAATTCTTGACCCATAGATAAGGTATAACTGTTAACAGCCCCCAAAATTATTTCTCGGTCAAATTTCCTATAAGGGGTGTACACACAAGAGCTAGTATCTGCAGAATCATTATTACAAATTTTGACTACTATTTACCTTCTTTTGTGTATATTTAATCAAGCTTCAGAAGTCTCCGGTTATTCAGTGTCCACTGTGTGAATTTAAAGTCGTGTTCTTGTACAGAATGAAACTGGTGAATACTGGGTGGGAGGCATTAGAACATGACAGTTGGAGGCTGTAAAGTTTAAAGTGAGAGTAGGAGGAAACGTTGTATCCGGTTTGCCAGATGCCGACTTCTGTGGTTTGGTTGAATACACAAAACCTTCATCTTAATTTTTCTGATGCTTTTTTATCGCAACTCTACACAGGCCACTAATCTATGGCAGTGAGTAAACAGCGTTAATCGGAAATAAAGAATAAGCTTCTGGTGAAACTAAGTCAGTCCCCCAAAGAAGGGCCAGATTAAAGCCCTTCCACTCTTACCAACTGAGCTATGAAAGCCAGCCAGCCAGCCAGCCAGCCAGCCAGCAGAAGTTTGAATCAGACCTTTAATCTTATTTATCAACTTGTTCCAATATAAAAGAAAGATAATTATTAGGGATAACATTATTATATTTGTATCTTTAAAAACCAAGAAAAATTCTATTTTACACTTTAAAAAATATAACAGGTTTATACATTTTTCTCAATTGTCCCCATCGCTCAAATATATCATCATTTAAGTTTGAAAAGTCTTCAAAAGGAAAAGCAAAAAATAGTTCATGTTTTCAGAATGTCTTTTGGAATTTTTGACAGCATTATCAATCTTTCAAAAAGATTCAGCATGATCAGAAACATTCAAGTATAGAAAAAAAGAAATGTTATAAAGAAAAAAGATGGAGATGTATAGAGTGTCTGAATTTTCTAGTCTCAACACAGATGTTTTGATAGCTGAAGTGAAAAGAGACACAGGATGTGATTTATTGACCCCAAGGCAAGGTATAACGGGTAACATCTCTCAAAGCTATTTCTTAGTTCTATTTCCCATATGGAGTGTGTACACACATGAAGTAATGGCTTTGAACAAATTTCTGCTTGTCTGAAATTCCAAGACGAGTCATTATTCCCTTGCTAACTGGTTTTATTACAAAACGGATTCTTGATAATGCCTAGAGAATGAATCAGTAGAAATGTAATGATAAAACCTGCAAGGCTCAGAATAAGAGTTTGAACAGCTCCTGTACAGTGAGTGCAAAAGTATCCGATCATTTGAACATACATTCACATTCATAACTGTCAGACATTGGAACAAAGATTTGAGTTTCATACATAACTTTTCAATGTTCAATCTTGTTTCAATTTTTGTATTTTTCAGTCTTTGGTCCAAATCCGGTCTACTTTGGAGCTGTCTGAAAATGTTAAAATGAATTTTTTTAAATGAATCAGATTCTTTCCACACTCACTATAAATTTCTGGTTTCCAGCATGTCTATTAGGAATTTAACTGGTATTATGCATGTATGGAAGCTGACAAAATTTCAACAGTCTTATAAATGATTGTATATATGCTCCAATTCATTATACCACAAACTGACACAAGTTAATTTTCCTTAGGTATCCAACATATTATGTGTACAAATATGAAATTATAAATGAAGCACATTTGATGTTGTTGTTGTTCAGAAAAACAGGCCAGCTGAAGATTGGCAAAGTATGAGAGAGTAAAATTTCAAATATATTTTTTGAAACAGTCTGGAATGGTAATGGTAAAAATTATCAATCTATAAATCTTATTGGAGTGCAAAAAGCCTTTTATCTATTTATTTTGATAATAATTGTCAAGGCTTTTAATGCTGGCAGAAAGAAATAACTACAAAAGACCAAAATCAATATTATTTGCATAAATCATATCTAAATTTGTTTTTTTCACAATCAATCATATGACACATTCCAGTTGATACTTATCACAACTGAGTGACCTCACACTGGAGATCCATTCCTTAAACAGTACTTCCCATTTCAATCAAGAAAGAGGGTCAGAGCATTCCCATTACACCCAAGTTGGAGGTGGGACTTCAGTGCAATCTCATAACAAGTAAGAGAGAAGGCCTGAGCTTTCCCATTACAATCAGGATAGAGGGGGGATGCAGACTATTCCCATTACAAAAAAGCAGAGGGTTAGAATATTTCCATTACAACCAAGTGGGGAGGGGGTCAGAGCATTCCCATTAAAATCAGGGGGAGATATCTATGGTTAATACTAACGTTTTATAAGCATGTTTACAAGTACCTCAGTCGAAATTTGTATCAAATCTGATAACATCCAAATAAAACTACTAATCCTGACAGCTGCAGAGGAAATTGCTTGAGATATTTTTTAAATTCTTTTACTATCTTAACTTTATCTATAAAATGCTAAAATTTACTATGTAATAGTATGAAAACTTTTTTTCAAATTTTCTGTGTTTCTGCAATGTCCAGAACCCAAGATTTTCAGTTTAAAGGGGTATGACTGTATTTGTTGTTGAAATACCTATCTTGAAACGCTGTGAGCCAATTTACAGTCAGACCCTGAGATATACACAAAAGCACAAACTCTGTTCATTCCCACAGCTTGATAAATCAGCCGGATATTTTTCAATATTATCTCCCTTGGTCAGAACAGAACATGGAAAAATAAAACTTCCATCTTGTCAGCGCAGACCAAATGTTACTTTTAAAAAAATACTACTTGAAAGAAGCAGTGTAGTACAAGACATTAAAAATTGATGGCTAACCAGTAATAAACTTGTATTTTGTTTGATAGCAGGTACAAAATAACATACCAGTGATTTTTAAAATGCACACCAAGTGAAGTATATTAGTATTTACAGTATCATAAGTGGAACATCAATTTTTAACACAGTATATACATTTATGTAAATTCTGTACAACATATGAACTTGTATGTATGTATATATGTCTATATATCTATATATTCATTATTTTCTTTTAAATGGCCGTGTGGAGCTCCACCCAAAACAAGTTGAAATCAATTTGCAACATGTAAAATTAAAAAATTTGCAGCCCTTCAAGCTCCATTGGTGCAACCTGTATACATGACACGTACATAGATAGATAAGCAACCGGGCAGAGCCACTTGAAAACTGGAAAACCTACGTTGATTGATGAACAGTTTTCGTTGAAGGATGAAAGTTTCTAATTAGCTATCTATAAATAGTTTTTAATTAATTAAATGTACATGAAGATTCATAGTCAATTGGTAGGATGAACGGAGTAGAAATATCTGAATTAAAAACACCACAAAAATTTTGATGCACAGACATAATAGAATATTACATACAAATAGTTTAGTTCGGTCTTTTACTGAAAAGTATTTCTAAAATATTTTCTAACAGTTCGAAAAAAATACTTCTCAATTGTTTTGTTTTTTTAATCAAGATTAAAAACGAAAGTTTGACATAAGCAGTCTGGATAAGAAGTTACTCAATAGAAAATATCACGTGACCAACATCACTTGGCATAATAGGATGTTGAGGGTGATCAATGAACAAGTTACTTTTCTTGCCTTTTGTTGGGCAGTGATCACTAAAAAGTCTGAAAATTTCAAAAAATAACATGAATGCCGCTGGACACAATCTATGAGACCAATTCAACATAAAATTACACTTTAAATTGAGTGAACAACTGGAAACTCATTTGGAAGTAGGGGGTTAAAAAAAAGGGAAGAAAAAAAACGTTTTTAATAGACATAATCATGAATGTCGAAATTTTCTGCCTCAGACTCCATTGGTGCAGCCTATATACATGACACATAGATAGATAGATAGCAAAGCACAACCACTTAAAAACTGAAGAAACCTGTGTTGACTGGGGAACAGTTTTGGTTGGTGGATGTTGTGTTCTCATTAACAAGCTCGCATACATGAAATTCAAGCGGAAAATTATGAATAAACTTTGAAAGATGAAACAAATAAAGGGTCTTGGACAGTGAAAGATGTTTGTTGTTTCACTACAAGTAAAACAAGTTTTCTTTATAAACAACTAATAAAAATATTCCATTTTTTTTTTCAGATCCTTTTTATCTTTTCATTGCACAAGATGGTAAGGTAGAAAGGTACCAATGGGGGAGGGAAGGGGGCATTCTTGAAGCAAAAACAAAGGGAGTCAGTGGTGTTTCTCTTGCATTATGACATGCATACATCAAGACTGACTTTCACATCACATAAACAAAACAATATTGAAAGAGAGAGAAAGTCCAGTCATTTTTTCCCACCCACCAATAAATACAATAACATACTTCTTGCTATTCTTTGAAGCACACTTGGTGGCACAATTCACCTGGCACAGATACTTGTTCATCAACCGATTATTCTGAAGAGATCCCAAGTTGAAAATAAAACAAAAAAATGTTCCCCAGTATTCAGCTGAACTGATTATACTTATAAAATCCATATTCTGTCAGTAAAGCTTGGATAGGATTCTAACCACAATCTTGTTAACCTTATTTTCAATGCATTTATGTGATACATATATCAGCCCTATTGTGTAAATGATTCCATCAATTTTTGACCACTAATAATCCTTTATTCCTGATTTTCTGTATATTTCTAGAGTAGAATCATCGACAATGCATTTCTATAGTAAAAACATTGGCAATGCATTTTTACAAACTTGTAATTCCATAACATAACAAATAAATAAATGCCCCTGTCGTTGGCATTATTCAAATTTCTGCATTCCAAAATTTACCTAACACATAACGGAAAGATATCATGACAAGCATAATATTAATATGGATTAACCAAGTTATGCCTGCATCAATTCCTGATCATAGACAATCCTTTTCAACTTCATTTTCAATGCACAATGTATAAAATGAATATGTGCCAATACTTCTTCAAATGAGTCCAATGATGTCGATTTGGTTGTTTTTCTTCCGGAAGGGGGGGGGGTTATTATTTTTTTTCAAATTTTGCAGGGATTTCCAGATTCGAAAAATGGAATTAAAAAATACCTTTCTGAATTGGCAACACTGTAAAAAGTGTACATCAGAACAGATTCTCTTCAAAGTCCTTATTTTTGTTCTCACCTTAGAAACAACTATTAATGTTGCCAAAATGACTGACGAAAAAAGTCATTTTGAAATCTGATTCAAAAATCTAAAATAGCCACAATTATCAATATTACAAATTCCATTCCATATTGAAACTGAATAAAGGAGTTTTTTTCAAAATCTTTTATGATTTCAAATTCTTCTTTTAAATAAGAAATATGAATAAAATTTCAATTCGCCAAGTCGATTGCAATTAATTGGGGATGACTGAGAAATGCAGTTATTGATTTTTTTTCCTTCAACAAAAACAAAAATTACCACAGATAATAAAAGACGCTATAGCCATTAAATTAAAAAAAAAAAAAAAAAAAGAAAAGACGTTTCTGAATTATGCTGTCAAATGAATAAATATTACCTTCAGTAAGGAGAAATCCTCACATATTAATTATGAAAATAATTATTGAAACCTTTCAAAAAATTTATATTAACTCCCAAACATTCAATAAATATTGTCTTTGTAAAATTCTGGAAAAAAAACTTAAAAAGACTCTTCAATTTGAAATCAGATTTTTTCCTCTCAAATAAGCGATACCCAATCACTAGGATCAGTCTCGGGCTGCAAAACATCTGCTTCTTGGCTGCAGGGAAACAATATGATTTGGTGATATTTCTAGGTAAAATGAGACAGATTCATTTCTTTGGATTTCAATTTGTTAGATAAACCTTTCAGAAATGAAATAGAGTGTATCAGCCCTATATAAGTAACTTATAATTGAGATTAATATCCTTGCGGTCAGCAGGTTCATTCGAATATTATCAATATTAAACCAGTCTGCAGTGCAAAAAAAGGTTGTACTAGATAATCGTGTTGGTGATTAAAAAATGAGATTTGTCAATATTTTAGCCCTTAACTTCAGCGCTTGGGTAATACCTTCCAATGTTTATGAATATACATTTAACACAATATTAAACCAAGGCTATTTTTCTACTTTCTGATAAAAAATCAGAATAAGCAAAAATAAGTTAAACAGGGACCAAAACAATGCTCTCATTGCTCTGAACATCTGACCTTTCCACTAACAACTTGTGACACTTTTTATCGGGGCTTTTTGCCCTAATTTAGGCTCCTTAGCTGATCATAGAACAAAAATAGCCTAAAATGTCAAGAATGAAATCTGGTATTTTCAATTTCATCCATTTTTTGACAATTCATATTCTTTGGGTTATTTTATTTAGGTCATAATGGGGCTGGTTCACTAGGAGGTCAGTGTTCAGGTGATACCATATTGCAAAAACAGCTTTTAGCTGATATATCCACTTCTTTTGATGTAAGAGATCACCAAAATAAATAATCACAATCGATTCATCTGTTTTGTTTGCATATTAATTAGATATTATTCTAAGTAGGAAATTTCCACCAAAATGAACCCTACTTGGTTATGAGATTTCCAAAAGAATCCCAATTTCTAGAATATGACATTTCTCTTTCCTTTACAATCTGCCTGAAATAGAACCAGAGGTAGAAACAATAAAAATCTTCTTCGATTTATCTTCCTCATATGTCTGTATATCAATCAACATTAAACAACGGGATTCAGCTAAGGCTGACTTTCACAACTTATTCCAATATTAAAGATCATGAAGAACAATTATTAATGCAATTCTGGATAGTCACTCAATAGAAACCTTCATGTGACCAATGTCTTTTCGCTGCATACCATGTTGGGGTGATCAATCAAAAATAGGAAAAAAAGGATTGTTTTTTCTTGACATGATAAAGAATAAATAGTGATATTTTCAGCCCTCTATTCCATTGGTACTGCCTCTACACGTGATACATACATAGCCAGCCGGACCAACTTAAAAACTGAAATTTCAGTGACAGTTTTGGTTGACGTTTTCTAATATAAGCTTATGATATGTATTAATTTTCAACTAACTCCCAGTTATGAAGAATATTTCTTATCATCAGCTTGGTAGACATTGTAAGGAGATCAGCTTAGGTAATAACCACTTGATCTCACAATAAGTCACAATCAAAGACATGCATGTAAAAAAAAAGGTTTACCACAGAAAACTGAACAAGATGGATGATATGAGGGAAGTGCCTCCATTGTCTGACCTTAACACAGATGTTTAGATAGCTGACATGTAAAAAGACACAGGATGTGAATTGTTGACCTCAAGAAGAAGTATAATGGCCAACATCTCTCAAAGCTATTTCCTATATAAGCACACACACACACACACGCACACATATACAAAGAGCTTGTAACAAATTCCTGTTAATTATCAAAACGTTCAACTCAATAAAAAGTTTTAAACAAGTTGCTAGGCTGATATTATTTGAAAATTTCCATTTTATTGTGATGAAGCTAAAACCAGCAAAATATGTTAATAAATTTTCAATTTAACAAACCATTCATATTCTTAAATATTGTTACTGTTAACTTAATCTTGCCTGATATCTTAATCTAATCATAGCAATTTGGTATGTTTTGATTTCACTTGTTCATAGTGCATCTAGTTATTTATTTTCATTGTTTACTAATATATATATATATATATATATATATATATATATATATATATATATATATATATATATATATGGGGGGGAGGTAGAAGAAATGTGAGTGCTGAAAAGAATTCAAATACAATTGGAGATATTAACACAAATTACACACGCAAGAGTCTAAACTTACAATAGAACAGTGGTGAGAGTGCTGGTTTCTTAAGCCAATGAAAAGGAGCTTAATTCTCAACACGTGCTACATAGGAAACGTGACCTTGTGCCAAAGTTGGCCTACATCTCTCTACATAAACACACACATATAAGCAGAACTCAATTTACACCTGGTAAAATGTGACTTCCACGAGAGCAGGAAGTTTGAATATTTAGCACTAAAACATTGCCAGTGCTGTCATGGTTTGTTGTACTCGTTCACTCTGACAAAACCCTGTCATTTAAAAGGTAGGCAAACCACAAAAAAAGGTGTTCCGCACCAGCTTGTTCTTGAATGATAACTACCTGGGAAGAAAAGCCCCAAAAGGCAGCCCACAATTAAAGGTATTATCACTGCCCTCGTAATTTGAATGCGGGCATGGGACTTAATCTGTGCATACCTATCCAAAATATTTCATGGCCATTTTACAAATGAACTGTGTGGGAATTATGAATACGGGTGTGTGTGTATGTTTGGTTTTAAAGGAATCTATAATGATGTATAATACAAATTATAATATACAATAAGCATTCGATATATTTTTCAAAGTTTATACCAACATCCTTACACAGCTTAAAAATTGACAATTTTGACCAAAGATTAAAAAATACAAAAATCAAGAAAATGTTAAGACAAGATCGAACGTTGAGCTGTCATGTCAAAAATATTAGGTTCGAATTCAGTCAATTTTGAAGGTGTCTAACAATGTCGAAACAAACTTTTGAAATGATAAAAATTATAATGCAAATATACATGTACAAATATCAATTTATTACACTTTAATACAAGACAAATGTGAGTCCAGTGTAGTTTCATTATAACAAGAATAATCAAAAGGGCCTATCATCATTTGAGATTTAATGTACCACTCTAGTATACAATCAATAGTGGGTCTGATTCTCACTGTTCCATAAAGGTGGCCTAGTTCCCATGTCAGTATGTTCTAATGAATAAATCAAACACGCGATATAACGAATTTCAGCTTTAATGAACTCGTAAATCCATCTAAACTGACTTTAGATTTACTGAGCAAGGTTCGATAAATGTTGCAAACACGTGGACCAGAGATCAGCAACTTGTTTTTGTTATGGCTCATTTTTGATTTTCTATCATTTTTTCCCTTGGCCCATTATATCATATCTTACATATATAAATTTGCACTTGAGGCCTATAAACTTGTATATTTACTCTAAAATTGAAGAGTAATATGAAAATCTGCGTGAAATGCTTATATTCATTTATTTATTATAAAAATTAAATAATAAAGTGATTAAATACTGGAAATTTCATTGAATTTTGCTGTTTAGTTATTTTTGATAGAATTTTGAAATCTTAGTGTATCAACACATACCTTCATCTATCAAAAATCCATGAACATGCTTATAGTAAACTAATTATACGATGCAATGCTTATATTAGCATAAATTGAACATATCATCACACTAAAGACCATCTCAATGGCCAACGTAAGGGATGCTGCCCAACGTGGACCATAAACTTTCATCGTATTTATGCATAGTTATTTAACTAACATTAGTAACTTACATTAAGAAGTAAGGTCAAAAATAGAACAAGAAGCAACAGAACTACATCTGGATTTACCGAACAACGTTTATCAAAAGCGGCAAGCTACCAAACTCATTTCTCATTTACCAAAGAAGGGGCAATTATGGGGGAGAACAAACTTTTAGGCTTTAATGACCAACCCCTCACCTGAATTAGTTTCCTATAGTTAGGGTTTACAGTATAAACAATCTTAACATACACTGATCTACTTGGCATTCATGTCCACATCTTGAGTGTTATATTTACAAAGATGAGGACATATTCAATTAAATCAAAGTACAATAATGATAATCCCTTATCTCAGACATAAGGACAAGATTATCAACAATCCTAATCTTCAGTTGACATTACGAAACACTTGAATAATAAGCTTATCTCTATATACCATAAGACATTTACAACTATTAGGACAAATATCAAGTTTGTAAATATTTCGATATTTATCCACATCACCCTTAGAATAATGATAAAAGTGCCGATAGAGAGGGAACAGAAGCTATTTGTAACATTACATAGGCCAATTCTTGGCTGTAAACATTAAAACATAAATAAGCATAGGGTGTACTCAATTAGCTGCAGAGTACACAGGGAAATTTGTCCTAATGAAAAGTTTTCCCTACACTCCTCACTCAAACCGAGATTTGAACCCAGATCCTTCTGCATGTGAGACAGAAATGTTAATCTTTACACCATCTGAGCAGACTCGTTTCACATTGTAAGGTATGAATACTGGATATCACATTTGTCTTCACAAGATTCTAAAAATATTTGCAGTTTGTTGAGCAAATCATTGATTTCCGATTGTGCTCAAGACATCACGATTACAGATTTGAGTGTGAAGTACATTCCTAACAGTGAGCTAATAACAGTTGTCTCCCGAGACATATCTATATCTAAAAGCCTAAGGTAGACATTGGACAGGGTTACTTGTGTTTCCGATTTTATGATTTTATCTTTTTTGTTCTATTTGTTTCAAACATGAAAAAAAGCATTTAATACTATCAGAGTTTGCTTCTGTAATTTTGAGATGAGTCATTATCATTCTAAGAGACCCTCCTCTTTCCACATCCAAGAGACCTCCACACAGTGTATACACATGATAAATGGTCATTGAATATATCAGATAAAACGCTGTACAGCAGGGAGCCACTTATTGTGATCTTTTTGGGAAAGAGTCATTTAGATTAAAAAAATAAAAAAAACCCCGGCTAATTGTATTTGAAGAAAAAATTTGGAACAATTTACATTCATTGTTATAAACTCATTGTTATATTATTGAATTCATTATTATAAACAACTTAACATTATAGAATATTAATAGGAAACTTTATAGTGTCTGGTGGTGAACTCATGCAAATTTTCAAGGTTGTAGCCCCAAAAATGTCACCAGGAGCACCCTGAGACACACTCACTCAGAAAGATAGATAGACACAGACACCAAGAGAGAGAAGAAACGATTGTCCACTTGACTAATTGGTCGGGCTATTTGTGGGATTACTGTGATTCGATAAGCATTTGGTAATATTTATGATTATGATAAATAACTTCTTCTGTAATAACAAAATAAATGAGATCTACGGTCTGGACAAATCTCAAAACTTTGAGAGTTAACTGCTTGACAATATGTGTTGATAACTCACAACTGCCAATGAAATAATATACCATCTTTCCCAGATGGTAAGATGCACCGTATGATTAGTTGGGTATTTCTTAGAAAAAATATTTGAGGAATAAATAGCTTACTGTACTGGGGTCCTCTCTACAGATTGACCTTCGATTATCAAGACTGTAGGGTGATTTTGGAAGAAATTTTATCAGCTGGGAAATATGGTATATCTAAAACGTGTGAAAATGTTGAGTCTCTGAACCTGCAACAGTGAACAATCTTTCTTTTGTTCTAAATAGGGAATGACTATTTTCTTATCTGACCATTTCTTCTATGAGAATTAATGTACTGGATGAGTCTCTTGGAGTATTAGCAGTAGATATCAACAAGTGATCTGAACTGGAGACCTAGATCTGTACATTCACAAAAAGTTCGAATAAAATGCAATTATTTTTCTGGCGAGCAGCACCATACCATTCTCAAGATATTTGGCAAACATACTGTTCTTAAGATCTTCAACAAACATAACAAATCAGACTCTTTCATGCCGAGGCAGAGTTAACAATTAACTTGAAGTATCTATACGACAAAGTCAATGTTTGATATCATGATAGTAATAAGAGATATCAAAATTCTCTATGTCATACCATACTCGGTCTGAGGATAAAAATAAACAGTCTACTGCAACCTTTTTAGATCAATTTTGATATTGAGTAATGCTTATAGATGTCATGAAATAAGTAAGATATTTTTGTATGAAGGAAAGAAACGCTTGGATCGAGAAATGTGTAATGAAAAATGAGAGAATTATTCAAAAAGGAGAAAAGAAAAAGGGACAATTGTGAAGAATGACAACTTGAAAAAGAGGGGGAGTAAAAATAAAATTAGGCAAAGCCTAAAATTTATTCAATCAAAAATGGGAATAAGGAAAAAAAGAGAAAACGAATAAATGAATGAGAGAGCTTAAAAATCTACCCCCTTCAAAGAATGAATTAAAGAAAAATGGTAACAAGCTGAGAGAGGGAAGGATATACATTAACAATATGATTATTGAGAGAGAGAGAGAGAGAGAGAGAGAGAGAGAGAACAAACAGTATGAGGGAAGAGGGAGAGGATGAGCAATGGGAGGGGTGAGAACAAGAAGAAGAAAGAAAGAGAGTGAAAAGAAATAGTGGAAATAGGAAGGATTGAGAGAAAGAATAGAATAGAGAATATATGGTGGGTAGGAATGAAGTTAAAGATAAACAGAGAGAGGGGCAATTAGAGAGCGACAGAGAGAGAGGGGCAATTAGAGAGCGACAGAGAGAGAGGGGCAATTAGAGAGCGACAGAGAGAGAGGGGCAATTAGAGAGCGACAGAGAGAGAGGGGCAATTAGAGAGTGACAGAGAGAGAGGGGCAATTAGAGAGTGACAGAGAGAGAGGGGCAATTAGAGAGTGACAGAGAGAGAGGGGCAATTAGAGAGTGACAGAGAGAGAGGGGCAATTAGAAAGTGACAGAGAGAGAGGGGCAATTAGAGAGTGACAGAGAGAGAGGGCAATTAAAGAGTGACAGAGAGAGAAAGAGAGAGAAAAAAAATGGAAAGGAGAAAACCAACTCGTTATTCAATAATCTAATCTTGACTTATTGTTAGCTTCTAAAAGCTCAACAATGTGAAATAATGTTCAGTTCAAAATGAGCCAGAAGTTCAATCTTGACAAGACACACACATACACAATCCCCCATGAGGGATATTCACAATCACTTAATGACACAATAATTAGAATCAGCACTCCCTAAAAGTCAAAGAGAAAATGGCAATAATAACATTAATCTATTAATACACAGTATTTTACAGTTTTATTTGACAGCAGGTCATACTACTCTGGGGGAAGGTCAACTTTCATTAGAGAACTCAGAAGAACAAAACAGAACTTGATATTTTAAATACAAATCTTGTTCAAATAGGTCATATAAAATTCAAGTCTGAAGGGAAGAGCAGGCCAACTCTGAATCATGGGTAATTTATCTATTGGCTCAAACGGTAATATATATCCAGTAGATATCTCATCCAGGCCTGGTTTTTCATAAGCGTTACATTGCAAGGATGTGATGGATGGATTCAAATTTTATCATTTTCTAATGGGAAGTCAAATCATTTTTTAGGTCATAAGATATGCATATCATTTAGGGCAAATATAATTGTCATGTGACCTCATTATGTATCCAAAATGGCTGCAAAATTGAAAACTGGAATCTTCTGTACATTTACACCATCTAATACTTATAGTATATTTACACATACGCATAATTAAAAATGTACCAAACATACATATATATTTATATACATATACACATTTTATATTTACATTCACAAATCCTGAAGGGTAAGATGTCAGACTTTATAGAACTAGCACAAGGTACGATTCTGATAACAACCGCTTGAGTAATTTAGTGTTATTAACCTAGGAAAAAGCGAACACTTCAAAATTCATGTACAAACCTATATGTATATATAATGTGGAAAAACAAAACTTGGTTTAAGGTTTAGCTGATGACAGAACTTGGAAATATAAATACACACAAAACAAAGAACACACACATTATATATATATATATATATATATATATATATATATATATATATATATATATATATATATATATATAAACACACTCACAACTCAATTCTTTTGCTTCTTGATCTATATCCAAACAGATGCAATCACACATAAGTGTATAAATGTTCACACAAATGTACACAAAAAAATGCTTATATGTCATAATAAATGGGTGAGGCACATGAGAGTGGGGGGAAAAGCCATTAGAAGGATTTCTCATCCTTACATTGAGAAATTGTTCATTAAGGCATGAACTGATTATACTCCTAGGACTGATGATAAATGCATTACTTCACATAACCCCCTGAAATCGAAAGCTGATTATTTCTGATCCATGCATCTTACTTAATGGCTCTAGAATATACAAACCACCTGAGCATTGCGATAAAAAGCAACAAAAAAAATCCCAGAAAAACTAGTCAAAGATTAATGACGATAAGAGAACTTTCTCTCTGAAACTTGGACACCTTAAGAGTATTATGTCTACTACTACTACTACTACTACTAGATATTTATGATTATCTTGGCTGAACAGGAAAGATTAATGCTGAGCCGATATTTTCACAAGATAATAATTAAGTTCCATGCAGTAAACAGTACTTCTATGAACAGATTACTTCTTAGGATAGAAGCACTCATCTTACTTTTGATATATTTTTTGAACATAGAAATCCAACAATATTCAAGTATTATGACATATTGAAAAATGTATTTTGCATTTTACACCAATGTGGCTCAGTCAGAAATAATGGTGGAAAACGAAAATTCCAAAAAATAGCATTTAGCTTACATTCTGCATTCATGTTTCAGAACTTCCATTCTTCAACATTATTCCGGATAAGGCAGTAAGGACATAATATGTAAAATAGATTTTCCTACATGTCATAATATTTTAGAATATATTATATATATATGAACTTTAAGGTTAGTGAAAAATAATTGTCCAATTCTTTAGTTGAATATGTTGGTAGAGAACTGACTTGAAAAAATGTTTTCTGCGAAGTTAGTATTCTTAAAGATGATATCATAATTTGGTTGGCATGCAGTCTGAAATTAAAACCAACACAATGGATTTGATATTCAAATGCTTAAACATTCGAGAGAAATGGCACAAAGAGCGAGTCATGTATGTTGTCATATTTACTGATCCCTCATTGTTAAAAAATATTTTTAGGGTAACCTATATAAGAAAGCCTTGTTTCAAAGAATAAATATGTAATATGAAATAATATCAATAAACAATACACATAAAACCATATGTATAATGACAAACTACATGTATGGCATAAACTATATAATAAAGGGAAAGGGTGTTTGATCAACACAGCTGGGGTGCCATGTTAATATAACTGTTTTGTTTTTTAAATCCCCGAAACAGTTACATGGTAAACAACTGATGATCCCAACGAGAGAAACAATTTATACATTGTACAATAATAACAAAGTATAAGGGAATCAGAGAAAAAAATTGCGTTGACAGACATTGGGAAACGGATGACTGAAGTGACTAAAAAAAATCTTTAAAAATTTTTTAATGTTTAGCGTTTAAAGCTGCTAAGCTTTTTAGACTATTTACATGTATGCACGTGTACACACACGCACAATATTTTCTGCCATTTAATATGCATGATATATTTGAGCTTGGGGTTACACAGGAGCCATTCAGGAAAACACAGCTGTGTGCAGTACCAGTCACATCAATGGTGAAGGCCTATTCCATATCATTACCTTCATTTTACAGGATGATTTTCTCTGAGGATGTGCAGTGCACACTAGATTACAGGAAATGGTGTACGAGTGTACTTATTTACTTACACGTATAAATGTGTGTATACATGTAGTGCAAATGAGAAAAAAACAAGGAGATATTGATATAATCAGCTACACTATATTTTTTATTAATCGAATTCTGATAACCAAGTCAAAGATAGTGTGTTGAAAGAATGTTTGAATCTTGGTTTTATATAAGAAAATGTAGATATTACAAACAAGGAAAATAACTAGTGATCAAATTGACTTCCCTTTCAACTTCAGGTAAATTTGAACATTTTTTTAGATCATCTGATATGATAAATACAACTAACTTTGTTTCCTTCACCAGGGAGCTCCGCTGTCTAATTAGGAGTGGTTACAAGCGGTTTATGAAATCAAAAGTTTGGGTTCTAATCAATAACCCTCATTCTTCATAAAGACAAAGTTCTCTGTACCTCTGCCAGTTGACAATCACCAAAACTAACGAAGAAAATCAAAGGTCATTGATTAAAATATTGATTTTATAATTCAATAGAAAAGAGCAATACTGGTAAGTTAATCAGTGTTGAATGAATTAATTTTTTGTCTTTTCTTTTAGAGTATTTCTATGGCAACATTTTCCTTTGAAGTTCTTCCATTTGATAATTCACTGTTTATTTTATTCCAAATCCTTAACCCTTTAGCACCTACCCACAAAAAAATGATTAATTACAAATGATTTCAGGCAAAAAAATTAGCAGTAAGAACTAATACTAATGACCACAGAAGTTATTACTGGACTTGTACTGTGGGTACTAATAACCAACTACAATGGTCCATGTTTGGTCACATACCACAGATGCCTGAAGTAACACTAGCACAAAAAGCTTTAGAATTTGCAGTAGTAGGGTCCAATAGCTACAAGGCTCAAAGAAGTCATCACTACACATACTTGCAAGCAGACCTCAGAGAAAAAGGACTGGGAACATAAAGATCTAGCAAGAAAAAGAGAGAGAGAGAGAGCTAAAGACCCTGGCCAGATGCAGTGGCTTCAAATGAAAGAGAGCTGAATGCTGTAGTAGGCAGCAGAATTAAGTCAATCATTATCATAATAATGTATTTATGTGACCGGCCATTTGGCACAGTTGGCTGCTATAGGATTACAGTAGACAAAAGTTCAAGCCAATGGTTCCCAAACTTATTCAGATCACAGCATCATTAGTATACTAGGATTTTTTCAGGGTCAGAGATTACTGAACAATTACATATAGATCCATGCACCTCTCGGGATTATGTTTTATCATCACTTTCATAATGCTGCTTAGCTTAGTGATATCTTCTGGGACAGGTTTTATGCTAAATCCCCTTCTCCAGACACCTGTAATCATTTTAGATTTTCACATGACTTCCAAGTGCTTATTTGTGGACTTGTAGTTATATAGAATCTCCCCTTTATCCCAACATTTTTCAAGTCAGATGTATACTTTGGGAATCACTTGAGCAATAACTGTTTATATTAAAATCATCAAGTATGCAAAAGTAATAAGGCCGGATAAAGTCCGAGTTCATTAGGAAAGATTTATGCATTGTAGTGAGGATTAGCTGCAAGCAAGTTCAGTAAGGGATTTGAAGAGATTATCTACTTCGGCACAAATCTGATCTATAATTTGAACACACCACAAGAGAAGAGACAAGCTTGGTTTTGCCCAAGTCAAACTCTTTTACTTCATCAAAATCTGATAAGTAACAAAACAGAATTCATTTCTCTATACAATATTATTCCAAAACTAAATGTCTCCTTTCAACTCCCTATAAATTTTTATATTATTTAATGGTTATATTATCATACTGTTTTAATGATATTCCTTCATCGAGAAGGAAAAAAATTTTTAAAACCATACACATACGCATATTATATAAAAATAATAATTTTCACAACAGAAAGTCAATATCAACAAAAACAATACCAAGAACTCGGAAACACAAGTTTACACGACATGGTGCTATGGAATCATTACCTTCTGCTCTCTTTGTTATTCATTCTAAAATTTGTATATCTTAAATTCCAGATCTGACAAATTGCGATGATAAAGTTCACTCTGTTGGAGTTTAACAATATGGATTCCAATTAAATGGAACATTGGTTTCAAGGAACCGCCATTCAGTTGGACCAATTGTACAAGAACAGAATTTAGCACATGTAATAATCACAAACTTTATAACAATCTCTTTAAAAGGAACGACCATTTAAAGCGACCAAAATTTGTGGTTCCAACGCATTCTGCTTGAGTGGAATCCATTATATATAGGATCTATCAACCAAAACTGTCAACATATGTTTCTTCAGTTTTCAAGTTGGTCTGGCTGGCCATACATGCATGCATTTATCATGTGCTTAGGCCGTACCACTGAAGTTAGAGGAGAATTTAAGCATTTACTTATTATGCCTTGAAAAAATGTTGTTTTTTGTTTTCAAAATATTCCCTCCCTAAAAAAAAGTTTCAAGTATGTGTCCAATTTGCAATATATTTCTATGTTAAATTGGTTACTTAGTTTGTGTCTGGCAGCATCCACGTTTCTTTTTTGAAAAATTTCCACTTTTAGATTGATCACTGCCCAGCAAAAGGTAAGAGAAGTGATTTATTAATTGATGACCTCAATACGGCATGTTGCCAAAAGACATTGGCCACATGACAGTTTCTATTGAGTGAATAACCAAACCTGCTTTAATTTTTTTGTAGGGTTGGGGGGTTATTTTTTTGTTAGAGATAATAAATATTGTTACAATCATGTTTATCAAGGATATTCTATACAAATCATGAAAATATTAGGTATAGCTGAAATAGGAGAGTAAAATAAGATTGAATGATTAGGGGTTTTCTCCTCGTCTGAATGAAATGCAGCCGAGTTCAGAGAATAGAAAATTTTCCATTGTCTGAGTATGCTAGAAGTAAGAACCCTTCATAACAAGAAGCAAGCAATATAAGGTGACCTAGAAGAGGTGCCCCTTGTAAAAGGGTCCTGTCCAATAAAAAAATAGCCACCCAAATATCTCTCTGAATGAACACCCTCGTTTACTTATCTATTTCAATTCCATCATTTCTCAACACTTGCGGCCAGGTCAGTCAGGAGATACAGGGGGAGACAGGGGCTTTGGCTTACATTATTTAGTGTAGTGTAGAGATCAGTCTCCTCCTTAGGAGGGTTGACAGGAACAATATAAAAGGTTCTCTGCATGATTCCAAGTTGATTACGGTACCTAGTATTCCCAGACAGTCACCCATCTAGGTACAGACCAGACTCAATGTTATTTAAATTCAGAGATCATACAAGAAAAGAGAGTGTCCAATATGATTTGGCCGTGCACTATTGGTTTTAATTATGTGTCTGTTATTCATTACTTCTAATGAATTATTTTGCAGTATGCGGTTTCCAACCAAGCAACAAGGGTTAAATTTTCATCTTTAGGTGACTTCCACCAAGAGGAAAATGAAATTGCACAAGTGAGATCATTATAAGAAAGACTAGGATGATACCCCCTAAAAATGACAGGATTATTAATATATGAATCAGTACTTCTGCTCAATATCAGAGTATCTGAGCACTCTGTATAGGATCAAAACATCAGTCCTCAGCATAGGATCAGTGTGTGCACTGGAAAAGTGATGCACACATGAATATATATATATATATATATATATATATATATATATATATATATATATATATACACACACATCAATACACATCGGGTTTTATATATAATCAATGGCAGAAGATTAACCAACTCAATAAAAGTTAATCCATTTAAAACCATTCCACGTAGCGTTCCACATACTTTTTCTTCTCATATGCTCCAACATGTGCTTCTAGGCATTACGTGATCATAACATTTCTTACCATGTGAAGAAAAAACTTAAGCGATGAGATAAAGGGTTTAACAGTGAATGGGTGATCATAAAAATTCATGTAATTGAAAATGATAACTCATTTTATGAACTTCCAACTTGAGAATATTAGAATAAGATTTTAAATCTTATAGAAAATATATAAAATCTGATTTTAGTTCAATTGGAACACAGTAAAGTTTTTCACAAGTGAATAGCACTGTTACAAGTTTGTATGTAAGGGTCTGTCTATAAAAGATGCATTGTTTTCTATAAATAATTGTACCTTATTTACAAACTTCTGCTTTACAAACTATCATTTGAAGTAAATCAATTTGTAGAGGTGAGGTATACCAGTATTTGAACATATAAGTTGAGCAATATTGTTTTCAATAAGAACTGAGAGAGTAAACACGTTATAATAATAAATTCAAAGAACCAGGAGATATCCACTCAAGCCTTCATGTGTGCGTAATATATATGCAGGTACATCCATAAACCCAGAGTCTAAAAACCAAAACAGATTTTATTTTCCAATATAATCTACTTCCTTGCGATGTACTTGACCAAACACTTCTCCATGGATCAAAATTCAGCTATCTAATCAATCAGGCTACCAGCATTGATCTTCTTCTGGTACACATACACAATATCTAAAGTGAAACCTTACTGCAATCAATATTTGAAAAAAATCTGCAATATGGCATCAATCAAACATGAACCAATTGGACAGTAAGGGTTTTCCAAGGATAATTATTTCCAGTTCTGATATCATAAAGATTATATTTGGATGGTATTTTTGGAATCACTTTCTAGCATAGTGACACCAGCTATGCATCTGAATTTTGTTTCTATATTCTATATAAAATGGTTATTCGTAAACAAAACATAACTTTTGGCATCAAATGCAGAACTCTGAAATCTTTGATAAAAATCTTTTCTCAGTGTGATATCAGTTAAAGATAAACTCTTTGAATTTGTATCAAAGCTATCCAACTGGAAAGATTCAAAAGATCAAATAAGTTTCATTCGCATGTTGGGTAACCATTACCTGGAACTCTGAAAACCTAAATGTTCCGAAATCCATAGCTTTCTAAAAGCCAACATGACTTCACAATTGGAAAATTCCATACCCGACTTCACTGTTGTATGATTAAATGAGAGACAGGGCATTCAACTCATTCTGACTACAGTATAAATTCAGTTATCTTCTTTTGATTCTTTAGAAATATAAAAATATATTTACATCACAAACGATGAAAGACGAAATAAGTCCCAATCAAAACAAATTATTGTCATTGCCAGATCTACATGCATAGTATTTTTTACCAATTCTCTAATCAGTACAAAGATATTGTCGAAAATATGAAAAAAAGGCTGCATATACTCCTATGACAAATAGTGATAATAAGCGAAAGCCATAGCTTATCTATAGCACAGAGAGTTAAACTATTAGTGAAACATGACAGAGGTGTAAGTATGTTATACATGCATACATACACACACACACACACATTTCATATATATATATATATATATATATATATATATATATATATATATATATATATATATATATATATATATATATATTCACACACACACAAATAATCTAAAACATTTCAAATATGGGTTACTCAGCCTGTACTTGACATTGGCTAACAAATTTGTCACATTTACATGGAATTATTTACCCAAGTTGGTGCAAGAGAAGCTAAATTAGATAGTTGATAACATAACAGTAGAAGCCTTCTCAGCCGTGTGAAACCAGTCAAGCATTGACAGAAAATATGCTGCAATTATTTCCCCCAAGTTCACATGCAGTTACTGAGTCTCTGTGACCTTGGATAGGTTTAGAGTTTCAGGCACAACTAAGCAGCTTAAGTGATAGTAATCACAAGAGGAGATAAAACTATGAAGTGAATGTTTAGCATAGCCTGATAAGGATTTGGCTATATTATATAGACCTTTATTATTCAATCAAAACAGCAATAAGCCATATGAGAATGGGGGTCACATGTTTTATGACATAAGTAACACATGTGATATTATTACCATTAAAGAAAATGAATTCTCTCTCTTCCACTTTTAATATATCCATCATGTTGTATATTTGGAGCATAATCGATATTACCTTTTTAATAAATTACTAATTAACAATAATAGGAATGATAGAAAAGTTATACATATGATAGCCCTATTCTGTTAGTAATACTTGCATCTATTCCCAACCACTGGGGATCTCTTTTCTCATTATTTGCGATGAAGATCAATCATAAATATATTTACCAATTACAGATTGAATAACCATTATCCAAAATGTCTAGGATCAGAGGTGGTTCGGATTTGTTCAGAATTTAGAATATCTATTATTTTTCTCTTTTTTTCTTCAATCATTGTTACTTATAGGGCAATCTGCAGCCTTCCAACAATATCTTCGTACAGATAGAATAAGCAAAAAATACAGTGAATAAAGTATGTAGCTCTGACAGTGATATAAATTTGTTTTGATTGGGACTTATTTGGTCTATCATAGTTTGTGATGTAAACAGTTTAATAGTTCTAAAGAGTTACACAAAGAGAATCAAACATTTACTGTAGTCAGAATGAGCTGAATGAATGCCTAGGAAATCTGCCTTGTCTCTGAATCATTTACAATGAAGTCAGGTGTGGAAATTGTATCAGGTCAGCTTTTTACAAGTTTCAGATTTTGGAACATTACATTTTTCAGAGTTTTCTCGAATTTTAGGTCAAAAATTGTAAAATTCCATGTTCAACCATGTTTAACTTCACTAGAAGTTTGTTAACGCAGAGAGAAGTAATTCATTCATTGATCATCACGTTTTCTAATTTTTCCATTGATTACCCTCAACACGGCATGCTGGCAAAAGACATAGGTCACATGACGGTTTCTATTGAGTGACTAACCAAGCCTGTCTCCTGAGATGTTTTGTCACTGAAATGAACACGTGACTTCATTAATAAAGGTATAAATATACTTTCTATTATTCCATATCACTGATTTATAGCTTAGGTGAATACATGTGATTATTATCAATCTAAACTGAAAAGCTGCCTTCAAGGATACCTTGTATAATCTTATACTACTAATCATCTTTCTAAAGAAGTGTTTATTTCAGAAACTTGTACAAGGCATAAATCACACAGATTTTAGGTGAAATCAGTACAAGAGTATAAAAGAGAGACATCTTTACAGGCATTACATACAAAATGTACAAATACATTTACTATTATTACTATAATTATGTGACAATGTCTGTGTAAAATGACAATGAGTGTCTATAAAAAAAATACCTGTTTCTCTTATCTGATTTTCTAGATTAATAAACAATATAAAAGGATCCAATTGGTATAAAAATATTAAAACCTATTGCAAGACTAAATTATAACTGATTCAGTAAAAAAAAAAAAAAAAAAAAATGGAAACAGCGGCCATTTTTTCTGATGTTACTCAGACAAATAATTATAGAGCAGTTGAGTTGTCCATGTACTAATTATATTTATAAAACTAGCACAAAGCAACGAGTTTGACCATGTTCACATATCAGAATGACTGCCTAAAAAACGGACAAGTGTACATAGAAATTGAAAGTATATATTAAAATCTTCTAGCATCATCATTTCAGTTTGGTCCAATCCATCCCTTGACTGAGACCATCATTGGGTTGGAGGTCAGTGTGGGATTTCTGAAGAACGAAGAAGATCAAGTTTTTCCCCCAAGCTGGTCTCTTTGCAGCTTGTATTTCTTCTTCCACATATGATTTTAGTAGGCTTTTGACAACTATCTCTGAGATACCAATCTTCTCTCTGAGCTTCAACTAACAACAAGATACCACATATTATGGTGTGTATCTGACTGATCAAAGTATCAAAGTTTCCAATTAATCTAAGGCAATTTTCAAACCACATTCCTAGCCCAGATCAAATGAACAAAACATCTTATTCAAAACAGAATCTCATACATAAATTTCAAGTGACCAATTTTAGTGATAACACCTGACAGACACACTGAACATGACATTTATTAATTAGATTAAGGATTTAAAACTGTATAATACTGTTATAATCAGGCCTGATTAAACCACAAAAGAACAAGAGATCCACGTTTTGTGGCTTAGACAAACAGACGTAATATTATTATTGGCAAGTGTCCAATGTTGAGGAGACCATTTCCTACTCTTACCCAACTCATATCTAATGGAATTCAATCTTATCGCTCGCTAATAGGCCAGTCAGGAAGGAACGTGTCCTTTGGATTACATTATAGAGCAAAGTCCTCCTTAGGGGGATTAATGGGATCCTCAGAAAAGGCTCTCTACATGATCCTAGCAACGTACAGCACCTAGTATTCTCAAACGGTCACCTATCTAGGTGCTGACCAAGCTTGACATTACTTAACTCATGACCATATAAGAACTAATACATCCAATGCAATAATGACCATAATATCTATTGGGATCATAAAATAATAACACAATTTCTCTTCAAAAACAGAATGCAACTTTATTTTTTACAGATCCACTGTCTAGACTGTATAGAGACATTTTTCTTTCATATTCAAAGAAATCATTTTTGGCTTACTTTCATTCTATATAGCGATCTTCATTGAAAATATGAGATACAAGTTATTTCTAGCCAACAAATAGACCTAACTTCATAACTTTTTTCTTTTTTCAATTTCTAACTTTGAAATTCATACATCAGATAATTTTTTTCTAAATATTATTTTCTATTCACAAAAGAGTTCCCCTGTCAATTAGGAGTGAGAGCAGAAGATCTTTGAATTTGAGAATTGAACATTCAAGAGAAGAAAAATGAAAAAATACTAGTGTATGAATCAAGTTCAACAAAGAGAAAGTTGATTCGATACACAAATTATGAAGCTGAAAATACTATTACAAACTTAGATAAGACAACTATGATTGCTGCTTTAATGAACATATATAATACAGACATACTGATATTACACACACGTATATGGAATTGGCAACCAGAGTTCAGACTCAGGTGGAGGCTGGTTACATTCAGTTCATACTGATACTCTTGGGAAAGGCATAAATCCATCTCTCTTCCCCTCAGCTACAAGTATAATACTTACCAGAGCAGATTGGGCTCTAGCTCTGGAAAAGCAACCAGTCTAGAAGGAGGGCAACTGATTCCAAACCAGAGTGGAGTCTCGTTGAAATGGTTTGATGTCCAATTTGACGTTGACCCGGCAGATCCCACAGCCAAGCTGATGCTAGACATTTGGCTCCTGGCTTTCCTCTGGACTACATCAGCAAAGCCAAAAAGGGATTCTAACTGGAGTTTCCCAGATCTCCATATGCTTCACCTAGATATGCGCTCTGGGGGGGATGTTCCATTACCTGTAGAGACAGAATGGAGCCCATACATTGGTACCTGTTTTGCAGACCAAAATAAATCCATATGGGATTTCCGCACTCACAAGAAGCGGCAAAAAATGGAAATGGCATTCAACGTTTGTTCAGCAGTAAGCCACTATAGAAGCAACAAGAATGGCGCCACCAAGCTCCTTCCCCATGAACTACACTCATGATTATTCCGCCACAGCTTTCAACTGTATCTGTGGGCATCTGTATCTTCATCTGAATTTATTTTGTGCATCAATTAGCAAGATGCATCCCAAGGTATCAGAAAAGCCAAAGGGAGCTAGTAAGGGTATTTATGCTCAGTGTAAAATGGAAGGCATTGTGCATGTGTTGAACAAGCCAATGTCCACCATTTGTGCTTCTTTCACGCAAGGATAAAGATTCTTGAGAACTTCCAAAGTTACTATCAGTTCTGCTAGTAGCAAAGTGGTCTCTTTTAGTCGGCATCCAGTAATGGATAAAAAGGAAATTCTATTGCTTCAGTGGATAGATGAGTGTACAAAGGATGGTGTTTTCCATTAAGTTATCTTTTACTTGGGAAGAAATCAGTTAGTCTTTTTACTAAGCTTAAACAGAAAGCACAGAGCAATGTTGATGGAAGCGTTGCAAAATTTAAAGGTTGTCAAGGGTGGTTTGATTGCTTTTTTTAAAGCAAGGACAGCTTCATAGGTTACAAGTTACTGGAGAGTGTGCTTTGATTGTTACTGAAGCAGTTGAAAAATTTTCAGAAGAAAAGTTTGGGGACCATAGCAAAGAAAAGCAGGCTAGGGAACTTGTGGTATTTACCCTAATGCACATATGGCCAATCATGAAATCAAGGGCCAAATTTGTCCTGCAACAACAATTTCTATGACCTGCAGCCAATCTAGGCATTTATTTGAAATCTTATGTAATCTTTCTCAGAAAATTGATTTTATAATTCATGTTGCAAAATTACAATTGTTTTGGCAAATCAAAAATATAAATACCTCTGAATTTTTGAGATGAGGTATTATTATTATTTCTATTATTATTCGGACTATCCTGTGTTTGTTTGAAATAGAAATCAAGTATGCATTCTGTAATACAATCAACATTTTCAAGTGAATATGGGGCCTGAATAAAAATGAAAAATATCTCATGTAGCCTACTCGATCAAAAAAGATAAGCATTTGGGCAGGTATGGGCTATGATTAATGCCACTGGTGAGCCTGTCCTTTACAAGTGTAACATTCAGAAAATGCCACGGCAATTAAAAGTACTGATAAGAATACACTTCCTGTTGTGTTTTGTTTAGATCTAAGGGTTTGGTATACATAAGTGATTCTTTTCAGTACATAACTGAATACCTTGCTCTTTTGTTGAAAAATACAGTAGAGAAAAATAACTTGAATATCCGTACCTCAGATATATTGATCGTCATGGCCAATATGTGTACCAAAACAATTATATATAAAATCATCTAAACTCATGAAAAGAAAATGGATTTTCCATCTAAAACTTTCAAAAAAAAATATCTCAAATTTGGCCATTGTTGGTTGGTCAAGAATGACCATAGAGATAACAAAAACATTTTTAGATAGTGCTTAGTTGTATTCCTGCAAGGCTGTAGACCAAAAAATATGACAAGGAGAGTCTGGAGACACACAAAGATAGATATACAGACAGATAAACAAAGAAGAATCTGTAGCCCACTTGGCTGGTTGATCAAGCGGGTCATTGGAAAGGTAATGCTGATTAAATAACATGTCTTGTAATGGCCGATAATTAAGCTGCCGATCCACATGATGGTAACAACAAACTTCAACGTCCAACATTGAGGCAGGTACAAATGTTATTTTTTGAGTCTTGGAACACTAAAAAAAATTTCCCATATAACTTAATGTTAGCCACTTTTTCGCTTTATACAATTTTTTTACAAAAGGCTTCATAGGAACACTCTACTTTTGGCGGTGGAAACCTGTACACGTGAAGCATGATTCATAAGTATCAGATACAAGTTTTTTTTATGATTTACAAAGATATATATATATTATATATATATATATATATATATATATATATATATATATATATATATATATTATATATATTAGATAGATAGATAGATAGATAGATAGATAGATACATGGATGTGGATGGTAGCATGTGCTTTTGGCATAATATATTAAAAAAGAAACAGAAGCTTTTATTAATCTTTATTCCTGATATTTTGGTGTGCCACTAAATCTCTTCTACAAAACAAGTCTTTTTTTGCTGGTGGCGGGGGGGGGGGGTCACAAGAGTCAGTATAAGCATTATATATGATTTCTCTCCCTTTCTCTTTCTCTTACATATGTATATATAATGAAAGAGAGAGAGAGAAAGGGATGATGCATATGATTGTACAATTTTACATTTGTTTTGGGATGTCTGTATTTCATTTCAGAAATATTTTCCATTGCTTATCCTCCATAAACACAATTCAAATGCCAGACTTTTCAGAAACAAAATAGATTAGAAGTCTTTGAAGTTAAAAGGAATCTTTTTATTTCAAAAGAGAAATGTATATTTACCAAGAACCTAGAAAAATCCAGCAGAGAAATAGAAGACAATCTTCAGTTTGCTTTGTTTCTCTAAGGGTTCATAATCTCCAAAATGAAAATGTCTGAAAGTCAGACTATAGATGTGCTAGTTTGATCTCATAGATCCAGTACCTTTAAAACCCCTTCCTTCCAATACTCCTTCCTATAACAGCCCATTCCTTTAAGTGCTTTTCTTAGAAAATTTTGTTTTGGTATGTCAGTCGGTCAGTCAGTTATATGAGCTAAATGCACCACAAAGAAGCTAGATCTAACTCCAAAAGAGCTAAAAAGGCAAATTTTATTTTGGTATGTCAGTCAGTCAGTCAGTTAGTTATATGCACTAAATGCACTGCAAAGAAGCTAGATCTAACTCCAAAAGAGCTAAAAAGGCTAATTTTATTTTGGTATGTCAGCCACTTAGACAGTGATGGTCATAAGTACTAGATATACTGAAGCTAGATCTAACTCCAAAAGGGCTAAGTAGGCAAATCTTATTTTAGTGTGTCAGCCAGTCAGACAGTGAGTTGTCATAAGTACTAGAGATACTGGAACATCTATAAAAAGAAAAAAAAATCATAAACAAGTCCTCTTGAAAACTCTTTCTAAAAAAGAACGCAGATAAACTTCTGGTAATATTCCTGAAAAAGAACCAAATGATTCTTGCCATGGATGAGCGAACATGGCTTCGAAAAATTAAGTGAAAATAACAGAAGCTGGAAGGGTAATGGCTGACTCTCAGCAAGTAAGCAATCTCACCAAGAGAAGGCAGAGGAGAGAAAGCTATCAGGTGGGAAGAGAATTCAGATATTGAATGAAAGAGTGGTAGGAGAAAGAGGAAGGAAGACAGCTATTTCTGACTTCAATTTCTATCTCGAGTACATTCAATCGAAGCAGTCTATTGAAATTCAATTTATTCAATTCATCGGAGTGGAATCCAGAAGATCTAGAGACTGATTAAACAATTTGAAAAAAGAAATGAAAACTTGCAAAATAAGGCAAGTAAACGCCCACCAATAGACAATGACAAAATTTCAACATTTATTTCCAGAGCTGGAGATATCATTTGGTTCTCCATAAGCACAAATTTGACACAAGGTCTGTTTAACAGGGAAGGGGGCACACAAATAAGTGTAAGCAATAACAAAAATGGCCAAGTCCCCACTAATAGTATTATGAACATGTCAAGGTAAACCCTACCCACCCTTTATAGTGCAACGGGGGGGGGGGGGACTCACCCCTTGACTTGGCATAATAAATTGTTTCAGCTGGCAACCAAGGAAGTGTGTGATTTATTCACCTCCTAATTAGGGCAATTTTGACACAAGGTCAGTTCAACACAGGAGGATCAACAAACATACAAGGGGGTAAGGACAAAAATCTGTCCAATCCCTGCAAACAGTATCACAAACACATCAGGGAGAGCCTGACCCTCCTCTTCCAATGAAATAGGGAGGTGTTGCCCTGGAGCAATGGCACCCATGAGACTGGGCATTATATACTGTTTTAGGTGGCCATAGGAGGAATCTTTCACAAACAATTAAATGGGGATCTTACTGAAATCAAGACAATTTTGTCAACTTTTGTTCCTTAATTTTTAGGGGTACATGGGATGCTATGAGAATACCCACAGGATACAGAGGAAAAAAGAGTTCGGAAACTCTTGATCAGAATGAATGAACCAAAAGATTTAATCTATGCATACATTATTGTTGCCCACAGTCAACTGGCAGAAGACTACAGTTATAGGTACCCAATGAAAAATGAATTGACAATGGTTTGTGTGATTATCATACAAACCACGGTGAGTACACACAGGTGTGCATACAATATGTATTTCTTAATCTTAAACAAAAGCAATTCACCCAATGAGAAAAAACATATGAAGAATATTCTGAATGAGAATAGAAGGAATCTTTTTCAGTAAGATTATCTAAAAAAAAAAAAAAAAAATGTATACAGGCCTGGTTAGTCATTCAATAAATACCATCATGTGACCAATATCTTTTGACAGCATGCCATGTTAGGGGTGAGCAATTAAAATTTGGGAAAAGGGCTGATCAATAAATACGTTATTTCTCTTGCCTTTTGTTGGACCACTTATAAGTGAGTACTGCCAGAGATAAACTAAGGAGTAATTTAGTATAAACATACATCGTAAACATTAATTTTTTTTCAGTCTGAGTAACTTTCTCTTAGATCGACTGCCTTAATGAGCTTAAAGGCTTTATTTACCCATAGCTGGTGGGGGAAGTAGATTCATGCCTTTCCCAAGGGTATTAGCGCAGAGAGAATGCAAACAACTCTGTCCAAAGTTTGAACTCTGTCCTGTGGATTCCATTTTTTGTGCTGTAACAGTTAAGCCACTCTGTACCGCCAATCAAATCTGTAATAGCACTTCATAAAGGCAACTTAAACAAAAAAAAAAGCAATTTTTTGTAGTGCAATGGAAGGGTTCAGTCTGGTAACAATTGAGCTAAGACTTATATCGGTGAGTCTTCTGCTCCAAACCAAAGACCCTGTTCAGATAATTCAATATGATATGTAATTGGTTAAAGAGAGCTGTACTAAGACAAATATTCAAAGGTTGCATAGAGATATTGATGAATAAGGTGTACTCGTTGTTCTGACTAATCTCAGGTGAGTTAACGCAAGAACTAGCTTATAGCATAAATCTGAAGTATGTCACACGATGAGATGAACAAATACTTTTCTGAGTCAACATAAAAGCTTGAATAGAGAAAGTGAAAGAAAAATTATAATAGGAAATTTTCAACACATTGAATTGAATTACTGTATTTCCCCAAAAGTGCTACCTGTTCTCAAAATTGAGTCTAAAAAGTTTACCCTACCAAACTTTACAGGCCAAAGATTACTTTATTCATAGTTCTACACAAACCACAGAGGAATGTAATCCAGAGAGTAATCTAAATTCCTGTATATAACCTCTTTATGAAGTTTAATAATTATATTTATAGTACAAAAATAATGAATTAACCAAAGTATCATAAATGATAATAAGATAAGTCACTCAATAGAAACTGTCACCTGACCAACATCTTCTGGTTACATGGGATTAAGGGATGGTTAGGGAATAAGTTACTTTTCTCACCTTTTGTTGGATAGTGATCACTAAAAAAAAAAAAAATCTGAATTTGTATAGATGTTGCTGGATACAAGCTAAGGGAACAATTTGACATAAATTTACATCGTAAATTGAAAAAAAAAATATAGGGGAGGGGGGTCAATAGATAAAAAAAATCTAGACTCGAGTATCCTCGAAATTTGGAAATACTGAAATTCACATATCTAAAAACAACAGCTTCAAGTTTAAGATTTGACAATGAATCTTCAAATTGCCTTACAACTGATATAAACATTTTGAACAGACAGATTTCAGTTTTGGCATCCTTAAGCAAAATCATCAGATATAAATATTCAAAATAGACTAATTTCATTAAGCTGAGACAGGTTTGGTTAGTCACTCTATAGAAACCGTCACATGACAAACATCTTCTGGCAGTATGTCGTGTTGGGGTGATCAATGAATGAATAAGTTACTTCTCTACTCTTTTGTTAAACATGTTTCTGACAAATTTTCTTTGGTGAAGAGTCATTCTAAAAAGCTTTCAGGATTTATTTTAACAATAAAAACTAAAAACAAATCTAAATCTTATTCATGCTTCTGCAATGCATCTTCTAATTTCAGCAATGTTAAGCTACAAATATAAGAATGAGAATAGAGAGATGATGCTGAAGGCAGGAAAGAAAGTCTTGTATTTGTGAAAGAAATGTGAAGAAAAAAGAAATGTTCAAATTTGACATTCAAGTAGAATAAAATGGAAATGATCACATTCTGAAGTTTCTTGAATAATATTGTCTCCTGCGAAAAATTCAACAATAATGTATTCAATGATATTTTAAAACATAGTATGATGTATATAAGATAATATAGATACATACTAGGCTTATTTTAGTATCATACAAGGACTCAAATTTGGTGCAACTAGTGAGGATGGAACTCAATAGTAATGCTTCACTAAACTAGTTCACTAATCCATATTCCATGTTGAGGTGTTGAGGTGTCAGGATAGATGGATACATACATACATACATACATACATACATACACAGCAAGCATCTTAAGAGTTAAATTGCATAGATTTTTCAAACTAGTACTGTTATTTCTATTATCATTTGAACTAATTTCTAACTCAATATATCAAAAAGTAGGTGAAAAATATGGTTTCTCTGATGATGCAACACTGTGCTATTTTATATCAGAGTTGTCTTCAAAGGATAACCTTGATGGAAACTATACCAGATATCTCATAAACAAATGAATATGAACCATGGACATCTTAGTCACATCTCCAGTGTGATAAGAAGTCAAAGGCCAAGATTCATCAGATATTGCTGGGGAGGGAAAAACCAAACATTAAACTAAGTGCTCTTACAGGGGTGGTGAACCCATTCAGGGGAAAGATCAAGAGGTCACCCAAATCTATAGGGATATTAACCTACAAAAGGATGAACTCGCAGCACTTATACAAAACCGGATTGAGTTGTGGAATATAATCAAGGCTGCTCTACCTGATAAGGGGAGGTGTGCACTATTATACATTATATAATTTGACTCAATCAAGGTTGACATCGGAGGTATGAGCTTAGCTACTACTGCCTAGGCAAACAAAGTAGTTATAGAAGAGTGATTTGCCACTCGACTACTTTTCTCCAATAACCACTGTGGCATGCCAGTGATGTAACATTCACATTTTGTCAAAATAACTGTGAAATGAACATTGAGAGGAGAAATGGATTAATGCCTTTCCCAATGACATTAGCATATAGTGAACCAGTGGTGGGAGGAGGATATGTAGGGGTATGGTGTATACCTACTTCCCAATTTCTACAAATGGAGACATTATCATATACCTAGTTCCCAAAACCCATTTCCAATACTGAAGTGAACATAGGCAGCCTCATCAGGAATTTGAATTCAGTTCACTTATTTAGTTTGGGAATTCTATCATAGATATTCTGTGAACTTTGAGTTCAGACTGTGTTCAGTGACAACTATGTAACAAATCGATAAAAAATCAGGAATGCTCAACATGGAATTTATAGGAGAAAAAAAATCAGCTTTTCACTGAATTTCTAAGACAAGATGTAGTCAACATTAGATAAAAACTATGCATTCTCTGCAGACACTCGACTGCTGCCTGCAAATCATGCACATTCAGGTAATAAACAATGGAAACCAAGTTACTTAAACTAACAAATGTAAAGTACCTACGACAGGCATCCTCCCATCATAACAGTGATGAGATCCAATAAAACCAACAGCATCAAAACTGAGCCACGATAACTGCAAGGTGGTTATATTCAAAGGCAGTTAATGGATGGGAGATGGCAAATTTATTTATTGTATAAAAACTAAAAGAGAATTGAACAAATAAACAAAGGAATTCTTTGTTCATTTTGTATTTTCTAAAAAAAACCCACAAATTTCAGAATTTAAAAAACAAAATACTTACATATTTACATCACTGACTTAACTTTTTGAACCCTTAGCCCTGTAACTTCAGATACCCAATACCTGAACTCCAGTATATTGTATAATGGTATGTCCGTCATAGGCTTTCAAAGAATAAAGACTGAAAGTAACTTTGAAAGACATACTCGTAGGTATTCACAAACCAGAAAATTTGATTTATTTTGTGTACAATATTCCCAGACTGATGTGAATAAAACAGTACCCATTATCAAACAATTGTAACACTCAAAAATCAAAGCTAACTCTAAAAAACATATGTTGATAATCAATATTTGATTAACAAAACAAGTAACTCTGGTTGGTTTTCTTAATACTTTAATATTATGTGTGTGTGTGTGTGTGTATATATATATATATATATATATGGATGTTCTATTCATGACAGGATGTAAGTATACAATGTATGTGGAATCTTTATTTTCTTAGTGTATCATCCGGACATGTTTCAAAGTTCAACTCCATCATAAGTGATTATATGTTCATATGGAGAAAGTGCCTCCAATTGGGGTGAGGTGCAAATACACCTATACGCACTTTTCTAAACGTTACTAAAGAGGGTATGCGTTTGCTATCTTTCATTTGTGACTGACTTCTACTCTATGTAAATAAACCAGCTGGATCTCTCATATTTTGAAAAAAAATATCTATGGAAAAGTGTGGATAATTTTGTACACAGTCAACCAAGCAAAGTTTGATCAGCAAATTTTTCAATTACCTGTAGAAACATTTCATCAATGATAACTTACCACTCAATAAAACACCAGAAATAAACACTGAATGATGATGAATTCTGAATTATAAAGCTAAAAAGTGTTAAAAAGAAAAAGATCTTACATATTAGTGATTTCACACACTATTAGTCAGTACAGGCTTCCCTTTTATAACATGGTCCGATAGAGCGCAGTTCTAAAGGTCTAGCTCCAAAATAGCAAAATTGGCATCTTGTTATCGCAGCTCAGTTATAAAGCGGTTGGCTTTCTTGGACCTCATCACCCGGCTTATAACAGAGTTCACCTGTATCAATAGTCTTACATGCCTGTTTGAAAATTTAAACTTATTTTTTTTTCCATTTTTTTGTTAGTTTCTTCCCCTAAATAACATGGTAAACAGTGTTTCCCAGGCGAAGAAACCAGTTTTTGTCTTACATATTATAGACACATGCATATACACCATCAATCTAAACCTAACGCTTGGAAATGTGATACCATCCTTCATTCTTGCAATCAATAAAGTTGATAACAAATGACTCATGTTTGGGTCCAGGACTAAAAGAAAAAAAAAGCTTCCTGTTCATCACTAAAAACTATTTGATCATATACACACATCAATATTTTGGGGATTTTTTTTCTTCTATCTACATTTCAAGCATAGATTTACCATATGAAATCAAATTGGAGTATTTCATTAAATATAGTTTTTATCAACAAACATAAAATGCCATAATATATATATATAAGAAATGGATACATGATCTGACAGAAATAATTATAAATGCTTTATACTACTTTGAAACTATTTGAAACGATCTCCCGTTATATCATAGTGAATGTGTCATTTGGCCAAGTCAGCATAAGTAGAATAAACAATTGAAACAGCCGCATTTTCTTCAATCGCTTATAATATATATTTATATTATTGCTCTTACCATTGAGCTGAATAGTCGCTATTAATGCAAAGGCAGAAATAGCAATACTTTTCAATGAGGGCACAGGCACTCCGATTCCAGAAATGGCAGGACACTCTGATCATAAGTACACAGATACTACACTCTGATCCTAGGGAGAAGTGTCAGTCCATACGTAAATAACATAATCCTGTCATTTTTTTATGGGTACTATTCTAAAGCTAGTAATCAGATGTCCCACAGAACAGCCAGATAAAAAGAAAAAAAATGGGAAAGTGTCCAGCATATAAAAACAGGTGCAAACAGTTAGTTTCAATTTCATTTTTTAAGAATTGGTTCAAAAATTCTTGAATAAACAAAACTGTGCTCATACGGTGTTATGCTATGCTGTGAGTACTAGCATATATTATAATGCTCAAGGTGGACCCAGTTGTAAAGATTCATGCCCTCGCACGCTTGATCTTAAAAACAGCACACAAATAAAGAGAAATAAGGGGATTCATGAATGAAAAACATGAGTAATTACATCACTAATTGTTATTGCTCTAAACAAATTAAATTGTTACATTATTTTTGTCTAGCTTCATAAATTTTCGACAGATCGCATGTCTACAGGTCAAGTCAGCTGAAATCCATTCGGGGCTACCTTCCTATAGAGTACACAAATGACAATAAAATCAATACTTAATCCATTTTTCCTGGGTATGATTTTTTTTTTTTCCAAAATGGAGGGTTCAAAAAGTTATATACATACCAGCCGGCATATTTTGGATCGTACAGGTTCCACTGTGGAAGCCTTCCAATCGGAAATTATATCCAAATTCATGATTTTTTTACAGATGGTAATATCGGTAATTGAAGGGGTGATCCCCCGGATACTAAGAAACTCCATGAATCAATCGACTCGCTCCTGCAGGACGAAAACATTTAACCTGTGGCCAGGAGCAGGCAAATTCGAAACATTGAACCACGAACACTCCAGACAAGGGCGTAAAACAACAATAATGATAATTATTATTTCGGTTACAAGCGTAATCTTGATAATACATTTGATACGACAGTTTCAACCCAGAAGAGAGGGGGAAATACCGTATGGAGGAGCAAGCAGAGAAAAGCCTGTTGTATTTTCTCTTCCTCTCACCAGCACTCGGGATTTTGTTTTATATATACATACATACATGCATGCATACATACATACATATAAACATAAAAAAAGGTGGTAGGACAGGAGATATAAAAACCCAACACGCACGCACACACTCACGGTCATTGATTCATAAGAAACTGCTGTTATCGTTGCTGGCCGACCTTTCCCAGGAGAGAAAAAAAAACATACTACTAATAATAATTCTAACAACAGAAGCAGCAGTTCGGGTTTTGCCTTATTGCTGGATCCGCTAGAGAGGATTTGACCGGGGTTAGGGGTGAGCAAGACAAGGGGAATGGGAACTTGATGACTAAGATACACAGACTATTTAATAAAACTACACATAAACACACGCACTTTAAATCAGGTTGGTGATACATAGATTCAATTGTTTATGTTAGGAGAGACGAACTCGAAAGACAACCATACCGCAATTTTTACACGTGGAATTCTCTCAATCAAATCATTTCAATTATGAACACTTTCCTCGAACGATTGGTGATGGGTAAAAGCGGCCTCACAGGATTTCCTTCTGCAGATACATCCCCGACAGTACATTTCACTAACATCGCGTACACGACACAAATGATGGATTAGCAGACCCCTAAAGCCCACTCATATACCGTAGAAATAGATTACATATCAGAAAATTCCTTTTCAGCTATAGAATAGTGGGACAATGGAATATTACCGGCCGGGATACGTAGTGCTGCTATCAACAGATGAAAAATAAAATTATTATGTTCGCTTGTATGCGATACATTTTGTAAACTTTTTCCACTCTAAAATTAATGTAATTTTTTTATTAATTCACGGAAATCAAATTTTGCCTGAAAATCTATCTTTTTTTTTAGAAAAATATTTGCCAAAACCACGGCGTGCGTGAAGTTCAGAGAACTTGAGTCATAAAAATACATACTACACAGAAATCTATCTGTAGGTAGAGCGCATGTTCGGAAAATGGCTTTCAATAACAAACCATAATTACGCGGGTACATAAATATGTAAATATGTACATAATTGCTGATGATATCTATCACAATCTGGAATAATGACTTATATACATATATGTGTAACAGCAATTTACTGGCAAAATGTGTGTAATATTGTACATTGTACAGGTACACGCAGCCTCGAATGGTTGCTTGGTAAATCCATGTATACAACGTTCTTCACCATTGCACATTTACCTCACATTAATATTAGGATCATAAATACAGATACAGATATATATATATATATGTATATATATACATATACATATATATACACACACACACACACACACACAAGAACAGGCATTATAGACCAAAGACTCATGCATGTACACAAATTTACATTGTGACCCATAATGATTCACAGATATACCAGTATTGTATGTAATGACATTTTCAAAAGTAGAGACCCAGTAACATTATGAAAAACTGTTTAGCTCCCCCTTAATTGCACCCTTGTTTTCTCCGGTCGATTTCAGTCAATGACTTGATGCTACGTCTACAAATGTAGAAAGAATTTCACTATTGAGCTAAGGGAAGTTAATCTTAATTCAAAAGTTCAAACAAGTGACTCACTGAACGACACAGTTTCAAATGTCCAATCTATCAGTTATGACGAGAGTAGATTCAGCTGATGAAATCACTGAATATGCAGGAGGAACAACAGTTGTCCTCACTTAGTCTATTTCACATATCACAAGTTTTTTGGTTCTCAGTTTGTGGAGATTGGGCAGGGATGGCTGAAGTCATAGCCAGTGTAAGGGCACCAGGGAGGAAGAATTATTGAACACTGACAAGATATAGTAGAATCAGAGTATCCAAAATGTTGGATTTCCAGCTAAATACTTGAAAAAAATTTCTTCATTTTAAAAAAGATCAATTCAATGAACAGTCTAATTTATATATTTTTATTCAACATAATTGGCACTTCAAACAGAGCCCTTTAAAATAGCATGGGCAAAAATCTCAGCCCTGATGGAACCCATTAAAGGGAAAGGAGTCCTCTTTGTCTCACAAGAACCAAAAGGAATTCAAATTACAAATTGCTGGAACTTGAACAAACTGTTAATACACAACACCACAGTGAGCAAGTGGCTTGTTTGAATGATATGTTGAAGGAGGAAATACCTTTTTGGGGGGCAATTTTGTTGCAAATGCAATGCAGCCAACAATCATGCTGTATTCAACAGATTCCTTCCCTTTAGACTATCACTAGAGAAATCACCTTATCTGATCAATTGTTCTTACAAGTTGTGGTTATCAAAAAATTCCTCCAAGAATTCATTGAATCTAAACAGAAATCATTTTTTTTATGATGGAATATGCAATTTAGCAATAAAGGTAGCATTAAGGTGATAGAATGATGACTGAGTAATGATGATATGAATTTATCTGAAAGAAAGATTTTGTGAAGAACAAAATAAAAAGCAACAAGAAAACCAACCGGAAACTTTGTTTTTCTATCAACCTATAAATAGCACTAAAAGAAACCCATGAATGGTTCTCTGACAAGATAGACTTGAACAGATTTAGATGTAACTGAATAGATCAATATGTGCAGAGAATGATAGGACTACTTTGAAGGGGGGAAACATGCACAGATTGAGATAAACAGATCTAAAGAGATCAGTATGCACAGAATATATATGTGTGTGTGAGTGTGTGTGTAATATTGTGTGTACACATACATGTACTCCAAGCCTGTACCAAAAAACGCCCAAAAGACTAAATCAATTACTTTTAGATGATCATGCTACTAGCTCATTGATAATCCCAGATGAAGAGTAAATTGAGCCCTTGTGCTGCCTGCAGCTTCAGCTATCCTTGCTTAGGCTCATCATAGTGACATAGCAAGGGTACTCAGCACTGCGAAGAGGGGGGGGGCGATGACAGTGCCCTAAGGCAACTACGTTATATCCTGGAAGAGGGCATAATTATCAATCAACAAGCATTATAGGCCAGAGGAAATTTGGAGCCCCTTTACACCTGTACCGGGGTGGGGGAAGAAGGGGACTGCCTCCTCTCCTCCCGGCACAACATATCACATTACTACTCACTCAGCCAACTTGCAATCAGTGAAATACACTTAGAGGCAACAAGTACCAAAAGTGGTGTCACTCACTTCATCTTGAGCTATTCTACCCATAGCTGGGAATCCTAGATCAATTCGACAATCCCCCCTCACAATATCTGCTCATACTAAAATAATTACAAGTACAAAGTAAAAACCTTCTTCTATTACGTTCTAACAAAGCCCGAAAAACAACATCCCAAATCATACTTCCTGAACTGAAAAATAATTATACTAGAGATAACAAATGACTCCATGTTGAAATTAAAAAAATTAATTAATCAAAAAGGTGCAGGGTTACCTTGTAGAATGGCTCAGAGACTCAGTGAACCAAGTTCAAACTCTGGTTGCCCTTGGGAAAGGCATGACCCCCCCCCCACTATGAATAAAACAGCACAGGGTGAAGTGAGTGACACTACTTTGGGTGATTGTCACCTTCAGTTTTACTTTCATATATCAAACATGCCAAGTAAGTAGAAATATAATAAATGGAGCTTACGCAAGGACCACTGAAGCCATAGCCATAGGGGCACTACTTACTCACTTAATCAATGAATCAACCCTAAATGTAGTTTGTTTTATTTGTGGCCTTCTTGTTTTATTTTTGCTGTGCTTGGCAGAAAGATGATTTTTATTTCCTTTCTGAATTATTAATTCTAAAGAGAGATTAGAAAAGAGAAAGAGCTTTTTGAAGTCATTGAGGCATAAAAGACAAACTACACATCTATCCACTCAACACGGGTTTTTCCTCATTGGTATTTCCCCCATTGATAAATTGATGAATATAACAGCTTCTGCATTGTAGTAATATTATCTCAAATTTTATTGTTGGATAAAGCATTGTAGAGAAAACGAAAAACTGATAAATCTCCCATCTGATAAGAATTCTGAGAAGTGGCCTTGATTTACCAGAATAATTCATGGACAATCTTTCTATGTGATTTTTGTACCAGGATTGAGGATTGTGACCATAAGAGTGCTCCCCTTAATGTGACTGATATTGAAACAATACGTCATAATAATCTTTGGTTAGTAGAACATTTTCTGTAAGCTCAGTTGACTATCTTCGTTATTGGCCTAATAATGATAGATGATAAAAGACTGAAGATGATAATGAAATAGACATCAGTAGATATAATTTTGTAAATCAGGCATGCGTGTTTAGCACTCCATCCTGAACATGAGTAAGTTGGGTTTTTACACAAATCAACATCTTTAATTTTGTAATAACTTCAGTGTAACTCAACCAATTTTAATAAAATAGGTGTGATCTTGTAGAGACCTATATTGTGAGTAACTTTTTTAATTACACTGACTCACAAAGATCGCTCTGAAAAACGCTACATACCAATTTGGGGGAATTTTTACTATATGGCGCAATGTATGCCTAAACAATAGAAGTGAATTACACCAAACTTTCCATATAAACTTAATTTGACCCTTTATCTAAAAAAATAAATGAATAAACTTAGGATTCTCCAATCGGTGAACATATACCAAGAGTTTTAGTGTTGGAAATGAATAAGCTTGAGAAAGTCAGGCACAAATACGTATTTCACCATGTTGAAGTTGGTTAGTGCTTTCATTTTGTAATTGAGTGATTGGTGGTTCAAATCCACCTGAGAACTACTATTTTTTTTCAAGAGTTGTAGTCATAGTTGAGAACATCATGCGGACATATTAATATTAAAGAAAATAGGATTAGTGATAAAAATGCCTACCTGCACAATGTTTTTAAATAATTGTAAAAACTTGAAAAATACTGAAAAAGAATATTCTAATGTAAAAAAGAAAGAACATTATTGCAGTGGTAAAACTGAACAATCATATTCTACAAAGTTTAATTACGTGGGCACATGTCACTGTAAATAGCTATTTAGGGCCACTGCGTTAATATTTTTCATCTATTTTATATCAAAATATTCTTATTCAGTATTTTTCAAGTTTTTACAACACATTGAATGTATTTTTCTTACTAGTATAGAATATAAGGGTTTTCTTTTCTCTGAGTTATTCAATGTTTCCATGGATCAAAAATGTTTACCTTTCAAATTAAGAAAGGAAATTAAAAGGAAAATAAAAAGGAAGTTTCTCATATAAAATCTGAGGAGTCAATAAAGGTTGCGAACATTTCTCATAATTTTTGTGTGTTTGCTTTTTATATAAATGTGAAAAAAACTTTTACTGCCTTCCACAACCCTTACCAGTGAGAAAAACACAGGTTTGGGAAACTATAACAGACAATAGGGATTGTCAAGCTGGAAGTTTTTCAACTAGAATCAGTCATAATAGCACAGAATATTTGATGTGATGCTCTATTTTACACTTCCTTCTCACACGCTTATGTTCATCAGATTTTTTGCTAAGCCTTTCTCATTAGTCCATTGTTATCTCATCTCATTCAAATCCAGCTTTTGTAAGAACACTTATCAGAGTTCCCTGATTCATCAACAAAAATAAGTAGATAACAAGGTTTTATTTTTAATCAAATGTTTCCCCAAAGCAAATGGTGGCTGAATGGAGGCCTACAGAAGGGAAAATGTAACTATAACAAGACAGTTCTGGTTAGTCACTCAATGGAAACCATCATGCAACCGAAGTCTACGGCAGCTTGCAGCATTTTGGGGTGATCAATTAAAATATTTGAACATAAACTTACATGGCAAACTGATCACCCTACTAAAAAACTTTTGGGGGGGGGGGATTAAAAACCAAAAGTATGTCTTTTCTAGAAATAATAAGGAGTAAATGCTTAAATTGTTGTGGCCTGTACACACCATAGATGCATAGTCTGCCAACAGAAAAAACCTATGCTGACAGTTTTAGTTGACAGTTTCTAACAGTGTGTTTTGGTTGCTTTGTTGGGTTGTCTGTCACAAGGAAAAGGAAGTATGACATATTCATAGCCTTAAATCACCCTACGTCCTATTTCCACTTCCAGCAAATCAGCATCACCCCTAACCCTCCACCAGCAGAATAACCCCCCACCCACTCAATGTGAAAGGTGGAGATAGGACAGGTAAGACTTCTAGAAGGTGAGTTTGCTTAAAAATAAAATCATTCAGGATTAAGAGTCATCATTTTTTACGACACATGTACATTATTGCCAATAACTTTGAGTCATTAGCATACCAACTTTCTTTTCATGTTATGACAACATCCAAGTTGAAGAAAAGAGTTTGAATTGTCCGAAATAAAGTTGGTATGGCTGCACTAGTTGAACATATAATGATCTTATTTTATCAGTGTGACTTGAATTCATTCTTAGCCACAAACATAGCCTTTCAGATTTCCTATGAACAACATACAGATTGAGAGCAAAAATTTGTTAGTACAATTTTCAAGTAAAAAAAATTAGAAAAATTTTATGTTCTATCATAAAATTTTCTCCATACTACCAGGTATATTTAGTTCGTTAGATAGAAAATTATTTCATCTGAGTGGAGGGATAGTGGCTAAGTCAATGGGCAATGATAAATTATAGCTTATTGGAAACCAAATCAAACAAACCATGAAAATGGATCAGTACAGCAGAAAACAGGACTTTGCTTTTTAAATTGATGACAGCAGATAAGAATAATATCTCAACACTAAGTGGACGTGTGGAAATTCCACAGGTGTTGACAACTGACATATCATTACTCTTGTATACATAGTTCCATTATTAAAGTACATGATTTTATTATCAAAGTAATTGAAAAGTATCTATATCATCTATATTAACATACAAAGGCAAAAGAAACTAATATATCTGCTGTTATCATTATTGATTACTTTTGTTAACTCTATATTTCTATGGTCTACAATTACTATAACTTAATTTATAGGTTACAAAGAGTTCAAAGAGGAGTAACACATAACACATAGTTATAGAAGAGGTTGAGTCCCTTTTGCTCCCATTCAAGCATAAGCATCCTATTCTATTCTTGACCGTGTCCATTACATTAGAAAGGTAGTGAGGGAGGGGAACAGTTATAATTATTTTGCTCCCATTCAAGCATAAGAACTCTATTCCATTCGATCCCTTGTTCATTACATTGTGAGTGGAGAGGAAAAAGAAAAAGGATGGAAGACATGAGGAGAATAAATGATAATCAGAGAGCGTAACAATTGTAAATACAAATGAGCAGAATGATAGTATAGTACTGCAATTACAACCAACCAACCAGTCCCGATTGACTAAAGGAAAGAAGCTGATAAACAGGGGCAGATGTAGTAAAACAAAACAAGGAATTAATTATCTTCCCAATAGAGATTCAGTTCAACCCACACGCAAGCAGTTATTCCTTTATTTTGTTTCATTGTTGTGGCAATTATCGCACAAAACATTATAATAAGTTAATCAGATGTAACACAGACAAGAGGGAAAGTCCTATTATATCACACATGTCAGAGTATTTCGGTTAAGTCACGAATGTTAATTGTTTAGCCACCTAGATTTACAGTAACAATTTTAGGTTATGAACAATAAACAGCATAAAATGAGAAAGTTTCTGTGTCAGAAATATGGCTTGAAAAAATAATCAAAGAAGTGACATCAATGTGTACCAGGAACTGTTCAATGATTTGGATAAATGAAAACAAAAGAATCATTATAAAAAGATAAAGCACGAAAGTTCTCAATTCTACCAGTCAATCACTGAGAGAGTTAAGCATTAGAGTCTTTTTTCTTAGTCCCCACAAAAAGCTAACATTCATAATTACAAAGTATGGAAGCCTAAAAAGAAAAAAAAAAGGTTACGTTGTATTTTCTCTTTTTTTTTAATTTTTTTTTTTCCAACACAGAGGGGACTAACAAAATAAACATAACTTATCAATTATAAAAATTTTGGTCTGCTGGGAACTTATGAGAAAGCCCCAAAATGATTTGACTTGAATTACTAATTTTTCCTCATTTCAAACTTTTGACAGCACTAGCCTCTTCTTTCGGCAAAGCTGCAAAAATCTGATGACTTGAACAATCTGGAACCCAACTACAAGATTGATCAATCAACAGGAAAGTTGAAATGTTTTGATTCTCCAAGATCAAATTGCTGTTGAAATTTGACCCCAAACTAATACCAGGAATTGAGTTTCAGGTCAGTGAAAAAAGAAAAAAAGAAAAAATTCAAAATGAATTTCATGTTTCTCAAAACCTGATTAACTTTTTGTGGAGGAGTCAGATGGTCAACTCTTCACATGTTCAATATGTCCATATTGACTGTTTCCTGTGGATCCAAAAATTGATCATTTAAAAAAATTTAAAAAAAACATTTCAGTAAACTCACCCGTCGAGATTTAGACATGTAGTATGCAGAATTCCTCATCTCAGATATTGTTTTCTGAGATTGACTGTGTGGTAATTTCCCTTGAATTAGTAATTCCTTCATTGCTTCAGAAGCTAAAGTACTTCCACCTGGAGAAAAAAAAGAAGATATTTGAAATTTTTCAAAGTAGATTTTGTAGGCAGCTGCTTTAATTCATTTTTTTTTTTTTCATTGCATATTGCAACAACAGTTGATACGGGTTAATTGGAACAGTTGAGGGGCATATCAGAGTGGTGATTGCCCTCACCTTCAATGCTCTTTTTTTTTTTTGCAAACTTCTCTTGCAAGGCCTTCATGCCCACTTTGTCAGTAAATTGGAGGCCTGCAAGTCTAATTTGTCTGCAAATTAGAAACCTGCGAACCCTTCCTAAAAATTATTAGGTATGCTTCTGCACCAGACCCAAGGAATAGACACTTAAAAGAACCAATTGAGCAAGACCAGAATCAAATTTTAAAAAATCTTTAGGTTTTGCAAATCCATTCAATAGGAACAGTCACTGATAAGGACTAAATTTGTGGTCCCAACATGTTTTGTTTAGGCAGAATCTACTGTATTTAGATAAGTAATGCATCAAAAAGTGAAATTAGCTCCAGATTCATTGACAGTTGAAAAATAAAGAACTCAAGCCAAAGGGCTGCACTCTCTTGACCTCACTTTTGCAAGCAAGGGCAAAGCTTTTGAAGTGCCCAGTTATTACAACCACCACAGGTGGTAGTTAATTAGATTACCCATTTAGTATTGAGATTAACCCCCAGCTTTGGAGCAAAAGTTAACAAGTCCGCACATTGGTATCCAGACGGCTCAAATATGGTAACAGATTGTTGATACTGATGCATTCAGTAATTTGACAACACTAATCGACAATGACCATGTCTTCATACAAAGTGAATAGTACCACAATTGTGGGTCAGCACCCACACTGCTCAACTGCAGCAACATTACATTGTTATTGCTTATTGATATGTTCTAACTACCAGGACAGCTGGAAATCATCACCAGATGTGACCCGGACAAGCCAAGCCAAACTGACCCCCAAACCAACCAGTAGCATCAACAAATTTGCAAGGGACAAATAATAATTATTTTTTAATAAATCTGAATTTTTTTTCTAACAAAATAGGGGCTTTGGTTTTGTAGAACAGAAATAATCTATGATTCAGTTCAGAAAACAAAGAATAAGCTCTGAGCAAAACCCAAAATCGTACCCCTTTTACATAGGGAAGCCTGCTATGTACTACAACAGCTCTACTAATTGAGCTACCAGAACTCTTATGACTGGCAGATGATCAAATTTAACCCAAGAACCCATCTTTTTTTTCTGCAATCGCTTGGTAAAATATTTGTTTTGTTTTTATGTACACTAGTTGTAGCAGTAGCACATAGTAATATCATTTCAGTAAAGTAAAATTTTTAAAATTCTACCCTAGAATTTTAAGAGCAAAAGAATGAATTCTTTCATTTTAATCATTGATAGAATGTTTACAGTGTAATACTGTAATACTGTTATACAAAAAATGAAGAAAACACTTTATTGTTAGCAAAGCAAGCGGAATGAATACAAACTATAGAAATAAAATTGAAAAGGTGTGAAGAACAATTATTTAAAGATCGCCCCTAACAAAAACAGAATGATTAAAAGATATCCTCTCTTCTGCTGTGAGGAGATTTTATGGATAATAACACATTGTTAAGATAATAGAAAGTCTAATATTCTATCTTATGCGCAGACATTATTTCCCCTGTATAGACAGTGAATCTATCTTAACAGTTCACTCGTCTCCTGAGCCAGAAGAAAATGTTTCAATTCGTTTATCACATTAATTTTTTGACTGATACTTCTTTCATCTTATCTGTAGCTTATTATCAAAACTCCCATCTGCACAACACTGAAATGTTGTTCTGTTTATTTAGTCTTTTTATAGTGTTTTTTTTATTCTTTTTTTTACACAAATCATTGTCAGTATTATTAACTAGTTTATCCATGCAGTCAAAAATGATGGCATATATGAAATATCAATATACATTGTATTTTGTGTATCTGGATAATTGAGATTTGCATTGCAGTGAGCTTGGAGAAAAGCATTCTGTTGACTACAGACAGAATTTTATAATCTCTGCTTTGGTTTTTATTATTTTTTCTATATTTATTATATCAGTAGATACTATTTTACAACTTCAGTTGCGTCCCTTAGTATGACAAAATATTTGCGTACTACTAATTATTATATGAGAGCTTTTTCGAGTGGGTGACTGAATGAGTGAGTCAGTCAGTCTTGAGTAGTCCAAATTTCTTACATGAAGCATTGTTTCTTACGATACATCACACCCTGATGCACCTGGACACATGGGAGTCAACTAGTGTGTCAGGTCTTCCAACATCATACACCCTCACCCAGGTGTCCCAGCTTGTGCTTTTTCATCTTATTTCTATGGTTTTCATCCGCAACTCTCAGGTCGTTATAAGATAAAGGAAATACTAATCAAAATTTAATTTTAATGACAGATGGTCACTCAATAGAGACAGTCATGTGACTAATGTCTTTTGGCAGCATGCAATGTTGAGGGTGATTAATTAAAAATTGGAAAAAAGGGGCAATCAATGAATAAGTTACTCCTTTTTTTGTTGGGCAGTGATTACTAAAAAAGTCGGAATTTTCAAAAACAAGCATGAACACAGCCAGACACAAAGTAAGGGACCATTAAGCATGAACTTAAGTTGTGAACTAAACCCACAACGGAAAACCTGAGGGTGGTTTCAAAGAAATAATAAGGACTAAATATTGCAATGGAACATATTTTGACACATACAAGCGTTATCCATCAAGTTCTACTACAGAGAAAACGCAATTGTCCCAGGAAAAGACTAAAGTATGAAAGTCATTTCTCAAAATAATCATTATTGTAATTGAAATGTGAAAGGATTTCATCGTACTGAATCACCTGATTTCACCTCAATTCAAGTCTACATAAAGATTATTTAACAAGTGACACATCTACTTCTATAATATGCCATGCGTATGTTTATGTTTTTTGTCTGTAACATTTGTCATGGGAGATAACTATAAAATGCTAATTAAAGTTGTCTCCCTTTTTAAAATTTTTTTTGAGAATATATAAAAAATCCAGGCTCATTCAGAGCAATATAATGTTTCTGTTATTTGAAAAAGCAAAACTCTGAATACTGCAAGGTGAAACTTGTTCACGACAAAAGACTTGAAAATGCTGAAGAGGTAAAAAATTTCAACAACTGGACTGATTAGACGTATAACCCAACATACACAGGATATGAAAATCCAGATTTTCGAGTTTTAAAACCTCTAAGAAATTTCTTGTTTTTGTATTAATGCTAAATAGTTGCCATCCCTAGCTAAACAGATCTGCATACTTTTTTAGTGTAAAAATCATTTTATTTTCATCTTTCACATGACACATGACCAAAATTCATTTCATGCTAAAAATTGCCAATTGAACCATAAACCTTGCACATCCACTTCAATGCTCTGACCACAGAGCTACTACCAAGATATCCATTAAACGAGGAATTGAAGAAGGATTTGGGATGAGGAGAACATATGTTTCATAGGTCTTCCTGATCTGGAAAAAACAGGAACCTACACAGACAGAGTAATTAAATTAACAAGGGAGAGTAACCTCTGCAGTAATGCCACAAGTGAAAGCATGCTTTATCTATTTAACAAACCATTTCACATCAGCCCCACTAGCAAAATATGTACATATGTTTAAAATGGTTAAATAGCTTTCAGTTCAAGTACACCAAGCTCACACATAAGTAATTATACAAAAAAAAAGATCAGTATCCAATTCCACACCTCTTGAGTCATTATGACTCAAGAAGCGTGGAATTGTGTTATGCATTTAACTCAAAGTTTTTGAGAATATTAATCCCCAAATTACCAAATAACAAAATGTTTGTTCTTGGGTAGTGAGAACTATTTTCTCATTGCTTCTGAGCAAACAGTATATAAAATAGTCATTATTCAATTCAAACTTTGCTTTTGTGACCAAGAGAGAGATATTCATATGTATTTTTTTTTTTCATAGAAACTCTTGGGACTTCATGTCTGATCACACGTTAAACAGCTTAAGTTGGGTTTATACTTGAAAAAAGATTCAAATTAGGATACTTGTATCATCAAAAATAAATTACCTAATAGCTCCTTACAGCCAATCCATACATAAATAGCCCAGTTATTCTTATATATATATATATATATATTGTAAGTCGAGAATGGATGTTCGGATATATATATATATACATATATATAATTGTGTCATCCACACCCAGCTATTTTGTTGTATTACAACTCTTCAGTCTGGCTATAGATTACAAAGAGGGCTACCCAAAAACTTTGATAACTCAAGGGATGGAATGGCTTCCTAAAAAAAAAAAGGAATTTGATAGATAATCAAATCCTCTAATCCCTGGTGGTGTGATTTCAAGTGGATTGCATACAGGTGACTTTGGTCACCCATCAGTTGTCCACATTTATAAGGAGGAACCCATAGATCAGTGGTCCCCAATCACCAAGCAGTAATCTGGTACCGGGCTTCAAAGCACACACTAGTGAGCCGCGGAAAAACAATATACAAACATTGTGAAATAAAAGCCAGAAACAATTTCCTTGGACCTTAATATCAAATTTGTTAGATAAACCCTTGCAGAAATGAAACCAAGTGTATTAGCCACTTATAAGTGACATAAAATTGACTTATCACCTATATTCCGCTTGGGATTATTAGTTTCTAATAATGATTATATTATTTTTCTCTTGATTTGAATTCAGTGTGTCAGACTGTATTTAATATAGTAAATATCGGTTAATGATATTATGCAGGTAGATTTAGTTCAGGTATTGGCTAAATAACCGTGCAATTAACTTTTAACCTTACACTGTTGTTGCATTACTGTAACAGATATATGCAAAGAGATTAAAAAACAAAACAGAAAGTACATCACCATTCTGAATGCTAGAAATAACAGGTCTGGTTAGTCACTTGGCGGTGATTAATTGAAAAAAATCAAAAAAGTGATAATCAATGAATAAGTTACTTCTCTCAGCTAAAGGAAGATGAATTAAAAAAAAAAAACAAGCATAAATGCTTACAAACTAAGGGACCCAATTCTGCATAAACTTACATTGCAAATTGACCCCCCTTCACTCAGAATCTATTTACAAGAGGAATTGTAAAAAATCAAAATAAAATTTTTTCTAGACATAAGGAGTGAATATTCAAAATTTCAGCCCTCTAGCTCCATTGGTGCTGCCTGTACACTAATCAGAGAGCCAGACCAACTTGAAAACTGAAGAAACCTATATTTACATTTTAATAGATTGTTTTTGTTGATAGTTTCTAATTAACAACTAGTGACAAATTAAGTGGTGTGGGGTGCGTGTGCACACACTCACGTGGGTGATCAAGTTTGCGTGTGCGTGTGTGTACATAATGGGAATAATTCAGTTTACTCATCTGTTCAATCATTAAAAGGCGGACACTTAAAAGCTTTGATCTTGGAGAAAGAGGAAGAAGAGGTCGATACACATGAGGCCATCACGTGAGGGTAGTTCAAAGTGATTGATATATTATATGCCATCATCAGACTAAAATGATAACATTAAAACGAGCAGGGTCAGGTTGTCAGGTGGGATACACCTGAACAGACGACCATGATCAACTTTTGCTTCTTTCAGCTGTGAACTGAACATTGATTTTTTTTTCTAGCAGTAAATGATAAATCGCAGGTGAATTGAGTGACGTTTCGGGTGCTTGTTGCCTCTAAGTCTATTTTCAAATATCGCAAATTTTGAAATATATATATATATATATATATATATATATATTATATATATATACACATATGTACTTCAAAATTTGCGATATTTGAAAATAAACTTAGAGGCAACAAGCACCCAAAATGTCACTCAATTCACCTGCAATTTACTATTTCCTGCTAGGAGAAAAAAAAAAGAAAAAAAAATGTATATATATATATATATATATATATATATATATATATATATATTTGTGTGTGTGTGTGTGCAAAGTGTATACAATAGTATAAACACCGTCTAGTCTGCTTTCTGATATGTCATATTGTGATATTAAAAAAGAAATAATTTTTGTTTCTCTTATTATCGCCTTCTTTATCAAAATAACAGCTTTCTTCCTTTGTTATGAATCCTGCCTATTTCTCTTTAACCTCTCTCTCTTTGGGTCACTTCATTCCTCACAAATGTTGTTGAACTATTTGAATATGGTTTCAACATGAAATTTACAACATCTTAGTAAAAAATATTGAAATAGGAGGTTGATCAGTGGTTTTTGCACATAGTGAAGCAGACATATCAAACTGCAATGGATTTTTTCATGGCAAATGAAAATCTATCACTTATGGTAAGTTGATATTCAACATCTGCATCAGTTTAAAGACTTCCTGCAAATGTAGACTGGTCGATCATATTTTGGGGTAGTTAAATGTTTAAGTGTTCAAAAATACCAACTACTATGGCCCAGTGGAAAAGTGCTTGTCCGTAGTTCAAAAGATTGTGGTTCAATCCACAAATCATACCTAGGATTTTTAAAATGGTACTCAATGCCTGAGATTGAGGAACCTCTTCTTGATTTACTATCAAATAACATAGAATACTCCATTTCTTGTAAGATCACTGAAGTTGAGCAATGTTGAGCTTGGTCAGTACCTAGATGAGTAACCATTGGGAGATACCAGGTGCTATAAGTCGAACAAAGCTTCAATAAACCAAGAAGTGAGTCTTAATAAAGAATGCCCACATGTGTCTAACCCTTCAATGAGGGTATAAGTGGTGAATGATCATATATACAAGTGTTTAAAAAACTAAACTGGATGCTGCAAAATATAAAGTTCAATCTCCTAACAGCTAAACTTCATCAACATTTACAACATTTAGCTACACCAAACCCATTCATTGCACTATGGAATAGTTAAATTGTTAAAGCATTGGACAAGTTGCTGCAAGGTACAAACTGCATTTTCAAAAGGTAAGTTATCAGAAAGAAATCAATTCTTAAAATAAATTAATAGGGTATGCATTCATATTCTCTCCTTCTGCTTAATTAATCTATTTTGCAATGAAAGGATTAAAATAACAATTGCTGAACTCTGAAATAATTGCCAAAAAACCTTTTGTCATTTCTTACAAATGTGCCTATTAAATAACACCCCCACTCCAAACTTTTTTGCACCACAGACCTATGAAATATTGAAAATACTATTGTGACCTGGATCATTGGGGAGGAGACTAATCATAACTGAATAATATATATATATATATATATATATATATATATATATATATATATATATATATATATATATATGTGTGTGTGTGTGTGTGTGTGCGTGTGTGTCAATTATAAGTTACTTTTAAGTGGCCAATACACTCAATTTTGTTTTTAAAAGGGTTCATCTAACAAATTTGGTATCAAGATCCAAAGGAAAAAATTTGTTCTTTTTTTTAACATTTTATTTTATTTCTCTTACAGCCCAGTACCACATGCTTTGCTGGTCTGATACCAGTCTACAGCCCAGTGGTTGGCCATAACTGAATAAACAGATGAAAATTCTGTCAATGATGCTAGTTTCATAAGTGGTCCACTAGATTTAAATCTTTACATCATAGCATATATAAAGCTGACCCATTGCAATGTACACATTTGATGAACAAATGAACAATCCTACAGAAATCGAAAATGAAGAACTATTTCTGAAAAAATTGTTAAGAACTATATACAGAGGGGTGTACGGCTGTGGAAACGTGAGAAAGGTGCTCACTTACTTTAGGGAAGAGTGAAAAACTGTTCACTCACTATACACCACTAAATTTCATTACTTGAACTAGTCAATGAAAAAAAAATTTGTCAGTATATCTTTGAATAACTATCTTTTAAAACCTCAAAACAACACTGAAATCAGATTCAAAATTTTCTACCAGGATTTGGGCGGAATTTCAATCCTCTTCTCCTATGACAATGGGTTGCCCTGCTTTCACTTCTATTTCAGCACTACACAGCTGTTTATACAACAGCAAACGGACAACACTGTCCAAAAATTAAAATTTGTAATATATTAAGGACATTTACCCAAATCTGATTTTGGTCTGGGTTTTGGTGCTGTGGATTCACTAGGCTCTCTCATACGGCGCCTTGGCTCTGGAAATGTAGAAACTTGCTCCACGAGTTGAGCCCATCGAACGTTAATGTCTGACTTGGGTCGCTCACGACATGACACTGAAGTTTTACGATGGACAACTCCAGAAGTACTTTCAGGGACCACCTGCAAATAGAAAGGAAAACAAAGACATCAAATGAGGATTAACATTATACACATAAGGAATTACTTCAGTTCAAAATTTCATGCTAAAGCATTCATCGATACTTATATATTTACTCACACACCTATTATAAGGTTGTTCAGAAAATGAGGTCTAATTTTTGGAGACGGAATAAAACCCATTGAAATGTAACAAAAGTTCAATTCATTTGTCAAGAATATATTCATCAATATTAGCAATGGCAACAATCCACGATGCAACTACTGTATTTCCGAGAGATGATGCTGTTTTTAAAATTATCAAAAAGTAGAAAATATGAAGAGTTCTAGAAAATTGACAGAAAAGTAAATTTCGTATGAGGTATACATTTTTTTTTGTTTGCAATAAATAAGCCTTATTAAATACAAAAGATTAGGAATACAGCTGCTAGGAAAATTATAGTAGTGGTCTCTAACTTTTTCATCTTCAAATAACCCTTTTATTAAAATGAATTTTTCCATGAAAGCCAGGCTTTTGAAAGGTCTGCCAACTCCAGAAACTCACAGTGATCCCAGAACAGGCACCACTGGATTATAGTCATTAGAATAATTAATTGCATCATTCTCTTTCATTTTAGATTCTGAAAGGGACAGGTTTGGTTAGTCACTCAATAGAAATCATTTTGGCAGCATGCTATGTTGGGGTGATAATTTTAAAAAATTTGAAAAAATGGGGTAATCAATGAATAGGCTACTTCTCTTCCCCACCTATTGTTGGACAGTGATCTCTAGAAAAAAAAGTCTGAACTTTCAAAAAAAAAAAAAAAAAGAAAAACATGAATGCTGAGGGATCAATTTAGCTCAAACTTACATAGATATTTAAACCCGCCACTAAAAACCTATTGGGGACAAGCCCAAGAAAAACATGAGTAAATGTTGAAATATCCAGCCCTCTAGGTCCATTGGTGTGGCCTGTTCACAGTTTAAGAACTGAAGACAGTTTTTGGTTGTGGTTTCTAATAGAAAGAGTAAAGCAAAAACAAATATTCTCTTTGCACTTTTGATAAAATGTGTCCAACAGTGAACTTCGATTGGAAGACAGCTTGTATCTCTGATCTAAAACAAAATTAGAAACCTTTCCAATGTTGAGACAATTTTGTTGAAATGAATGACTTTCAAGTGACTCTCTCAACATAAGTGAAGGGCAAAGGAAAACTTGATACCAATAATTATGAGAAACAGAGCTTTCTAGAGAAAGAACTCCAAATTATGTCACACAGGTTTTAAACTGACAAGAATTGTTCTGCTTTGCTAAAGAGAGAACTACGGAAATCTCGCCACTCAAATTGGCCATTAAATCATTAATTAAAGCATTTTTGATACTCAAAGAACAACACAATTAATGCTAATACTTCAAAATGGCTGAACCGTTTAAACTTGAAAAACAGAACCATGTTTAGATTTTACTTCACTTTCTTCAAAAAAACAAAAAAACATGGCAAACATCAGTCATCTTTAATCATGGTCTGTCACTAAGTAGACTGGGAGAATAGGCGATAAATGAGTATATCTATACAGGGTGGGTGAAAAGAAATTGCCTATTGGTAACGGCTTTATTACTTATTACTGGTCGGTTATAGTCAAACTAGCAATGGTAGAATTTGCCAGCTACGTTACAATTTGAAATAGGCACAAGAGCTATCCACCAATTTCAGTATAACCTTGGTAGACATTTGCAAAAAGTTTGGTAGTGTGTTGGATAAAACATCAAATGCTCTCTTCAAGCTGATCCAGGTTTTATGGTTCTGTACAGCCCACCACAAGCAGGAGGGAGTCACAGAGCATAATGTTAAGACTTTGTGCATGCCATAATTTCTAACAGGGAATTAATTCTGACATATATATATATATATATATATATACACACAAAAGAGAGAGATATACGTATAGAGACAGAGAGAGACAATCAGTTTAGGATGAATACTCAAATAAAAACAAAATATCATATATAAGAGAGAGAGAAAGAGAGAGAGAGCCTCACCATGGTTATGGTTATCTGACTAGTCTCACATTCCATTACTACACAAGTGAGTGCAATCTTCATGTGATTCCCCTACAAAATGGCCTTGTGTCTGACTTATTCTTAAATTGAGATAAAAACAACTAAGAATCAAGAAGATGGTAAAAACTAGTCCAAATCATTCAAAAAGAATTTCTGGCAATGGAACTCCTTGTTGTTAACATGATATTTTGGATAGCACACCTGTAGAATGCATCGTCCAAAACATCATGTCAGCACAAACAGCCAGGAGTTCAATCATCAAGAAAACTCTGAATGTTAATGACCCTTCTCAAGACTATAAACAGTATAGTCCAAATAAATGAAAACTATTGAGATACATTTTTTGAAAGTAGACTAAAAAGACATTAAGAATAAAAGAAACACCAAAAATAAAATCAACAATATGCATCAAAACTCTACTTGAAAATTGAAAACACTATTCATTCCAAGACAAAATAGACAATAGACAACACAGAAACCACAAAACAAAATATTTCATCTGGGAAAATATCCAACCAACAAAGAGATATTATTCAACGGTTCAAAATTCTCAATTTGCAGAATGCATAAACAGCACAATCGGATATATGCATACATTGAAGCATACAGTACATATTTGTTGTTGCAAGTTGAACATGCTTTACATGCTATCACAAAGGAGGTTAAGAGACAAAAAATGAAAATCCAGCACACACACACACACACACAATTAAAGGAGATGTTTTTGAATCAGGGCAGCTCATCGATCTTCTTTTCCATAGAGATTGATCAGGCTCAAAGATATTATGATCTGTTTGCGTATGTCTATATAAATATATATCATATATAATTATATATATAGTACAGCTATATATCTATATATGTATACAGTGCGGCTACATATATATATATATATATATATGTATACAGTGCGGCTACATATATATATATATATATATATGTATACAGTGCGGCTACATATATATATATATATATATATGTATACAGTGCGGCTACATATATATATATATATATATATGTATACAGTGCGGCTACATATATATATATATATATGTATACAGTGCGGCTACATATATATATATATATGTATACAGTGCGGCTACATATATATATATATATATATATATATATATGTATATGTATACAGTGCGGCTACATATATATATATATATGTATACAGTGCGGCTACATATATATATATATATGTATACAGTGCGGCTACATATATATATATATATATGTGTGTACAGTGCGGCTACATATACATATCTATATATGTGTACAGTGCGGCTACATATATATATATATATATATATATATATATATATGTATATAGTACAGCTACATATATATACATATATATATATGTATATGTATCGAGTACGGCTACATATGTATATATATATGTATCGAGTACGGCTACATATGTATATGTATCGAGTACGGCTACATATATATATATATATATGTATATAGTACGGCTACATATATATATATATATATGTATATATATATATATGCATATAGTACGGCTATATATACACTTATATAATACGGCTATATATACACTTATATAGTACGTCTACAGATATATATATATTTACATACATAAAGTGTATCGATATATATATATATATATATATATATATACACATAAACAGTACAGATACATAAATATATATACATAAACAGTTCAGATATATGAATATATACATAAACAGTACAGATATATAAATATATACATAAACAGTACAGATATATAAATATATACATAAACAGTACAGATATATAAATATATACATAAACAGTACAGATATATAAATATATACATAAACCGTACAGATATATAAATATATACATAAACAGTACAGATATATAAATATATACATAAACAGTACAGATATATAAATATATACATAAACAGTACAGATATATAAATATACATAAACAGTACAGATATATATATATATATATACATACACATGTAAATATATATATATATATGCACATAAATGGTACAGCTATGTATACACTTACACGTGAATAGTACAGATATATATATATATACACACACACAAATAGTATAGCGATATATATATATATATATATATATATATATATATATATATATATATATACACACACACATACACATTTATACATATATGTATATATACACATATATGTTGAGGCAAACAGAATATATATACACATTAATATATACACATACAGAATATATATATATATATATATATATATATATATATATATATATATATATATCCTAAAACATCGAGTTATCATACAAAATCCCATTTGGGATGACCTCCCATCGTTAAACAATCAATATATCACTTGTCCTAGATTTACCACTACCCACAACGGACCAGTTTAATCACTGTTGCTGGGTTTAGGTTATTCTAGTATTTTTATTTTTATATGTATGTATCTATCTGGACTTTGTCCAACCCTTACCATTGGTAGTAAAAAATTTGAACTTTGCACATACACTCCTCTCAATAAGTAGGAGAATCGTTTTTGTTTTTTTGAACATTCTTCTCCAAAATTGGTTTTTAGCAGGGGGGGGGGGAGTCCACTATACAATGTGAGTTTATGCTAAATTGGTTACTAGTTTGTGTCAACTCGTTTCAGACCTTTTTTTAGTGATCACAGCCCAACAAAAGGTGAGTGCAGTAACCTATTTATTGATCCCCTCTTTTTTCTTACTTTTTAATTGATTACTCCCAACACAGCATATATAGGCAAGGGAGATTCATAATTTCCTTTGGAAATTTCATTACTATTGCTCTTCATCGCAACTCTAAGACCGTCACATCAGATCCAAGCTGTTTACTAACAATCATAGAATGAGAGTCTGAGAGTTGCAATAAAAAACAACAGAAATTAGAATAAAGAAATACTTGTCAAAAATTAATAATAATTGACAATGCTTCATCAGAGAAATTCAAATGATAATAGCTTTGTTTGCTTAAACAATACATGTTCATATTTAAACAAATTGTGATTTGCATGGATTCAGATATTTGTTGGACTGTGACAACTTTGGCATCAGACCTTATTCATGGAGCACCCAGTAAGGAACAAATTCACAAGCAATGGCTTCCAAGACTAGCATGGTAACCATTATTGTATGGATGGGTGCTCTTGCATAGATTTATGATAGAGTCAACTTTTAATATCATACACCGCTGGAAATCTCTTCTAGAAGATCTCGAGCTCTTCTCCAATGGAAACCACATTTGTTACACTTATGATGTCAGATGGAATCAAAATTATTCCAATGATCTAATGTTGAACGGGAGGAAACTTTGATCCGGAGTTATTTCTGTTGTATTTGATATCTAAATTTTCTGGTATGAAATTTTAAGTTAAAAAAAAAACAATATTGCAAGTTAAGTAAAGGAAAAGGACATCCACTGATTGTATACACAGGAAATTTGCATCAGCACAGAGAACTTTTTCACAACTCTGGAATATACATAACACAAGAATATACATACAAGTTATCTGGAATTCATGTGTGTTAATCCGAATATTTCATTTAGCTCCAGATATCTTGGATGATATTTATAAACGGCACACACAAAATATAACATATATATACAGATATCTGTATGATGAAGACAGACACATTCATATACATCATAATATACAATATGACACCTGCATAGTATATGCATATTATATTTATATGATAAAAAGACTAAATATTCAGATGATAAAAATATTTTATATATTATATATGATAGATATAATAATATTGACAATAATCACGTTGTACCAAGACGCACACACACATATATACTATTTATATAAGGTACTTACAAGATATAGATTTTATATATCGTGATAATGAACACGAAGACATATGGAATATCTATGTTTCACTGAATAAAAGAGACCAAGATTTCAATATGATGGTTATGTTGTTTGAGATGTACAAATAGAATATATCATAAATTATTGAAATGTTTCTAAGGTGACCTCTATTTGAATACTTATACTCCAGGAATAATTCCATCTCTCAAAAATCATAAATACTGCTGGTCACTGCTGCTTATTCAAAGTTCAATCATTCAATCACACTAATCGATAGAGATGCAAATGGTAAAATGATCAGAACTTCTTCAAATATCCCAACTGTGCTTTAATGAAAGAGAGTGGTCCATAGATGACGTAAATGCATCAGCATTTACTAATCAATCTCCAGCCAAAATCTAAATTCTATCATGACATGATTTTAAGAAACCATTATTTCCAGCCACTTCTCCCAATATAACAAGATGGAAAATAATTTGCTTTGTCTCAAATCCTTCTTAAACAACCAGTAACCCAAAAGCATTTCACGATTATCTCCCTTTCTTCCATATTACTACAAAACAATACAGTAGCTTATATGTAGGAAAATCAATAAGTTCACATACTAATGATGAAAAAAGCATTCATCTTACACTACAAATATCTATTTTTTTATCATAATCTCCTTCCTTGTCAATGCATTTAATTCAATGGTGAATATTCATCACATGGATTAAACATTATACACTGGATATTTCAGAACAAAATTCAAATAACCACAGACGATGGACTTATTGATTCATAAGAGCCAAACAGAAACATCATAATGAAATCTTGGTCACTTTGACTCAATATACAAGATGAGAATTAATTTGGGGACTGGTAGCAAGGCAATATCTACTACCTGAATTCATATGCATCATGCCAAGAAGGAATTTGCATGTTCAAAGTAGCCATCAGTTTGCATGCAGTAAAACTATAGACACAGAGAAAGAGAGACTGTCAGAGAGAGGGATAGCAAGTACCATATTAGACAAAATGGTCACTTATCATCCATTCATTATGAAATTTTGAAAAGAATCTGGCAAGCCGCCTGCAGTTACCTGCCCATTACCCGAGACTACATCTGTAGCCTTAAGGTCGCTCTCTTTCCTTTCTCTATCCCTTGTAATTTTCCACTGACAAACCTACAGAGAAGAAGAAAAAGGGGAGACAAATCCTTACTGATGTCCAGTAGAATGAAAGAACCTGGTCAGTGTTCGAATGAAACGTATTGCAAGAAAGCTGTTAATTTTTTTTTTCTATTGATCATCTTGTTTTTGGAAATTTTTTCCAATCTTTAGGGAAAAAAAGCAACAAAACAAACAAACAGATATCAAATTGCCACATAAAATATATCTGCTGAGCCAATGCAAAAAAAGAGAAAAAAAGTAAATTAAAAAATAGTTTCACAATACTGATATGAAGGACCTATCCATTTTCACCTCATTTTTGCAATAAAATTTCAAATGAATGAAAAAGAAAGACATAAACAGAAGAAAAACTATCATCTATCACTTTGAGAAGAATCATTAACATCCCAAATTTCATTCAGACAATTGAATTTCGGATTTGTATCCTTGAGATTGGCAACACAATGATTCAGCTGATCCATTCTTCTGTCCTTGTCAGGTATATGATCTGAGAAAAGAGGAAAACCTTTCTTTCTCTAGTCAATTATGGCAAAGAAAAAAAATGGTTATTAATTTTCCAATTGGATTAATCCATGCAGCAGCGCTGGAAACATAGACATAACCATACTACCAACCAATTAGGAGAATCAACAAGAACGCGCTCATAGATAGATGGTTAAAGGAAATACAAGATAAGTATTGAAAGATTGCAGTCAATTGATATAATACTTTCTTGTAATAAGTCATAAGCAAGATGATTCTATTTCAACCAACTAAATTATGTCTTGTGAAGTTTCAATCAACACTCTAATTCTAGAAGGAAATTGCTACATTTTACGACTAAAAATTGGAAAAGATCAATTATTTTTTAAAAATTAGTAAGGTCTCAAATTACTATCACTTGTTATAAAATAGTTAAAGATCATTGCTCAGATTTAGCAGAAATAAGATTGCTGGACTTCAACAAATGAAATTTCACCATGTCAAACACACTCATTCCTAATCTGTCCAGTAAAAATTTTGAGAAATAAAATATCAAAAGCACTTTCTGTGTTCTCTGCACAATTAGATTATAGTGTATGTGTCTATGGGCAATGTAATGTCTCTGCTCAAAGACACAAGGTACATTTTCAAGTTTTCTTATTGAAAAAAAAAAAATAAATAAAGTAGCAATTTGACTCAAAAAAATACTATGGGTGTGTGTGTGTGAGTATATATATATATATATATATATATAAAACCACACATTTATGTATGTTCTATATAATATACACATATATGCATAAAACACTTATGTGTGTGCACACATGTTAAATATGGAGCCTAAGAAAACTTCTACATCAATTTTCTTTACCACAATAATTACACTGTTTCTAAAAAGCAGTTCCAGGTACTGAGTTACCTGATAAAATACTTTATACTCTGTGCATTAAGATATCATTGGCAGAAATAGATATTTCAGTGTTAACAAATGACATAAAATATAGATTCATGCGTAAACATTGAACTACAGAATTGGAACATTTCATTTATGGGTGGATCATACACTAGATATAAAGGGACACTTCATTCAGTTGTTTTTTTTTTCTGATAGATATTGTTTTCTTTTTTATTTGTGTGCGTGTGTGTGTGCTTGCATGCCTGTTTTTCTCTATAAATTTAGCTCATCAAAATCCAGGTGGGTTATTGACATCAGAAAAAACATTGAGAATTTTAAAAGCACAAATAATGTCTTCAAAAACACGGGTACTTATCTACAAGATCAATTGCTTAGATGTATTAGTTTATATCAAGTCAAATTCCAAATTTTAGACATTAAATTGATTCTCCAATCAAGAGATCAATTCAATATTTGTTTAAGGCATCAAAAATCCCAAGAATTTTAATTTTAAAAGAAAAAAAAAGCTATTTGTGGTAACATTAAAGAATGATAAAAAGGAAGAGATTTACAAATCAGAAATATTACCGTTCAATTTCCTATAGAAAGAAATCTTATTGGTTAATTTCTGTTTGTACCATATTTTAGTAACCCTAAGATAGGACAAGAACCTTAATTCAATTGATTCATCATCAAAGAAAGGGAGATTTCTCTTCAATGCAAAAATGGAAGGGCATTTTCATAAGTAAAACTGAACAACAAGAATTTGAAAAAATATGATGCCTTGTCTGATTTTCTCAAATGAGGAATTATCATTATTATACACAGATGTACTTGGACTATTATCCTCATCTCAGTGGTTATAGTCATAACATTTTGGTCATTGTATCCTCCAACCAGGTGGTAACCTTCTGGAAATTTCGAACCAAATTCACTATTCAATCTAAGGGGTAGATTGCTCCCATTCTGCTGTCCACGCTATCTCTTATCAGTTCATTTCTTCATAATTAATTCATTCTTGTGGTGTCACTAGTCTGTTAGGTCTCACAAGTGGATCCCCAGCAACAGAGAATACCCAAAGGTCTCACCATCTGTGTCCACAGCACCCCAGTGACTTCATTGTCCCCAGAGTTTTTGTGAACCACATTCAAGTCTTACTATGATGGCACAGCCTTGGATGTCATCAGAACAATGTCATCCAATAATCATTCTATTCTGCATATTTGTGTGATTTTTTATTCTTAATTTATTAAGAGAATAAAACTATTCCACGTCACTTCTTACAAACCTGTAGACAAGAATGAATTATTCATACCTGCATCATCAGAGTTTTGAATAAAGTTAATGGCTTCAGTGGCAATGTTAGGTCCACCTACCCCCCCAGCAAATTTCTTGAAGATTATTTTTTAGATTTTTTACATCTTTTTGGGCAGGGTTCCTACAAATATATTGCACCCTCAAAGTCAGTGGGATCTGTGCTGTGCCTTGAGATAGTATCTAAAATGAAGCTTTATATCAACCTTAGAATTAGGGGTGAGAGCAACAGGAAAGATTAAGTCCAGTTATGCATTTATTGACAGAAACAGACACAAATCAAAAAGTAACCATTACAGAAAATCAAATGTCATTTGACAAAACCTGGCAAGAGAGAAAATTAAACAGCATATTAAAACTTGAAACAATATACAGGCTGAACCTCATTAATCCAGGATCCACCAGTCTGGCAGCTTCAATGGATTGGGATGGTGATTTGAACCTTGTGGACATGTAGGTATAAGCAAAACATTTTGGCAGGAAATCAACAACTAAGAAAAAAAGAAACTTGTATAAAAGTTAATTGTACTGTCAAAATCTTTGTGTCAAAGTAAGAATAAAAAGGATGAATGGGCTAGGTTCATGCCTATACAAATCTATTGGTATCAGTACCAATATTACAGTACATGCACCATTGTCATTTCTTAGCCTAAGCTTCACTGGTTTGAAAAATCTACGACTCTGGTACCTATCAGGTCCAAAGCTTGCTGGATTAGTGAGGTTTAACCTGTATTGACTCCAGATTTTTTAAAAATCTAAAAATAAAATAAAATCCTTTTTTAAACAAAACATATTTTCAAAATACAAAAAAAAAAACACAAGGCACAACCAAATTGAACCATTTAATGAGTTTCACACCATTATCAGTCTAACAAGCAAGCCACAGTGAAATCTCCGCAACCTCAACAGATTATAGTGATGAAGCTTCAAAGTACTTATATTTCCAAATAGCTAAGTACAAATGAATAACTTTCATGAAATCTTTTTAATTGAAAACTATTTTTTCACAAAGATACTTATTTTCAACGAAGGAATTATTAATGTGCCATGGGTCTGATGGAGTTATAGGTGCATCTTATATGTATAACAAAATTTGTTTTTTTCCTTTTTTCAACAATATTTTCAAAGTGAGTGCTCAAAATTGAAATGTATTTCAAGGAATTTTATTCCCAAATCATCTTTAAACTTAGACATAATGATAAATCTTCGGAATTTTCAATTAGCACTAGTCATTCTTACACTAATAACACACACGTTTATAATTCAAGATATTCTCTTGTACATGCATATATAAATATATCATAAATACATTATATTACTTTGAAACTATTTGAAATGATCTCCCGTTATTACACAGTGAATGTATCATTTGGCCTAGACAGCATAAATAGAATGAACAATTAAAGAAAATGGGGCTGCTGCAGAAATCAAAGCTGCAACCGATAGGTACCCACTTTAACGTAGCGTCGCTCTTACCATTGAGCTAAAGAGTCGCGGGTAATGCAAAGGCCCGAATAACTGCTTTATCCCTAAATTCCCATTTTGTTCATTCACTGGCTATATCTGCTCAAATTGTTTCTCAGCACAGACAATTATAATGTTTACACATGTACGTTGACATGTATGGTTGCATGATGGTTATCAGAATGGAAAATGGAATTGAAAAACTAATTTCAAATTTACTGCTGAAGCTGCTTACAATCTCTTTGCACTAATGCCCTTGGGAGAGGCATGTATCCAGTTCTTCCTGTGCTGTCCTATTGCAACTCAGTTTCACAAACCAAATAACACATTTGGTCATGTAAAGCAACACACTGAGAGAATGACATTGCAATCTGCAAGCATTGAATGACACTGTCATGGAATGTTATTGTGCCAACAGGCTCAGCCATTTTGAATTCAAGCTAAAGAAGATGTGAGGCATACCAAGAAAAAGGGTGGATAGTGAGTATACAAAGCAAAAGAGATGAAATTTCTAAAGGTAGAACACAGAGAAATAGCTGAGGGGCAAGCTGGAAGGGGGGGTGGAGAACACCCCACTGAGACCTTAAATGGAGCCCCTCCCCTAAGATTCATAATTATAGTTCACCTGCTGCATTTCTGCGAACATTATACACTACCCATGACAAATTTGTACCTACATGAATCGCATAAATAATAATTTAACCTTTGGGGTTGTTTTTCACAACTCAAGTGGTAGTGCATGTCTTCTCATGGCTACTGTTACTTTTTCATCAAATTTCACTAAATATTGGAGTGGGCCCCTCAAACATCCCCCCCCCCGCCACAATTGGTAAAAAAATAACCTCAAATAAGACAGAAACAAAATTGTCTCAGATCATGGAACATTACTCTCTCAATAATAACTAACTCAGACCATCAGTCTCAGCATTGAATAAAAAAAAACAAAAAAACAAGAATAAACAGTTCAAATCGGAAATAAATAATAAAGAATAAGCCCTAGTATTTATTCAATCAGTTCTCTTTACTCATTATCGTAGACTGACAGTCTGAGTGAGTTGTGATAAAAAAGCAACAAAAAAAAATTCAAGATGAAAGATGATACAAGACGAAAATTGATAATGGTTGACAATGTTTCATCTAATAAAAAAAGAAAAAAAAATCAGGTTAATATTATTACACACGCTCTTCACCTTCTTTTTGAGTGACAAGACAAAAACTATTTTTTTAATACTTCCTTTAATGTGTCATCTAAGATTTTAGGTTAACCACAGGTTGAAAGGATAATTGCTTCTTGATGGGAGGAGGTAGTAGTGATTATATTGTCGTGATAGGAGGACTCAAGACAAACTGATTGGTGGTAGAGAGGATCAAGGATTAATCACAAATTTTGATTTCTGTTATTGTCATTATAATCAGGGGTGCAGTACTGCCAGAGCTGAACACGGCACCATGCCGGCATCTCGGTTAGAAACGAAAAAAAAAAAATGAATGACACTGAACGATTTTCAAACTTCCCTGATGGTTGCTGTCTTCCTTTATTAACATTTGTCACTTCAAAAAATACAATCTATTTTTTGAGAGAGAGGATATAGGAAAAGCAAGTGGTTTTGCAGCCCAAGCACCTAATAAGTTATCATTACTAATAGTTTTTACAATCATTTACAACGAAAAATTACACCATTGATTTATAGAACAGGCAAAAGAAAATGAGATAATTCTTATCTCATTTAATGACGAAATATTTTGCTGATGAGATAGGATTTTTTTCCATAACTTACTCAATTCTGTCGAAACGTTTGACAAGCCTTTTGCCAATTGTTACATCAAATCAAGAAATCATTGTACTATTATCATAAGCATTTTTATTATCCTAATATAATTCAACAATTATCTGTCCATCTGTATGAGACAGCATAACTCAGGAAACGCACACCCACAAAGTTTTCTGAGTGTACCAATGGGACCCCTAAGCATGTTTTTATCAACTTAGTTTCCAAAAATTCCCAAGGATAAAATAGCATTCACACTCACATGTATGGTCTGATTTCTATATTTTCTATAATTCGCCTATATTTTGTGAAATCCCTCCAGATATTTAAATTAAATGTAATCTAAAAGTTCATGATGGTGATGATTTTCAAATAAGGTATGATTCAATTAATACACAGCTCAAAACCATGATCTCTTATTGGAGCTGATGGTTCTATTTATGCCTCTCACAGGAACTGACTGAAGATCCTGCAGCTTTTCAGCTAGTATGTAAAATCTGACAGAGGAAATCATACCATTATCAAGTTGACAACACAGGATGCCTCAGGGTTATTTTGGTATATTTTGGGTAACAAGCTGATAGATGCATCTTTGGCAATCGCATGCAGGATACCTAAGCTGTGGCTCTGAATGTGAAGGGTGAACGCCCCACTAAGGGGCAATTTGGAATCTGGGTGTAAAGAAAGAAAAATATTCCATAGCTCAAAACTGAGTCATGCTGAGGCTTAAATGATTAATTCCTAATTATACAATACTATTAATATGTAATTACACAATACTACTAATTACTAATTTTACTATAAATTTGGCTGAAGGCAAAGAATTTAATTATACATTTGCTAAAGCATTTGAGATGAGGTTCTTTTCGCTACATCATATATAATCAAATTACTTTTTTGTACATATAAGAGGGACATCAAGTTTTTTTTGCCGTCAAGATGGGGTATGAAGCCAAAAGGTTAAGAACCATTGTGATATAAGTAACAAAATATTCTCATTTTTGCATTCTGTCTAATAAAGCAAATATAGCATTTATAATTACCACTAGCACAGTAAAAATGATGGGGTTATTTGTGTGTGGATCAGCAGTTCTGTCTAGGATTGAAGTACCTGTGCAATCTATCTAGGATCAAAGTAAGGGCTCCTCAATCTAAGTGTAGTATCTGTCTGCAGTGCACTCTTAGATAGCTTCGCACCATGCACTGACGTGGCCAATGATGGTCCACTGATGCTCGGTATTGTTAAGTGCAAGAGGCCTAGGATTTGTCCCATGGCCTCAAAACTTGGTCCAGTCTTGGGAGAGCAGTATGCCCCTGGGCAGTACCATCTTATTGCAATGAAAGAGATGGATCAGGCTCGCCCAGGCACCTTAGCAATACCAGTCGTGGGGACTAAAGCAATTTTTTCAGCTAACCCGTAACTGGAACCTCACATCAAAAATGACTGTGTCACATCTTGCTCTTTTGGGGAAGCGAGTAAATATGGATTAGAGTATAGTATCTGTGCGCTCATTAAAAAATGTTACATGCACTCTCACTCAGTAAACATGTATTAAGAAATGGATAAATGATCAGATAGAAAGATTTTAAATTGCATTATATTGAAACTTATTTGAAATGATCTCCCATCATTTCATGGTTAATGTATCACTTGGCTTACACAACATAAATAGAATAAACAGTTAAAGAAAATGGGGCTGCTATATATACAGACACATTTTTATTTTTGTTGATAGTTCCTTATCAAATCTTGTTTCTGTCTGCCATTCAGATGATGTAAAGCATGGAAGAAAATCCTCCCCCCACCACTGGGGAGGAAGAGGAGGAGGACACATCCTCCGTTAAACAGGAAGTCTGCCCTAAGATTTTCCTTAGATGAAAAAAATCAGTCAAATGCAAAAAAATAATTGCACGTATCTATTACAGACAAAATATGCAAATTGAAAAGAAGAATTTGGTTAATAAGCAATGCTGAGCCTGCTCAATACCTAGATGGGTGACCATTAGGGAATACTAGGCATTTGCCATAACTAAAATAAAGCTTCAACAGGCCTGGTAACCAAGAAGATGATAATACAATAGCATGAACAATGATAACACAAACACACAATATACGATTACACATTGTGTTTTATATACATGGATTTTTACAATTTTCCCTTTTTACTGTAAATAGCATTTTTTTTAAAAAGAATTACGTGTGAATATTATTATTATCTACTATACTGATTATACTATTATTATCACCATGAGTGTCTGTTGGAAAGGGTGGAAAACAAGAGAAGGGGGTTTGAAAGTTGGAACCTCATAGTCAATAAAGTATAATAGTACTGTGCAATTGTTTTATGTAACCCTAACCTGATGTACACATATAAAAGATGGTATTATTCTTCGCTGGTTAACTGTAAAATATATTCTAAACATATACTTTTCGCCCCCCTCCAATGGTTAAGTTGTAACACACGTCAATAATAATTATTATCAATATTACAACAACTACCACTATTATTGTCATTATTATTATTACTATTAGCAGTGTTTTAATTACTATTATTACAAAACAGAAAATCTCTTCATTCTTTTCTTCGTAATTATTATTCACCTGATTATGTAAGAGAATTAGTCATTTTAAAGAGACAATTATGAGTTTTATATTAATTATTTTCCTCCAAAATGAAAACATTATGCAAATACATTGATTAGAAGACTTACATTATTATTACATTAAAATGAAAGACATTTTCAACTATGCATAATTGGGAATCAGACAATGTAAGCATTATATCATTCATCATCAGTCTTTTAACGTCCGTCGTTGGACATAGACCTTCCCCAGGATGTGCCATATTTCTCTATCATGGGTGTCGCGGAGCCAGTACTTTCTGAATTTGTCTAGCTTGTACCTCCATCTGATATTCTGCCAGCCTCGGTTGCACATGTGGTCACAGGGGATCCATGTTGTGAGTCGCTATGTCCATCGGTTGTCCACCATTCTTGCATGGATTCTAAGATGTCTCTGACTCTTGTCTTTTCTCAGATGTACTGTGCTGTTTTATGGTCTCTCCATGTGAGGCCCAGCATAATTCTTTTATGAGCACGTTGCATAGTTCTCAGTTTGCAGATCTGTCTCTTGGTCGCATCAATAGAAAAACCCATGGAAGATTTATTTCTACTAATTAAAATGCTTCAACACAGGTAGTATTAATAAGTCAAGCTCCAATCCAAACCTGGAATTGACTTTGTTTTTCTATCATAACAAGAACAATCCTCATCAATTTAAGAGAGTGAAAGATAAACATTCACTTACCACGATTTGAAATCATGACTAACTAATTGTTAGCTGTGTCTTTTACCGACTGAGCTAGACTGATAAAACTTAAATCTCAACCAAAACTTACATTATAAATACACAAAGGTTTATTTCATTCTAATAAATACATCTAACATTTCCTAACTTAACATTAAAAATCACAAACAACTAATTAGGAGGATTATATCTTACCAAGCAAAACTGTCAAGTTTTACATAAAATTTATCATACGAATATGCACAGGATTATTTCATTCAAATAAATAAGTACATTTATACTATATTTTTTTTTTTTATTTACCATAAATATAATACTAAAGTTGCAGAAATCAGTCAGAGTAGAAGTGGGAGTGGAGTTTAATCAGGAGCCAGGTTTGTACATATTATATTTGGTATATTAAATGAAATGATATTATTACATAATATCATATATAATGATAAACAGAAAATTGATGGATGGGTGGGTACAAAAATAGTGCTAGTGGTTTGTCACTCTTAGTTCAAAAGAACATTAAAATTGAAGCAAACTGAAAGCAACTAATGAGTGTTTTTTCCAATATGTTTTTGGGATGATTATAACTTTTATTCCATAACTGATCATCTTGCATGTAATACACCTATTCTATCAGAAATCCTTGTCTGTATAGTCGGTACTGACACTTGCCCATCGAATGGGCCGGAGACTGTGTATGGGTTGGCATCAAAGACCGAGTGCGCCAGTGCAAAGCGTTAGCCAATGAGGTTTTACTGAGGCTGCGCTTTGCTAAGCGCATCAGGGAGCCCTTGGACTCGTCCTTGGGCTCTCCCATTATTACTCGGCCCAGCTGCGGGGGATCCGTTACCCCGGGGCAGCACTGCTCCATTGCACTTAAAGGAGCAGGTCCCCTGGTGGACGCTTTTGTGGCGGAGGTTGTCTAGCCTCTATGGAGCACTTAGCAACCGTAGCCGCGTCAGCTGGAGCCATTTTTGGAAGGGTGTCTCCTATTTTCCCCACGTTAAGCCCGACCTTGTGTCAAATATTGCTGTGGTGGGACAGTGATTAAATAGATACACCTTGATTACGCCATGACTGGTTGTTGTACTAAGTTAAAATTTGTCAAATATATTAGTTAGTATATATGGCATTGCAGTGTTGAGTCTGAAGTTGTTTGGATCAGTGGTTTCTGAGAAATCTGATAAAAATAGATAAAATTTAATCATGAATCTTCCCTGACTGAATTTAAGTATTAAATATCTAAATCAGTAATATTGAAAAGTAACCAAATTAGTTTGGAGCCGTAGTTCCATACAATACGCAGAAAATCATTTTAAATGACAATTATAGCAGGCTGTTCCACACACTATAAAGGCCAATCCCTTCCAAACACGTACCTTTAGAATGGGCACTGCCCTAATATATATAATAACCCTATTCTATCAGTAGCACATGTATCAATTTCTGAAAATAATTCTTCTCAATTCCCAATGTACAACTTACTGATTGAGTGCTGAATCTTGCTCAAGCAAATTTTGGTTAAAAATTGCAGAATTCACGGGTTAAATATTAAAAAATTCATTTTTTATTGCTAATACTACGATGGTGATTTTCATTCATTCATAGCCCTGTGAATAACCTTCACTTTCTTCCACCAAAACCAACATTCATCAACAGTGGGTTATTACAAATTCTTCAATGAAGAAAGCCAAAATGTACTTCTACTCTTATGCCTCTGAAGTTAATATTTTTCAAATAATCTGCCAGTTATAAGAGTGAATATTATTAACTCTTCACAGAATATGAAAATCATTTATCAGCTTCCACACTTCTTCAGCACTGACTGCAACAATGTATTTTTACATCATAAGGATGCTGATGAAACAGCCAAGCAGGTGTGTCTCACCCCCAAAAATTGTTTGGGTCATTAAGCATAAAAATAGTTTCATGCTGCATCAGTATTTCCCCCTATAAACTACTATCACTCTTATTATGATAGAATGAATTGTACTAAAAAAGAGAAAAAAATTTCCTGTGTCTGGTTTATCATAAGACTCTCACATTGTCTTCATCGAATTGAGAATTATCTCCTCTGAAGCGATTTTCAGACGCAATGAATCTATATATATGTTGCTTCCACTGATTTACCCATCAACACACTAATTTGAAAAAAGATTTTTGTGCTCTGACAGAAATTAATTGAAATTTAATTTAACCATTAATACGCTTTGATCTTTCAAGTCATTGATGATAATTTAGCTATATTTCATAGATATTATGTTACATAGCTAGCCATACTGTCGTGATTATCTTTCAAGGGGATGATAGAACTCTATAGCCAGCTCAGGCATCGACAAACTATGGAGTGTTCACGTCCTGTGATTCAACTACTCAGGTCACCCATGCTGTCGGAACACTATCACAAAATAGCGGCAGACCCCTATAGCTAGCTCAGGCATCTGCCAGGAGGAGGAAATTTCTGTCAAACCAATAACCTAGGGGCCCTGCTCATATTTGTGCCACCTCAGGGAACTATAGGATGCAGATTCCAGAAGTTAAAGTTGGAGGTTGACCCCGCACACGTCATCTTAAAATTCTATTGTGCAGACCGACTGACTTTTCTACATACAGACCCTGCTAAGGTCCTAAAGTCATGGAAAACCCTCCAAAATATTAGTTCACAGAGCCATTCATTCATATATATATGTTGAGCAGATAGATGTTCAGTTGTGTAATAATTTCAAATTTGACATAATTCCATTATCAAAAATACTTACAATATATATATATAATAGGTATTAATGGGTTAATAAAGGGTTCACTGTAAATGAAACAAAAAAAATTTGGAAAAGAGAAAGAGTCCTTAAAGAGATGCTGACATTTACAATATTCAAAGTGAGATTGACTTTAAAACTCCTACGTAGAGAACCCAGTAAATAATGACTTTCTGTTAGACAAATACTTGACATAAGGACCAAACAACCGTAAGTAGTCAAATAATTAAACCAGGTTATTTGCTTTATTGAGAGTCCCTTTTAGTCATTCACGGCTTCCATGATTCACTTCCATGTTGAGTTCAACTGACCAACTTTCTTTCAACAGATGAGTTCCCCTTAAGACGAACTAATTGTATCAAATCCAAATTCACATGATAGACAGGTTGATACATTAAACTCGGGGAGCCATTAGAATAACTTGACAGGCCAGAAGAATAAAAGGGAACAAAAGAATTGTCCAACATTGAAAACTTCAGTGTGAGCTGAGCCGAGTGGCTCATATAGTCACACACAGAGTTGCCAGAAGGGGAGATGATCTGAACTCTATCTCAGAGACTTACTCAACACAGGCAGATGTCTAATACCAGCCTATCAAGACAGGCCAGCCTCAAGAAACTGGTATCATACCACTGCCACTGGACTCACTCAATTTCTAAATGTGATTCTGTTCCAATGTCAATGTTGGGTAAGTCTCTGAGATGAAGCTTGAATTATCTACCCTTCTGGCTAAATTTAGCAACACTGGTTACAAACAATGCCTAAAGTTGGCGCTTGAACCCAGACAAAAGCCAGGATTTGGAATACAGGGATTCCCCAAGTTAAGAACGTTTGGATCCTAACAGACTGCCATAAAAACCTATTATGTTTTATCATGATTTTTTCTACATCTAAATCATTTTAAGAACTGTTTTTTGTTTCAATTCAATGAGTTTTTTGGCCTATTGAACAGTTGTTACGTGCATTATCAATCATCCAAAAAACTCTGAATGTTAATGGCCCTTCTCAAAACTATAGGCAGAATGTTTTTGTTTTTTTAAATGTTTTTCACCATACACACATACAGATTCTTTCTCCTCCTTCAATTCTTCAGCAGAATACCATATGTAGTTATCTTTATCAGTAGCATTGTTATTATCATTATTATTGTTATGATGATGATGATCAAAATATTTTAGTGTATTTGGGAGTGTTTCTTAAGTGCTATATACGCACATGTACAGAAAAAGTGGCACAGATGATTGCTGTTCTTATTGAAGTCTGGAACTTGGTGCATTGAAGGGAGATGGAATTTTTTCAAGGAAATGTAGGACACCATTTTCATGACCTTCTTCTTCAAAACCCTCAGCACCACATTCACCATCTGACTTACCAAGATTTCTCAAAATTGCCTGCAAGTTGTTCTTTCAGCTAAGATCTCATTTCACATAAGCTCATAGATAGATGCCTGTACAAATAGATAACATTTTTGGAACTGTGTATGTACTTTATTTGTTTTTGGTCATGCCATCAATACGTTCTTGACATTTTACAATGATCCTTACCTACCAAGATAGGTAGGTAGGTAGGTATGTGCTAAGATGAAACAAATTTTACATTCATTCTTACATATCTGTATAAATGGTGTTGGCAAGTGAAAACTTGAGAGGTGACAGGAAAAGAAGAAGTAAAAACTATGTTAACATGAGTTTTGACAGTAATTGGAAAATACAATTTAAGATTGTAGAAGAAAGAAGAATTGGTTTGTTTTGGGGATTTGACACTTCTTTGATGTATTTGTTGTTTGGAGGAGAAGCTCTGGCTCTAGCACCACCGATGTTTGGATCTTAAGAGCAAGAATGTCACTCTAGGTGCCAGGGTAGCCAGATTTGACAAGAAGGGTAGATAGACCAAGTTTCATCTCAGATTTACCATTGGAATAGCATCAAAATTAGAAATCAAGCAGGTCTAGAGGTAGAGGTTCAATACCAACCTCTTGAGGCAAACCCGCAGAATTTCCAAATTAGACGTTATTCCAATAGCTATGTTGGGTACGTCTATGAGAGAAAGTTCAGATTATTTCTCCGTCTGGACGAATCTGGCAACCCTGATAAGTATTCGTTGCTTTCCAAAAGTTTGCTCAATGCCACTTTTTCACTGTTACAAAAAAAAAAAAAAAAGATGAAAAGCCATAATAACCATCAGCATTTGTTTTGCAACAAGCCGTTATAGAGGTGGCACATATCCTCTTCCTCTCTCTGCCACACCCCAATCTCCAGTACTTCCCACCAACCTTCAAATGATTACCATAAGTCTGGTGTTGAAGATGCTCTGGCCTACAGGACACACCCCTCATTCAAACATCATTTTAAAACCGTACACAAATAACACGTTTACAAACATTGCTTAGCCTCAGAAAAAACAAGTAATTTTCTGTGCTTTCACTCAAAAAAGTTTAAGAGAAAAAAAAAATTTTTTTTTAAAGTTTCAAAAGCTACTTACAACCAGAAAAACCAAGAGAATGTTCTATTTTCTATTGAAGATAGTTTTTTTTTTTTTTTAAACAAATACATTTTTTTTTAAAGTTACTTACTCTAAATAAACTTACATTTACTTTAGTTTTAAGTGTTTCTAGGGGTCTATTTTTCCAATAAATATATTTGCTAAAGTAATGTTGAAAATATAAATTAAAATTTCAAAATATACTTAAAATAAACTGGGATAATAAAACAGAATCTGAAAAGTTTTTTTTCCTTTAAATTTCAAAGAAACCAGGATATCAAAGATTTTTTTTTAAAAACTGAAATAGAATAATGACATGTTGGAAGGTCAGATTTATTGTAATATCATCCATAATGATCATCTTTCTACCCTATTGAACATGTTTACATTTTAGCAGGGTGTGAAAAAGCATGGTGATGGTGTAATGCTGCAACAACAAGCCTCATAGAAAAGTATAAATAATCAAAACAATGCATGATGAGGGAGTGCTGAGATCTAAATCAAGTGTTGTTGTTTTTGATTGAGACAAAACCTAGTACAAACAAACTTACAACTCCATTGTCTACCAGTGCAAAGCATAGACAAGTAAAGTATCTCGGAGGCCCATTTGGTCAGAATTCTGTTACAAGGCACGAAATAACTTTATCACACTCTGCATTTTAGAATGGAAGTTACATCAGTATAAAACGTCCAGAATTACCACTTTTTCAACAATTTTTTCACACTTTGCACACTTCACTTTTAAAATGCCTAATTTCATATTTTTTCAATAATTTTCCCCATGAAAACAAAATATACATTATATTTATTAACATAGTTTTGCAAAATGAAAATCTATTTCAGACGTCTGTCATTCTCTTTAGGAATGGTTATTTTTTCTTTTCAATGATTTATACTAAGTCTTGGCTTGTAACTGCAGATCTCATTATTCCTCATAGTCTTCAATCGGCAAAAACTTGAATAAGGCAAATGGGAAAGTTACTAAACAAAGAATTTCAAAATAAATATACAATAAATAGATCAAATGAGCTACTTTAAGGGCACATTCTTGAATAATTGCTGAAACTCAATAACATTTCATGTTCTTGTGGTCCTCTCGTTTGCAAGAGACTTTACCAATTCTGTGTGGAGAGCACCTGATTATAGACTCCACCCTTGGCCTCAGATGAAAAGGAAAGATGTTAGGATTTGATGAGATACGTTGACAGCTACCAAGATTTTTATCAGTGATCCAAATAGACTGCTTACAGATGAAGTAGAAAACAAAAAATAAAGAGAAAAAAAAATTGATAAAGAAAAAAAAGAGTAAACAGGAAGAGTGAGAGAGGGTGGAGGAAAAAAGATGGGATAGAAAAAGATGGGTAACTAAAGAAAAAAAAGGAAAAAGGAAGAAAATGGAAAGAAAGAGTGGGGGAGGAAAAAGAGAGAAGAGGAGGTAAAAGGGAAGAAGGTGGGGTGAGAATAGGGGTAGAGAAAATGGGGAGGAAAAAAGAGCAAAAGAAAACAGGGGGGGTTCAAGATGGAAAGAAAAATGGGGAAAAAAGGAAATGGCTCGAGATAAGAAATAAAGAATAAATAAAAGAATTGCAGGAAGAAAGAATGAAGATCTGAAAAGAGAAGGAATGAAAAAAAAAGGGAGAGAAATAAAAGCAATGGAAAATAGAGCTGAATGAAAATGATACAGTTCATCTTTCAAGGCACACCTTTTTTCTCAAAGGGGCTTAGAGGGCCCCCCATAAAAGCCCAACAGCTGATGAGCTAACAGAGAACACACATTGGCCATAAAGAAGTTGAAAGATAACCCTGACAGCTGATTACCCAAGACCCTGTCAATGCAGAAAGTAAACAGCCAGCAACAAATGAAAGAAGCCTGAAGAAGTAAACATGATCAGAATCTATCTTAAAAACATTTAGTAGCCTTTTCACCCAGTAGTAGATGTATTTATTCCAAGTGATAGTCTACAGGCTTTCAGCAAAATGTCTTAAACACCAAAATATTCAAGTAGCAAACCAATCTGAACCGGCTTTTAGTATAGGGTAACAAGATTGATGAATTAGAAACCATCAACCAAGACTGTCAACATTTAGTCATGGAGCTGAGGGCTGAAAATTTCAACATCTACTCCTTATTATGCCTAGAAAAAAACTTTATTTGTTCTTTGAAAATTCCCTTCCAATGTAAGTTTATGCTAAACTGGTTCATTAGTTTTTGTCTGGCTGCGTTCACACTTCTTTTCTGAAAATTCAGACTTTTTAGCAATCACTGCTTTACAAAACATGAGATAACTTATTCATTGATCATCCGTTTATCCAATTTTGTAATTGATCACCGCAAAGCACCTTATACTATCAGAAGAAAGTTTCTATTGAGTGACTAAACAGACCTGTTTACTGTATTTTTATTCAAGTTGAGACACTGGAGTGATTTTCTTCATTTCTTAAGTTTATTTTATGTAACATGGATTTCCTTGTGTGAAGATCTAGCAAGGGGTATTACTCTCAAAAATCCAGTTAACAGAAGTTCTCACCCTTGTACATTTAGACATACATAGGAGGGGGAAACAAGAGGTGGTGGGAGTGTTTTCAAGTATGTCAGTCCGTGACAGTCATCCATCCTGGAGATGCTTGCACATCTAAAAACAGTAATCCAGGGAAGGAATAGAGAAGGAATTTCAGTCAAGGAGAAATATAATGGAGAGTATAATGGTAAAACAAAATTGAAGTTTCCCAGAATAACATCCTCAGATCCATAACAGGAAACCATCTACAAGATCACATTAGAGTAGAAGAGTCACAACGCACAACTAAACAATGCCAATAACCTAAAACCATCAAGTCTAGAGTACTAAAATCCGTTGATCACATTAAAAGGAGTAAGACTGGTCTCGCAAAAGCATGTTTCAAGGGAATAATCGTAGATGTTCGATCAAAAGGTCGATGACAGGAGAGCATACTGAACTGGACCATCTCTAAATCAACATAGCTTCACAAGATCGATGTCATTGGAATGAACTATCCTATGTTTATGCACATTCAGTCACAGGCATAGAAAGCAATCGATGATGATGATGATAATGATAAAAAAATTTACAAGATGACAATTCAAAATGGAGGAGGAATTTAGGAAAATTAGGTCGGCAAGGTAACCTGGGACTCTTAGAACCACTGTACTTAAAGATATTCGCTTGTTTAAAATACAGGGTTAGCAAAAAAAAATTTTAAATAGATAAGTATCAAGAAATCAATGAGCCAGAGGAAATGAAAACTTTTTCTAAAAATCCCAAGATTCAAAAAAAACAAGGAGAAAAAATACAACATATAATCCCCATTTTATTGATTCTTTCATGAAAGACCTCGGGTTGAATTGGAAACCGCGTTATTGGAAAATATATAGATTTTCTTTACAAAAAATAGACTCATTTTTCTTATTAATATATGGTATTTACCTTTCAAGGTAAATCAAGGTTATGTAATGAAATAAATAAAAGAAAAACGGTTGGTTTTACATGAAAAAGAAAAAGTTTCTCATCTGAAAAACTACTGAATAAACAAGTCTTTTTTTTTTTAATTCAATTTGTGGAGGAAAACAGAGGAAACTGAATCAAGTTACAAGGAGAACCCTGTAGAATTCCTAGTACTTATATTATATAAACATATTTCTCCAAAATGACAAAAAAAAAGGAAGTTGAAAAAATCATTAAAGGATTTCTTTTAATGGTATTATTTATTGAAGACAAGTATAGTATTATTAGGAATTTAAGTGATTCAAGTTTTCAAACGTTGGTAACAAGTAATCACATACATAATAGAAGAGACCACCCCCAAGATAAATAAGTAGAGAAAAAAAAGTCTGAGACACTCAACCATAATTATGCAATTTATTTTTTCAAAAGACCAGCATAGCATTCAAATGGATCGTATGGATTGCCACTTATGTCTAAGATCAGAGCATCTGAACACTCTGCCTTGGATCAAAGTATAGCTCTATAGCCCCAAGCCTAAGATCAGAGTGTAATATTTGTATACTCTGTCTAAGATTAAAGGGTTGCCACCTCCCCAATATTTGTGTCCAGTGTTGGTGCATCCATTGAAAAGTATTACACACACACACACACATCTATATGGATGTACAATCTATTTTATACATGTGAAATTATTATTTAAAACAAAATTCAACACATAATTACAAGAAAAATTCTTATAAACTTTTCAAGTTTGTGGTACATAAAACTTTTAGTTACACAAACCAGTGTGCAACTACCTAATTTATTGGAGTCAGTCTGATGTTGTTTTTTTTAAACCTACAATGCCTAAAAAAATACAAACCAACAATTATACATTTAAAAGGAAAGAAGATCAGTATGTTTGAAGGAATTTAGCTAACAAATTATGAATTACTAGGAAATTAATTAGCCCACCATTTTTATTTAAGTATATTTTGTTGATAAAAACGTATTTTAGTTTCACATAAAAACAATTTATGATCAAAGTTGAACATTAGCTGGCTGAAAAAGGCTTTTAGTGTTTCTCAAAAGTTCTTTTCTTAACAGGAAGACGGCTTTTAAAAGTTTTTACTTGAAAAATCCCCTTAGGGAATAGAAAGCAAAAAGCAAAAAAAAAAACAAAAAACAAGATACTCACTTTCCTGACAGAAATAACGCAATTTAAGACAGTGATAGAAATGGGTTTGGAGAAATAGGTATATGGTATTATCTACATGAGTAGATATTGAACATACAAAAAACCTGGAAATTGAAAGGTAGGTAAGGTAGGTATATGTCATAACCCCATTCACCCCTACATTTCCACCACTGTCTGAGGAAAAGAAGAAAGTCCAAGGCGAAAAAGTTTCTCACGGAAAATAGCCTGGGGATGAACTCTATTCAAGAGAGAAAGGAAGACGAGATAAAGGCTTGTCTTAGTTGGGTCTTCAGTTCTGTGCAAGTAGAGACTGGCTATTGTTAAGAATATGTACAACTTAACAAACAAGAGAACATGGTACCGGAACTATTCCATTCACCAAAATAAAAAGATAAGCAGGGAAACACCAGCATAGCATTAGATTCTGTTTTTTAGAAAATTGATTTGTCAATTTCACAAAGAATGATTCACACAACTGGACTTGAACAAATAAATGAACCAGAGGCATAGCTGAAGATTTGGGGTCCAGAGGCAAGGGAGGACTGGCTCCTTGAAGGACCCCCTTTCAAAATTTAGTGAGAGGTTTTATTGTATAATGTTACTAGAAATCCAGTAAGTGAACTACTATTCACAAAGCTTCTTTTTTTACGTCTTTGAAATAAACAAGTTCACTGACAGGAGACTGATACCTTCATTTAAGGTGAGCGGGTATTATGCAACTGAAAAGGTTTTTAAATAGACTGCGGCATTTAACGAGACACGGCATGGGTGGCATCGGATGACTCCAGAGTCTGAAGTGGTCGATAATCCTGGAATTTTAAGTGGCCCAAGATGTGGCTAGAATTTGAAGTAGCTGAGACGAAAAGAAGCACCACAGATAGTAGCAGAAATACATTCACTTGGATCATTGCTCTCCCTCAACGCATTCTACATTGCTTGCCATCCATGCAGGTCAACACTGTTAGTTTTAGCAATAACTTCAAGGATAAAAAATATCTTAAAGAAGAACCATTAATAGTCGGTAACTTTGATAATAGTCATTAATGTTCAAACATTTTTGGGACGATCCAATCTTTTCTTCCTATCGTTAGTGTTATCACAATGTAATTCACTCCTCACAGATATTACATGACATTTTCCTCACAGATATTACATATTACAACTAAAGAAAGTCATAAAATGTTTCATTCAATCATAAAAGTTTATAGTCTTTTTTTTTTCCAGAAAAAAAGAAAGAAAAACAAACAAGCAAAATGTGAATTCATTACAAATAATAGTTATTAATGTCATAACTGTAAAATCTCTCATCAAATACTTCAGGACATTCATTGCTTTCATCACAGTGTTGACAATTTTGATTTTTTTTAAATTTTCATTTTTCAAATCATGAGTCCAGTGTAGCCAACAGGTATTTTTTTTTTTTAATTTTTTAAACTTGGAAATCCAAAGTTATTGTTATAGATATGAAAAAAATTTGACAAATTGAAATAAGGCACATCTAAATTGGCAACACTGCTTCATGACCATTTACAGATCAAATCTTGAATCACCACCCCCAATTAACTGCCGAGGAAGAAGACCAAGAACAAAGATATTTCTGGCAAATGTCGCTGGGCATAAACTAAAGGATCAATTTAGCATAAGCTTACACTGCAGATTACTCCCCCCCCCAAAAAAAACGGGGGGGGGGTGAAAATAACATTTTTCGAAATATGATAAGGAATGTTTGAATTTTCAGCACTCTAGCTCCATTGGTGCCACCTGTACATGCAATACATTCATACGTAGATGGTCTGACTGGCTGGCTAATTCGAAAACTGAAGAAACACCATGTTGATGGTGGTAATATTGGTTGGTTTCAAATAAATGAAAATCATTTGTTTGCTAACGCTTCATAACTGGTTATATGAAATATGATTAATAAGATTCAGAAATAAACCAATACATGCGACCTAATATCATTAATTGTGGAAGATGGTGAAGAGTAAAAGTTAACCATCTCCGTTTACTGTAAGATAAAAGCCCTAACTCCTAAATAGAACTGAGTTGCCATCAATCACAATAAAACGGAAATTTTACTGAGTTTGCCATAGAACTGCCATGACAGAAATCCCTATCATTCTCAGTTAATGGGTTAATAGTATCCCATTTGTATGGAGAAAGAAAAAAACCTTGGATGAGGAGTGGGTGTACCTGAATAACACTGTATATATGATCAATCAATTGGTAGACCACACTTTGTTCTTTTCCCACGAAAAGCAATAAAATCTAACACTAATGCATCATGGGAATGTGAGATCTATAACACATCTGTTTAGTTTATATGTACACAAATAATGTGTCGTGGTAACCTTGAACTTTGTCTTATTGTGAGATGAAGCAGTGATCTTGACTTTGAAAATGTGAGGTGTAGCCTCCATGATTTTATTGATTTTTCTGAGAGAAATGCTAAGCACAGCAGTTCCATTTCCTCTTCCTCTTATGATTCTTCTTTGCAACAGGAGATAATTTTAAGCCTTTTAAACTTGTGTACTCTAAAATAACTTGATATTAGCATAAACAAAATGGAAGAAAAACAAAGAAACAGAAAATTGCTACTGTACCTTATCTGTTCAATACATTTTTTTTTCAAAACTTTGTACAACATTAAAAGACTTCAAGAATATTCTTTTTTAATCAATTTTGTAAAAGCAAAGAGATTGTGAAATAATGGAAAGCAGATAACTTCTCATCTAAGGAAATTCATTTAAATGGTGGTCATTTAAATAAACACACTTTCCACTCCTACAATAATGGAAAAAAAAACTGATTAGATGACTTTTTTCCCATGATTTTTGGGCTTCTGAGAAAATTAAGTGAGTCTAAAAAATCTATTTTTTCAATACTTCAAAAACATGAATATCTTTCAGAGTTTTAACATAGAATTAAGGTTATAAAGCCTGATTCAACTCTTATATTCATGAACCACTTCATACCACTCCTAAATACAAATAGAATCTTTTGTGAACTGAATCAAAAATATTTTTTTTTAAATCTACCTACAAGAGCAAGGGACATAACTTTGATTAGAAGTTATTCTTCTTGATTTAAAATTCAATTTTTTTTTACATGGATTCAAGAGTTATGATAAAAATAACACTAGCCATAATGCATCAAGATACAATTCATAAAAGAAAGATGGTAGATGAATAAAGAGAGACAAATGAGGACAAACAGTATAACTGTTATCTACATGATTGACAAATATCCAACTACTTTTCAGCTTTCATTACAGACAAGAAATTTAGACCAACTTCTAGCCTGAAATGAAAGTTACTACACTTTGATCTAAAGCAGAGTTTCTTTTTTTTCTCTTACTCCAGACCCTACCTTGATAATCCAAATAGTTTGATGTCTACCATACCATATATTAAAACATATTTTGCATTGACAAGGTGTAATATGTTAAACATAGATATTTACCAAAATTTAGAGTTTTAAATTAAAAGATTTAAATCAATGAGAGAGAATTTCCATGAAAAGAAATTTATTTTTAGTCATATTCTGAAAATGTCCATTAAATGATATGCTAAGATAATACCACTTTAAATTTGCAATATTTCCAAAAAATATAACAATTCTATTGAGTTTTTTTGGACATGATATTTATAACAAATGGCCTTGATTTCATGCTTTATTTCAATTAGCTTCAATCATAAGTCTCCTTGTTTTATGACATCAAGTTCATTACTCCCTTTTTGTATGACTCAGTTGAGTCAAAATGCTTTTTGCTCTTCACATGAAAATTCCAAATTGCACCTCCAATATATTTAAACTGCCCCCCGCCCTAGTGAAAGCATGTACCCAACCATCAGAATCATTGATCTAAATCAAAAGACTAAGAAAATCCAACAACAAAATTCATGGGTCACTTTCACATGGGCAGCCTCTTCTTATTTAGCAAAGAAGCAAACCAGTTAGATCAATTTCAATAATTAGTCATAACTAAAGCTACTATTGTTGATTTTGTAAATAGAAGTACAATTGTAATAAGACCAATACTGAAAACGGGTGTTGCCAGTTTAAAAGTCTTTCATTTAGATCATTGGCAAACAACAGCTCACAGTAACATTTCATCCATCCTACCAACCATCTGGAATATTCTGTTATTCTGAGATAATAATTCTTATATTATTTTCCATAGTTTGCTGACCCCTGATCAAGATGAAAAATATCTAAATTAGCAGCACTGCTGAGACTGTATGTATTCACCTTGAAAAGTCAGTGAATCTCACAACCAATACATTGAGCAAGGTACAAGTAAGATGAAGACAAAAATATCATTAAATAAACAGGAACCAATTTTTGCAAGGCTCATATTCCCTGGGGCAAGTGCAGAAAAGGTTGTATCTTGTTATTACGAAGCATCTTTCAGCATAAACCAATTGCTTTATCTAAAATAAATAAGTGTTCAGATGAAGAATGAAATTCTATGAAGGATGATCAGTCGTTTGGTTGGTCATTCCATAGAAACTGTCATGTGACCAACATCTTTTACTAGCATGACATTTTTGGGGATGATCAATTAAAAAATTTGAAAATGAAGTGATCAATGGATAAGTTACTTCTCTTACCTTTTGTTAAGTTGTGATCAATAAAAAAATTTTTTTAAAAAGTGCAAATGCTGCTGGACATAAACTTAGGGACCAATCTAGCATAAATTTACACTGCAAATGGAACCTCCTTCAAAAAACCCATAGTGGGATTTTGAAAAAAAGGCGGGGGCTATAAACAGGAAATGTTTAAATTGTCAACTTTCTAGGTTGATTGGTACAGCCAATATACATGAACCATACATACAAGGTCAGCCAGAATCACTAAAAAACTGAAGAAAGCTATGGTGACAGTTTTGGTTGATAGTTTCTAATTATTGATAAGGCCTAAATGGAAAGTAAATATTTGTTCAAATAGAATAATTCTGTACCGTAAGAAAGCTTTGAAGTACGTGCATAGAGGAATAATGGAGATCGGTCTTTTAGGATGAGATTCACTTGGGAATCAATGTGTTTATATATATATATATATTACTGAGCAGTTTAGTGGTTATTCAAAAATTTATATACATGCATGTATGTAATAGAGAAATGGACATTCGGCTCCGACAGAATGAATTATGAATTGCATTATATTACATAGAAACTTATCTGAAATGATTTCCCATTGTTACACAGTTAATATATCATTCAATTAAATGGAGCTGCTTCAGGAATCAAACCTGCCATCAATAGGTAGCTGCATCAACATTGCGATGCACTTACCATTCATTCAGTTGGACTAAAATGTCTATTTCTTAAATACATACTGTCGCGTTGAAAGAGACAAAAAGACCGAGAATAAACAAGATGAGAATTTGGGTTGAAAGTTGTAATTTGGCCTTTGCCTTATCGGCGGGCTACTTCGCACAATGGTAAGTGCATTGCTACGTTGAAGCGGATAACTATCGGTGGCAAGTTCAATTCCTGCAGAAGCCCCATTTTCTAAAATTGTTTATTCTATTTACATTGTCTAAATTGCATGATATATTAACCATGTAATGACAGGAAATCATTTCAGACAAGTTTCCATATAATATAAGACAATTTATAATTCAAATGCATCTATGTGCAATATACACACAGGCAGCATGAATATAAATGCATACAACATATTCTGTACAGCTTATTCAAAACACACACACGCACATTATATATCATATATATATATATATATATCATTATTAATTGAATACCCATGCCATAGACGGTTTATTCGGCTGGCAGAAACAAAGATCAGATACGGACCCCACTTATTTGGGCCTCAGTATTACCAATGGTTATTTAGCTCAATGGTAAGAGCAATGCTACATTGAAGCTGCTACTATATATATATATATATATCATGATAATATCCTATACAAAAAAAAAAAAATACCTGTAGGTTATACATTGGAATTATAGCTGAAAGGGAAGTGGTGTTAGATCAACACTGCTGGGGTGCCATATTGATATAACTGTTTTGTTTTTCAAATCCTTCAAATAGTTACATGGTAAACAACTGATTATCCCAACAAGTTTACACATTGTACCATAATAACAATGTATATGTAAAACGGGAAAAAAATACTGAAGAAAATTATATGAATTGGATTGACAGATATTGGGCATGAGTGACTGAAGTGATACAAAAAAATTTTTGAAGAAATTCTTGAATGTTCAAAGCTGTAAAGCTTATATATATATATATATATATATATATATATATATATATATATATATATGTATGAGATATGTATAGATTGAATGGAAAGTATGGGTCCATTTTTGCTTAATAGTTACTTTATAAATACACCCCCCCTCTTAGAACACTCCAAATATTTTTTCTTAGAATATTTTCAATTTGATTTTGATTTAGGGAAATGTTTCCTTCAGTTTTGACCTCTTAAAAAATGGGTTTCCCTCCACTTTACCCCCCTTTAATATTACTTTTATATCATGACAAACACACAGACAGACGCCTCTCAGTCGAATATATAAGATTATCATGAACATACAAAATAATTTGTCAGGTAACATCTCCAACTCCCACATCATCTACACACACTAATGTTCTCATACACTCAGATATACAATATATATGTGTACACATATATCCGATATATAAATGTGTATGCATGCATGTATATATATAATATATACACACACATAAAAATATGCCTCACTTTCCCAAACTTCACTTTACACCATTTTTCCTCCTTAATGAAAAGCAAAAAGTGAAAATAGTGTTGTAGTAAATTTGCAGTTAGTTGTCATAGAAAAAGTGTACACTGTCTTCCTCTTCATATTTGAAGGCCATATAAAGATAATATTGAATGATGAATCATTCAAATTAACAATTTTTATTGAAAAATAGAAATTGGGCTTACAAGCATTGCCAAGACATGCAGATCTCAAATTAATCAATAAAATAAAAAAAATTATTTGGTTCTTAAAAGTACTGTTAGTAAATAAAGAGTTAATCAATATTCAATTCTTAGAATTTTTATAGCATCTTCACCACAAAAAAAAAAAAAAAATTATATGAATTATTAAATGAAATACATAAATATCTTCAATCACATATAGTGAATTGTAGCCAATTCATTTCCGTCTGCCAAGAAGGAAAGGTGTAGGTATTAATCTCCTCAATCTGTCTGTCCACATGATATCTTTAAAAGTTCTCAATTTCAATGAAATTTTATGGAAGGATGTGCCATGGGCTAACAAAGAAGTGATTGAATTTTGCCACAGATGCAGCAAATTGTTTTTGATTGAGAGATAATAATATTCTGCATTAAAGTAGGTTAAAAATGAACAGGGAATAAAAAATATCAAATTTAAATTTCAAGGGGAGTAACTCAATATTTGTACATAGTAAGAATTGCATCCTCTTCCGTTTTTCAATTTTCTATTTTCATCTAGTTTTTAGTTAGTGTAAAGTATCGGCAGAGATACGCACTTTCCAGTTTAGTTATCGTTCTATTTCTTCGTTAAATGAAGAGCATTCAACTAGTATATACTGTCACAGCTGTTACTGAGTGCAATCCATTTTCGTAGTTGTCCGAGCACGTCTCCGATAATGCACAATGCCCAGAGTAATAAGTTATTGATCAGCTCGGCTCATATATTAAGGAGGCGATTACAAATGGCTTAACAGTTCAAAGTGGTTGTGCTTGTCATCAAATCTTACACGGAGAATGGGAGCTTGGAGAAAGCCAAATAAAAAGAATTATTCAGCATTCATTTACACACGCAAAAATGGAGTCACATCCTTGCAGGTGCAGCTTCATAGTTAGAGAAAAGGATGACAGGGTCAAAGATGTCCTCGGCTGAATATGTCAGATTATTATTGAATTGCCACTACTATGCTTATTCAAGTTAGAATTAATGTATCCAGGGCTGAACCTAGATACTGGAAACCTGGGGAATTGCTTTGTGCTGTCATTTATCTGAGACTGTAGGTTTTCCAAATCCAAAAGAAAAAATGAATGAATTAAACAGAATAGAAAACAAGAAAATTCCCGAAATGAAGTCAGATTTTTCAGGAATATCTGATAGTCAAATACTTCCTGTCGTGGAGAAACAATTGGCAGAAAAATTCTCATGACCAACGACAGGCTCAGTCATTAAGCTAATTCGGTGAGATAGAAAGCTCACAATTGCTGGAGTCTGGAAAGGAGGGTAAGTGAGGTTACAAGTAAATAAAATAATCCTATACTGTGAAAGTCACTGAAGCTCAGTATGCTGGGGCACCAAAAATATATCTCTTTGTGTCTATTTATGTTTTGTCGAAGTTGGTACCATAAGAAAGTAGATTGAAGACACCATATTATGTGACTTGAATCAGTGGAATGAAAACTTGATTTAAATACTAGTTAATACCCATGAAAAATTCACAGATATATTTGAATTTTCATGAGATGATCATTTTAGAAAAAAAATATCTAACTTTAAGACTTTAGAGTTCACTACTTCAAAGCTGTCAATAGTATAAATGAATTTTTACCTTTCATCAGGTTTTGTTAAAAAGTGACTCAACTCATTCCAGTGGACTAACCCCTTTTCAAATGGTGGTTAAATGATATTTTCATCGGCAAAACTTGTTACTTTCAAGAGAAATAGTTTGTTACTATAGACACAGAAACAAAGAAACAAAAAAAAAAAACAAAAAAAAAACACACTTCATCATATAGATAGCTTTTTTTACAAAACCAGTCATGAAGTCTCAGGTCAAATATTTTACTCAGTATCAGTAATTATTTTATCAAACAAAAAGTATATCCCTACGGGCATCTCCTTGACAATTTACATTAGAAATACTTATTCAACATTGAAATACACATTCATTCAAGTTATAAAAATGTATGAAACTTGAAAAAAAAATTTACAATCTTATCAATGCAGAGGAATATTCACTAAGCACATTTTATTCATTTATTTTTCCTAAATTCTACAATATATTTCAGCTGATAACTCCCCAAATTGCCATACTAATTCATTGTCTATCCTATTGGATATAAATTTATCCAAGTTATTCTTGAAATTATTTATACTTGTACTATTTTTTCCATAATTCAAATGATTTAAAATTTTTTTTTCATGTGACAGTAAAGACTGAGTTTTAGACCAATTCAAGTCAATTGAATGAAAGTGAAATATTTTGAAAATAAAAATTTTTTTGAGAGTGGAGTCTTATAGGATTTTTATATGAATTTTCCTGACTTTTATAATTCTTCTATGCTGCTAATATGTCTCTCTGTTAAAACTAACCATCCATTTTGCATTTGCCAATTCTTAATCAAAAACAGGTTAAATACCATGAAACTGAATTCGTAAATTATTCCCCAAAATGGTCATGGTTTGTTATTTTTTTAATGGAAAATTTTTGTGGTTAATTTAAGTTACCATATTTCCCAGCATTGAGGTTGTTCTGGCCTCAAGGACAAACCCAAATTTTGACTTGCAGAATTTTGAAAAACAGAATATAAAATAGGATAGGCTTATGAAAAGGTAACCTTTGACCTATAGAAAGCAGCAGTGGTGGGCCTATTGTTGGTGTCACCCTCAAACTTCCAGAATGAGCTTTCTCCCCAGGATATCTAGAATTTTGGTAATCTTTTTGTACTAATACATTATTCATCATGATGCTCCCATATTATTCAATGTGATGCCTACATTTACTAACAATCTTATTCAACTATTGAATTTTTCAGTTCCGACTGAAATAATATAAAGAAAACAAGTATGGGTACCATGAAAATGTTTTTATTCAAAATTTGATAATTTCTACTGCAACCTATTCTTCATCTTTCTATGAACATTCATAGTAATTCATTCTTTTGAAGATATAATGGGGGACAAATAGACATTTCATTAGAAAAAAGAATTATCAACAAACTATATGAAAAAAAATTAGGTAGTCCTCTTGGTGTCAGCTGGAAGGCAGAGCAAATTTTTGAGACATTCTAAGAAAAAAAATATTTTTTTTTGGCAAGGGAATATATTGCAATCCAAAAGCTTTCCTATATTGTCATATTTCAAGTTTGTTTTTATTTTTTAGGGGGGGGGGCTGGTACCCCAGATAGTCAGAAATATAAGTATGGCAAAAATTCATTCATGAAATCCTATGAAGAAAGAAGAAGGTAAGAAACGATTTGCAGTCTTGGTTGATATTAGATGAAAATGTCTTTTTAGATACAGAATAAGGGAAATTTGATGGTTGTTGTTATGACAACAAGGATGTTGCAGCCACCATTGCTACTGCTGCTAGGGGGAGAGGAAGAGTATTTTGGTAGAATTGGATGCTTCCAGACAAGCATATTCCAAACACGGAAAGACTTGGTTGTCAGGAAACAGATATTCGGATTAACACGAGGAGGACAATGTCCATGACACGTGGTGCAGCAAGATTAGCAACAACTTGTTGTAGTCGTAGTAGTAATAGTAATATCTGTATTTATTTATTTTTCATTAGATGAATCACAGTCAAGCATTATCCATTTCTGACTAGTATTTCTTTCATCACGACTCAGACCATCAATCTACTGAAATTGATAATAGTAGAAATAACTTGTTGAAAATTTCAATACAATATCCATCAGACATCAATGATGTTTATAAAATCTCCATTCTAATAAAGCAAGTTTTATATGAAATTTGGGAAAAAGCATTGATGAAATGTAGCCATTTTTTTATTATTGAAATCTACAAAAAAATTTTCATCATGATTCAGAAGACACAAAATAAATATGGCCTTTAATGGCACTTAACAATATTTGGAGTTATTACAGATTATTTGCTAAATTAGTCCTGAAAATACAATAATTTTAAAGAATAATCCATTTTCTCATTTTCATTAAAAGTATTATAAACCGTCATTATCTAAAATTTTTATGACAACCTTTTTACTTTCATCTTATTTTTTAGTTGCATTATATTGAAATTTCCAATCAAACTATTTACTCATCGCTAGAAAGAAATCAATCTGAGTAAAAGTTGCAATAAAAAGCAGCTAATAAACCGAGATGAACGTGAAAAAGTAGCCAAAAAATTTTATAGAATAAATCATTAATAATCCATTTGTTTTGCATTTTAAAATTCTTCTATATCAATAAGCAACTCCAAGCTGATAATGTGCACAAATGTATATGAATACATCTTTACATACACACAATGTACATATGTATTGTATGTACATAATATTTGTAAAACTACATTATTTTACCAGAACAAAACTACAAAGAATATACATATTCTCTCCATTCAACTCAATATTTCGTAATGTCAGCAAAATATAAAAATCACAAGAATGAAGAAATGTATTCAGTTATCAGTGTTGACACTTAACATAGCACAATATGACATATCAAAAATAATCTATGTTTCTTCAAAATCATTGAGCAAATGCAGAATACAGGAACGTTGTCCGCAATATAAGGTGAATTGGTCAATTGGACCCCAACATTTTTCCTGATATCATCACCCACACATCCAGAAAACCAAGTAAAAAAACTTGCTTAACATGATTAAAATATTAAATTTCTTCAATAAGCATTCAAGCAAACAATTACATGGTCTTTTAAAGATAATTTATTTTTGTGATGAAAACATCTTCGTTCACTGGTGAACTTGTTTTCACATTTGTAATCAACTTTCGATTATCCACAGTTCAGTTATATAACGTTGTTTTTCTTGGCCCTGAACACCCACGTTATTAAGAGAGACTACTGTATTGACTATTATGATCAATCATAGAGAAATATCAGCCTTGACTGCATCAATATATTGAACCGGTGTGCACTACCAACGTCGTTCGGCCAATAATATTGATCTTATGAAACCTACCTTCCAAGTAATTCACACAATATCAACAAAGTGACAACTGATGGCTATTTTCTGAATGATGAAGCCACTTCAGCAGTACATAACTATATTTCACACTCAATAAGATGTTCTTATCACAAATATCATCAGAGCTGTCAAAAGATAGATAGTGTAAAGAGTCAAAAAAAAAAAAGGCTTCACTACAGGACTGACATGATAACACCCCCCCCCCCGGACAGATCAGAATAGAGTTATCAGTGAAGAATTAATGCTCTCTAAAATTTCTCCCGGTTTATCAAATTAGCCATTTTTTGACTAGATCTGGCCGTTTTTATCAGATAAAAATTTACAAAAACCAATTAAATCTGGTGAGTTTAATAAAAGTAAATGTTCAATTTTTATCATTAATTAGTTCTGGAGTACATAGTATATAGATATTTATAAGTTAAATGGATATATATACCTAGAATATATAAGATTTAGCAGATTTTAGCCATGTTTAATGACAGTTTTAGCTATAGATAACTAACCATACTTGGCAACATTGATTTCTTCCCTAATCCAGCCTGCAAAACCACTTTGTAGGCAAATCAGAGGCCTGCAGTCAACCCAACTAAAGATCATATACCTCTGCCAATCAGAGATATTTTTGGAAGAAAGGTTTTAAAAATAAAATATAGGACAGAAATCAATTTATAAACTCCTCAGCTCTATTCTCGGCTTCAAAATTATTTTGTACCCAAGTAAAATTAGAAGTAGATATGATCATTTTGTAAGGGTTCAATGTTTTCTTGAATGAGGTAAATAAAAAATGTAAGAAAAACTGATAATTGTGGAAGGAGCCCAGATTTAGGATAAAAAGATTAATTTATACTTACCATATTTCCCAGTTGATAAGACGCTACAAGTGGTATGACACTCCCGGTAATTTATTAAGAATTTTTCAAGGGGGGTGGGGATTTGAGGATTAAATAACTAACCATACTGGAGTTCATGAGGGTTGTCACACTCAACACACAACTTGACCTTTGGATGCTAAGATGCAGGGTGATTTTTGAGACAATTTTTCAGGAGGAAAAAAAATACATCTCATCAGCGGGGAAACAGGGTAGATAAAATTTTATTTATATTAATATCAATTTCAAGTCAATGGGAAAACTGATTGGGTTAAAAATTGACACATAGACATTTCATGCTTAACTAGAAATGAAACAGCATTATAGGTACCAGGGCAGTGCCTATTCCAAAGGTGCATGTTAGTAAGGGTCCCGACTTTATGGCACGTGGAACAGCTAGCCAGAATAGTCATGAAAAATAATTTTGCAGGTGTTATACAAAACAGCTTCAAAGTATTTCAATTCGATGTTACTAATTTAGATATTTCATACCTATATTTAGATAATTTTAAAGGGGAATATTTATAAAAATTATGATCTATAATCTTGAAATTTTATTAGATTTCTCGAGAACCACAGATTAAAAAAAACTTCAAACTCAACATTACACTGCCTTATGCGCTGACTGATATATCTGGTGAATGTCAATTTCATATGTGGCCAGTTGTCAAGTAATTGCAGTGCATACACACTTTTCTCAAATTGAACAACTGTAGCCATCAAAGATGGCAAAGGATTCTATTCTTTTTTATATGTGAATGTGTTCATTTGAGTGTGTGTGTGTGTGTGTGTGTGTGTGTGTGTGCGTGTGCGTGTGCGTGTGTGTGTGCGTGTGTGTGTGCGTGTGTGTGTGCGTGTGCGTGTGTGTGTGCGTGTGTGCCTGTGTTCCAGCGCTCCTGGCCATAACATTTTGTCCACAGACTTAAAAATTGGAATAAGTGCTCAACTACACTCCTTCAAGGAATTTTTTTTGTTTTATTTTTATTTTTGGAAAGAAAGCTTTTTTGCCTTGCGGGGGGGGGGGGGCTACCTTACTCTGTCATAATCATAAAAAAATTTTCTTTTTTTTTACAGGTAATTAAATTCTGACGCTACAGTTGTTTAATTAATGACTCACATGTGCATACAGGCCATAAACGTACACACATGCAAATATACTCACGTATATATATCACATACAAAGTTCATGTAGGTGTATGGAGGGAAGTACTTTTATTAATTAATGCCACATCTTGATACTACACTAGTTCTCAAACATGAACAAACTCCCTGTCACATGTTTCGTCAACTTTTAAGAACAAATAATTATTAAGAAGTATTTGAGACTGTTTTTGCACCGAAATACGTAACGTGTGACAAGAATAGATTTTGCATCAAAACATTTCACTAAAGCGAGTCAGGGAGTGATAGCGAACGGCTGGGGTAAAAAGTACTGCCGTATGTGTGTGTGAGCGCATTTTACATTGTTAAGTCGTGCCACGAGACATAAGTGAAAAGCTAGAAGCCGGGGATGTATATGATATAAATAGGTTTGTGGTAATCACATATCTGTCCCTTTCTTTCTTTCCCCTCCCACTACCATCATATACAGCAGTCGGCTGTTTGACCTAGATAAGTAAAATGGGGAGAGAAGGTGCCTCCAACCTGTCAGGAAGAAAGGTAAACCCTCTTAAATCAAGACAGCCATGTCTCTAAAGAAGACGACCTCGGCAGTCCCCAAATACATGCTGAACAAGATTCAGCAATAACAGCTGTTGCAAATACGAACCAGGTTTACAGTATTTGCCATAACTTCACATCAACAGTTTCTAAGTCAAGGTCTGCATACATTCTATACTTGCTGTAAATGTCGAGTTGATCCACCAAAGGAACATGTGGGCGTACATACGCTTTTTCTGTGACTTGGGTCAGCCAGACAAATTATTGATTAAGAACTTGAGAAGTGAAGATAGACCTGTTAGTTTTTTTAAATAAGGAACACGGTTTTTCTATTTTACTCTTTTTCAGTTACCATATGTATTCATAAGTCAGAAGTCGCACTTTTTTACATGAAAAAACACACATACGATTTATCAACCGAACATTATTATACATGGGTCAAAGGCTCAGACGATAACATGAAGCGCGATTCATATACGGTAGTTAGATATATTTGATAGATGGACAAAATGAAACATGATTAAAAAGAGAAATTTAAACTCCACTTGCAAGTTCTCAAAATGTGCAGTTCAAAGGGAATCTTTTCTAGTCGGCAACATTTCATTTGAAGCAAAAAAATAGCATAACTGATCAACAAAATAAAATGGTTCCCTCTCTCAGAATTATATACATATATACAAGTAATTTTTTTTTCAAAAAGAGAAAAGAATTTACTTCTTATTTTTAAAGTTGATTTTATGAGATCTTCAAATTGTATTTATCGTGTGTGTGTATGTAGGTTATAAATCTTATGAAATAATCGACAGAAGACAACACCTGAATGATTTTCAAGTATAGATGTGTTCCAACATCTGAAGGCATTCTTTACTCTGTCAAAGGATATATATGCACGAGTGAAAATGCTATTAAATTTTAATAATGTGAGGCTAAGTATTTCATATATATTTAGCTAGTTTTGAAATTTTGAAAACTCAAGAACCCTCTCAATTGAGGAAATATCCTAGCTGACCTACATTTTTTGCATTCAGTTTTCATATAGTAATCAATGAACTATGATAATAAAAAACGTTCACTTTTAATAATCATTTATTCTAGATTACTTTTCTTTGCATTCTTATATAGGACAAAGGTAGATGAGGTTTCTCTGCCGCAAGATTTGCAATGTTAGATTTAGAAGGAATGTTGCTGCAGACCCCCAAGCATTATTTGTCAGACCTCCAGGGGGTTCTACAGATCCCAGTTTCAAAACCATTGTATTAAGCTGATTATATAAACAAGAGTGTGTGACTATTTGTGTACCCACATATTTATTTATACGCAAAAACGTAGGTGTATGAGTGTATATGTTTATCCACTCATGAAATAAATACATGAATATACATTCTGAATATGAATATTTAGAGCGAGTGCAATAAGTATTTGATACATATCAAAACGTTCAAATCAACATTCTTATACAAATATAAACAGAATTTGGACCAAAGATCAATATCAATATAAGTACAGACATCAAAGACTGATCAATGGACACTCAGGTACAATAATCAGAAATTTTGGTCAAAATTTTGTCAATTTTGAAACTGTACATAAATATGTCAAAACAAACTTTTTGCAATGTATCAGATACTTTTTACACTCACTGTATGTCAAGGTTGATCAAAAGTTTCATCAGTGAGATTATATCAGAGCAAAAAAAAACAGGATCATTTTAAACAAAAAGAAAGAATTTTTTCAAAATATAACAACTGACTCAGTGAATAAAAAAAAGAGCTGGAAAAAATATTTGAAAAGAATTATAACAAAAATATGATAATTTAATCAATTCACAAGAAAGATTAAGCCTGATAGAAACTAGCAAAATAATACAGAAAAGTTAAAATTTTGAAAGAGCCATGCCACATATAATTTTTTTTTTTCAAGTTCATTAAGCTTGATTGTATCTAAGATAGAGCTCTAAAAAGACTCAAAATGGCAATCATATAACCAAAAGTAAACAAGACATTACTCAACAGAAGAAAAGCAAAGACTGACCTGTTGTTTATTGATTCCAATTGTAAGAAGAAGCAATGGAGGAATGTCACTGAATCTTCAAATCTCATTGGGGATGGGGGGGGGGAGAAAGACTGACAATGACCATTACTAAAAAAATGCATTTTTGCATTTTTCTCCAAGAAAATAATATTACTACTACTACTGCTGGTGTATGCACAGTATATTTTGACAGATGAGACAATATTTGAAGCATTTAACAACACTCTCCTAAAATGGGGTCTTCCTATGGGCCAGATACAAAAACAGTGAAAACAGACTCAAAATTTGAGTTTCATTATATCTGCTAAGTTATACAATAAATAATGATGATGATGATGATGATAATGATGATGTATCAGGTGTTCATGGAAAATAATGGATAGCTAAAAGCTTAAGTTTGGATGACTGCAGTCAGTGGTCTCTGAGGCCTAATTGATAAGACAGCCGTCAAATTAAGACAGGCTTCCATTCCCCCACAGAAAAGAGATATGAGGTCAAATCTCAACAGAGGCTTATTCTCCATTTCCAATCCACATTGATTACTAGCAACCATAGAATGACAGACAGAAAGTCTAGTATATTTAATAGTTTGATTTGTGATAAATATAAATAAACCTAGGAAGCAGACTGAGATTTCATAAAATTCCTTGATTGAATAAAAATGGTTAAGACAGACTCCATAATAACTTCATATCTAATTATACATTATGAACATTTGGCATGCACACTCAATAGATATGGGGGAATGTTTTAAAGTAAAAAGTTTTCATTAAAGTTTTTTTCCAAGGGTTTTGATGGAGGGTTCTATTTACTATATAACTATAATGCTAAACTGGACCTTTACTTTCCATTAAATATACAAATATTCACACTAGTTGGAAACCACCTCATATATAGTAGCTGAAACTCATCCTATTATATAAGACTTAAAGTGTTAGATGAGTTTTACACTGGATGATTAGACAATTTGTTGCTGGTAAATTGGTCGTCAGTCAATTTGTGAGGTAAATTAGTCGATAGGACAATCAGTCTCCGGTGTATGGTATACTTTGTATATGTTTGTTAGTTTGAATAATACTCATTTGACAAATAATCTAATATCAATTTAGAATATTTGAATTCAGTCACTAAACATAACATTTATTTAGGATTTTTACCTTCATTATCCAATAAGAAACCATCCCAAAGAGAAAATACAAAGTTATGAACCAGTTGGTGGAATATGGTGCTTTGTATCATGGGCACTCTCTAAGCTACAGATGCAAAAAAATGCAAAAATATTCTAGTGTCTGTAAAAAGCAATAAACAGTAAAAGCTTTCTTGGTACAATGCAGGAAAGATGGTCCCAATTGTAAATTGTAAAGTTTCACACTGTTGCTCATTCAATGTAACAAACATTAAACAAAAATCCTATAAGGGCACTAGATTTTCTAATTCCTAAAATTAACTGATATATAGTGAAATATAAAAGAGAAGAGAAAAAGTTTATTTTAAAAATGAATTCTTAAAAGCCTTTTTTGACTGACACTCATCAGAGGATAGTCCGTCAGAAAATTTTTCAAGTTATAATCAGGTTGACCTTCCCTGCATTTTACCAAAAAGGCTTTTACTCTCCATTGCTTTCCACAGACTCTAAAATATTTTTGTATTTTTGTGCATCCATAGCTCAGAACACACCTATGAAACAAAGCCCTATATGCCATTGGAATCAGTGTATCAAAATACGAGTCTGAACAAAAAGTTAATTTCTTGAAAGCATTTGCATATATTCTTAACTTTTAACATCTAATATATCAAACTTTGGTTTTAAAATTTTTTAAACTTTGAATATATTTTGGACTTGATGTCATATCGACGAATCGACCAGTGACCAACTGACTGGCGACAAGCTGACCACATACTGTAATAAAGTTATGAACTGCTATCATAAACATTTGATACATGAAGATATTGATGCCATAAACAATACAATTAGATAAAACACTTCATAGTTGTACCTGAAAGAAAGTGTAAGCTGTTACAAAATACATTTTAAAACAAAAAAAGTTGAATGAAGCAAACAAGGAAAAAAACAAAAAATAATCAAAGCAACGAGAAACAGTGCATTTCTACAGCAGAAAATTTACTGAAAATATTTACTAGAATGAAACTGTCATTGGTAATATTGTCTTGATTTATTCTATCAGATAATACATTGTCAACCATCATTGATTTTTGACTATTATATCTTTCATCCTAATTTTAGTGGCTTTTTATCGCAACTTCTCAGACCGTCAATCTATGGCAGTGAGTAAACAGCACATAAAGAATGGCACAAATTTGGCATGCATGGACTTGTATTGGTATACCTTTACCTCGAAAAACCCGCCTATCCACGGAAGGTTTAAGAGAGATTTGATCATCTGCTAGCCATAAGAGCTTTAGTAGCTCAGTCAGTAGAGCAGTGCCATACACAGGCAGTTTCCCAAGGTAAAAGGTAAGAGTTCAAGTCATGCCTGGAGATTATTCTTTATTTCCAATCTACACTGCTTATCTACAGCCACAGACTGTCAGTGACAATGAAAGGCAAAAACAATTAAGTTGAAAGAAAAACTAGGCAAAAATTAAAAATGATTGATAATGATATTATTCAAATGATAATCAGCATTATTTCTAGATAATAATTCCTAAAGCACTTTTATGAATTGATTCAATGATTGTTATTTAAACAATATTCCTTTTACAAGTCATTTTAGGGCTGTCTACATAGCAAGCCATTAATTTAATAAGTCAATTCAAGTGATATACATACTAGTCTCCAGAATGGTTTTAATGATTAGTAACAAATCTTTACTTAAAGTGAGGATATAAAGCTCCCTGAATTGTATGCTGTGTTTAGCTATCAAATTTTACATCCGGATAAGTGAAAGTTACCAAAATCAACTAGCTTCAAATTTTAAAAAAACAAAACAAAAAAACACCATAATTCCTTAACTACTAAAAACTACCACATCTGCTACATACACAATAAATCTTAGGCTATCGATTAGTGAAAAACCCATGTTCTACTTCATTAGTTTCTGAGTTTTTAAGCTTCAAAAAGCATATTGAATAGGCCGGACTTAATCAGTTTTTTTTCTCAAATCTGAATGAATCAAAACACATGTTATTGAATGGTGAAATCCGCATGCTTCTATCTTTAGTTTCCAAGATATGGGTCAGTTTTCTGACCAATACATTTGTTGAGTGACCACCCCTACAGCTAGGTCACGATAAGTTGTTTTCAAGGCATCTCCATTACAATGTATTCGAAGGACACTGCTATAATGAGCAATTTCAAAGGCATTCCTATAACAAGCCATTCAAGGTACATTCCTTTAATAAGTCATTCCAGGTATATTCCTCTAGTGGGCAATTTCAGAGATGTTCATATAACAAGCAATTTCAAGAGTATCTGTATGAGAAGTCATTGCAGGCATGTTCTTCTAACAAGCAATTTCAGGGATGTTTCTATAACAAGTCATTCCAGGGATCTTCTTATAATGTGTCATTCCAAAGACATTCCAATAATAAATCCTTCAGTGACAATTATTCCCGTGATATTTCCATGATGAAAAAATTATCTTCCCGAAGTTCTTCCTCATACTTATCTGATATTTTCATTATAATTTACTGTTATTACTTATTACATTGATTTACAGGAATTTCTTAGAAAGTCTAGTCTATAGCCATGAGAATTTAAAGCTTTACTACGTGTTGAATTTTCCTACCAAGAAAAGAATGCATATTCAGATGTACAAAAACCATCTTCAAAAGGCAGCTAAGTTAACACTTGATACACCAGACTAATATGAATCTACTCTTGTCTTTCAAGTTTTATAGAAAAAAAAAAAACATCTTTTTACACGGAACTTTTCAAAATACTGGTTTTATCTCTCTAATTTGTCATTCTGTGGTCCAGCGACTCCCATGGTCCAGCACATTTTGTAACTGACCTCATAAGTTGGTGGGTCTGCAGTTAGAACCATAATTCAAAAGTTAATAAACGGTATTGTTAAACCGAACAAGTAAAAACCTAAGTAGGGTTTGAAACCCAAGAGAAGAACTCTGAATTCGACAACTTTTGATGTTTATTTTAGCATAAAATTGAACGTATTCTATATATTTTTTCTGAAATCTTATAAGTTATTTTAAAGACAACCAATTAAAAAGTAAAAGAATACAAAAATTTTCATTTTTTTCAATGCTTTATATTACATGAATTACATTAGAAATATACACTTCTATTTTCCACACGCTTATATTTCTGCTTTCCAGCATTTTTTGTGGGCTGGCAATGGCCAGGACTCAAGTTTACCAGATTAAAGAGATAAAACAGTATTTTCAATTGAAACCTATCTTAGTCTGATATAACATTTAGACTTTGGAACACAAAATTTTTGTCTGTAAGGTTTTTTATAAAAAGACTTTAAAGCTGGTACAATACAGCAGTAAACTGAACAGAAAAGGGTCAGTGTTTAAATGCTGTCATATTGCAAAAAGATGGCTTCTAGATAATTTGAAGAAAAAAGAAAGCATTCCAATGATTTTCAACTTTAATTTAACCAAACAAAACTGGCTTTACAATAAAAACATACATTTCAAGTGTTACTTATATTCTAGAATAATATATTTTTGAATATCACTCAAGCTAGCTCATTTTACAACGCATCATCAAAAGCTTTAACTCTGTTCAAAAAATACCTTAAAGTACAAATGAGAACAATAATTCACTAATTTTTAGAGAATAGATGAAGCCCCCAAAATCTTAAATGATCTTTGTTATCTATCAGTAATAAGTTTCCATAGTGTTCCAAGGAATATAACTAAATTCACTACTATTAACAAAAGTTCTCAGCAAAAAGAAAGCGACTTAAATTTAATTTTCATCAGTACAGGGCTTTTTAAAACATTGGAAGATTTATAAAAATCATCCAAAATATCTTAAAAACCGTTTTGCAATATAGTAACATTCAAAACGAAATAAAAATGATCAGCCACATTCTAAAAAAAAAAAAAAAAAAATTAAATTTTCATTACAAAGGAAAAAAAAAGATGCATTAGCTAATACAAAGAAAAGGAAAAAAATCTTGAGAAAAGGTCTGCATTCCACACTGAAAATATTTTGCCTGTTTGTTGTTTTGAAAAACCAAGAACGCACCTTTGATAAGGAAATGGTATGTCTGTCTTTCAACCAGTTGAGAACCTGGAATGAATGGAAATTTGAAAGAACAATCTTTGAATGACATTCAATAGAACACAACAAAAAAATGAAAAAACAAAGAGTGAATCTTAACATTGTAATCAGAATGCTCTCCAGCCATCTTAGGGGGGAAAATTAAGTGAAAGAATTTTCACACTCTGTCATAAACCACTTAATGCTCTCATAATTGACAATGGAGCTCTCCAGTAGAGGAAACAAATTTTGTTAAATTTAATATATCAGATGGAATAGAAAAAAAAAATGAAAATTAACTTATGACTGAAAATTTGCACTTCAGATTCGAATCAATTTTCGGGGTCCAGATTTTACAATTGATCCAAATAAATACTGTATGATAAAGATATACCAAAGGTCGTCTCCCTAGGAGTTGAACCACAAACATTTGCATTTGTGCTCTTAATTGCATACTGCACTAAATGAGTCTACAGTTTCTTTTTCATTCTTATAACTGAATGGAAAAAAAAACTTGAAATATTGTTCATAAAATGCCAAAAATATACTCAAAACTTACTTAATAAAAACTGGTAAAAAAATAATTGTGAACTTGAAAGAAAACAGGTTTTAAAACAAATTCAAACAGCTATTTACTATCTTAACAATGATAATGTACAAAATTATTTCTAAGATGTATTATCTTAAAAACTAACAATACTAAAGATGATCTTAAAATCAATTCATCTTGAAAATTGTCAAAACAAAATTTCTGAAGACTATATAGCACTAATGTCTAAATGTTATATCATAATAATGCAAACTATTAAATTTGTTATGATGGTTTAGTATTATCAGGACACTTTCACTCTTAAGATGACTGGAGAGCATCTGAAAAGGTTTGCCCCATGCCCCCTCGAGACAATTCCATAGAAAAAAGATTACATACACTGATCATATACATAATTGCATACATACAGAAAAAATTTTTATATCAAAACAAACATTCAAAAATTTATTTTGAGAAAGGTTTTTGAGAAACACTTCTAGGAAAATCAAAAAAAAGTTGATTTCCTAAACATTTCAACATCCAGTAATGTCGAGTGTCCTTTTGATCAGTGTGAAAAATCCAGCAAACAATACTGTCCTTTTGTAGATCCTCCTAAGCCTGCAGACAAGATGATCGGATGCATTCTTTGCCCACATTCCGACAGGCAAACAAAACAAAACAACAAAAAAAAGTATAAAAAACACAGCAACATTGGACACTGGGTAGTTCAAGACTTACCTTTAATGACTCATTGCTTGATTGGAGACTAGAATCATGTTGTATACCACTGTCACTACTGTTACTGGAAACCATTTCTCCCCGTACAATGGCTGATAATTTTTCCATTTCTTGTGGTGATACAGAGGCAGGTTGCTGGGAATTAGAATGCACATCAGACACAGCAAAAAAAGCGCCGGTGCCATTACTGCCAGAACAACCTGCACCATAAGTCTCAGACTCACTAGCAGTACGTCCTCCAGGGACGCCACGTGGCATATGCTGAGGCTGCCTGCCCGACTTCCGTAGAAGTTGCAAGGACAGCACTCTACTGTTATAGTTTTTGTCATGGGCCAGGCTTAAACTGTCCTCAGCCTCAAAGACCTCATCCTTTGTGCCTTCAGTAGCAAAGGTAACGCTATAGCCAGCCGGAGAAGTTGGCGGCGTGGAACCAGTCGAGGAAATCATGCTAACCGAGGAGTAATTACTCAAAAGACAACCCTCATCACTTACTGGTGTGGAGGGCACACTTTGATTTTCCCCTCCCTTCTCCGGCATCTCCCTTGACAATCTGTAATTCACTTCACTCTCGACTCTACCATCCGAGCCTAAACCATCAAATTCTTTTCCTTTCTGAGAAGAATTGCTTCCGCTACGGCTCCGACGGAAAATAGCTTTCATGGACATTTTCCGAACAAAGGAGTCTTTTGGTGGACCCATCACTTCATCTGGCCGCAATGGCTTGGCCTTCTCGCTGAATGATCTTCCGCGGCGAAACATTCTCCGTAAGATTCCAGGACTCTTCGGAGGTAGAAAGCTTAGGTCTTCACCTGGCTGGATCATTGCTCCACTCTCTGGATCATGCAAAAATGATTCCTGGAGATGATCTGACCCAGAAGGATCCACTCGGCCGTTACACTTGTCTGTAGTTACATCAGAGGCGTTATATCCTTTCAATCGTAAATCCAAAAACTGAGCTCGCAACTGTACCTCATCCAAAGATGCAGGTCGGTCTGTTGTCTTTTTCACAGTCTTAAAGTCAGGGCTACTGCCATTGCTGGCCTCTTCTCTACCCGCAGCAAAACCAACGGAAAGGTGCAACGGAGACAAGTCCTCACTAGCTTTATAGCAGCCATGTTGGTCAGGACTCGAAGTGAGGCACTTCTCTCGATTGCTGTCAGAGTTTAAACTTTGCTGCGTGGAAAAGCGTCTTACCGTATTGTGTTTACGCTGACTGCGGCCCACTTTGCTTGGTAACTCGGGCGGACTGCCTAGGGCACCTGTGTTCACTGATCTGTCCAAATCAGCCTTTATAAGGGCAGCTCTGCCACCCTTACCATCTCGAGTTGCAAAAGGCAGACTAAGGCTGCGTCTGTAAGTTTTTCTTGTGGGAGGACTGCTAACTGGGGACCAGTACCCTTCACCAGGGGTCAATGAAGAACGAAGTGTGGGGTCAGAGATTCTGCTACCTGCTATGCAGTCACTGTGGCTACTGTCCCCATATGTTTCATCCAGTTCAGAGATTTCAGCCAATAGCTGGAAAAGAAGAAAAACAATCAGAAATAAATAATAAGTTACAACTAATCATAATCAATTATGTTTAATCATAATAATTAATGTCAAAGTGAAAATTTATAATAGATACAATACAAAAGTTGTAGCATTCATCTTTAGACAAAATAAAAGTTGGAATGGAGTTTGACCTTGCAGCAACCAGGCTTGTCTTGATCTTGTTTTTTATCACATTTTATATCAACATACCTTCCAACCATTAACCTGTTCACAGCTAAGTTTTTTTTAACACTACAACTCCTGTGCTGGGTTATTCTAGTAAAATAATGAAAATAGTCTCCACAGCATTTCAAAACATTTTCATTTTTATCATTTTTATTAGTAATTTTGACTAGTTTCTACCACCATCCCAATTTTTAGTTTCTTTCTATAAAAAAAAATAAAGTTTCATTTAAATAAAAATCATCCAATATGTACTACAGATTAGCTAATAATGTACAAGAGGGTCCTGCAAAAGTTGGGAAATCCCACTCAAAAATCATGTAAATACATTGTTATTCAATTTGAAAATATTGCATTCTTTTATCGTGGGCAAAAAATTACAAGTTGAAAAGTTGATATTAACAAGGGGAGCATTTGTTTTTGATCACTGCCTTGACTCTGGAAGGCCATTCTAAGAGCACGATATTATCATCCTGAATCCATTTTCTTTACATGTTTAGTGGTATGGCACGGAACACCATCCTGCGTAAAAATGCCAAGTACCTCCCTGAATTCATAGTCACTTTAGGTGGTATACCATCAAAGCATACAACAAATGGATTCAGGAACATACAGAAGAAAATGGATTAAAGATCATGATATCAATCAAGCTCATGGAATGGTCGCCCAATCCAAAAGAGAAAATATAAATTATTATGAAAAGAAAGCTAGCACCAATAAAAATCACCACCAATCAAAGCAATGATCAAAAATGAATTCTTTCCTTGTAAATACTAACTTTTCAACTAAGGTTAGTACATATTTCTTAAAAATACCATAGCCCTACCAGCCAACCAGCCAAGTAGGCTACAGATTATTCAGTCTGAGCGTGTATTTCCAGGCACTCCTAGTCACATTTTGGGAGCTACAATCTTCATAATTTGCATATGTACACCACCAGGCATCATCTAATGTTTTCTTTTTTTTTGTCTCCATCGTCATTTTGGACCAACAATGCCCAAATCTTATGCTTGAGTTTTTTTGATGTTTTTTTCTTATAGATAATTTTTGATAATTTTTTTTTTTTTTTTTCGGATTATTTGTTCGTGGCACACACAGAGGCTATGGTGATTCATTTTTGCGACATACAGATATCTAGTATATTCTTTATTACAATAAAAGAATGCAATATTTCCAAAATGAAAAAAAATCTTATTTTCATGATCTTTGAGAGGGTTTTCCAAACTTTTCTTTTGATATATATAAATATATCTAAGTAACAAAATGAATAACACACTATCAGAAGATTAGTTATTTTTATCATGGCACTGAACCGTCAACTTACTAAGATGAATTATCTCATCCATGGCAGTGAACAGGTTAAAGCAAGTAGCATGAAATCTGAATAAAGAAGTGGCTTCTAAAGGACTTGACTTTTGATTCCAGCTCTTGGAAGTTCATCTTACATAGATGATGCCATATCCAATCTGGCTACAAAAGCCGTGACAGGGCTCAAATCTACTCATTGCCACTTTTCCCTTCCGATAATTTTTTCCTATTTCACAAAGCTTACTTGTACCAGTTAGATGTTCTGTTAACATGATAAGCAATTAAATGAAGAAAAATACTTGAAAAATTGATAAAACACTTCATCTCAAAATTCAGATTAGAAAAAAAAAAAGTTTTGTGGGATTTTACGATCCAAAATGTTTCCGTAAACTGATCTTTTTTTTATCAATTTTTGACGAGTTTTATTTTCATCTTATTCCTTACTCTTTTTATCAAAGCACGTAGGTTGTTCGTACATTAAGCACCAGTTAACAGGCAGCATGGATCAAACCAAATCTCACTTCTTCCAAGTAGTTAGCTTTATGGATTAGAATTGGAGGGGGAGATATCAGTGATAAATAATGCTGTTTTTATCAACTGCTACACTGAGTCCTCAACAAAAACAGATAGATAGAACAGGATTTTCAGCTTATTTTTGACCAGACAAAATCTGTATTATTATTATTCTGCATATTCCTACCCGAGAAAAGAAATCATTGACATGATCCACATACTTATTAAATTATAACTTATTTGAAAAATCATGACCATCACAAACTCTGTTTCATATCAAATTTAAATATTCAGGGAACATGAAGGAAAATAATTTTTTTAAATTTTCTTTGAAAGAAAAAATTTTTTTAAGTTATTACTTCAAACCCTTCCCCTAGGTCTATTAAGTAGGTATGCCAAATTGGTTGGACAAACCAGACTTATGGTATTATATAGAAATAAATGGAAACCAGATTATCATCATTATTTGGGAAAACATGAATGCAAACCACCACAAAATCTTTTTCCCAAAATCCAAAAACTTCATACTTTAAAACCTTCCCCAAGGTCCATTAAGTGGGAATGGCCAATTTGGTTGAACTGCATCCATGTTTAGGTAGTTTGTATAGTGTGACAGACTTACAGTTCTCATATATGATCGTATATAAATCAGATCTCTGTTTTAATACTTATATTTGTGTACATGGATGTAATATACTGCTATCTTTACTGAATTGGTTTTACATTTCTGGTATTCACCATCACTGAAAATGGAATCATCTAATAGTTTGAATTCTGATTGATTTCACAATCACTTTGAACCAGTGCTCTTGGGAAAGACATGGATTTACCTCTTCCTGTTCTCTGTAAGATTTTCAGATATCATGATAAAATCTTACATCACTGGAGTGGGTATCTGAACACTTGGCCAAACCCCTATAATTGCTTCATGTACTCCATCAGTAGCAGCTGAAAGCTGTTATCTCTATTGTCAATCTTGACAGGGACCAACTAAAACAGAGTCACAAGTGTATGTCTGTCCATCACATGTGAATGCCTGTGTTTCTGAGTGTTCTAATTCTACTGGGAGGTGTGAGAGTTTGTCTAAACTTGACCTTAAACTTTGTAAAGCGAAGACCTTTAATTCCCTAAGGTACTGGGTTGGTCATAATTTTGTTTGAGCATTCCAAATAAATTGCTTCTGTGAATATACTAAATCCAACTAAATAACCCTTTAACCTAAAGTAGGTGTCATCCTACCCTTGAACTTATCAGGTTCATGACTATAATAGTAATAATTATAGAAATCCTATTTTTAATGAGTGGGTCACCAGCAATAAAATCTCCAATTCCTAAATGTAGAGTTCTGGATCGCATCCTGTTTTCATCCAGTGAGTTTCATAGATAGCATGTCACAATTTCTATAGGACCCTACTGTGTAAACAGGCACAAGAATCATGTCTAATAGGTAAACCCTATTGGTTAGTCAAGTCATGTGATTAGAGGGTGTGGAAACCCCAGGAAATCTGTCATGCCTCTGGAAGTCAAGTGGATTCTTCTGTGTATCCTCAAGCAAGAAGATATCAACAGCTGGAGATAATGTTCTCATAAAGAGGAAAACAACATTTCTGTTTATGTCTCACAATTTATTTCCCTTAATTTCCACACTTGGACAATCAACCTTTTATTTTTAGCACTATGTCAATGTTCTCCTGTTACCACCTTTTAACACAAAACTCATTTTTAGAAACCAGCAACAAAAACTGTCAAGATAAATACCTTCAGTTTTCAAGCCTGATATATATCTATGGACGTAAGAACAGACCATACCAATGGAACAAGAGTGCAGAAAATTTAAACATTCATTCCTTATTATGGCTAGGGAAAAAAAACACTTTTTTTTTTTCATTTTTTGTAAATCCCCCCCCCCCCATAGTTTTTTTTGTGGTGAAGTTGAATTTATAATGTAAGTTCATGTTAAATTCGACCCGTAGTTGGTGTCTAGCAGCATTCAGGCTTGTTTTTGTTTTTTTAATATTTAGACTTTTCCAGTGATCACTGCCCAACAAAAGCGAGACCAGAAATAACTTATTCATTGATCACCACTTTTCCAATTTTTAAATTGATCATCCTGAACACAGTATGCAGCTAAAAGACATTGATCTCATGACAGTTTCTACTGATTGACTTACCAGAGCTGTCTTTATTTTTCAAACACTGAAAACTCAGAAACCACTTAACAACCAAGATGAGGATACCAGTCCAAGTAAATCAGACTATGAAGAACCACTTAATCATTTCTATTATTATTCGGACTATCCTCATCTTGGTTGTTTTTCATACAACATACAACGGCCGAAACGTTGAATGAAAAACAACCAAGATGAGAATAGTCCGAATGATAATAGAAATAACAATAATGCCTCATCTCAAAAATTCAGAGAAACACTAACCACTTAATCATTTAACTAAAAATTTTGTGCATATTTTTTTAAGAAACAAACAAAGCAATCATTTTTGTCTATCTGGTCTCTTGAGAGATTCGTGGTCAATCACTTGAACAAGTGAGATCATTTTACAATTTATGAGAGGAATAGAAGCGTTCGAATTCTGTTACAGTGGAATAGGGGTTCTTAATCTTTTTTGCATCAACACCCACTTTCAAGTGGAAGATTTTTCCACAATCCACCAGTAGAATCAAAGAGTTTTAAATTCATGGAAAACAATGAAAAATGAACAGCTCTCACCATTTTTTTTCAATTTAAGTAATATAAAGCAGTAACGTCACATTAGGCACGAACATGATGTTCTTAGATATCAAAGTGATACCTGTGTCTCATAAAACATACCTAGTACAGTGCAGGTATGATAATCACTGTGCTGCTTGATAAATTAATAATAGAAAATGTTGCTGTTGACTTATTTTTTGTTGTCTATGACAGACTTTAATCTTCAAAATCTTATAGTGCCCACCCGAATTTCAAAATGCCCTCCATTTTCTGCACAGTTGCTCCCTGCCCACCCAAGAGTTGAAATCACCTACATCGAGAAACCTTGTAGTACAGTACAGTCATATACAGAGTGACTCTGAAATCCTATGCTATAAGCTATTTTTCTTATTTTATTATATCTAATATATTTTCGTGCTTGTTAGACTTATAATAGATTTAATTAATTGATTTAATAAACGTAAGTAAATTCATTAACTCTTTATGAATTTATAATTTGATAATTTTTTTTCCTCTGGTGCAAGACTTTTGAGACACCTTGCGAATATGTGATAAAGGAAAAAGGATTTTTAAATTCTCAATCTGGAACTCACACACGAGAAATTTACCAACACTTTCCACTTAGTTTATTTTCAAATTGTAAGTTTAATTATTTTGTAGGGAGAGAGTCTGAAAAATTCAAGATTCCTTATCCTTTATAGATATTTTCTTTTTCAGTATTTTCGAAAATCATCTTTAATTTCTTTCTTCTAATTCTGCTCTGGACGTAGTGACTTTATATCAACTTTCTAAAGATCAACCCTCCAATAATAATTGGTGTTTTGTTATTCTCATTCATTATTTATCTTTCTATGAATTCAAATTGATCCTTTCAAGATGGTTGCGTACGAATTGAGTTATTTTGATAATCATATTTCATATATTCCAGCATGAATTAAATTCCGTAACAAAACAGGTCTGATTGGTCACTCAATAGAAAACATCACGGAAAAATTGGAAAAAGGGTTGATCAATTAATAAGTTACTTCTCTTGCCTTTTGTCTTCTTTTTCGAAAAGCAAGCATGAATACTGCCAGACAAAAACAATGGACTAAGTCAGCATAAATACACATTGTTTTGATTGGCAGTTTCTAATAAGATCTGAGATTTTGTGATATTGTTCATAAACACCAAACATATGTTTCACCAAAATTCAATGACTCTAAGGCTATCAGTTTTATAATCACTATTATTTTATTGATTTGCACATAATGTTGGAAGACATTGTAAATTTCCTGTGTGTGTCAGGTTCAAGTGATAACACAAAGCAGCCACATTGAAGTTTAAACCCTAATAGCGTAGATGGTGAACTTTTGTCATCATAAACTTGAGGAAAATTTTCAATTCAAGGAACTTAAACAAATCTGCAGACAACACAAGTTTTGCAAAAATATATCCAGGAAAATTCATTCTTGTTTCGTAAAACTTATGGAAGAGAGCAGATAAGTTATTTTCTAACTCTGAAATTCATGAACCACTCAAAACTGCTCTCAAATGCAGAGGAACTCTTCAATGAATAGAATCTTTTTTTAAATGGATTTCTTTCATGAATTGAATTTTTAAAAACGGAAAAATATTTTGAGCAATCAAATCTTCAAATTTTTCAAGTCAAACTTTGGGTAAATGAACCTGATATACTTCCCAATAAATTTGGAGGCTAACTTGTAATAAAGGGGAGGTTCTGAATTATAAAATTTCTATTATCCATCATCACTCATGGGTTTTTTTTATTCATTGCGTGACATTTTGATGAAATTTTTCTGATTATCCTCAAGAAAGAAGAGGTGTAAGATCTATGTAATTTAATCATCTTTTGATTCTACCAAGTACACACACATATACTCTCATGCTAAATGTTGTTTACAGAGAAAACATTTCAGTCTTATCAGCTAGGGAGACTGGATACCAGAAACAGGCGCTCCCTATTTCCAGTGGGGCTTTTGATGGTGTATATAAAAAGGTGTGGACATATCAAACATCACTTCAATTTTTTCAAAGGCCCTCTGCATCTTTTTTTTTTCCAAGACAGATCTTGGATAAACTTTTTGTAATCTGTCTACAGAAATTAATTTTTAAAACTGAATTATATAAGGTGTCTCAAAAGTTCAGGTCCATGGGCAAAATGTATTTCAAAGTTTTATTACACAACAGGGGTGATATTCTGAAACACGGTAAAGTAGGTACATGGGCAAAAGAGAACCGCTGTTCCAAGGTAAAGAATCTACAAACAAATATATACAGTGACACTGATACCACAATATTCAACAAGTTCAAAACAATTTTACCCTATTTATCTTGCCACCCACGATGGCAGAATGTGACACAAGGTTGGTTTACCCCAGGGGACCCACACACAAACATGCTGGCAATACAAAAACAGTACCCATAACTAGCATTGTGAAGGTATCCGTACAAGTACCAACCATTCCCTTTTAGTGCAATAAGGAAGTACTAACCCCCCCTCCTACCTGACTGAGCAAAAGAGACTTGACCGAAGAACAAATCATTGGCCTCAATCAATACACAGCTTCAGAAATCTTCATTGGCCATGGTACTTCCTCAGTACATAGTTAAACAATGTATCTAAAGGGAGATGTATAGATAAAGATGTTTTATATTTCAAGCACAAGTTTACCCCCACAATCAGAGTAAAGCTCCCCTGTAAGACCCTTTCATAAACAGACAGGATAAAGCAAAAAAAGTAATTACTATACAATTAATTCAAATATGAAGAAATTTTGAGCGTCCCCAAACCTGAAAGATTATGAAGATGATAGTGGTATGATAGGCTGAGGTGATAGTGATAGGGGTGTAGGGGAGAGAAAGAATGCATGTACTGCCTCTATTATGCTCTGTAATATTATTTTCACTTTTCCCATAAAAATGGCATAAAAAAAGCGGAGGATACTTAAAATACCATTATAAATACAATTACAATAATGAATCATAATGTTTTTGTTTTAAAGCACTGACTATATATATATTAACATGAATGATACCCTATACAGGTTTTGAGTCACAATCCCTTAACAAATATTTTGCATATCATAACAATTCTATAATGTCATAGATACAAGACATTTACCCACAAGCAAGTCTTCCACTAAAAGGCATTCCTTTCTTAATAAATGAGAAAGGTAATAACTACAGCATAAGAGGTATGCTTATCTTTGTACTCTGTGAGATTTTAAATACATAAGATGTTACTAGATACCGATTATGATTATTAAACAACAGTAGCCAACAAGGGTAGCAAAGGTTCTATCCTTCTTATACCTGCAAGTGTTTGTGCGTTCAAGAGCTCTAAGCCATACCATTTTGTCTATAGACTTGAAAATTGGCATCAGTACTCCACTAGACCCCTTCTTTAAAAAATCGGGGGGGGGGGCTTTTTTGACCTTTTTGGGACCTTATTTCAACAGGTTTATTGATAACATCTAGATTGTCCAGAATCAACATGTTTTTCTTTTACTCAATTTTAGATGTTTACTAGTGACGTCATGTACAGAATTTATTTTGACCATCTTCATTCTTCAATGGAATTTTTTTTATTTCATTTTATTCTATTCTATTTTATTCATTTATTTATAGGAGTTCAAATTTTCGACTGTGATTCTTTTTTTAGTGAATAAAAACAAAAAAGCAATTTTATTAGCAATGCTTTATAAAAGCAAGTGTCCCAATACATTTTTGCACTGCAGACTGACCAACGGGATGTTAATCATGACCAGAATATAGGTGATCAGTCAACTATAAGAGACTAATGCACACAATTTCATTTCTAGAAGGATTTATCTAATTTAATTTAATATCAAGATTCTAAGAAATATCAACAAATCATATTGTTTCCTTGCCAATCAATTGCACATGCTTTGCAACCCAGTACCGGTCCACAGCCCAGTGGTTTGGGACCACTGCTTGATAAGATTTAAGGTATAATTTGTATTAACTTGACTATAAACAGAACTAGATCTTCATGTCTTGAGCAATGAGTGAAAAATGGCTAAAAATATCATCCAATGCTGATTTCTCTATCATACATCAAAGAAAGTATAAGGTTTCGTTTTTGCAGCTGTGCACACACCTCTAATGTACCATGTGGGGTCAGGAGATCACGAATACAAACAGAACCCAAGTCAAATGTCAAACTATTAGAGCAAAGTGATGTAACAGATAACATTTGGGAAAAGTATGAAATATTGACAGCAAACTGCCTTAGGGACATTTCCCCAAGTAAGAAATTGTTTTCTCTGTAACTTTAGAATGAAATGTAATAAATGAACTACGTAAACCATTGGTTCTCAACCTTTTCACCATATTTCAGAGTGTCATTCCCTCTTTTCAATATTATCAAACTCAAGAGAAGTATTCTTATATTGCAGGCCATAGAAAGATTAACTTCGATCAGTTTTAATCTGCCAATTTGTGATCTCAATTCACATCCTGAAACACTAAAATTCACCCAACTGGGAGTAATCCCCCCCCCCCCCCGTTGAGAACCTCTGATTTAAACGGGGAACAAAAGCTTTACTTTTGGGAATTTTTTTATATCATATATGAAAAATCATATTGGCCAAATGAATATCCCATTCAGGCTTACAATCATATTCTCTGTATGCATGCAGATTGAATTTAAAGTCAGTTTGACTAAATGAGTCAAAAGGTGACAGCAAGCCAACTAAAAAAAGAGACAAAATCAAATTGTGCTAATTAGGGCAATGCCTGCATCAATGAGCATATTTGGAAGGGACTGGACTTAATCGTACTTGCAGTAGCCTACCATAATTGTCATGTAAAATAATTTCCAGTCTGTCGTACAAAGCTATGGCTTCAATGTGTTTTGGTTATTTCTATTCAGTAATGCTGATTAAGTATTTCATATCAAAATTTAGATAATTCTGAAAGGCAGAAGAAGTCAAAGGTGATGATTTATTGAAACTATGAAGAAAGAATGATAATCTGTAATTTTTTTTATATATTTTCATTAGATTTCTTGAAAACGGCTGATCCAAAACATTTAAAACTTGACACTGCACAGCCTTGTGAGCTGACGAATATAACAAGGCAAATATCCACATTGTACAATAGCTTGTTGTTGAGTAATGCAGTGCATACACACTGACAGGGATTTCTTCAATTGTTATTAGATATTGATTTCAATTCAATTTAGTATAAATTCATAATTTTTCAAGCATTGTAGATGAATAGATAGTTGAAGCCAAAACCAATAGAACTTTGGACCTATAGAGAAAACTATTTGGCAGTAGCAATTCATTTTGGTGTATAACCCAAATGATAATCCCTTTTTGTCTCAGTTCATGTAGAAATGCTATGCAAATAAGTTGTTGTTATTGGCTCATTTCTTGTTTGCAGGGAGTACTCTTTCTGCTGTTTGCACTGTTTTTTGTTTTTTCTTCAGTGGAGATCAGTTTGCACTCTCCACTCTAATGATAATAGATAAGGGTCCATTAAGGGTGCATCAATAACTTAAATGAAATTTCTCCCTTGACAATCAAAGTGGACCCCAGTAAAAGCGGGCTCTAAAGGCTTTACAGAATTATTCCTAATAAACAAACCAGTGAGTTAGAAAATCAGTGGAGCAGTCAAAAATCCAATAGGATCAAGGAAACAATAAAGTCATCAATAAAAATGCTGAAATGGCACAAAGGAATTCTTTTTATTTTATTATTGTACTCAGTTGTTTTAACTGACAAAATATTTGTGAAGTAGGTCCTCTTGAATAATGGAAAGGCACCAAAAATATTCAGGATAAAGATAACAAAAGAGTCAAGATTTAAAAACCTTACAGGTCTAATTCTTTGCATAGTTCTCTGTGACTTCTTTAAATAAACTGTGTTAAAAATGTTTCCAATTAAAGCAAAATTCTCTTGGTATATCAGTGGAATAAATCTGGTTGTGTTTTTCCAGGGCCATTAAGAAAACTTACGAGATAATTCAGAGAAGATGTGGTTAAGACAGCAACAATCCTATTACAAACATGATCTAAAATAGTAACAATCTATTTTCTACGTTTTTTATAACATCAAAAATTTAGTATACTGCTTTTAATAAAGATTCCTCGAGACATACAACCAAGTCCCAATCACAACACAGATAGCAAAAGAAATATGAGAAAAACATCAGTATTCATTTATAACTTCATAGCCACCTTCGACAGCCATCAAGCTCAATATCAAGTCACTTCCTATCTATAAAATTTATATCATAATTATTTGCAATTAAATAAGGGAAACTACTCTCTAATCAACATTCAATATACTTGGGAAATTAATCATTATAATTATTTATTAATTAATCACCAATACCCACAACAGACCAGTTTAATCACTGTTGCTGGGTTTAGGTTTATCATGTGTTCTGACATTTTTATTCATCTATCTATAAATCTAACTGGATTTGCCCAGCCCTTACTATTCATCGTATAAACTCAAAATTTTGCAAACACACTCCTCTCAAAGAGCAGGGAAAATGTTATTTTTTTCTATTTTGAAAATTCCCTTCCAAAATAGGTTCATAGTAGGGAGTTCAATATGCAATGTAGATTTATGCTAAATTGGTCACTAGTTAGTGCCTGCTCGTTTTTTTAAAATTCGGCCATTTTTTAGTGATCACAACCCTGCAAAAGGCAAGAGAAGTAATTTATTCATTGATCACCCCTTTTTCCAGCTTTTTAATTGATTATCCCCAACACAGCATACATGAGTGCTGGTTATTCATTGAACCATGATTTCCCTGGAAGAAAGTAAACTATGCTCTTTGTTGGCTGGGGCTAAAATCTGTCATTGCTATCAAAAGAAGATTAAAAAAACTCATAATAAAGAAGTGCCATACATTCTATAACTATTATAGTATTATTCACAACCATAAAATTTGTACTATGTAAGCCAGTGATTTCAAAACTGGGGCCCATGGACCCCTGGGGATCCAACAAAGTTTTAGGAGTCCATGCAGTGTTCCCTCTAAACCTGACACTATGAATCTTGTGACAGAGAAACATCATTTATCACTCACTTATCAAAAAACATAATTATTGTACAGATCTGTGCCATATATAAGAATTAAAATCTATTTAGAATAAATATGATTTTGAAGGTTAAAAATGGTCAGTTATTGTGGATAATCAATTACAGTCTAAAAACTAAATGCAAAAATAGGGATCTGCCAGAATATTCCCGCTGTATAAAGGGGTCCTTTGTGTTTAAAAAATTTGAAAACCACTGATATAAGCAACACTCCCTGTGTCAATGAGCAGTACAGGAACTAGTCTTACAAGTGCATTAAGCCATCTCCGTTCCCTTATCATGCAAGGAGAAACCTCTGTTTATTCCCTTCCTTACCTCCTACAACTAGATTCACCTTTCTACCATGGTCAGGGATCCATATCCGTACTGTTTGTCTCATAAGCAAAGTGTTTTCGTCCGAGATTTTGAGATAAGTTAAGACTTATGATCTCCTTCTCTTTGTTGTTACCACAATATTTTGGCTGATCCATTCTACAGCATCCTTCAGATACACAAAGATACATTGTATAATTCTGGGTAGAGTCATTATCATTCCAAGTGTTACTAGAGTTTGAAAAAGGGTCATTAACAATTAATAAGCTTGTTTTTCTTTTTCCATGTCTGCATTTTCACCAATTTTCAGACAATTCTCTTGCTGTCTTACAGTGAAATCTGTTCTAGTCTGCTGTTGGTGCATTATCTGTGCTGAATCCTTTAATACAATTCAGCTAAAAGATCAGCTAGACTAAAACTTCATCTGAAGAAGGCAAGAGAATGAACCAGTTAAAACATCATAATGAAAAAAATCAGACAAGAGAGATTGAAAAAAAAAAAAAAAAAAATTGAATTTCAAAAATGCCCAGCCCGTCTTCTGTAACTTTAAAAAGATTTGGATTATGGAAGACAGTACCTTGATTTACGATTGAGGCTAAACTCAGTGAATATCAAGTACAATATATTCTGCCTCAGTATTTACAGTGTATATACAGTTTAATTGAACACAAGGCCACAATAGTGGTGAACCAGTGAGGATCAAACCGATTACAGTCGTAAAACTTGTTAACCATTACTACACTGATTGTAAAACAGGGAATTTCATAAAATTACTGAAATGTTCAGGGATTAGACAAAAATTACTAGTTTCACAATCTTACCATAACAGATTTTAAGAATATGAGCAAGAGATGTTTGTGTGTTTGTTTGTCACACCATAAAAAGTACCTAAACATGGATACAGCCCAACAAAATTTGGCATGCCTACTCAATGGACTTGGAGAGAAGTTTTGAGAAAAATATTTTTTGAAGTATTCTATTTACAATGTGACTATAATGTCAAAATGGAACATATATATATATATATATATATATATATATATATATATATATATATATATATATATATATATCCTGTTATCATAGCACAACCAATAAAATACCCATAACTGCTGCTATTACTTCCAACAAGAGATCCAACCAAAGCATCACAGATTCTTCCACAGACATAAAGCAGTCCAGGCTCTCTACCATGGCCTCCCATGAATCTCAATTTTTCATTTCCATTTATGCTTTCAAAACAAAACATCTAAAGCTAAATTTGTTTTCAACAAGAACCTAACCTTTCAACCACTGAAAGGTACACAGAAGATACTGAAGAGAGGAACCCATCCTGAAATATGTATAGCTTAATAAATAATTCCTTTATAAATTGATTAACAAATAAAGTCTCAATGTACTTTTACTCCCAACTTCGTTTCATCCTCTATTGTTCACTATATATATATATATATATAATTATCAATATATGCAAACAATGATTGTATCAACATACACATTATTAATAGACAAAGTTGAGGATGAGTTTCTAACATTTTAAATCCAAATGATATCTTTATTAATTTTTAACTAGTTTTTTTTCTTGGGGGGGGGGGGTAACTAACATCCTAACTTTCAGTTGCTTTTTATCATAATTTTGACTTGAACTGTAGGTCTCTGACAATGTTAAAAAAAGGCAACTGAAAGTTAAAGGTAAAAAAACTATCAATAAATTAATGTTACCATACTTCATCCAATAAGAAGAAGAATATGAAGAAATTTTTTAAAATATCACAAACCGTATCTGTTCATGAAAGTATCAAATCTCACTTTGAATTATCTCCCCAACTATTTCCTGTTAGCAGATAAAAATCAGAATTCTCAAGCCAATCAGGGGAGACACTTGAAAAAACAATGAGGATCTTTATTTATCCTATCGCGTGAAGTGTATCGCATTTCCATTGCAACAAGAGATAAAAGAGTTAGAATACAAGGAAAAGAGACGTGCTACATTCAAATGAGGTGGGTGGGAGATGAACAAGTTACTAACGGCAGGGAGAATGAACTCAGCAAGCCCAGTTCAAATTCTGGCTATGACAGTTTGTGATCACTTCGCACTAATGCCTTTGGAAAGAGTATGACTCCATCTTTCTCTCTGTGTGTAAAATAATGCAGGATGAAGTAAGTGACACCACTGCAGGTTCTTGTCACCTCTAAAACCTCCACGATATGTAGATCCTGAGCAGGGATGGCTGAAACCGGAAGTCTGGACTTCATATATAGTTTGGCAAGAAAAAGCCAACTTCAATGACAAACAGTTGGACAAAAATCATGATCGTATTCAGTACTGATTGCATTTGAACCCAGTGTATATCTGCAATGTTTTGACTTTTCTCATCACTTCATAGTTACTTGACAGTTCTCCTTTTTAAGCTATATCCATAAGATTTAACCATTTTCAACTGAAAATTTGTCTCAGCAAATTTTGGCACTCAGCCATCATGTTGTGCATTGGAGATGAAAGAATAATTATTAGTGAACAAGAATTAAAGCAAGCATTACTGATGGGGCTATTATATTGACTACAGAAATGGGATTTTCAGTAATCAAGAAGGCTAGCTTCCATTCTCAAGAGATCATGTCTCCTCCAGAGTGATTGTCTGGGTGAAATGTACAGAGATCCAGGGATGCCCAGTCATCAGAATCCCTGTCTTAGCCTTGTTGATGTAGTCCAGAGGAAAACAGAGGGCAATGCAACTTATAATTTTATTACAGAAAAAAAAAAGTATTGCAATGGAAAAAAAAGGGGGGGATTCTTATTGGTCGGGAATTATGGCAAACATTAACTAAATAGGGCTATTATGGTTATATAATTACTATTATTATCATTAATCATTATCCATCATCCCAATAACGAATGGTTTATAATGATTATCAGCTAATTTTATAATATCACTATTTTTTTTTATTGCAGCTACTACACAAAAAAATCTGTTTAATTAACAAATGATTACTACCCAAATGACTTTCTATTGCCCCCCTTGGACTCTATCACCATAAAACAGGCAACTCTTATTTAGTTTTAATCCAGTAGCAAATTAACTTGAATAACGATTATCTTCAACTGTGACCTTCAGTACCACCTTTATAATACAAACTTTATTTGAACTCATCCTTTCATCTTTAATGTAGCCATGACATTTCGGACGATTCATTTCTATGGCCCTCTCCAGGTGCAAATTGTAATACCCATAAGAAAAGAGTTTCGTGTAGAAATGAATTGCCCGAAACATTAAGACTATATCTAAGATGAAAAAAAAGAGGTTGAATTGTCCAAAACAAAGTTGGGATGTTATTGACTCTTCTTAAAGTTATAGACATTACACCCTCATCATGTTCATTTTGAGATTTGAAAAAAAAAAAATGGGGGTTAACAGTTTCTGATTTACATAAGGTGATAGAACGACTACAAAAAGTAACCGAAAAAAACAAACGAATCTGCAAAAAAAGTAACTGGAGAAAACGAATCAGTTGCTTTATCTGCACACAATAGAAATAAAAACAACCTCTTAAATCACCAAGAAAAATTTGCTTAAGGATGAAGAATAAGTAGTCAAAACAATTTGAGTAAGCTAAATACTACAGGACCAATTTTCAAAAATCATCATAAATCTAACAATATTTTTTCTCAGACACATAATAGCCTTAATTCTATCAGTAATGCTTGCATTTTTTTGACTAATGGCTGATTGTTCTTTTTTCATTTTCATCACACAACATACAGATGGAGTGCTGAAATTTACCATGATTAATTTTTTGGTAATTTGATTGAAAAAAAAAAAAAAAAAAAAAAAAGAAAAGAAAAAGAAAAAAAAATGAAGCAACTCTACCCAAAGGGTTCTATCCTTTTCAATATGTACATGTGTTTGTTTGAGAGTTCCAGCACTCCTGGCCATACCGTTTTGTCTATAGACTTGTTAACTGGCATCAGAACTCCACTACACCCCTTTCAAAAATGATTTTGTTTTTAAAAATAAAAAAGCTTTTTTGACTTTTTTCTTTGTAATTATAATAACATTCTACAGAATATAGATGTTTTCTTCACTCTATTTCAGATGCTATCCATCGAAAAACGACAGTGGTCATAAATAGAATTTATCCTGACCATATTCCTTAGATGGATTTTTTTTTTCCTACACGATTTCAAATTTTGAAGCTACGCTACACGGTTATTTAATTATCGACTGTGATAACGAGTTGAGTATTCAATTATTCGTACCACCGGAAATTGTGCTATAAGTGCAGGGAAAAACGACTGAAGCTACGCAAGGGAGTGATGGAGTAGAGGTAAAGTCAGACAATTCTTTGTTAATTCACTTACAATAAAAAGAAATCTTTCTTCACAAAATTGCCACCTGTAAGTGTTTTGTTTGTTTTTTTTTAACTTTCTTTTTATTTGTCCGAAAATGCCGGAGACGTTATGAAATTATTTTGAATTCAATAAGATTACGACATCGAGTGACCACTCAACCCCCATTTTTGATATTTGATTTCTTTAAGAAACAAAAATAATAGGGATGGGGGTATTCAATGTAACAAGAATTAGCACAACTTAACGATGATGGTCCCTATTGGAATTCACTTTGACTTTGATATACAGTCTTGTAATTATAAGTGTTACACAACTGAAAAATAAATAATGTTGTAATTGTTTTGAATTTGAATAATCAGAGTGTGCAAATTGTTTTCTCTATTTCTAAAATTTTCGTCTTTTGTGTTAAGAAAAAAAAAAAAAGTCGCACATGAGTGTAAAGTCTGCTAAATTCCAATCGGGACCACCATCGGTAAGTTGTTCAAAAGTTATATCCACTTTACTTTCGATCTGAATTCATTCTACTCTCCTCATTTTAACGATTTAAATCTTCTACCAACGACAACATTCAAACAACACTTTACGCAAAGTGCTTGGTCATCTATTTTCAACTTCGATAACTGAAAAAATTGAATGAAAAAAAAAATAGAATCATTTTTTTCAGTTTCATAAATGAAATTAAAATTTCAAATACCAGTTATGCAGTTAAAATGTTTCTTAAACCGATAACAGAATTTATCAAGTTTTTTTCGGGTCTTAATCTTTATTTTCACTTGTCTTGATTGTCAGTACAAGAAAAAAAACTTTTCAGTTGTTGATGAATTCAAATTAACTGCTTGGTCTGCTCTTGATTCAATCAACCAAATTTAAAGTTTATAATTCACAAACCACAAAAAAGGAAGCTGAACAAATTGAATTAATGAAACTTTATAAAATTTATAGTAAACTTTAAAGTTTAAACTATGAAAAATGCTAACAACGAACGGTTGAGTTTCTCGTGGTGAAATAATCAATTCACACAGATTTACTACAATACAATGTAAATCTTCAACTACACGTGTTGTCACGTTTGGGATAAGTTTTGGAAAAACCTTCACAGCGCATTCCTATATGAAAATTAATAGGTTTCATATTGCAAATAAATCTTTCTCAAATAATATCAGACAGCATATTGAATAACTTTCTTTTAATAAGCACAGAAAATTATGAAGAAATGAAATAACGAATAGCGGACCAAATCTAGATTTTCTTTTTAAAAAACAAGCCGATATGTTGGCCCATACGTTTATATTTTCTTATTCAAAACGATTGAAAATAGTCTGTCTTTCAGGCGGCTTTTTAAGTTATTTTCTATTTTTAGTAAGTAAACATTCAACATTGTGTTCTTTCGTTTCAACAAAGGGGGTAAAAGCCATAATGATTTTTTTCAAATAAAAAGTAACCGTCTGCATTCCGGAATATGAGACTAGATAATTGAAAAAATTAAGAAAAAACTCAGCTAAACCAATCGTCTTCATTTGTAGTCATTGTTCGACACCCAGAACAATAACAAATCAAGGAAAAGTGAAGCAATTTACCTCGACAACCTCAGTGGGGCGAAGCATGGTAAACCCAGCTGATCCTTTTTATTACATAGCCATGATAACGTTAATAATCCTTATTATCCAGATGGTAGATATAGTTTGTTTTTGTTTTTTTAAACAAAGTAGATATCCCAGACGAACGGTTGAGAAAACTTGATAGATCCATTTTCTGAAGACTTCAAAAAAGCACAAGAAGCAGTCATGAGAAAGGGCCGCTCCTGATGGCACTGTAGTCAGCTTTCGGGTGCAACCCCCCTGATATAAAAAGATGGTTGTATCTTGGGTTCTGGTATTATTGCGTAACCCATCCTTCCAGACTGCAGCACACCCCGCGACAAAGTACCACTTCTTTCTTGTTATAAACACAAAAGATGTACACATTCGAGACTGGTGGTATGGAGATCCATAGCTCGTAGCTATTTCAACCCCATCTAGTAGAAAAAAAATGCTAAATGTATTGCCTGTTTTTCTCCTTCTTAATGTTGCTGGGACCGTGGGCCAAACAACTGTAAAAAGATACTAACAACGAGAGGGGGAGAAAAAAGGGGAAGGGTCAGGAAATACACAACTAGCTGAGTTAAGGGGGAAAAGAAGGAAATGGAATAGTGAGCCGTAAGAAGCTTAAAAATGTATTTCTTACTCATGTAGACCGGAGCTTTTGCCCGGGGAAGGGGGGTTAAAAATGCCAACTAACCAGATTCATATGAGAAGCCCCCCGGAAAGTAGGAAGTAAGGACAAATGAGATAGAATCAGGTATAGTCCGGAATATATCCTTTTCACGCTTAGCGTTAAAACTTCAAAGAAAGGAACAATAGATGACAGAAGAGTAATATGTTTTCTTCTATTTCTTTAATAAAAAGAAATACTGAAGTAAACAGATATTATCGTTTGCATGTACACAGAGGACAGAAATAACTTTGAAAGAAGTAACGGAAATAAACTTGTCGCCAGATCTAATCTAGCGTTGACCCATGTTTGGACATTTCAGCACTTGTGAATAAACCAGATTTAGCAGAATATGTATAAAGTACATTTATATATCTGTTTATAAAACTGCTACAATTACAAACAGAGACTTAGAGAAGGGAAGGAATTTTTTAAATGCCAGATGGACTTTTTTTTCACAAACGAAAATACTTCAAAATATACAAGAGAGGAAATTTGAACCAAAAGTGTAGATTATATCAAATCCTCTTAACCCAGAGGCACATTGCTTAACAGTTTTCATCAAAGACATTGACAGTCTGGCAACACCTATCCTCTCTTTATGGTACGGTAATATCTTAAGGAATATTAAACTTCAACTTATGTCAGTGAGAGAACTCGCCTACTACCTTTCGATGTTTATTTTAAGGAGTCACATCATTTCCTGACTTGAGATACCCACAAAACTTTATCTTTGGACTCAAAGACAACTACTTAAGCAAGTTACTGAGTACAGAGGAAGAAGATTATTGTGATCACCCTGGGACAGAATATTTAGATAGTAACTGGCTGATAACAGGGGTGGAAATGGAGGGTACGGTGTATATCTACTTCTCAGTTTCCATTTTTTGGGGGGGGGTTGTCTCAAAACGGCCCCCAAATTAGCCATATTTTCAAGAAAATTACCCACATGGGGATTTACAGTGCTCCAGAACATTCAGCTGCATAGGTTCACTGCTCATCCCCAATACAGCCTTACCAAGTCCATAAATCCATTTCCATCACTGACTGATAACATTAAGTGAAGAATGTACAGAGGATGTCACTTATTGTGATCACTTTGGGACAGAAACTTTTAGATGATAACAATCAGCTGATAACATTAAACGAAGGATATACAGGACGAAGGATGCTGCTTATTGTGATTACTTAAGGTAAAGTCTTTGGGACCAGACAGGTTGACAACAATAACCATTTGATATCATTATCAATGATTATAATGAACAGCTTCCTCGATAATAATATGAGACTAGGAATTGAAATCTGCTTACAGAGATATATTGTCAAGTCTTCTGATCACAGAGCAGTTTCCTAGAAACTTAGAATATACTTTCAAAAAGACAAACTCATTGACCAATCTCCTAGCCACTACCCTTTGCTTTCTTCCCGTGCCCACAAAATTTGCAAGAAAATATTTTACACCTCACTGGATCAGGTCAACTACATTTTAGAATTCCTCTATAAACAAATGAAGTACGTATATCCACAAAAGATGTAGCAAAAAAACAGCCTATGAAATTCTGACAACCATACAGGTAAAATCAAAAACAAGAACCCCCCAAAAAATCAATGTAGCATCCACTATAAAGTTTAAATAACATTACCGCCAGATCACATGACCCTGAGTTGAACATAATTTTATCTTTCTTTCAAGTAAATCAGACAAATCAGCCGAGACGCAACAGACGGACAGAGCGTCTTATAGAGAGGCGAGGATGCCTCGAAAAAAAAACAAAGAAAAAGTTCATATTGCTGAATTATGGTTGCTTTTGAAGAAAAAAAAATGTTGACTGGGCTCATGAATGTAAGCTTGAAAAATATGAACATCTGTAAGAAAAATGAAGGAGACAAGACTGAATGATGAATATATTTCTTATTGTAGTGTAACGTTCAGGTTTTATTGCCAGCTCAACTTTGGTATACCTACCAAAAACTTGGAATGTCTACATGAAAAAAGTGAAAATATATACAGAGGCTCCAAGATCAGGCAGAGACTGCATCTGCATAGATCTGGCATTCCCACACTGTAACAGAGAACCAACAAAGATATCGTAAAGTGCTTTGGGTAGGTGGTAGCAATGTTTAAGCCTGAAAATTGTGCATGGCCCTGGGGTCATCATCTGATGAAAGAGGCACTGCAGCTGTTTTCACAGTAGTCGTATGAACTTATGTACATGTGTTATTATATCAAAAAATGTATAGTGTGCATGGATATCAAGTGTTCAAACACAGTGTATGCTTGGATATAGTTCTATATCTCGGCTGCAAAATCTCCTTCAAATATGTTTCTGTGTAAACAGCAGATGAAAAAAATTACTATAATGACAATCAACTTATGTTTTCCCAATCAGTTGTACACAATATCTCCCAAAGGTCTCACACACTTTCAAAAAAAACCTTTTTTTCCAGATATTTTTAAAAAGGACAAGAATCTTCTAGAAGAAATCTTAAATAAAAAGGTGATCACTATTACAAGAGAGTCTTGCTCAGTTATGTTCACTAGAATGAGCAGACATAGATGTCCACTTCGAGAGTGAGAAAGTTGGAAAGTTGGAACCTTAGAGAGGCCCCCCCTACAGAATATACCCTTTTGCCCCTTCCTGGAAAAGTGGTTGTAGACACATGTAATTGTTACAAGCATGGAAGAGAGAATTTGCAAACCAAGTTCAAATGTTGGTTGAAACTGCTTAAGCCCACTCTGCACAAGGCTTTGAGAAAGGAATGACTCAACTTTTCCTGGTACCCTGTCTGTCTGACAGATATCTTGACAAATAGCTTGTCACTGGCATGCCACAATGTTTGATGGAGGAAAAAAATGGGTGATTTAAAACGTGATCAAATCACTCTCCCATAACTACTCAGGCAGTAATAGCAAAAAGTTGTAACCTCCAATCTTGAAAAGGGCCACCACTGAAAATTTTTTTTTGCAAAATCCTAAGCTTAATCATCATTTTTTGCCTCCATCAGCATGAACATTTAGATTATTCACGCAGAAATGACTAAAGCTACACAGGGGAGGGGTGGAGTAGAGGTAAATCCAGTGGGCAACAATAAAAATAACTAAAACTTTGCCAACATATACCAGGTTCAAATGCACCCAATGCTAAAATGCAACTGTGATTACTGTCAAACTCCTACCATAGAGTTTTGACTTTAATTTTTATATGTAACAACGATGACAATGACCAGACCAAAAACCAGTGACGTCATGTATTGATAACACGGACACAGTGACGTATACAAAAACTGACAATGAATTCACTCCCACTTTTAAAGCCCAACTCAGGTCAACTTGTTTTGCTTAAGTTAGCAAATCCTATTTACAGGAACTACTAGAGGAGTTGAAATGGGACAAGTAGTTTTGAAATGTTATGTAAGGTGAAATGATTTTTGTTTATCTTTTAGATTTTAATGAAACAATTGAGTTTGACACTAGTTCAGCCGAACTCATTTAATTCATTTTCTCTAATTCATAAAATTTGCTGTGTCCCTATATAGGTTATTCATATACACACAAACCAATATTATGTATACAGTATAAATTTATTATACATAATATATAGTATCAGTGCACACATTGAAAAGTGTTATACACACGAAAAAATATGCATGGATACACATTGCATTTTATATAATGGTACCTGTCATAATGGAGGACTCTCATAATGAAATTTCACTTAGCAAGGTCCCCATTGCCAAGAAAATGTCTCTTAGTAAAATATTTTAAGTGGCTAGAGAGAAAAAAAAAACTACGAAGTTTCATAAAATTATCTAGAATCATCTAGATTTCTAGTATAATTATCTAAATTTATATCTAGTATCCAGATGCTCATTTTTAGATGGACAGACATTTGATGAACTATAGCAAGATTATTTATTCATTTATCTACTTATTACATCATTTATAAGTTCAATTGTATCTATACATTATTTAGAAAGTAATTAGTAAGTTATAAATCATTTACGAGGTTATTAATAAAATGTTAGGGTTCCAATATTTTTATTCAGAATGGATTACTGAAATCCCATGGGTTCAATTATTCACCTAACAAATTTTCATCTAATGAGACGTTCTGTGGATGGATTGAAGTTTATATACATGGATTCTTTTTTTTCTATCCTCATTCTCGATTTCCTCATTCTCTTTTTATGCATTAGGCTCTCTTTCCTTTCCCCTCCCCTCTCACCCAATCTCCTCTCTTTCTTGTCTTCTTTTGCATATTTCTAATCCACTCACTGAATTCTTTTTTTAATACACTTCCTTTCTTTTTTCTCGTACCTCTTTTCTTTTCGCTACACTCAACTCCTTAAAATATACTTACGCTCTTCGTCAGCATTATTCTGCTTCCACTATCTCCATTCTCATTTTAACATTCTTTAAAAGTAATAAAAAAATAATTTCCGACAATTCTGGTTCTTATTTTGATCTGACTATTAGAAAGAAGAGAAAAAAAAATAAAAAGCAAATCTCTCTTAATTCTAAAATTGAAAAAGAAAAAATCCCAGCAAAAATAAATGACAAAAGTCAAATAAACACATGGTAAATCACTAACAAAATCTCCTCAGAGATAAACTATAAATAAAATTTACAAAGTAAGCTATTCTTCTTAATTTATAATGGTTCTGCATTCTTCATTCTTGAAACAGAAAAGCTTTCTTTCTGGCTTGAGGAGACACCTCGATTATCCGAGACAGACAGGAAGTATTTTTTTCAGATAACTGATCAGATCATAAAAAAGGAAGTCATACTGAACACTATTACAGGACCTTGAAGTTTTGTTCAGGTAATCCAAAAATCTATAATTGATGTTTGGATAATCAAGATTTCTCTGTATTTTCACTGATTCTTCCACCCAGACTTGCAAATTTCAAACAAAATTCAGCATTCCCTGAGGTAAAGTTCCAGTAGTTGTTCAAAATTCAGAATAACAATGGCCAAACTTAGGGTAATTCTTCAATGTCAAGAGTTACATTTCTTTTGTTATTTCCTGTAAACTTCTTGTTGAAGCATAGGGTTACAACCACTCTACAGCAGTTTCAGTAGCAAGTATGTTTTTTACAGGGTGGGGTTGCAAGTTCTAGACCCAACCCTCCTATTCTTACCCAGGCTTGGGACTAACTAAGGCAAAGAGTACTCTCTATCAAAGTAACCACTTGGATCGATTGCTTCACAGGCCTGAAAGGCTACAAAACTTCCGTTATTTACCTATATCCAAAGGACATAGGTATGAAGTGAATGCAGACAGCCTCTATCCGACAATTCCATTTTCCATGCAGGTAACCAATACATCACAGCAATTTATTCTACCTACCAGCCTTCTTCAGATACCTGTAATCTTCAGAAATGTTTCAGAGATTTTGAACCAGGCCCTACAGAGGTAGACGGTTCTCATTCAGCTGTTGATGCAAGAGGATATCTCGAATGGGAATTCCACTGCCTGACTCAAAGATTGAACTTGCAACTGCATACACCTGACTAACACTTCTAGCAACCAGGTCATTGTCCTGTTGGCGGCAGAATTTACAAGCTTCAAACCTAATGTCTATTCTGTACTAATTAACCAAGAATTAACACACAAGATATCCCCTAGCATATGCAGCAGGATGGGAACAATCACCCCACCCTTGAAAATACTGATAACGGTTGGGCAATACTAGATCATCTTGCTAATCAGTAAATGAGGTAAGTGATGATAAAGACTATACATAGTTACTAAATATTTCTGAAGGTGGTACACAAGTGACTAAAGATTTGGAAACAAGGTAACATAAACACTGATTTAGCATATCAAGGGCTCCAACTGGCTGCTGACTCACTACTAAGTTGGTCTCTAGAGAGAAAAAGACTGTTTGCAGAAGTTGGTAAAACACACAACCTACTCAAACAGTCAATGTTTGAGGTGACATGTGACCTTGGAGAAAATATTACATGTTGACAGTGTTTCTAAGTAAATCTACCAAAACAAAGCAATGTTATTTATCAGGTTTTAGTGCTTTAATAATATTTCAAACTGACCTGTGTTTTTTTATGATTGTACTTGGCAAGAATAATTAAGTGATGCCAATTTAGTTTTGGGCATAGTACTTGAGTATCAGAAATTACTATTTAGATGATTTTCAATAAAATAAGTAAAATTTTTTTATTTAATCTATAGTAATAAAATGAATAATAGTTGAAAAAATGTTGAAGATTAGAAGTCATACTCCATTTTTTTAAATAATATTTAATATTTTTCCTAGGTTTTAGATATATTTCTGGTGAATCTAGATGTTTTTGACTCAATCTTTTATGTAATTCTGATAAACAATTTGGCAACAATGAGATCAACTATATTTTGTCTTCTTTTTTCCTCTATTGACTGAGGTTAATGTTTATCCTTTCTTATTATCAATTAATGGTGGCTTATTTTCAAAGAGCTGAAATCTTGTTCATAGATTTTTGTTTACATTGTTATATTCCTATTTCTATTTCCAGCATTATTGTCCAAGAAAGAGCATGATAGTAAGTCAATGTATGACTCAACCAACATAGCGTAAATAAAAAAACAAAGAGAATGGGGCTGCTGTAGGAATTGAACCTGCCACCAATAGGGTAGCCGCTTCAATGAAGTGATGCTCTCACCATTGAGCTAAACAGCCACCAGTTATGAGTTCGTACATAATATAACGCAATTCATAATCATTCTGTCAGATCACGTATATCCATTTCTTATCACACAAACACACATTATATATATATATATATATACATATATATATATATATATATATATATATATGTATATATATATATATATATATTAACAATAACAAATAAGAATACTTCGCCGTAAGGTAAGTTAAGAATCTGGTCACACAAATCATCATTACTGAGTAGTTATTCCAATCCTCATTGGATATTCCATATTTGTAGCCAATGTTCCCTCAAATTTTTTGTAGTCGGTTGATGCAAAAATCATATTTTAATTAATGGAAAAAAGCTGTGTAAGTTTCCCCCCCACAATTCGAAAGTAAAGCATTCCTATCAAAACCTTTCATAAGCCGGAATTGTGTAAAATTACCACTAATTTACACGAGAAATCTTTTGAGCGTTCTCAGGCTCACAAAATGGTGATAATGGTATGTAAAGTCGAGTTATTGGAGGTTGGGGTGGTAGAAGATCCAGCTGACTGAGATGTGGGAGAGGAAGACGTTAGTGACTGCTTTTCATAGCTTGCTGCAAAACAAACATTGAATACTATTTCTGTCATCAGATGGGCAATGGGAGACGAAGGAAACTTGGGTGTAAGAGAAAAAGTGGTTGAATGCTGTCTCTATAACAGCTCCTGCCAAAACAAATGCTGAAACTCATTTGTAAAATTGAACAAGTGGCATAAGAGAAACTTTTGAAAAACAAGGTTCCCATCTTCAAAGTCTCTTTTCCTTTACACAATTTGTTTCTACATAAATTCTTCATGAGAAAAGTTGTTTTGTTTTATTGATAATCCAATCTTCAACTCATACAGCCATAGGAATAGCATGAAATTTTGAAATCAGGGGAGTCTGGAGCCTTGAGAGGCAGGTATTGAACCTTTGCCTTTTGACTTGCTCTATTTCCAAATTCAATGCTATTCCAATGCCTGCATTGGGCAAGTCTCTGAGATGAAGCTTGGATGATCTCCCCCTCAGACCCAATCTGGCAAACCCAAGTTGCAAGATCTGGTTGCACTTCAGTGTTGACTTTTATTAATTGTAAGAATGACTCGCTTTTTGATTTTTTCTATCATCTCAACATGTACATAAATTAAACAAAGTAAATACTGGTACAAGTTAAGAGCAGCCCCAGGTAATCATTGAAATCTCATCTCAACTTGGTTTTTGTAAAGAACCACATTTTCTAACTTGTACCACAAATACCATTGGAACATGAGCATTGGTAATCTGTGCGTTAAGGGCATCCTGGTCATCAATTACTTTCCAGTTTAAATCATTGAATAACATAATTATTCAAAACATTGAAAATTCAAAAAAGAAAATATAACAACCTCCTGAAAACAGGAAATTATTTCATGATTGATAGACTATTTCATTTTTTACGTTAAACATTTCTAATTCAACCTGTTTCAAATGACATTTGCCATGCTAATTCAAGCTAAATTTATTTTACCAAACTACATGTATTCCGTTCTTCTTATAAAAATTACACATTTCATATCTATATTAGCACAGAGTCGTAGCTGGAGATTGGGGGAGGGGGGTTCTTGAGTGGATAAACTAGCACCAAGTGAAATGAGTGACACCACTTTGGGTGCTTGTTGCCTCCAAGTCTATCACAAACAGGCCAAGTAGTAATTTGATACTTCCACTGTTCAAGAAACCAATCAGCAGTTTGAGTGTCATTCAAATTCAACAAGTACAAACTCAAGAGAAGGATGCATCCACCTACCCCGCCACTGTGCCTCTAAATTTTTTTTTTCTTTGATAGGAAAATAAATGTAAAATGTCAAAAGAAAAAAAAAAAAGAAGAACTGACTCGCTGTGCACATATATTTTCAAATTTACTATTGAATTACACTTGAAAAAATTAACACCTACTTACTGTAAAAATTCCTCAAGTGTATGGAACATACGTTATTTTTATCAATTCAGAAATCAAATGACAAACAAAACCATATCATTTATCAACACTGTGACATACTCAATTCAATTACAAGTTTCATTCATGTGTACATCAATGACATATGGTGCTATGTATCTAGGGTGTGCTCTGTACTATGGATACACAAAAATGCATAAATACTTTAGAGTCTGTAAAAGGCAATGGCAGTAAATGCCTTTTTGGTACAGTGTAGGACAGTGGTCTCGATTGTAAAAGTTTCATACCCTCACTCATTTGATGTTACGAATGGCGATCAAATAAAAAGAAATAAAAGAATTAATGAAAATCCTAAAAAAGTTTTAAATTCTCGTAATTAGAAAATGCACAGTAAAACATAAAGGAGGAGTTTTATATTTGTTTTGTTTGTTTTAAATCCTTAAAAGCATCTTCCAACTGACTTGTTAGAAAATGTTCAGATATTACATGGAAATAATTCCCAAACATCAAAAATATCATTAAAAGCAGCGAACAAACATGTTGAAGACATATGCAAAGAATTACGCGCATAATGATCAAAAATTGAAATGCGCTCAAAATGCAGTTAATTCAAAAGAAGTTTTAGTATAAAAACTAATTCTCCTTCCTTACACTAAAATTTTACATCCATTGCACAGAGCACACCCGAGATACAAAGCACCACAAGCCACTGATGTATATATCTGCAATTCTTTCGGCTGAATTCCAGTTCATGAACCAGGAAATAAAGACCATTGCAGATGGAAATAGTCCACTTGGATAGTGTAATGGTTAGCATATCTGCCGTGCATGCATAGAGGGTCCAAGGTTCAATTCCCATCAAAGAGTGTTGAAAGCTGTTCTTCAGGACAAATGGTCATAAAAAATTCTAAGTCCATGTCTTGACCAGACTTGAAACTTGCAAAGATCAGTAAGCTGACACAGAGAAACCGGGACTTCATCAACATCCATTTATACTCCAATGGGGGTTGTCTCTTAAGACACCAGACACATCATTTTTCAGATGGAAACAACTATCAACTAAAAAGTACTTTGGAACTTTGTTCTCTGGCCCTTAAACACTATACATGGCATCGTGTGGGAATGAGATTTTAAAAATCTGGCTGGAAAGAAAATGAAAGAGCTGTAAAGAGTAAAATATTAAGACCCCTGCCTTTTCCAACAAATAATGACTCAGAAGATGAATGTGACCTTTGTTGTCCAGCCTCACATTGGCCAGAACATGAGGAGTTGAAAAAGGCTGGGTGATAAACAAGAGAAATTCTGGGAAATGGGAGTTTAATATTCCCTGCTGAAATAAGGGGGTGGCGGGGGTCTTGAATGCTATCAAAAATGGTACTTCATGAAAGCAGTTGCAGAACCTGACAAAGTTCTAGCATATAAATGATGGAGATCACCTGCCCATTGTCCACATTCTGCTGTAACTAATACATCATTTTAGGAGGGCGGTCTTTTTCAGGATGTCTTTGCTGTCTGGGCAAGAACAGCAGGGCTAGGTAACTCTACCAAAAGGAAAGGGAAGGGGAAAAAATAGTTGGGATGAGTTGCCCAAAAATGACAAAGATTTTTAAAAAATGGGAAGTTCCAAGTGAAAGAGAAGAAACACACTGATGCATCAGATCCATGGGGGAAATTTCTGAGTATTCATTAGTTAGTTTTCTCCTCTTATTTATTTTGTAAATGAAATTTGGACACATTTGGCACAATGAGAAAGATTTTTGTTTGCAGCACTAGTCTTGAAGATGAAACAAAAAATTAAGCCAGAAATGCTCTGTGATTTAAACATACATTGGCATTAGTACTCCACAAGACCCAATCTAAAAAGGAGGAAGCTTTTGGAGGTATTATTTCAATAGGTATAGTTTATCAACAACACCTAGATTCTCAAGAATCTAGATGTTTCTAGATATTTACTTAAATTCTGTTTCCAGCAGGAAATGCCAATGATACCATAAACAGAATTTAATCTGACCACATTTTAATTCTTTGATAGAATTTTTTTTTTTTTATACACGACTTCAAATTTTGACACTAGGGTTGTTCAGTTAATGACTTTGATGGTGAGTCTGATTTATGTGCAAACTATAACCTATTATTATATACAGTTGTGCGAGCTAGCACCCATATAGTTATTTATAAGGTTAGCTTAGGCCACAATAGTGGGGCACCCAATGAAGAACAAACTTACACAAATAAACTTTGCTAACAACTGTACTATGGTAAAAAAAAATGTGTCCACAGAAGTTGTCATTCACACTGAATGACACAAGTTCCAAGTCATGAACCCAAACTTAGTTCAAATTACACCTGGGACATTTTGTATTCACTTCATGCTAATGCCTTTGGGACAGGTATGAATCTATTTCTCCCAATAGCTAAGGGTAAATAGAAAGGCAGTTAGAACCCTGTAAGACAATCCATCATAAGCATAGGGCTAGCACTCCATTCCCATAAAAACTCACAATTGCCACAAACTGATTGGGTCTCAATGGATCATTCAAGATATGGAGACAAAATCATTGCCACACATGTCGTGCAATATGGGAAGCAACTTTACCCAGTCGTGGGTATATTCTTGTTGCGGTAAGTGGCCTGCTACACTTCAGATATGGAGGTATACCTATGATAGGGTATGGAAGAGTTTGGAAGTTAAGTGATGATAGCCATAGTATTTCTTATGTTATAAAACATCTTCAAAGAAATTAGAAAACAATAGGTCAGTACTTCCATTATGTTATATCAATACTAAATGCTTTTAGAAAATTCAATATCACTTCTTTTAGCCATTTCAATGAACACATGTTAAAATTCACATCACCTTTTGAGACATTAAATGTTTTTTATGATGAGATAACAATTGAGTAGACTAAGACACATATTGAACTTTTTTATCTTTACTACTGTAGTTTGATACTCACAGGGTGTCCTAGACTTGAGGCCCTGTGCTAAGCTAAGATAAATAACATAAATCCAACTTCATTGCTTAGTTTTCATTTAAAAACATAAGAATGAATAAAGTTTGAAGTGACAGATCAAAAATGCATAAATCATATGAGAAATGAAAGAAAAGCAACTTTCAAAGAAAATTTTTGGGAGAAGTAATGCATGTGCAGAATTCTGATGTAGGAGCATTACTTATGAGTACCTACAGAAGGGATACCTCCACCCAAATCATAAAACTTAGTGTGTATTCAATTGGCTACAGAGAGATTTGTCCTATCAAACAATTTTCATAGCAGGAATTAAACCCAGGACCTTCTGTGTACAAGGCAGACATGCTAACTTTTATACTATTCAAGCAGACAGAAAAATAAGACGATTTTTCAATCCATAACCTTTGCAGAACTAATCAATACAAGATGTTATCTTTTCTTTAATTCAAAAGAATCTTTGCAAGTCCTAATCAAGTAACAAGATTTGGCATGAAAAATAATTGTCCATAGATGAAAGGGCTTTACTTAAATCTGATGTTCCTCTTTGACATGTGCCATCAGAACATCAGAAGTAAACACATAAATTCTCTTCTAGTATACATTCATTTTTTGATCATCACTTTTCGGCTCAGATTATTAAAACATCATTTCAAAATCAAAAAAACTTGATCTTAATTTTCCAAATGACGTTTTAAAAAGAAAAATATTCTAAAGTTTTAACCACCTGGCAATGATTAGAAACACACGGGAAAACAAATTAATTTTCAATTCCACACTTTTAACCATTCCCATGCGTAAAAGTCAAGCAAATTTGGATCTTGAATATTCAACCCTTCCCATTCCATAATTCATTATGAATCAAATCAATGTAATTAAGAGAATTCATAAAAGAAATTCAAAATAAGGGGAAGAGAATTCATGTGTTCACTTGAGGCAATTTGCATGTTTTTTGTTGTTCTTTCAAATTTGTGAGTCCAATGTTGAGAATATTTAGATGTTCTTATTTTGATTTTTTTCATATTTTCAGGTCCAATGTTGTCAACTGATGTTTTTCTCAATTTTTCAAATTTGAGAGAGACCAGAAAAATTGAAAAAAAAAATCACATCTAAATTGTCAACCTTAAGTAGACTGCATCTCAAAGCAGACCAACATATAATAGAAGAGCCATTGAAAGGGAATTTTCAAAAATGTTTCTTTCTCTTGTTGTCATTGTTATTGAACTTCAATAATTGGGTCAAGAGTGAGTACCTGACTTACGCAATGTAATTGGCAAATCTATTGTTATTTAATTTAATCATTTAAAAATTCTCAATTCAAATGAACTCAATGCATCTTATGAAGAACAAAAAAAATCACAGAAAATAGAATCCAATTTGAAAATATTGCTTCTCACTTAAGGGGTATTTTGACTAGGGTTTTAACTAGCGAGTGAACAGAAAACACAGAAGTCCTGAATGCTCTATAAAAGTGTCCTTATGCCAGACTCAGTTTCAAGTGGAGAAACTGATACATAATGCAAATTCATTGCAAAAAAATTATTACAGCCGTCAAAGGGCAAAAAATATGATTAATATTTCTCAATGGTATAACCAGGGCCAAATTTAACATAGATGGGACCCAGTGTTTAACATTGGAGGGGGGGGGGACTCTTATTTTTGTATTTGGCTATTGTTTTCAAATAAATTTTAAAAAATGATACCTTCATGAAATTGTTTAATTGCACACTAAGTCTATCACGGATCTATATCTCTATGTAACAAAGTAAACCCTTAAACAAATTAAAACATTGAAAACTAGAAAGAGCTCAGAGAGAAGATGCATCTGCTAATACCACTGTTGCTAAAAACTGACTGAAAATCAGTTCATATATATATATATATATATATATATATATATATATATATATATACACACACACATATAAAGCTACGATGCAGGGAAGGTCATCGTGAAAAATTCATGGATCATTCAAAAAATATAATCACTTCTTTGCAGTCCATTGCCCATGCTTTCACAACATTTCAGAGAAATTTATCAAGAACATTTGAAGATATTGTGTGAACAGACTTGGGATAAATAACTACAATGTAGGGGAGGTAAATGTATATGGATCCTACCCAAAATGTACTCAGTTTTTCCGTTACTCATTGTCCACCTTTCCATAAAATTTCATTGAAAACTCCTGGAGATATCGAGTGACAGACAGACAGACAAAAGATATGAGTGGGGTGATATACCTCGTATTCCCCCTTCCTTCAACATAATATTGAAATTGATTGAGAACTTTCAGGGATAAAGTGAACAGACGAAATGGCATCGGTGATGAAACTGATTGAGAACTCTAGGAGATATCGTATGGACTGACAGGCGAACGGAAAGACACCAGTGATGAAATCCATTGAGAACTTGATTAAAGTTCTCAATGGATTTGAGTTGACAGATAGACAAACAGACAGCGAATGAATACATATACTAAGTAATATGTGATAAAAATGTTGTTCAAAGACATATTTGAAGGTGGGGCTAAAATCTCGTGGCCTTGTGCAACGACATTGTCTGTATTGCCTTAAGTAATATCACCGATTGACTGGCGGTTTCCGTTAGTCAAGAGTTAACTTTTTTATCGGTTAACAGATTTTAAAAGTGAGATCGATTGCGAATTAATATAAGACTTTAATGCAAGTCTTAATTCGCAATAATCAATATTGGCCGATATCATAACAGCAAAAACCTTGACTTATAAGTCAAGGTTTTAAAGTTGTTGATAATTGACAAATTTGTTTCCTAAACGGAAAAATGACGATGACTCCAACATTGAAATTTTCGTTCTATTGAATGCTTTTAAGCATATTGAAAAGAAAGGTTAATTTTATTTTTTTATAGATTGTTTTTTTCAAGAAACTGCTGGCCACTGGAAAAAAAATTATACAATGACAGAAAGTCAGTGCGTGGTACCAATGTACGTGGTCTCGAGTTTAAACAGGTGTTTGAATTTTTTTTTTAAATACGATTGTTGAAAAACTCGTTTAAGTTGTTTAGTTGATGTGCTGGACTGTTACGCATCTGAAGTCAGTTTTTTTCCATACAAAAAAAGAAAAAAATTTACTAATTATAACCGTTCAGTGACTACTACTAAGCAGATCACGGTTATTCTTTTCATTATTTAAATTTGTTCAGAGGTTGATGGTTTTAAAGAAAGTAACCGAAGAAGATATATCAAGTAAGCCCTACTTCCGTAAAAATGACGAATAATAAGTGCTTACTTCATCATTATAGTTTCACAGTAACAGAATCCCTTAGTAAAACTTTTAAAACATCTATTGTAATAATATCTAATTTCCAGATGGAGGTAGGGTATAATGAATTGAAAGTACCTGAAATCTAAATCAAAAATACTTGTTGGATACCAGCGTGGTGCTAGAAAATAAACCATCTGTTCATTTTCCTTCTCTAAGAAAAAGTTAAGTAGGCTGTGAAAAAATTTGTTTTACCTTTTTGCATCAGGGTATGGCTTTATCCGATTATTAAGGAACATGGTGTAAACAATTTTAAAATATCGTTTCAAGCACTAATAATTTTCTGTACAAAATATGCGAAATATGACACGAAGACGAGACTCGTTTTAATCCGCTGAACAAGGAACAAAGGGGACACAGACCGCCTTTTCTGCTTTCTTCCCAACCCCCTAAATCTCTTTCAAGTCACCAAATCCCGAAAATGTGATTCATGTGGTTATTACTTCGAAAATGTAACCAATAACTTATTGAAATAGATTAAATTATATTTTAAAATGAATGAATGCTAAAATCCCTTGCACAGAATGAGACAGATTATTTTTAGTTTGTGATGATCGTAAATGGAATGGCTACATTTTTTTTGAAAGTTCAATAAAAGGTTTTACAAAAATCAACAAGGTAAAAATAGGTACATATCGGTACACAGATGGTTCCGATTGTAAAGTTTCACGTCCTCGAACACTCGATATCATAAATGGCGCACAAATAAAAACAATACAATTTATCCAAAGCAATAAAATAACATGTATTTACTTTTGTTTTTCCTCTCATCACGAATTCTCATATTTCTTTTTTCTTTTTATTTGTGCATCATTCAACATCGAGGGTGTGAGTGTATGAAACTTTACAATCGGGACCACCTTCCCTACATTGAAGCGGTAGATTTTTAAACAATAAAAGAAGATATTGAAAAATATACCTTCAAGAACGAAGCCACGGGCACTATAAAATGAAGAAAATGTCTCAAACCAAGGTTAATGTAAGAAAATTGTATCCAAACCAGTGGAGCCGTGGATAGATAATGAAATCCAGAAAGTAATCAACTCCTTTTCACAGATTTTTTGAAATAATAAAACATTCAAGGTAATAATCAATAAATGTCGAGTTTTCAAGCGTATTATTATTCCACAGGTAGGTGTGATACCGCCGATACCGGTTACACATAAAAACTTGATGTGACTAAAAGTATAAAAAGATTATTTTCATTTGTTTTGTTTTTTTTCTGTTTGTTTTTAAAACCAGGTTCAGACAGATGCAATAAAAGTTGCAGATCAACACAGCACAGTAGACAAGTAAGTTGTCAATTTAGCAACAAGTTCCCGGCGTCATCCATCCCGTTACAACGAAAGAAGACGAACCAGCTGTCACCCCGAAAAAGTTGGTTAGGAAATTCAAACTGTGAAAATCGACTCAGCCTATCATGCTTTTTCTACCTTAGTACACAGAAAGAAAAGCACAGGTTTTAACGGTGACAGTGGTTACTTTTACAATAGTCACATTCTTCCTTTCTTTTTCCCTCCCATCCTCTCTGTCTTTGTGACAATCTTTTTTTCCTTTTCTTTATCTCTCACTCTCACTCACTCACTCTGTCACTCCTCTTTAATAAAATGGGAGAGTCAGTTAACAGGTCTTCCTTGTTGGGGTAACACTGATGCAGCCAGCTAGGACAAGTTTATTGCAGTGATAATAATACGGGCCAGTGGCCGATCCATCTCTCCACCACCTGTTTGTAATAGGAAAGGAAGAGGAAGGTAGATGTGCTTACCTGTCAGGTAAACAATTAAGGTGTAAATTGAAGAAGAGAACTGGATGAAGAAACCGACAAAAGTGTTAAAAAGAAATCGGGAGGAAAAAAATGTTACAAGATGTATAGGCTACATTGTATGGTGGATTATCCAGATAGCCGAAGACATCCGGGCATGCCTCTGCCCTAACCTTTGTTCCCTTTTTTTAAATTCTAAGAATTAGAGAGAATCCTACTCTTCAAACTGAGAGGCATTGAGTAGCATTTTTTAAAATCTTTGGTATGACTCGGCGAGCACTCTACCATTGAGCTACTGTAAACAGTAAATCTATATATTCAAGAAAAAATGCTAATCCATACTCCGTTAATGGGTCTGACAGGTGTTGATATGAAAACACCAGGTGAGAATTGTTTTTATAGGGAGTGCATATACTACAACAAGAGATTGACAGTTCAAAGATGACAAATGCAAAGAGATAAACCTTTTTTGTTGCACTCAAAGAGTTGGAGGATTAGCCGAAATATTCAAAGGCTATAATCCTAATCAGTGTCTCAAATTAACACGAAGATAAGAACAAAGATTAAAAGAATTCCCTAAGAGTTGACTGATACACAGGGCTGGCCCTGGTTACCCGCAACAAGTATGAGGGGGTGCCTGTTATGTGTCTGAAACTTCTGGACTTCCCAATTCGAATGGGCAAAGGAATAAATCAAATAGAATAAAAACAGTCGAAACAAGAAAATTCCCAGATGTGAAGCCGGATTTTTCCAGAATATCTGTTGGTTAAATACTTTTTACCATGTTGAAACTAAAAGAAATAAATGTCAAAAGAAATTCTCACAACCACCAACATGCTTAGTCAGGCTTTAATGAGACAGTAAAGGTAAGTTTGTTTGGGGCACCAGGAACCCTAGGGCCAGCCCAGCTGATACATACAATGGCGATATATTATTTGAATTCTATTCATTGAATCATTGTAGCCCCATGATTGGCCCAGCCAAGTAGGCTACAGATTCTTCCCTTTTTGAGTGTCTGTGTCTATCTATGTATGAATGTTTGTGTGTCTCCAGGCACTCCTGGTTACATTTTGGGGGGCTACAACCTAGAGAATTTGCATGAAAACACTATTAGGCACCATCTGAGAACATTTCTTTGTTGTTTTTTCAAATGCTTTTCTGTGTTTCTAGTCATTTGGGGACTAACAACACCCAAATCTGGTACTTATCTCAGATAAAAGATCTATTTTCAAAGATAATTTTAGATAAAAGATCTATTTTCAAAGACAATTCTGAATAGAAGATCTATATTTTAGATAATTTTTCAAGTAATTAGTTCTCGTACACATGTGGGGTATGGTGATTTACTTATGTGAGGTACAGATATTTCATCTTTTTTTTGAAAATTTCAAGCCATTTCCATTGGTGGTAGTTTTTAAATTGCATTTAAACTGAAGTGAGAGTTTAATCATTTAATTAATGATCAGATCAGAAAGTGACAAGTAACCTATTATTTCAATGTTACACAACACAAATCCTTTCTGAAGCACTTGAGATGGGAGGAAATGAGTTAAAACAGAGTTAAAAGCCTGGCTGCTACAGGGTCAAACTCCACTCCTACCTCTATTAAAAACTGAAGATGATTACTGAAACTTTTGTATTGAATATATAAAGAATAAAAAATATATTTCTTTTAATATGAATATATTTATTTGTTAGAATAAAAAAAGCCCCCACATAACTCTGCAAGATAAATTTTGTAGATATGTAAGACTTGGCTTAGTCACTTGTAGTACCAGCTACCAATCACTTGGTCATGATTTCAAATTAGTAGCGAAAACGTTGAATTTTATAGACGTACATATTTATAAGAAGGAAATGAGCTCTTGTGTATTTGTAATGTAAATTTTCATAAATATGTAACACTTGTCATTTTAACTCAGTCAATAAGACACCAGCCTATCAATCAGATGGTCGTGATTCTAAATCAGAGTAGGGGTATATTAATTTTAATCCTCTTAATTTGTTATGTTAGAAAAACAAAGTCAACTTTCAACTTAGACTTGAGTTTGGCAGAAAGAAAGAAAAACATTCTGAATTTATCAGATCTACAAACTTTTCTGCAATAAGTGGGAATACCACTTTTCTGTTGGTCATTGTCGGTCCTTAATACCCTCCCCTCATTACTGACTTGTTTAGTCAAAGATCCTTTGCTACAAGATAGCAAAAAAAACACAAACCTCAAAAATTCTGTAATCACTTCAGCTGATAGTCTACATAAGGTATTTACCTTATTACATGCCTCACTGATAATATACCTTAGGGTATTACCCTATTACTAGTAATTCACATTCAAGGTATCTAATTCATTGTATTGGTATATCACCATATAGGTTGTTTGGTGCTTACTAACCTTAAATCCACCACAGATGGTTTGGTTGTTTAGGAATCATCTTAGAGTAATATGAGCTAAAACCATGTAATTCAGACTGAAATAATAGTTCTAAGAACTGTTTTCTATGCTGTGAGCAAAGATGGTGGATATTATTCCTAATGCTTTCGGACATTCAAAATACTTCAAGACATGATACAAATATCCAAATACTTTAATCCATGTTGCAAATGTCTGAAAGTTGCATATTTAAGTGATAGGTGTCACACCGTGTGCCTGTTTGTCTGTCACATCTAAACATGGGTGCAACCAAAACGAATCTAGCATACATACCCAATGGACTTAGGGGAAGGTTCTGATGTAATTATGTTCAAGGGTTTTAGAGGGTGGGAGTTCTTTCTATGATGTAACTATAAAACTAAAATGGAACTTTACTTTCTGTTCAATATACATATATCCATAAAGGAACAGAAGTGAAAGGAAACTTTTTTTTCCCTTTAAAGGTTCAAAAGTGAAAGGGAACTTTTCATACAAGCTTTAGTCCTTTTTCTTATCCCTTTCATATTTTACCTGGTGTGGACGTCTACTTTAGTTAATACTTCAATATATATTGCAAATGTCCAAATACTTCAATACATGTTGCAAATCTCCAAATACTTCAATACATTGCAAATGTCCAGATACTTCAATGCCTGTTGCAAACTTCAATACATGATGCAATTATTCACAAACTTTTCAAATCATTTTTCTAAAATTTATGCATATGTATGTGTTCAGTTATCATTTATTCCAAAATACTTCTAAAATGAAGATTTATTCCAATAATTATCAAATGTTCTCACCATACCCAGATTTACCAAAGTATCTATAATGCTAGAGTAAAATGTATTTTAAACAATTATATCCAAGAACTAGGGAAATATTGAGTTATTTTCATATAAAATTCTAACTTACTTCACTCAACTTGCAAAATGTGTTGTTGTTGCTCTGACAGTAACATTGACTTTCAAAACAGAAAAGCAAAAACTTGTGAACAATTGACAATTAGCGGTCCAGATCATCAAGTCAGGAATTCAATAATAGAATTTATGAACAATTGATACCATAGTTATATGATTGGAAACAGGGATCACTGGCAGCTCCTAACAGCTTGCAAAACAAAATAATATCGATATCCAATTCAAATATGGTTGAAGCTGTGAAATAACGAAAATCAAGACCATGGTCATCTCAGAAATTTAACTAACAAAAAAAGTAACTTTTAACAGTGAAAGAGTTGATCAAAATGCTTTCATATGTCAGCTTTTATTAACTATGTTACCCAAGGGGGAAAAAGTTAATTACTTTTTAAATTAATATTTTATGATATTTTATCAAATAAAGAAAGCTGACAAGTGTTACATTTTCCACTGGGGTGAATTTAAATATTCAACTTCCTTAAATATTTTGCAAACTTATGTTCATCTGACTCTACTGCAGGGATGGTGGTTCTTGGTCCTGTAACTCCGTACAGGGTTTTCTGTCCCCTATATCATGTTGTGGGGGTACTGATCACAGGCGTGTCTTGGGCAAGATAGACTAACAGAGCCTATCCCTCCTTGGGTTTCTTCAATTCAACTCTTAACGCAAAGTGCTTAGAGTGCCATTTCAAAAGTTTTTCATATGACTCAGTTATGGATTAGACTACGATTTAATAAACCCAAGATAAGCACTCTACCATTAGGTCACAGTGATCGCTATGGAAAGCAGTAATGTTACTAATAACAAAACATTAGTATATGCACATGAAATGCACTGAACTAGACGTTAAAGAAGTTTGTTTTTTTAATACCTGTGCTCAACATTGTTTTATTGATTTTTTTCACCTTCTTTTTTATACACACCTATTTTTAAACATAGAAACTGAACGATATTCTCTGTTATAAAAGCTCCCATCCAGAAGGCACGTAGATGCGTGCACAAAACTAAAGATGCACACTACAGCTGCATCAGCCATTCTGCCGTGTGCAATTCTGCTTTCATTGCATCGAGATGTGCACTTCAAAGAAGAGAGACAGGTGAATTTGGGCTGGGTGGAGATATGGGTGTTTTGTAGACAGTGCAGTCTGTTTTTATTTCCCCTTCCCCCCTCCGCTCAAAATCAATAGGTAAAATGGCAAGAGAAAAGATTTCTGGGAGAATGGAACTAGGTGACGAAACAGACTTACGTACTTGCAAGTAGAACAATGGAGTAAATTATATTCTACGAATAATGAACAACCAACAGTCAGGGGCATACAAAAATCAGCATGCTGCCCATACGATACCTCTAAAAGTTCTCAATGAATTTCAATGAAATTTTTTCTGGAAGGGTTGGTTAAGGAAGAAGTGATTACACGGAACATATTAAGGAATTCTGTTTCGATTGAGTTTGTGTAAAGCATTGGCAGAGATACGCACTCTCTGAGTGCTTTCCAGTTTAATATGTTATTCTTTAAAATCATGAACAATAGCTCTTTCTCCTCAAATGGCTTATCTTATGGTTTAGATGTGAGAGGTTGTAATATATCCCAGATCCAAACGTGTATAAATAAGTTAGTAATATGATACTAATCTACTACTGAATGTGTCATATATATATATATATATATATATATATATATATATATATGCATACACACGAACTAAATATTTTTTGTGTATAAACACAAATAGTTACTTAATTCAGATCTTTTGGTAATATTTACCTTTCCTTGTTCTTCCCACAAAACATCAAGGAACTTTTTTCTCACATAACCCTCCTTCTTCTAACCTTTTTTGTTTTGGGTCAAACTTGCTCCCAGTCTAATAAATATAACAGCAAAGGCCTTGTCTACCCAAAAGATCATTAAAGGGTCCCTAATATCTGACTAAACAACATAATAGTATCGCCTTTAGAGGACATTACAACACAGTTTGAAAAACACAGATCAGACCCAAATCTTCATAATTACTACCATATTCGATAGTATAAAAGAGCTCCCTTTTTCCTTCAGAAAATAGCACAAAAGATTAATATAACTTTTCTTGTTCAGCCCCACATTGGCCAGAATATGTGGAGGAGTTATGAAAAACTGGTTGATAAGTGAGGAACTAGAGGGAATGCATTTTTTTCTCAATATCCACTTCTTGAATGAGGGGGATCTTATATGTCGATACAGTAGCTTTGATCTCAATATTTTGTGAAGTAGGGTTTTTACTATGTGTTTTTTTTTTCTTTAAAAGTGAAAGAATGGAGAAAATCCTTTTGTTGCCTTTTGGATTTTTGCCATTGACTGTTTTACAAATACAAATTTTCTCCAGTTCAAGAAGAAAATGGAATTTAAGCTTAAGAATTCAAAGATGGAGAAATGATCAGTGGCAAAATTCCAAAATGATTTTACTAGTCTTAGAATGAATTGCAGAATTTATAGAATATCATCAAATGTATGTACATATTTGTACATAAACACAAACTTGTGTGTGCACACATGCATATTGTATACAACAATGTACAAATTATGGAAAAAAATATAAATTGAATTAATTATCAATTCCTTAATTTACCTCTGACAACAAAGTTGGAGAGGTACTTCTGTCTGTCCACACAATATCTCCAAAAGTTCTCAATGAATTTCAATGAAATTATGTGGAAGGGTGGGCCATAAAGTAAAAAAGAAGTGATTACATTTGGGGGCAGATCCATACACAATTACTTCCAGATCCAGGAATTTGTTTTTTTTTCCTCATACATTTATGCAATCACTCATGTCTGTCCACACAATATCTCCAAAGGTTCCCAATGAATTTCAATGAAAATCTTTATGGAATAGTTGGTGAAGGATGAAGTGATTACATGGAACATATTAAGGAATTCTGTTTTGATTGAGTTTGTGTAAAGCATTGGCAGAGATACGCACTCTCTGAGTGCTTTCTAGTTTTCTATGTTATTCTTTAAAATCACGGACAATTGCTCTTTCTCCTCAAATGGCTTATCTTATGGTTTAGATATGAGAGGTTGTAATATATCCCAGATCCAAGTACGTATAAATAAATTGGTAATATGATACTGCTCTACTGCTGCAAAACTACCATTATAATTATGATAATAATAAATAAATGAATAGATCACACTATCCAAGACAGAAGACTAGATCCAGTTACATAGTAAACAAGGAAAATAACATTTGTCAGATTGTGCATTTCACTGTCACAGCTGACGACTGATTCAATTTGAAAGGAAGTGAAAAGTTAGACAAATGTCTAAAAACCTCACAAGACAACTGAAAAAAAAATGAGGAATATGAACTCAACAGTTGTGCCCATTGTTGTAGGAGCACTTTGAATGGTCTCAAAAAAGGTTGGAAGAACTGGAAATCTTTTAAAGAATCAAGACCATCCAGACAACAGCACTATTTATTAAAGCTAGAATACTCAGTGAGCAGAGTGCGGGAGTATTGAGTCTTGCTGACACTTGACCTCCAACAATAACCACCACACACCTGATGTGATCATGCAAATGCTGGAAACAAATTTATAATTTTATAAAAGTATAATAATTTTAAAAAGTGCATGATCTTTGTTATTAGATGTACAAAGCAGCATCATAATACAAGTCCCCAAAAACTTGCTCAAGAACCAAAGCATCAACTAAATATAAGACAAACTTTTGATAACTTCTTTGATTTTCTGACAAAATTATTCTTCTTGAGAGCCTGAATTTTCTCAAAGTGATTTATGTCATCTGCAGTGGTTGTAACTGGAAAATGGAATATAGTAAAACGCAGTTCAATTACAAAATATTTTAGGAGAAACGAATCCTGCAGTTAAAAGAACTGCCCAATGTACTCAGATTTGGCGTATAAATAATAACAGTAAAAGTTTCTCATCAATTTAATGTACCAAGGAAGATAAGTCATGCATTGTTTTAGAATTAATTCCTCTGTCTGAAGGCTTAAAAGATTAGAAATCTTCAAAGCATTGCACACTCTGGTCAGTTTGGAAATAAGAAAAGAAGGTCTATTCAACTTGGCTTTACAGACACTGCATAAAATTTGCTATATCCATCAGATATGTTGTTTTAATGCGGTTGTTGTTTTTTCCATAATGGGGTCAAAACCTGGACAAATCTATTCATAAAATGTAACAAGTCTTCTTATAATTTCTGCCTTTCAATGCTTTTCTGTTTTCGGGCACAAAGGATTAAAAAAGATTTAAGGATTAAAAACACAGGGACTTATTTTTTTTCTGTTCAGATCAACCAGTTTAACCCGTAGTATCTGGCATCTAATTACCATAATACCAGTAAAACTGGTAAGAGCATGTACAGTACTTCAATTTTAAGTCCATACAATAATTTGAAAGTATTCAGTGTGGCACTGTTCTATACCTTTGAGAATAAGGTAAATCTAATGGCTGCACCCTATGCTCACATATTTCCTCAAATAATTCAGAATGTTTTTGTGCCTATACAAAGTCCATTTTTCCTCTCTCTCTTATTCAAGCCTGAGTAATAGAAATGTGATAAGTTGGTCATTTCTATATTTAAAAGTCCTATTTGAAACTTTTGGCAACAGTGTCATTCATCCTTGAGTCTTTATTACAAAATTCCGTTCACCCATGAATAGATTTCCTTATATTTTTATTCATTTCTGTCTTATTCTCTCTTGAGTATAATTCTATTCATTTTGAATCACGGTCAAAAAAAATTGATGCTTTTCTTCAATATTTATTTCAAGTTTTTGAATAGCATAATAAGTATGAAAAGAAAACTAGGAGTGACATAAAATTTAGCATAAAAAACTAACAATCAAATGGGATTTTCTTGTTCTTGAAGGTTATGCTTGCCCTACCAAAAGCTTTTCAACTTAGAGTAATTCTATGCTTGGTTTCTTCATTTGAAGGTATGCAAACAATGCATCCTCCAAATAGTTACCTTTAGCCGAAACATGGAATAAGATTGGTTCTCAAACTGATAACTATGCAATGTGCGCAAGAGAGAATTATACTCAACATCACATGAGAAATCAAAAGAAAACACTATATTGGAGTAAGAACAGAAATCAGAGATATCATAGAAACCATCAAAAACTCAAATGGCAATGGGCTGGTTATGTTGCAAGAATGTCAGACAACAGCTGGACATCACGACTCAAAACGCGGATCTCTAGAGATCTCGTGCAAAACTTTGGCCAGCAAAATATTAGATGGCGTGACAAACTAGTGAAATTCAAAAAGTATTGGCTCCATGATGATAAAGATAAAGAGGTCTGGTGAATCGCTGATGATGATGAAAGTTAATAAACAACAGTATTAGAACTTAGAATTAGATTCTCAGAAACATTGTTTTCTTATTGTGTAAATTTATTTACCATAAAAAATCGCAAGCAGTACACTTCAAGACTGACAGGTATGTTTTTTTAATCATCAATTATAAGGATGTTCGTATATATCTATGATACGCTTCTCAAACAGATTCAATTTCCTTCTCCAAAGCCACCCATATTACCAAAGCAAAATACTACAGTGAATTTTAATTTGGGGAATTTTACTTCTAACAAGGTGGGAAATCCTGGATCAAACAAGAGAGATGTTGTAATCATTAAAAAGCAATAAGGACTTACCAACTACTTTATTGGTAGTGCTTTTTTTAAGTACAGCGAAAAAAACAATATCAGTAGATTAAGTCATTCACCCTTCATATTTCATTCACCTCTCTAGTTTCATCTGCCCCAAAGATAATTTTGTTCACCCTTAGTTGAATCATTCACCGATTAACTCCTAAATTCATGGTAAAATATTTTTTGTCTGTAAAATTTGACAAGGGAATTAACTATTAAATGTTAGTTAGAGAGTAGTCTCCCATATTTATTTTGGCATGAAAAATATGTTCATTCAGGCTGAAAATAAACAAGAATATACTATTTTTGATATCTTTTTTACAATGTTTCTAATATTTTTCAAGCACAGGTTGAACCTCTTCAATCTGGCATTCTATGGTCCAGGAACTCCCATGAGTCCGAATAGCAGTGCCAACGTGCTAAACACTTGGATATCATCCAAGAGGTGCAGAAAATGGTTCTAAAGCTAAAAGACGAAAAGATAAAACATTATCTATGCTTGAAAAGGTGGAATTACTGAAAAGATTAGACAAAGGAGATTCTAAAAATAGTTTGTGTGAGAACTATGGGGTTGGTTCATCTACTTTGAATGATTTAAAGAAATAAAAGTGAAATTTAAAGATTTTGTGGAAAAAATGGGTCTATTAGGTCAATTTCTATAGTTCTGCTCTTTCTGTAGTCTTGCAATGACCTGGTCTCAAACTTGCCGGATTAAAGAGGTTCAAACTGAACAATGCAATTGAATTACTATTTGCTATCATTTTTTGGTAGAATGGGTAAACTAGTATTTTCCAAACTATAAAGTACTTTCTCCAGTACTTTTTTATTTGCCCATGACCAATCCCTCATTGCGTGTGTGCATGTCTGGTTCCACCGTACATATCTGAAATGCTTCTATAACTTCTTTTGCAAAATATTTGAAACCCTATCATGTACTCTGAGAGAGGTGTGCCCCACACCTTGTAAGAAAATTTCCAAAACCAAAGAACGGAAGTGGTTGGCTCAAAATTTTAAAATATAATGTCAGAGAAATTTCTTAATAGTCAGTAAACGATACTCTGGTGAACCTAATTGAAATTGAAGGTGAAATTTTATAAAGACTTCCTTCTTTATGAATCTAATGGTATTTAACTTGATATTTCAAAAACTGTTGCAAAGGTTAAAACTAAGAAAAACAAGTCTGGTTAGTCACTCAATAGAAACTGACACCTGTCCAAAATCTTTTGGCAGCATACTGTGTTGGTGATGATCAATTAAAAAGTTGTAAAAAGGGGTGATCAATTAAAAAATTGGGAAAAAAAAGAAAGGGGTGTTCAATGGAAAAGTTACATCTCTTGCCTTTTGTTAGGCAGTGATATCTAAAAATTCCCAATTTTCAAAAAACAAGTATGAATGCTGCTGGACACTAACTAAGCGGCTAATTCAGCCTAAACTTACATTGCAAATCAACCACTCTCCCTAAGAACCTGGAATGGGGGGGGGGTTGAAAAAACAACATTTTTTTCAAGATATAGTAAAGAGTAAATGTTTAAATTTTTAGCCCTCTAGCTTTATTGGTGCAGCCCATACACATGACACATACATAGATAGAAAACCAGACAGACAGAACCACTTAAAAAGTGAAGAAACCTATGTTGACTGGTGGACAGTTTTGGTTGACAGATGAAAACGTCACAAAAAATAAGAGATCACCAGTGATATCGGGGCCTGCCATATAAATTAGTTTGGCAGTCATAGGAATTTAAAGTGCGGTTTTGAAATTTTGTCCAGACTATGAAAAAAAGAATTGATGTCTTTGTACATTTTTGTGAATTGCTTTGTGTTCATTTCGTACATAACAAATATCCATCATGGAATTTCTACACGCTCTTCTAGTAAATATTGAGTATGTAAAATGATCTCTCGGGATATCACTTTCAGATTGCGACATGGTCTAGACAATGAATAGAGCCAACCAAAAAATTTTGAGCATAACATTCATAATACATGGCACTAATGTGGTTTTTTTTTTATAAAAGAATATATGAAGTCTTTTCATCCTTCAGTCACATTACCATCCTGATTTTACAAGATTGTTTGGTACGCACAAATACATGCGAATATTTACATACATGTATGTACATGTGTATGCTTATATGTGCGTTTTTCATACAATACATATACATCTTAATTTATATAATTGCATATAGGTATTTATTAAGCATAACTTAATATATTATTATATATATATATATATTATTACATAAATTATTAATCAATAATTAACAGAGAAGCAGTAAAGGTGAAAGCACTCACTGAGGACCAAACTCATTACACTAGTGAATAGGAAGCTTGTTAACCATAACTTTTCCAGCAGGTGCACTCTGTGTGGGACCAATTCTTTTTTGCTCTTGTCATATTATACATACAGGCTGTTGCAAAGTAACTATACATTTTTCTTTTCACATTTCTCTCTTATCTATATCAATCTGAGAAATATTCTGACATTTAACCTCCACCTCTATCCCTATTATTATGGCAATGACCCTAATGTTAGAACAGAGGTGCAAAATCGCAGCCTGCTAAGAGGCTCTTCAATAAGCAACTGAAGTGCAGCGGAAATTTAGAACAACATATGGACCACATTCTACTCCCACCCGGAAGACAATCTACGATTGGGTTGCCAATTTAGATATTAATCACTGCTAGCCACAACAGACCGATTTAATCACTGTTGCTACGTTTCAGTTATTCATGTATTCTTATATCTATATCTAACTATAAATGTGTTATTTTTTTTTCAAAACTTTATATCAACTGACATCCCGTGACAACATAGTGAATGTGTCAGTTGGCTTAGGCAGCAATGTATTTATCCAGACTTACTCCAGCCCTTACTGTTCACAGCAGGAACTTGAAATTTTACACACACTTTTTTCACTCAATGAGCAGGGAAAATTTTCCTTCAAAAAACCTTTTCAGTTGTGGGTTCAATATGCAATGTAAGTTTATGCTAAAATGGTCACAAGTTTGTGCCCGCTTGTTTTTTGAAATTCAGACCTTTCTTAGTGATCACAGCCAAACAAAAAATGAGAGAAGTAATTAATTCATTGATCACCATATTTTCCAACTCTTTAATTGATCAACCCCAACACAACACATATGGTTGGTACTGAGACATAATTTCCCTTCGAATGCTAGTTTTTTTGTTTGTTTTTTTTCTTTAATTTGCGAGTACAGAGTTGCCCATTTCAACATTTTCAATTTCGGAGTCAGATGTTGTCATTTTAGGTGTTTTTTAAATTTTTTTTTCAATTTGGAGGTAATTTCCACATATGAAAATTTTTTTTTAAATATCTAAATTGGCAATGGTACTCACAGTAAGTATATGAAGACTGGTTCGATACTTTATGGACAAAGACCCTCCTCACTACCACTGAGCTGGGAGAATTTCTAGTGACTTTTGAAACATCCTGTATCTTGTCTCTTTTTCATCTTCTAAATCCAGTCCTGTTTTTGCATTCTCCTTGTATCTATTTTTAATGCATAATTAGTGATATTCAACTAATATTAAGGCCTATTAAATACTCATACGTCTGCATCTTGAGTTCTTCAGACAACCCCCAAGATCTTATTTCATATCTTTCTTCCGCTCAGAGCTTTGCTGACTCACTAACTCACTTATCTGGAAATTCAACTTCATGGAATTCTGATCTTATGAGATGGTACTTTACGACAAAATGTAGGCAAGTGGCAGATGAAATAAGTAAATAAATCAAGTCTACGAATAAGTCTAGAAGAATTTTTCACTTGAAATTCACAGAATCAAAACCAGAAGTAAAAGATTAAAATTATCTGTATTTCCTTAAAAATGTCACTTAAGTAGGAGCTGTTCATTTCTATTTGGGGTTGTTTGTGAATTGCTCTCTGCAATATAATGTTTTTCATTTGATATGGGACTAGTGTCAAAAAGATTTTTCGCAGATCTTGCTCCAGAATTATTTAACATAGCATAATTTTTATTCTCATTATAAACAACTACAACAACTATAAATAGTATTTACTAATATTTATCATACAAGGGTAAATCAATAAGTTTGTTGCCTCGTGATGAAAAAAAAGCAATCATTTTACACAGCAAATATTCATTTTTTTCCAACAGAACATTATACAAAACATATAGTTTTAGTTCTTTGAAAGCATTTTCAATGGGTACAAATTAGTCTGCTCAGATAGTGTAAAACTTAGCATACCTGCCTCATACGCAGAAGGCCCCGAGTTTGATTCCAAGTATAAGCTGAGAGAGTGCAAAACTGTTCATTAGGACAGATTTTTCTGTGCACTGAGTAGCTGATTGGGTACACACCAAGCTGTGCGATTAGGGTGGAAGTATCCCTTTGGTGGACTTGCATCCTACCAAGGGGGTCAACATGATATTTCATCCAGCCTTGTCTCCACCAGACATGAAACTTGCAAGGATCATTAACCTTATGTTTGCAATGGAAATTGGGACTTACTCATCGACCGTATATATTCCAGTGGGAGTTGTCTGTTGAGAGATGGACGCTTACAAAATAATACCAATGGAAGATAGTTAAATTAACATCCAAACAATTTACCAAAAGGTATTGAACCAAAGCAATTGTTTTCACTAAATAACAGCTTAATACCAAAGAGACACAATCATTTGAGGTTATTTTTTGTTTAAATGAGGGTGTTACAACAAATTCAAATTCCGTACTTAAATTCCGTAGTTGTTAAAAGACAAAAGACAAGAAAAGATAAGGAAAAAAACGTGAAAATCAAACTAAAGTTACTTCTAACTAAAATCACGTATGTAACTATTCAGAACTTTAAAATTAAGCACTAGAACTACATAGGGACATCAAAAAGCGTCAATCTTACACAACAAATATTTATTTTCCAAAATAATCTCCTTCTTTGTCAATGCATTCAATTCAGTAGTGAATCACATAGATCATACATTGTATAATCTAAATTTCAAATCATTATCAGCTAATGAATACATGTCAAGCTATGTTCTTATTGATCACCCTGAGTGTGTGTGAGTCAGATAATGTTATCAGACAGTTACTGCAAACAAAATCTGTTGGTCCCAAATACTTTATTTAAAATGAATAAAAAATTATATCAAATTATTTATAATTATCGTATTATTTTTTTTATAATATTGAGTTAATCATTATGAATTCATAACAATATATATAAACTCGTAACAATGAAAGTGAATTTTTCCAGTTTTTACACCATTTGCTTAATGTTATCAGCGAAGTGATCACAATAAGCAGCTTCCTCTGTACATCAAATATTAAACAATATTATTGATCAGACAGCTGTCTTGATGTTGTTTGATATGATGAGATAAAAATGTTGATTTAAGGGAAGGGAAGAATAAAATTCTTGAACAGCTCATTCTTGACATGCATGCAACAAGTTCCAATATAATGCCAAGCTGACAATTTCGCCTGGGGTTGTGGGACAGACACGGGAACCAAAGTCTCGGCACCATATGCTGCATCCTCAATTTCTATGAATCATACATCTATGAGTCAGCCACACTTCAGGATCTTTGTTGTCCAACCAACCTAAAGCCCATAGTAAGGGATAACAACAAAAAGGAAGGAAGAGTGTCATGGTGTTGTGTTCGACAACATCATTTGAAAATTAGCAAATCTTTCAATTGAAAAACACCAAATCCAAGTAATCGATTTGAACTTGACTTATTTTGATTAAATTTGACCAGTTTTTTTCCTTTCATCTTAATTTTTAGTTGTTTTTATATGATTTCTATTCAGGCCATTGTCAAATTTGACTAAAATAATAGGTTAAAATACAACAGGCCTGTGTAGCCACTCAATAGAAACCATGTGATCAACAATTTTTTTCAGCATGCCATGTTGGGAGTGATCAATTAAAAATTTGGGAAAAAGGGTAATCAATGAATAAGTTACTTCTCATACACATTGCTGGGTACAAACTAATGGATCAGTTCAACATAAACTTATATAGCAAATTGAACCCCCACTTGAAACCTATTTGGGGCCGAGAGGGGGGGGGGGGTGAAAAATGAAATGAGTTTTTTCTAGACATAATGAGGAGTAAATCTTGAAATTTTCAGCCCCTGTAGCTACACTAGTGCAGCCTGTATGCATGATAAATGAATAGCAAGTCAGCCACACCAACTAGAAAACTGAAAAAACCTATAGGGAATTTTTGGTTGACGGTTCTTAATACAATAAATACTTCAATAATAATATTTATGAAAATGAAGATGGACTCAACTTCTTTTCTAAAATAGAACTTTACACATGAAATTCATGCAGTAACAATATGTAGTGATATTTTTTCATTTCAAAATAGAATTCATCCTAACAGGTAAAGAATCTAAGCAAAGATATTTGAATTCCAATGAAAAGAAAATTCTACAGTCTCTACCAAATAGATAGATGGAAATCAGATATTGTCCAATTTGATTTGTTTTAAAAAAGTGATATTAGTGATTTTATGAGTTTTTTTTTTACAATCTCAGAAAATATTAAATGTTCATACACAGCGCTTAACAGAAAACAAACAATCATTTTTCGTCTTTTTCTAAGCTCCTATCTATGAAATCCACCCAAGTAACTACTGTCAGCAACATATCTCCCTCTTTTTCTTCCCTCTTCTCTATGAATAGTAAAAAGTTCCCACTCGCTCTGCGATTAGGAAGTTTTTCATCAACACCAAGTGGATTCAGCTGAAAAAGCAGACACAAAAAATTAGTCCATTTTAGCATGAAATTGTAAATTGTAAATCCTGAAAAACTAATGAAGGGGTGGGTAATTCGCTAAAACAAACTTTCCGTAAACCTATTTCAGGGTCCCACTAGTAGACGCAGAATATTTCGGGGGCATATGTTGTATCGTTTCTGCAGTGGACTATTACAGACAGATATTTGGTGGACTAAAAATCACACCAAGTAAACAAATGATTTTTCTTATTATTTTAAAAAGTATGTTTTTGTAGGATCTTCTTTTGGAGTATATAATTATAAACAATAAGTTCACTTGTATATCAAGATACACTTAAAATATATAAGTACATTGGTCAATTTTCTTTGTATTTTTAAATGGCATACAGTCCAAACTTCTTTCAATGTATTTTGATCCACATATAATAATTATCAATATGCAGATGTCTTCTGTCACGCTTAGAAATGTAACTGATGTAGTAAATAGAATTCTGATGATGTTCTAAAAAGGATGAATTTAAAGAACAATAAAAGAAATAAATAATTTTTTGAAAAATGCAAATCTCTACAATCTACACGTGTAAAATGCAATGTGTATATCCATTATATTTCATGTACGTCATCATTTTTGACAACAGTGGCAAACTAATAATTATAGCACAGGTCAAAGGTACACATTAAGGAGATTTTCTTTTGCAACGCTACTCAACATAAGTTTCTTCAGTTTTTAAGTGGTTCCACTATCTATATATCCACCCCCCTCCAAATTCTAGACATAATGGGAGTAAATGTTCTAATTTTCAGCCCTCAAGCTCCTATATACGTGATAGATACATAGATAGATAGATGGATTAGAAACTGGAGAAACCTATGTTGACATTTCTGGTGACAGTTTAGGTTGTACATACTTGAGAAAATGCTGGATTATTGAGGAGACCTGCTGTCACTTGATCTCCAGTGAAAATGCTAGTATGTATGTATATAGACTATAATCATGTATCTACTTGCACATAATGCACATTCCAGTAGTTTCATACAATTCAGCACACACTGTAATCAGATGTAATCATTGGTGTAGTGCTGTGTGAATGGCATTCCCTTACGTCTTGAGAAAGGGAAAACTGGTAACACACTGCTTCTAATATTCTCATTCTGTTTGTCTGTTTATACCCACAAATTAGCCGAAATGATGCATCACAGCCGTATATATTGAAACAAATTAGCAACTATGTCCAAATACGCATCACATAAGGCTTCAGAACATCCCCCAAATTAGTTAAATTTCAACAATTTTCTCTGGGTTCAAAGTTCCTCCCCCCTGAACCACCCAGCTGACTAGCCCTGTATTCTCTCCCTTCTTTTTTCAGCACAACACCACTGGGTAAATCCCCTATCTATCTAGTGCAGTAGTTTAAAAACTGTGCTCCACAGACCCCTGGGGTCCATCAGATAGTGACTGGTGGTTCGCAGTTGAAAATTCAGAATAATACCATATATAAAAATATATATGTATAAAATAAAAATATACAAAAAATAGAATATAAAACTGACGGAATGTTGAACATGACTTGAGAATTAACACATCAACCTGACATAACGAATCTTGTGGCAGAGAAACGTCATCCATAGCTCAGCTATCAAAAGACATAATTATTGTACACAGCCATGTACCATATATTAGGACTTGAGTAAATGTAATCCATTTGAAATAAAGACAAATTTTAAAGATCAAAAGTTGCTTATCGTAGTTTACAAATAACTAAAAATGACACTTGTAAATTAAATGCTAAAAATAGGAGCTCACCAAAATATTTCCTTTATAGAAGGAGTCGTAGATATTTCAAAGCTTCAAAACCAAGGATCAAGTGGATCAGAATGATTTGCTTAGGTTTTTACTTGTTAGATTTTTTTTGGCTCATGAAGAGATGATAAAATGAGTGAACAGCAGAGAGACAATTACAGGAACCACATTTATCAGTCAAATATAATGATGAATATTTTCATATTTGTCTAAATTCATATATGTGGGGGGTACAGGTATAACATGTATGCATGTATGTGTGTATATAAATAAATAAATTCATACGACTACTGCTGCAAAAACAGCAGCAGAGCCTTAAACAAAGCTTTCATCAGATGATGACCCTCAGGTCAGGAATGGTCTCATTACCACTGACCCAGAGCACCCAAGCAGTACCTTATGATATTACTGGGTTTTGTTGGTTTTTCCTCACAAAGTAGAAATGTGAGATGAAAATGTAGCCTCATCATATATTCTTGTATTCAGTACTTTCCAGTCAATATTTAAGAGCTATGAATTGAAAAGTTAATTCAATGATATAAGATTTGAATTCACTGAGCAGATGACACTGTGAAGATGCTGAACAGTGAACTAGAACTCCAGCTGGAAAATCAAGACAATGTTCAACCTCATCCAATCTGAAACAAATGGTGTTCTCTGTTTTTCAGACTAGTAGCTCACGTCAACAAATGAGGGAATCCATAAGTCTGACTTGCAAAAGAGATTATCCCAATAATCCATCCAATATAACGATATTAAAAAATGCATAACACATCTGGTACTTTTATACCAGACCCCACAGACAGATTTTACAGAGCATATCAGTAGTGTGAATAGGGCAAGAGTGGCAAACCCCTTCTGAAAAAGCTGCCTTTAAAATCCTTTGAGAAAGGTCTTGAAGATTTGATACTGTAGTGTAAATAAATATTCGCTCAACTCTGGTATCTGGTGGGGCAATTTCACAGGACATATTTAGGTTATTCATAATGAGTATTTTTACAGCCAATTCCTAAGTCTTCAATAATGATATGCCTTTACTAGTTTTAACATCATTTACTGTTCATCATGTGATATTTTCTAAACTCTTCCTAAATTTTCAATAACATTTGTCAGCATTAAGAATCAATTTGAAACAAAAACCAAAATTTTATGGTAGAAAATTTTTTCAAGCCAAATAAATGTCAACTTTTCAACAGAACAACTTTGGACACCATGAACTACATCCCTTAACCCTTTTCTGAGACCAATACATTAGAAACAGTCGACCAAAACTGTGAACATAGGTTTCTTCGGTTTTTAAGCTGGCCTGGCTGGGTGACTATGTATCTATTATGCATACAGGCTGCACCAATGGAACTAGAGGGCTGAAAAATTACCCCCCGAATAAGTTTTTAGTGAGAGGTTTGAAAAGTAAGTTTATGCTAAATTGGTCCCTTAGTTTGTGTCCATCAGCTTTCAGGCTTGTTTTTTGAAGATTCAGACATTGAAACCACTGAAGGCTAGAGAAGTAACATATTAATTGATCACTCTTTTTCCAATTTTCTATTCAGTGACTACCCAGACCTGTACAGAAATTATTTTTCAAATAAGATAGCAATCATAGAAAGTTTACAAAGATATTTCACTAACTTTTTTTTTTACCATTATGTATCTTGAAATTTACAGTGACCACCTGATATCCGTTTTCTATCATTTAGATAGTAAATTAGTGAAACTAGTAACACATTTGGAAAAAGCTAATCACAATATGTCATCATACAAGTATTAACCTACATTTACTGAATTTAATCTGGTCAATTACTCTCACATGTGTTTATTGACATGAATTAGGGACAGGTTCATCAAAACTACACTTAGGGGCTGTCTTCAAGTTTTCTCCATCTATTCCATAAGGAATACCTATATTAAGGTATAAGTCATGTTTGTAATATACATCTAAGTCTGTTTACACTACTTAGGGAGTTGGTTGAGGTGTTAATGTTTTTTCTCTGACAGAGCATGGAGAGAATTCTACAATTTGCTAATGATATGATATTATAATCACCAAGCAGCTCATAGGAAAAGAACAGAATATTGCATGCTGGGAATCGACAGTTAGTTCAAAGTCTAGTACTTCTTTCAGAATTTACCATCTGCGGACTCAGCATGTAATTCCTGTTAAAGTTATCAAATCCTCTTTATTAGAATATCCTTAAAGAAGATACCTTTCAGTTATGCAATGTAGCTTTCAAGAGAAAGTTTTTAAGAAATATTCTAAATTGATAATTGGCCTATTAATGGAAATTTCAAAGTATTTAGTAAATAAAAGGTAATATACCAGATGAACTAATATAGCTAATTTATTTCACAGAGGAATTTATTTTACAGACCCATTCAGTTATATATATAGGCACAATTTGTAATCTATTAAAATATCCTTATCCGAAATTTCCATTCAATTTATAGATATCATCTGATGAAGATTTGAAATGATCAGTAATTATATAATTTCTCTTCAGAGTATCCCATATTTTCTAGTATGTTATATTTTTCCTAATGATATCTCACATAAGATTATTGAATATGATAGATATCACGAGAGAAAATATTCACATAACTAACCTTAATTTGTCCAAATTTCTTATATGAAACATTGTAATAAATGATTTTTTAATATTTTTTAATCTTTAGTTTAGCTGCTTTTTAAAAATATCATTTTTACATTCTATGACCTTTGACTCATTAAAGTCATGAAGTCAGTGCCATTCCCAATTGGAAGATACATAGTTTGTTGAAATTATTATGACAGAATAAAAAAAAAATTTTTAATCCACCCAAAGCTGAAAGGGAGGTAACTTTGATCAGTAGTTATTCCTCTTGATATTAACATTTAAATTTTTTTTGAATGAATAGTAAGCATGGATCAGAAATAAGGAATTCTGCCCACTTAATAATCTTAGAATACAAAAAACAACCTGGGCATTGTAATGAAAAGCAACAAAAATAAGATGAAACAACAAACTGGGCAAAAATTAACAATGACAATGAATCACAGTCAATAATTGAACAACTGTAGCATCAAAATTTGAAATCATGTAAAAAAAATTCCATCAAAGAATAAATATGGTCAGCATAAATTCTATTTATGTCATCACTTTCCAATGGAAAACATCTAAAAGAGAGTAAAAAAAGATATAGATTCTGGAGAATCTAGATGTTGTTAATAAACCCGTCAGAATGAGGCTCCAAAAAGGTAAAAATTAAGGGGGTTTTTTTTCAAAACCAAAAAGTAAAAGCATTTTTAGAAGGAGTTTTGGAGCACTGATGCCAATTTTCAAGTCTGTAGACAAAACAGTATGGCCACGAGGGCTGGAATACACAAAGACAAACACACTCACATACAAAAAAAGGATCAAACCCTTTTGATGGCTATGGTTGTTCAATCCATTTAAGTAATGCGGACAGCTTGAAGTAGTTTATAATCAATGTTGTTTTTAATCACACTGGCAAAGGCTCCAGTTGTCCCTAAGCTCCACATATCTTATTACAACTTATTTAACCTGTATGTATATGTGAAATAGACTGAGAAGCAACAAACACCTGAAGTGGTGTCACTCACTTCACTCTGTGCAATTATACCCATAGCTAAGGGGAGAGATGGATTCATGCCTTTCCCAAGGGTATTAGAACTAAATGAATACAAACTATGTCAGCCAGTGTTTAAACATAGCTCACCAAGTCTATTCTCTTTGCTGCTATCCACCTGGCCACCCTGTAAATATCTTGGCAATGCAAGGAGTAAGAGAACCCCCCACCCACAAAGAAAGATGAAGGGGAGGTGGAGGACACATCCTCCATTAAACAGGAAGTCAAATGCAACAAACAAGCCTGCGTATCAATTATTGACAAAATTTACAAATTGGAAAGAATTCAGTTAAGCGAGGCTGTGTTCATTTAGGCTTTAAGGCTGTAAAAGATGGAGATGTTTTTTGTATGAAGTTCATAAGGGATTAAAATGAGATTTCATCCCATTGACCCTAATCTGTAGGATGAAAATAACGAAACAAGCATAAATGAGAGAATATCAAAACCAACGGACAAGAAGTTGCCATTCAGGGATAACAATTTACCGATAACCGCTACACCACCCACCCCTTCTTTGTTATTCATAACAAGGATTTAATTTGAAATGGGTCATTTACAGCAATTAATGAATCAGGTTTTGTTTGTTATTGCCTGGATGCACATTTGAAACCATCCAGAAGATTGTGTTATAATCCAATATTCCTTCTGATTAATCTCAGCCTGTGACTTCAACTCTTAAATTCAATAAACAAATTGAAATCACTCATTCTTGCTTCCATAAATTTGATTAAAAAGAATAAGAAATCCAGCAAACGGTCAAAGGAAGATAATTTCAATTGTAAGTTATTTCCCTTGAAATTGATTTTCTTTGTATGAATTTAAAAGTTGAGATGGCAAGAAAATTCGTAACTAATTTAACCGGACAGAAAGCAATTAAACAGTGAGGGTTAAAAAATGGGAAGTATAAGATTCCAGAACAGTTCTTGAACCCAAGCCTTTTTTTATAGGTGTGGAGAGTGGAAAAATTTTTAAACCATAAGATGATCTCTGTTAATTTTTCAAACACATGCTTTGAGGGGCAGAAATAAAAAAATTGCTCTGGATAATGAGGGAGAGATTTCCGGTTTCTTTTCGTTCAAATACCAGGGTATGCAATACACCAAGTCTTCAACAGATGAGCTAATACAAATTCCTACTGGCACTATTTACAAAACTCACAGAGTATCTGTTTTCCTTCTGTCAAACAGTGTTATCATTTTCACCAATTTGAATACTGTTGCATGCTGATTCCCGGTACAGGAATCAATTGTTTCAAAAGGTACTCCAAACTAAATTTAATCATACTGCAAGAGTGCAAGAGTGTTGCAAAAATACAAGAACCATTTGTTGAACAATGTCCCAATCTATGGTGGTAGTAGCAGGTGGGGGAAGAGGAAGAAGAGCAAGTTATCTTTCTTTGAGTCAATTGATTCTCATACTTGTAAAATATTGCGATATGGAAATATTCCAAGAGTATTATTTTCAATAAAAATCATAAATGGCTTCTTTTGGATACAAAAATGCCGAACTTCTATTATTAAATCACAGCATTAACAATATTATGCCTTTAATAACATCAAACCTCTTCCTTCCTTCTTATTTCTGTTGTTTAAGCGGGACAGACCAATCATCTAACCAAAAAGCGTCTAATAGAGATGTAAAAAGAAATCTAAGACAGACACTCTGGACAATATTCCCTCTAATTTTTTGCTATCACTGTGTACAAGAATCTTATGTTGTGCAAATTTTCTTCTGGTAACAAAACTATACGCACACTTTTGAATTCAACATGGTGGACTGATATTTTTTCACTGAAAACTTAATAAGGTATCAACGGGATTTGAAATCTTTTGTGTCTGCATTAATTTCCTTTGAGTTCTGGCTGTTTCTAGATGTGCTTTTTCTTGCGATTGATTTTCTATATTTGGTAATAATATAATGCAAGGTATGTAAAATTTCAAGAAACCAAAACCCCTCATAATCAAAAGTGGAGACTCCATTCTGAAAAAACCAAAAGCCTTTTCACCTGCAATGAATGTGGACAGGTCCTTGAATGATAAAATCTATTTCTTTCAAATAGTTTTATTACTAAGACAAATATTGACCAACATTGACAAATGTTACCAAATGCTGTCAAAAATTGTGTCAACAATGTCACAGGTTTTGAAAAGCCTGCTTTTTTTCTTGATTATGAATAAAAGAACTGTCTTTGTTTTCAGTTCTAAAATTACATCCTTCTCTGGAGAAAGAAACAAACAGAAAACATGACAGATTTATTTATCATTGAGAAAAATATCAGAAACCAGCAGAGAAGCATTCATCAGTCAAAAAATATTTTTAGATGTGAATTTTTATTTGATCTCATACTGTATACTGGTTGAGCATAAAGTCCTTCCCTGTTTATATACAATCTTAAAATCCCACTTGACTTATTTCCATGGGGGTTTACCAAGGACAAAGGATTTTGTTTACCAATTTCTGATATTGAAAAGGATAACAGATTCTTTACCAATGGTTACTGAAGAGTTATTGAAGAACCCTCAGAGTGAAATTGAGTATCACTTAGACAATTTCAGGGCAAGAGATTGGAGTACACGTTGGTAATGATAAACAGAAAAATTCCTTCTGTGTTGAGGTATACTTGCAATAAGCCACATATCTGTACCAAGCATTAATTTCGTATAATATATGCCAGTATATAAGTTGACCCCCAAACTAGGATGTCAATTCAAGTTCAGTCCAATATTTGCTGGATACGTTAACTCTTCAACATGAGAGAGCATTGTGTCTAGTGTTATGTTCATAGGGTCTAAACAGACTAATGTGGTCCATTTGAGGAGAATACTTGATGTTGAAAAAAAGTTGCTTAAATGCACAATATATACAATATATTAGGAGTCATGGGAAAACTTCATGTTCACCTTTTATACATTTAAAACTTTGCCTGTCAGGAAATTTCATGTGCAAAGTTGCATGAAAAAAACTGAAGCAAATTTTCCAACAGAAAGAGCAGGAAATATCATTAAAATCACTTTCAAAAAGACAAAGAAAAATTTTCCGCAATAATGAAGTTCACAAGGTTTTATAGATTCTAATTTTTAAGATGAAACATTGACATTTATTTATTTTTTTGGCAGGTATTTCTTTCATCATGATTTCAATTGCTTTTTATATCAACTCCCACATCACACAATTACCAATAAGAAGTGTGGATCAGATATAAATAATAAGCCTCTAGTAAGACTCTATCTTTGGGAACCTGCTTTTTCAGAGCAGCTGCCTAACTGATTAGGCTACAAAAACCAACTAGCAGCAGATATTCAAATCTAGCCATATTGTTTTATTCCTTATTTTCCCTTAATGCCAGATGTGCTGTCACCATTTTTCTTCACGTACACTAATAGTCATGTTATTCTAATTTCTCAGATGAAGAACAGCGTGACTTTTTTCAATTTCCACGTCCATAACTCTTTCACTTAAAGGTAACATTTTCGCTGATAGAAATATATTCCCTACCCACTATTTAAAACATTGAACTCTTCCACTGAAAGGAGGTCAGTAGTTCTTTCACTGAAAAAATCTAATAAATTGAAACAGATTCCTGAATTTTTTCACAGAGATTAACTAATTGAAAACATCTTTCTCTCTAAATTTCTAAAATATGTGTACAAGACAAACAAAATTGTTCCCAGATTTGCATTTGATTTTTTTTTAAATCTCAAAGAATTTGCATTTTCTTTCATTGTTTCTATAATTAATTCAACGAAGATGGAAGATTTAACCAAGGCTATAAGCAACACCCTCCTCCTTGAATTCAGCTCAAGGTCAATCAATAAATAAATAGGTAAATAAAACTTCATAATTTCAAGCCCCAACGAAAATTTCTGTAGATAACGAATAAACGAGGAACAGGTTACCAAAAGTTACCTCCCTTATACGCGAGCCGTTCATTTCGTATATTGTCTCAAAAGAACAATATTAAAACGAAGCTATTGAGAAATGAAAGCAACATGAAATAGTATAATTTTCTGAATGGTAAAATTAGAAATATATACAGTGAAGAGGCAAGTTGAGCCATAATGATAGTGAATCATTTTTATGATTGAATATCAACAATCATATAGAAAAAATAATCTTTATCAAGAAAATTCTTTTCCTTCTTTCAATGTCAGTGATTGCAAAAATTATGATTTGAAATGAACCCAGGAACCTGCAAATATAAGTGGTTCAGTCAAATGCAAATTCATTTTTTACTTATTTACTGTTGCTTTTTTTTTTTTTTTTTGTAGAATGGAAACCGGTTTCAAAGTAATTTCAAGTTCGAATGATACAAAAAAAACTGTCCTTAAAATGATAGATAAATAATCTTTTCAAGTTACAAGAGTTGCTTCCCTTGAATCAACCATGTTGTATCCAACCTCTTTGAAAAGAGATTCAAAAACTTATAGCATCCTGTGACCTATGGTCACTTACGGTCATATCACGTGAGAAATACGGATTCTCGTGAGATTATCCTAATTCAGCAACGACGAACTTGGTCAGTAATTACATGGATGACCTCTTTGGAATGTTGAAGTGAGTAACACCACATCAGGTGCTTTCTACCACAAAGTCTTTTTCACAAATAGAAAATTGAAACATGAGTAAAATTGTGATATGGGAAGTCCAGGCAGATTGTTAAGGTACCATACAGTGTTGCTCATGGTATTTCTCAGGGGCAATGGGGACTACTTGACAGCACCCATTTCCTCTCCAAGTAGTTTGTACTGGGTCACATGAAACAAGAAGCAGGGTGTTATGATGTATCAGCTGATCCATCCCAGACAGAAAATGCAAATTTTGTGGTTCTGCTTGAATTAATTCACTTAATTAGCACAAATTGGGTTAAAATATTGATACTACAGTGTTGCCCTTCAGATTTTACAAAAAAAGACATCTTTATTATTTAAATAATTTTTGTAAAACTCATTAATTTTAATAAAATATTCAACATAAGATAAATGAAAAAGTTGCAGCGGTAAAATTGAACTTAATGAAATAAAATTGTTCAATTTTGCTACTGCATTGATATTTTTCCATCTATTAGAAGTTAAAATAATCTGAAAATAGACAAACAAATATTAATGCAGGGACACAAAACAGCTATTTTTAGTGGCATCTAGTAACATGCTACTAAAATAAGCTTATTCAATTTTGCCAATGCATCAATATTTCTTCATTTATTTTATATTAAGATATTCCAGTTCAGTGTTTACACAGTTTTTACAATTATCTTAAATTGTGTAGGTATGCATTTTTCTTACTAGTGGAGAAAATAATTTAAACATATATTCAGCAGAATTGATTTTTACTTTCAATCAAAGTCATAGTTATCAGGTTCAGAATAAAGTTTGAAATTGAATTATTTTAATGTTTTGATTCCTTCGAGCGTCAATTTCATTCTAGAACAAAATTCTTTCTCTCCGCTCACTTTATGAAATCAACTAAAGAGCACTCAGAGAGTGCACACCTCTGCTAATACCATTGTGACTGAAAACTGAATGAAAATCAGTTCATAGATAGATATAATACGGAGGAGGTGACCGCACAAGTTTCGATTTTTCAGTATACTTCGAACTATTCAGTTTTAATATATAAAAATATCTCCCAATCGAAAGAAATTACCAGGATCTTCCCAAAAATTTGATCAATTCTTCCAAAGCCTGCAGCCCACCCTTCCCATCATTTGTCACTGAAATTTATCAAGAACTTTTGGAGATACTGTATGAACAAACAGACAAACATATACATCTTCCAACTCCATTAGCAGAAGTAAACAAATGAACTATCTTAAAATACTCAATCTATTAAATATATATCTATATTATCTTATTTCAAAAGAAAATATTGAATATATTTCTATATCATCTCATTTCAAAATATCCGTACTGCATTCTAAATGAATCATCATAGCCTGTGCATTCATGTAAAAATATTATCTAAATCAGGTCTTCCTAAAATAGGGTCGCGACCCTCATGAGAAGGTTGCATAAAAATTCAGGTGTGTCACAAGTACAAATGAGAACATTTTTTTTTCTTTTACAAATTGCATATTCTAGCTTTAGGATCATTATTTGTTGTTTTTTGTCATTTTTACTGGAAAAAAAAAAACGTTCGGTGTTGATCAGAAATAAGACAAAAAACTCTCAAGTGATAAGAACATTGAAATTGCCTTGAGACCCACATTACCAAATGTCAATCCAAAATTTGATTTGTTGTGCAAAGATAAACAAGCACATCCTTATCACTGAAAGGTATTTTTTTCTTAATCTGATAAATTCAATAAATTTATGTATCAAAATTGAGTTTGTGTTATTTTTGTAAAAGTAAATGATGATGAGTGAAACAAATTTCTTTCACAGGGAGGGGGTATTTTTTGTTTCATTTTTGATAAGATCATTATTTTTTTGTTTCGAATGTTCTAATGGAGGTTGGCTTGAAAACTCAACGGGGAAACAAATACATTTATTAAAGACACAAATGTTGAAAAAATTGCTGTCGAAAATGTATATCATCACAGTTCTCTAACAGAATCAGTTCTTTTTCTAGTATAAAATCTGTCACCACCTCCCCAAAATGGAAGATATTATGAAATAGTAAGAAGCAAAAGCTATGTGATAATATTCGTCCAAAAAAATGACTAAAAAAGTGAAAGTGATATTGATTTTCTAAAAGCATTTATGGAGGATAGGACATAATGAAAGTGCTGGCCTATTCTTCTCCAATTTCTTTGTTAAGATGTTCTGTAATACAAGAAAGTTTGTGTTGAAAATCTATGCTCAAATCATCACTTCACTTCAAAATTTTCTCTCTTTCTAGAGGCCTCCAACTGCTTTGCTTTTCACTTAAAACTGAGGAAAGGGGTGGATTCATGCCTTTTCCAAGGGCATGAGAGTGAATTGAATGCAAGTTATTTCAGCCAGAGTCTGGAAACAGTTCACCAACTCTATTCTCCATTAAATAAACCATTAGGCACCTCCCTGAGGCGATTAAGACAAGATAGAATACAAAGATGCTCATTAAACAATAAACATTAAATTGGATAATGGAACCCAACCTGTTGGTCATCCTAAACTGGGCTATAAAGACACAAGTCTAATGGAGGGAGAAAGTAGATAATCATCAACAATGAAGACGATTAATTCATCACACTTGCGAGAAAATCAATGAGAAAAAAACTGAAGAACGCAAGGGGAAAAGAGACAAAAAAGAAAGAGAACAATACAATATTGAACTTTGTAAGCAACAACTTATTCTGTATATGTTCGCTATCTAAATGCAAAATGTGTCATCTCCATTATAGGATTGAGGTATAAATATCATTAAACAAGATTCCTGCTAAAACTTTAAACATAAATTAAATTTTTAATTATCTAACCATAAAAATTCAAACTTGAAATTTTTAATAAAAAAAGTTAGTTTCACATCAATTGATAGGTTCAGCTTTGAAAGCCACATTAGATCCTATTCAAGTTTCTCACTTCATAAGCTCAGATTTTGACCGCTCATGAAAATTTTCAAAACAAATTATGAACAGAATAAATTCTCTGTGCTCACCTTAGAGATTTCTGTAAATAAAATCCCTGATTGTATGATGGTCATGTCCGAGCCAAGCTCGGATATGCCCATAGTGAATGATTAATGATTCCATGAAAAATATTTGGGGATGACTGTTGTAACAAGTTATTCCAAGGCTGTACAGTTTGTATACAAACATCAAACTGCCCGAGTCGGGAGTTACATGAACATTTGAGTCGAGACAAACTGTGACTTCATTGGCCATAAAGGTCAAGAGCACGAAATAAACAAAGAAAACAAAAACAGAGGAAAAACACCAAGAAAATAAATGACTGACACGAGTGCTCAAGAGAGAAAGTAGTTAAAGCCTTGTTTCCTGAACTAAGTTCAAGGAAGAAGAAAAGAGACAGCAAGTTCAATAGTTGGTTTTTGTTTTAGTTAGGGGAAAAAAGAAGCTAATGAGACAGTCATTCAGTATCAGTAAGTTCAACTTGTAGTAGTGAGCAAACCCACCCTACCTCACAGAATTTGTTTAAGTTCTTCCCTTCTCTTTAAGAGCCATTCTAAAGCTGAAACTCCAAGTGGGTGCCACTTGCAGGGAGATTTGCTCATTAGACACAATTCTAGATGCAACACGTGACTAAACAGTCACACAATGTCGGCTGTAGCTTGAAAACGATCAGATAATGGTTGGCAGCAAATTCCAAGAAAACGTTCGTGTTTTAAATGGTGACTATTTGCCAATAAGATCCAAAGTAATTCTCTACGGAAGCACTGCACACCAAGTTCTTCATATGAAGAACCATTCTCAAGACACAAGAAAAACAAGGAAGCAACCACTACACAGAAATTGAAAAAAGGCAAAAAATAAAAATATAATGAAAATTATTTTATTATTCATTTTTCATAAGATGAAGTATTTGTTGTAAACCATTATTAATGATTTTTTTACCACTATTTACATCTATTTTCAATTTTTTCAGTTGTTTTTTATCATAACTTAAGATCCATGTTGTTTACTCACTGACTGACAGATTTGAGAGTTAAGTAGCAATAAAAAAAAACAACTTGAAAAATCAAGATGGTGGTAACAAGTCAAAAATAATAATAATCCTAAAAATCATAGTTCATTAAAAGGAAAGAAAAGAAGAATCAAATTTTTCTCAAAGTTATTTTCTTGAAATTCCAATTATAAATTTCAAATAGTTAAATTCATTTTTTCATTAACTCAGGTATTTTTTGGCTGTTTGGTACAGAGAATTTTACAAGAATGGGAAAGGAATATTCAAAGAGCAAATCGAATGTGAACAGATTATCGAAACTTTTAATGATTAATCAAGAACTCAAAATCAAACTAATTCGTTACCTCTCAAATAAATCAAAGAAGCGAGATCATTAACAAAAGAACCACCATGTCATAGAAGACACCTGATAAGTCACTTAAAAGAAACCATCACTTAACCAATGTCTATTAGCCATAGCTTTTCACCCATAGAAGGACATATAATATAATAAATATAAACTGGAAGTAATTCCCCTTGAAAATATATCTTCATCAACTTAACTGACTTGACTTTATCAAACATATATAAGAACTCAGAAGGCTAACAAGATAAAATTATCATATTTGAACTCAATGGAAAAAAAAACAAGTTTTCCAAAGATAGAGTTTTTATTAATGAAAACAAAGTTTGTAGATTTATTAGCAATATGAATGAATATACGAATCAAGACAATACAATTCTAACATTGATTTACAAGTGAATTGTATCAATTTAGTGTGGAACTAGCTCTTGTTTTCTTGTTTTCTGCTGTATTTGGGGCCTAACTTGAGATTGTCACACATGAAATTCACCTTCCACCAAAATAAGGGTTTGGTGCTTTTTTCACATATTTATAAAATTTTCAAGGAATCTCTAACGACCTCTTGAGGGACCCAAGAGTTTTAGAAAGAAAACCCAGCTGACAAATTCTGGTCTGAAGGTAAGTCACCTGGGTCATTCACATTTGCAACACTTAATTCTACTCCAAAATTTAAGAAGGTTATAGGTTAATTTAAGGTCTGGTCACTTAATAGAAACCATCATATGAACAACATCTTTTGGCAGTAGGTCGTGTTAGGGATGATCAATTAAAGAAATTGGAGAAAGGGGTGATCAATGAATAAGTTACTTCTCTTGCTTTTTGTCGGGCAATGATCCATAAAAAAAAAATCTGAATTTTCAAAAAAATACATTTGAACACTGCCAGACATAAACTAGGGGATCAATAGTATAAACTTGCAAACTGAACTCCCCAACTACAAACTTACTGGAGGGGGAGGGGGGGGGGTCAAAAAAATTGAAAAGCTGTTTTTTCTAGTCATAATAAGGAATAGATGTTTAAATTTTCAGCCCTCTTTCAGCTCTATTCATGCAGTCTATATGTGTGATATATACATAGCCAGCCAGACCCAGAAGAAACCCATGTTGACAGCTTCTAATAGATTTGACTGAGCAGTTCAATATTTTAAGTACTTTTAATATTTGAGGTGTAAATCTCAGCTCCAAAAACTCAATCTCAATCTAGAAATCCTTTTATTAACCCTTGCCCACGAAGTTAGGAATATGTATTCGATTACGTCTGTCTGTCTGCCTGTTTGTCTACACAATATCTCCAAAAATGAATTTCAATGATATTTTGTGGAATGATGGACCATGGACTAAGGAAAAATTGATTGGATTTGGGGGTGGGCCAAGGATTGTTTTTCCTTTTGACAGCCCCATAGCTACAGTTGCACTGATTTTGTTTCAGTTGTTAGTGACAATAGTGTTAGCAGAGGTGTATGCTCTCTTGGAGTTTGTTAAATAACGAATCGGAAGTTTTGACAGCTTTTTGTACTCAAAAGCCAAAAGATCAATTTCATTCAGGTATGCGTACGACAGTGTTTTGACACTGAGGCCGAAAGAAATGATAAGCCAAGAGAGGTTGTTTTTAAATGTCAAGTCATTTTACCAATGCTTAGAAAGGACCACCAAAATGGACTCGCACCCCAGGAGATTCTAACATTGACCATGAATTCAGCAACCTACACTCCCACCCTATCATCTCTAATTTTTCCTCCTTCAAATTCTGAGGTGTGGCAATCAGTAGCGACCTGACCCATA
>OY735218.1:40567529-40585029 GCA_963457665.1 Thysanoteuthis rhombus
TTTATTTCATAAAATGTCTACACATACGTCTAGATTTTCATGAACATGTGTATTCACTCACCCATATATCACTCGCATACATGTATTTATACACAACACACATGCAATGGTCACTCCCATATATATACATAGATATTTACAAGGTGAAACTTAGTTTTGGCACGATCATGATGCACCTGGTGAGGAATGAACACACCACTCAGTAGTAATGATCTACAACACCAGCTTGTTAGCCATTACACCAGAAAGAAGCACCCTCCCCATATATATACATACATGCATGCATGTATATACATACATACATAGATATACATACATAAGGTAGCCATTTCAACATAGTGTTGCCCTTACCATTGAGCTAACCTGCTGCCAGTAATACAAAGGACCAAATAACCATTTTAACTCCACATTCTCATTCTCATATTATCAGCCATAAGTTCGATTCTCGTGGCAACCCCATTTTCTTTAATTGTTTATTCAATTTATGCTGTCTAGGCAAAATGATACATTCACCATATAATAACAGGCTTCCAGACAATTTGTTTTCTGTTTATTTTTGCTCTCTACATCCCCCAAAAAACTTTGGCTTGTTTGTCAACATCAGAAGTAGTGATGGAAATGGGGTTTTAGGAACAAGATATATGCTAAAATCCGTGAGGCTGAGGTTAGGAAGGAAAGGTGGGGTGGTAGACACTACTGAAAAGTCAGGGAACACCACCAGCCCCCATCATTTCCATCACTGATCAGATTCTAAATCTGTCTTCTTCTAATAGGATCATCAAATCTGAGATTTTCTATTGATTTCTTCTTTCACTAAAAAATTTTTATGATCAGAAAAAAAAGGACATGAAATATTATAAATTACATTTTAATCTTTTTCATTCATTCAATCAGACTGGTTACTAACAACAATGGTTCATGAAATCACCTTCAGACATCATAAATATTTTCATATATATATATATATATATATATATATATATATATATATATATATATATATATATATATATATATATTGAAAACGACAGACAAGGAATGTCTTTTTTTTATTCATTAGTTTCTTATATTTCTTATTTGCCGGCAAGTAAATGTATGTCAGGATAATTTTGAAAAATAACACTTCTTTCCTGTAGTTTTCCATCAACCATATATATATATATATATACATATATATATATATGGATCAAATCTAACCCATATAACTGATTCCTATCAGAGAAAACCTAACAGGTTTTGCTACTCCAAGCAGATAGATATCAAAATAAACAAATCACAATTGGTCAATTGTAGATCAAATTTCAGACTACCAGTTTGTTCCACACACAAGTTATAAACAGAGAATATGAGATTCTTCTGCACAGATCATTTCTATTGGTATCCTTAATGGTCCATAAACAATCATGATAGTCTCTTATGCTTCAAAATTTCAATTAAGTTAATAAATATCAAACATTCTTTATATCTTGCTATTTTTACTCGATAAACTAAACAATCTTTTTTGGTTATCCAATATCTAATAAACAAAGATTTAGTACAATACAAATGGGGAAGAGAACAGGTATTGGAAGGTGTTGCCCCAATCTTCAAGGTGGGAAAAGCCTGCTTGTCTTGAAAATCAGCATTTGAAATCCCGGCTTTCACCTTGTCTTGAACATTGATAATTATCTCAGCCACGAAGCTTTCAAGCAATTATTCTATATTGGAGTTGGATAAACCCCCGAGAGGAGGAATTCACTGACTTTTTAAAAAATAACTGATCTGAAGGGTTAATAATTCCTCACAGGTGTAAAATATATCAAACAAGTGTTGAAACCAGGTAGAAGATGTAAACCAGACACTTCTTATTAAAAAAAAAAAAAAAAGAAATAAGGAAAGTAATTTTGTTTTTTGGAAAAATTGGAGATAGTCCCTATTACTCCACGGGGTCATGCAGACATATGATCGGGTAGACCCCTTCTCACTTGTACAAGCTGAAGCATTTAAAGGTATACTTGGCCTCAAAAGAGGTGTAGATGGCTTAACATTCAACGGCACAGAGAATAGAAATGACAAATCAAGCTCAAACTCCTGCTGAGACAGTTTGTCTTTACTTCGCACTGATTCCCCACATGAATCCACTTCATTCCTTCCTCTAGCTACGGGTGTATAGCAAGGTAGTTGGAGGCCTTTAGCCCTGTAAGGAAGTTGACACTGTAAAACCCCACACTGATTAGGTCTCCATGGACAGTTCTAGACATGGGGACAAAATCATTGCTACATATGTCATGTGACACACGGGAAGCAACTTCTCAAAGAACAAATACCTTTGTCAAGTGCCCAAAATGAAAAGCAGCTTTCTGTCAATTTCAGCAAATAAAACAATTAATAAGAAACAATATACGTCATTTACACAACCCTTTAGAAACAATATACGTCACTTACGCAACCCTTTGGCAGGCAAAACAACCCCAAAATGGAAAAGAAGGAAGGAAAGATTCAAGTAAGTATTTCCTGCCATTTCTATGCAATAACGTCAGTGCATTTTATGTCACCAAAACTTCAGTTACAGAGAAGATAAGAGGCTCTGGTTAGAAGAAAGAAATCAAGAACTAGCAATCCAATGGAAATTATGAAACACCACCACTGATTTATGCTATGTTAGGGGTGATCAATTAAAAAGTTGGAAAAAGGGATGATCCATGAATAAGTTACTTCTTTCGCCTCTTGTTGGGCAGCGATTACTAAAAAAAAGGTTTGAATTTTCTAGAAATAAGCCCCCTACTGAAACTTATTTTGGAGGGTAATTTTCAAAATATTTTCCATACTCATTGAGAGGAGTGTGAGTCTGGATAGATAGAAACATACATACAAATCTTAGAACACATGAATAACCAAAACGCAGCAACTATGATTAAACTGGTCTGTTGTGGGTAGCAATGATTTTTTTTTTAAAAAGATACGTCATGGTATATGAGTGCAAATGTCTTGTGGGTGAAATAAAATACAACTTGTGACGATTGATTTTCTGAGCTATTACACTGATGAAGCAAATTCACTGTGTGACATAAAAAAGTTTATTCTTTCTATATCATGTCATATCTTTCTATCTTTACCAATGCTATGTCATATCTATATCATATCTTTCTATCTTTACCAACGCTATGAACCAATTAAAAAGAAAGAATGTCTATCTCTCTATAACCATTCTTGCTTCAGATCACTTAATTCCGCATAAACTGTAAACTGATTTGAAAATTGATCTTGACCTGAAATTTTAAAAGCCGAATTTTAAGGTAACACCTTGCCTTGTGGTTTACTATAAAACTAGGCCTAGTAAAAACAATGACACTCATACACATATATACATATATATATTTAAACGTACATTTTTTTAAGATAACAGGCAAGCTCTATCTAACTAATTTTCTGGTTGATTTTTCTAGTCAGCGAACAGACTTTTTATCAACATCATCAAAGTTTTTTTTAAAAAAACAACCATATTCATCAGCTCCTTGTGGATAACACAAGAATTTTTTAAAATATCGACTTCAGGAGGAGACTTGAAGTAATGGAGGATCTTCTGATTAAAGCAAAACAACCTGTTATCAATAGGATATCATTCCATAATGATAAGGATGTTCTTAAGTGTGAGAACAAAAAAAAAATATAAAAGAAAATGAAAATACAAGAAAGAGAGGAAAAACTCATTTGTGAGGAATTGGCCTGTTCCCCCACCCTATGCGAGATTGATAAGATGTGGAAGGAGGGGGAAGAGATTTATGGTCCTCGTGTGAGAAAAGAAAGTGTGTGTACTGGATATGTGATTATTAAAAATAATTTCAAGTTTTTACTCTTATTTTTGCGACATGTTTCGGTTAAAAAACCTTTACATAACACACAATGACAGCATGAAAGCAATTCAAAATTTCCCGCTATGAAGTCATCTCCTTGCATCATTTGCCTTTGAAGAAGTCCAGAAAATGGATAAAATGCCAAGAATAAAACTTCAATAATTTAAAACATAACTTTCAATATTGTCATTCATTCTCTCATGGGTGTGTAAATGAATGTATGTGTCATTAGGATGGTATCTGTATGTGTTTATGGGCAAAGATTTTCTAAGCAAAACATGTCACAAAAGTAGAAAAAAAAATTATTTTTTGATTCGAAATTGGTTTTCAACATTGCCCCTATCATATATATATATATATATATATATATATATATATATATATATATATATATATATATATATATATATATATATATATATATATATATAGTACAAATCAGGGATGCAAAATAATATAGTATAATGCAATATCCGATGTATAATGGGTTTATTTTGTAGAGTGCTTGATACATTCAACTCCACCAGGAGAAGCCCAAATAGGACAGAAACATGAACAAGTTTCTGTAGCAAATTCACAATCCATTATATATATATATATATGTGTGTATATATGTATATATGTATATGTGTGTGTGTGTGTGTGTGTGTGTATCTTAAGTAATTATTCATAATGCTAGTAAATTTCCTGTGTAATTTTCTTTGTTAGCATCAATGCTATCACTAGAGCGGTGAAGCAAACAACAATGCAAAAAAAATGACTAAAGAGAGAAAACAATGGGTTAATCTAATATTCTAACTCAGGAAGTGTTCAATGCTTAACATAGATCAAATCATATCTGGAAAGGAGAGGATACAGACTGTGATCACTGGAAATGCAATCATCAGAAGTGGACACAGCAGTGTGCTCCATCAGTCCTGGTTGAACGCACGCAAAGAATACAAAAATTGTGGCTTGATTGCTCTCTATTATACATATTCTTGATCCATAAGCAATGGTGTCATAAGCAGGTTTGCTCACATATCAACCAATGAAGTCCCATAAAAGAGAAAACAGTGTACCATTGGTGATCATTAATTTTTCAACTGAAAGAAATAGATAAGATTTTCCAACAGCCCATAACTGAATCATCCATTTTTTTGCAGGCTTTGATTCTGATTTACAAGACTTTCCAACGGGTAAAAGTACCATGAATCTATGGATGATAGAAGAAAAAAGTTATTTGATGGTGAAATGGATACACTTGTTCTTGTCTACTCAGATAGGGTAATGGTTAGCGCATCTGCCTCACTCACACAAGGGTTCAGGGTTCAATTCTCATTATGGGTGAAGAGTGTGGGAAACTCTTCATTGGAATAAACTTCCTAGTGCATTCAGCTGCTAATAGAGTACACTCTAAGCATAAGTGAAGGAATCCCTTCAGTGGACTTGCATCCTGCTAAGGTCATAAATACTTGGAGGTATAAACTCCCAGTCTCAACCTGAGACTTGCAAGGATCACTAAGCTGATGCATGCAATGGAAACTGTAATTTTGTCACTGGCCATCATATTCTATTGGGAGTTGTCTCTCAAGAGACAGAGACTCTACCTTTACTCTGTGTGATCACTGAAGTTAATATTAACATCATCAGTATGTAGATGGGTGATACCAGGTGCTGTCAGCAGCAAATGATTTTTCTACGACCAGCTTGCTAGATGCTGTATCATTGAATAAAAGGAATTTTTGCTGAGGGACGCCACCGTGCACTGCATAGCATTGTTTCCTTAGGTGCAACCTCACATAATTAAATATGTTATACTTGTTTCTGGCAGGTATTTTTTTTTTCAAAACTCAGCCTGCTTTGTGACTGAGAAAGTTGAGTATTGATACTGTCTATTATTTCGAAAAGAGTCATTATTATTCTAAGAATTGTTCAGATCACAGAACTCATTTTTTTAATAATTTTTGTTGTTGACAGCTTTCAACCAATCCATTCTATAGCCTTCTTCAAATTCTGTCAGATGTGGTAATTCTGTAATAGGGTATGTGATAGTATACATCCAGTTCTGGCTTGTATTGAAATAACGTAAAACAAAAGATGTTTTTTTCTCTCTTCATTATTTTATTTTTATTCTTTCATTATGTCAACTGAAATTTTGCCGAATTTGTAAGTATAGGACAGCCAGTTTATAGTGTATTCAAAATTTTGATAATTTTTTTATTATCTTATAAATTTTTGGAGATTTGAGCAGACAATCTTTCTAAAAACTGAAACCAGTATAATTTCATAGTTCAGTTAGCTTATTTAGAGCCAAAAACTCAGAGACTTTTAAATTTTTACCATAAAGTTGAAAAAAAAATGAACTGATTTCAATGAGATTTTTAGTAATTATTTTTGAATGAATTTTATACAAAAATAACAATGTATACATGTTGCTGACATCACCATTTTACCACTGTGGTAACAACAAAAGAACTTAGGAATGGTTTCAGTGGTTCAATAGTTGGAAGAGTTGTACATTTACCATGGTAAGCAGAACTAAACACAAGAGTTGTACAATTACTACCAGCTAGTAAGCAGAACTAAACACAAGTCTAACTAGATTTTAAAAGATGTATATTAATTCATTTTTCACACAAGCCTAATCTGATGATGGATTTCAAGTTATTTGTTTATTTCAGCACTGAAGGTACTTAATTTGGTCTCAAGACCATACAAATTTTGTCTTATACTACAAAAGCCATCTAGCATCCTTGTTCCAAACCTCTGCCATCGCTAATGAAGTACACAACACATTACTGGTTAACTTCAAAAAAATTATATTTTCCTGTTTCTAATTCACAATCAATTTCTCACTTGAGTACTAGTTATTTTTTACTTTTAATCTTTACTTTGTGATTCAAGCTACATATAACTTTCTTCCCTATCTCAAAGATAGAATATGCAACAAGACCTAAAAACTTATTCGCTTTCAAGTCTTACAAATTCTATATTTCATTTATCATTTTTAAAAGAAAAAATGTCAATCACAAAGAAGGAGTAGACAATAAGACCTAAAGACACGTTCACTTCAAATTCACACAAATTCTATACAGCATTTATTTTTCACAAAAAAAATTCTGGCAACAACCATCTTTATTATCTCCCAGACAGAATAGATTGGCAAAGTGCTGGCTCTACATCTGTTTTCAAAATGTTTCAAGATAACATAGAAAAAATCATGCTTTTTTCTTTCTTCATCCATTTTTTCATCATTTCAACTGGAATTTTGTATAGTTTGTAATAGTAGAACAACCAGTTAATACAGAATTAGAAATGTTGATAACTTTTAGTCATTTCATCAATTTTTTTATCTTTCTTTCCTCTCCCTAAGTTCAAGCAAATAAACTTTAAAAAATCCAAAAATTGGAGTAATGTGATAGTTAAGTTAGCATATTTAGCACAAATCGCAAGAGACATGAAATTTTGCCGTAAATTTAAAAAATAAGTCCATTTTGATAAAATCATTAGTATCAATTTTCAAGTGAATTTTGTAAAGAGGAGGGGTTGTTTTTAAGTTTAGACTTTGCCACTCTATTGGTAACAACACCAGAAAAATTAGTAATTTCTAATTCTAGCCAACCCTACTATGTACCATAGACTTTTATACAAAAAAAGATATTTATACGTAGGGAGTCCAGATGTCTGGTTTTAGACCAGACAGTCCATCTTTTGAACATTCTGTCCTCCGACCACGCACCACCTCAGGCTGGAAATTATTTTTTCCTCTTTTTCGTAGTCTGACAGAACACTTATATAAATTACCTCAGATATAATTTTTTTAATCCCTCTGTTTCAAGTATATCTGAGGTAATTTTTACAAGCTTTTAATCAAACCTCAAGGGGAGGACTAACTGACGTCAACAGTGTTGACAAGCACAAATAATAAAAATACTTCAACAAGTGTTGAAGCATTTTTATTATATGTAGTTGTCAACACTGCTGATGAGCCTCAGTGTGTCTGAGAGGATCAGTCTGCCGCATTTTCTAATTCAGTCTTCCTTTTTAAAAATTAGTGTACGTCCACCCTTTTTATACAAGACATTCTACCATTTGGCATGCAATATAACCAGGTTGTGGTCGAAGGAGAAGGAGTACATGATGAGATCATCTGATTCAATGACCAAAGCCATCAATAAACTAACAATGATACCTTTTGACAAGTCCAACCATGGTACAATAAACCATTATGTGCAGCACTGATCCATGCATATTATTGTTTTTTAACATTCCAGCTGACTTGGTGAGACAAGGAAAGTCATTCCAATGATTAATACCACAAGTATGGAGACTTGCTTGCTATATTTATAGTCCTATTTTTCAACAGGTCTTGGAAGACGGTACTACTTTCATTACCAAATACGCTTTCATATTCCGTGCTTTTCCAGCATATCAAGTGTTAACAAGGGGAATGAAAATGTAAATTTTCATCCATCAAGAGTATCTTCATGCACGTAAGGGTATTGGAGGAATTGAAAAAATATGACCCAAGATGAAATGCTTAGTGGAAAGAATTGTTAAGGGGTTAATCAGTAGTACCACAAAAAGGAATAAATCTGACAGATTAGAACAATGATTTCCAAAGTGTGTGCTATGGTGCCACGGTTAGTTCTCAGGGGTGCTATGGGATATTAAAAAAATATCGATAATTCCAAGCAATTTTAATTCAATGTGCAGATGCACAATGATAGAGAGTGGCATCTAACTGGCAATTGCAAATCACTTTGACCATCTTGTGTTGAACCTCACCATTTCAATACAAGATGGTGCTTGGTTGATAGACAAGCTTACATTCTTGATTGTTCTGGAAATATGTTGTACGTCTCCGGCACATAGCAGCTGCATATAAATAACCGCATATTCTGTGCGGGTCATTGAAGACTGAATCTACTGAATGGTGGTGTGATCAAGCTATTAAGTGTCTACATAAAAATAGGTTTATTCAATGCAAGTACGTTAATGATATGAATTAAAAAGTTTATTTTGATTTTTTCCTTCAAGTCCTTACAGCATAAGGGCACCATGATTCAAAAACGTTCGGAAAGTTTTGTAGATTATAGGTTTAATCCACGGCCAAGTTGTATGAAAGACTTTAAAAATGGTACTTAATGCCTTTTTGCTAAGCAACCAACATACAGAGTAGATTTGAGGAAGCCTGGAGAGGGATAGGCTTCACCAGGCTATCTTGCCAGTATGAAAACCAGCACCTCTACGATACGGTAAAGTGGACCAAAAGCTCTGTACAGAGTTACAAGACCATGGACTGTGGACTTCAGACACAAAACTTGTGGCCTCATGTCCAACTAAGCTAAGCTGAGTAAATACTTAACAAATTGACTTTTTTTTTATCAGTCTAAACAACTAATATAAAACTGGTTGAAAAACGTTCTGGAATAAAATAAAGCTCTACTGTCTTCCTTCAATTGAAGGTAGATAAATGATCTTCAATTCTTCAATCATGATATATCTCTTCAGCTGAAGGTAGAAAAAAATATGTTTGATATTTGAAATATTTACCATCTTTAAGTTGAAGAGGATCACCAAAACCACAGACTTACCTGAAAATAAAAAGAAACATTATTAAATTTATCTTTAAGAGCAGCATTTAAAATTAACAGAGCATCAAAATAAGAGAGGATAAACAACTTCAAGCAGCTTTCACATTTTTCAAAAATTAAAAAACTTCTTTGATTATATCAACAGAGAATTAAGCAATGATATTTCTATTGATTATTCCAAGTCATCATATGAACCTCTGCTTCTTTTATGGTGTGGACATGTTGATTTAGGCAATTTTTTGGATTTAAATTATACTAAGTCGTCCTTTTAACTAGAACTCTCCAATTTTCCCTTCATTTTCTAACACCATTGTCTGACTTTCTCTTGTTTATCATAAATCATGTCAAAGAAGACAGTTTGTTGTCTTTCACTACAATGATTTATTATTTACATAAAAACTTTTAGCCAAACAGCTTTTGCAAATAACTCAGACATATTTTAACCTACAATTGGCCATTTTTTTAGGGAGAAGTTCATATAGTAAGTAGACTGTTTTTTGTACCAGCAAGCCTTATCTTATCAAGAAATAATTTCTCAAGCTTCAGTAAGTTTAAAGGCTTAAAGATCTTGATCTCGGAATTTTTTTCCTTCAATTAATTCTTTGTATACTTGTCCAATATTCAAGCAATTCTAAAATACTTTAAATCAAATGTTGGTGCATGATTTCTAATTCCTTTACTATTGACTGAAAGTCAATTCATCTTATATCTATTATCCTATATATTGATGGTTTATTTTGTGTAATACTATAATTGCTTTTCAGTCATTTACATTGAAACGAAAGTCTGGCTCCTAATTCTAAAGGCATGAAATGTACTTCTGTGGCTGGATAACTCACATTATGCTTCATAAACAATGTACAGCATTATTGACCTAAAGAATCCCATTTTATAATCAAAAATTGGATAACTTTGTTATTACTTAATATATTTTAATGAAATGTTGTACGTAGGCTTGTGAAGAGATGCTACCCAGTGGATGACGAGTAATGGTTGATCCAAATGTTTGTTTACATCTTGTAAACAAAAACATTTTTTTTGTTTACAATTGGGAAAATTTCTCAAATTTAAACCAATTTTGAAGAAATTTGACAAAAATGGTGAGTTAGGTTGATCCGATTGTTTGTTTACATTTATACATAAATAACCATATGTCAACATGCAAAAAATATTGAACTTTGGAATAGTGGAACTGATCAATGAAAATTATTATAGAAGTTATTGTACACCTAATTACTGAAAATAGATTATGTTTTTGACTATTTTATGGTTTGAATAAAAAAAAATCTCAGAGTCAACAGTCCTAATAAATGACTAAATCTCTCTCTTACTCTCTTTCTCTCTCTCAACCATTTTCTGCCCACAAAATAGAAAACTCAAAATGCTACGACCAAAAACAAAAAACTTTTTTTACAGCAGACACAATATCTGCTCACTTATGGAAACAAGTTATAAGCATTAGCTGAAAACCCACCCTATAAGCAGGATTTCAACAAGTTCCTGTGGAAAAGCTAAATGGGACCTTTGCCCTCTTTAGAGGTCATGGATTTAAACTATGCATTATTTGAATCATACTTTTGAAAATCATACAATCATGAATTCTTAGATTAAATTCAATTTAAAAATAGATGAATTACAGAATAGATAGATAGATAGATTGATAGATAGATAGATAGATAGATAGATATCAGATCATTATTATTGGTATGAGTGCAAACAAAGACCATAAAATTTTCTTTTCTAAATTTTCAAAAACTAATTTGCTAAAAAATATGCCTGGGGGTCCGATTAGTACACAGAAAATTTCATGGGAATATGTTGAATGGTTGCTAAGTTACACTATCAAATACAGACGGACAGACAGACACTTGGTGAATTATAGTAAGACTTTCTGGAGTAACCATCTATGCAAAGTTGAATATTTAAGAAGTAAAAAAAAAGGATTGAAACTTTCAAACTTTAAAAAAAGTTTACTTTCACTTTTAACCTTTTGAAAGCGGGGAAAAAAGTTTCAAGTCACTTTTGATCCCTAGAAGGAGAAAAAAAGTTTCTCTTCAATTTTAATTGCATAAAGAATAATACATAAATGTACGAAATGAGATTTGTGTATGTATACGGAATGGAAAGTAAGGGTCCAATCTAGCATCATGGTTTATTTGTAAATAGAACCACCTTCAAACCCTTTTAAACCTTTTTTCTTAAAGCTTTTCACTTTGAAACTTTCCCCTCGAATTTGGTTCAGCTGCACTCAAGTTTAGGTGGTTTCTATAACTTGATCAACAAACATGCCAATAGCTGATGTGACACCTCTCACCCTCTCACTTGTATAAACAGATTTACAATCAAAATTAGTGCCCAAGTACTTGGCACATAAACCACATAAGTATGTTGATGATAAGTGAACCGGTCTACAAACTTGTGACAGCATATATTCCCTGACAACATCTGAGATTATTAATCATTTAACGAGCACTGATATGATCCACCTCAGAGTTTTTGTTTGTTTTTATCACTTATCTCTTGAAGACTTGACTTCTGTTGGAGGAATACAGGGCTTACTTATTGGTTGATTGCAAATAACAACCTTGGAGTAGCTATAAAAAGCAACAGACATTAAAGGAATAAGATTCTAGTTTAATAAATGATATTATATAAAAGACAAAATCACATTTTGTTTGTTAGTTTGTTCCTGTCATGCAAAAACAAACAGAAAGTGAGGAATATGGTAAAGCAAATTTTGTGTCTGTGTTCACATACAGTAGAGGAATAAGAGGAAATCAGATATTCTTAGAAAATACCCTTCCATTGCACATATGAATAAGATCTCTGCTTTTCAGATTTATATTGCTGTTTTCGGTTGAGTAAGTTCACTTTCTATTCATTTCCAGAAATCTCCTAATGCCTGATAGGTGAGAACCTAATAGGGGATGGAATAATGGACCATAAAAATTCCAGCTCAATGCTGTAACTGCTACATTATATTGTCTGGTTCTCAGAATACCATCTCAACAATATATCAAGTCCAAAAAGATAATCATATTTATGTTCTGTCTGCATTATCCAAGCCAGCAACCCTTCTCCCCAACACAAACTTGTTCCCTTAACTAGACAATAATCTAGGCCAACTTGTCAAGTGTGAGACAAATGAAGAGAATTGCTTTGTTTTCAATTCATAAAAATAAAAAGTAGGCGGCACCACAAATGAGTGCCTTAAGGCTGAACACACACACACACACATGCACACGCACACACACACACACATGCACACGCACACACACACACACACACATTCAGATAAACACATAAATGTACAAGGTGCTACCCAAAAGTTCAGAGTTTGAAGAGGGTGCACAAATGTAGTATTGACTTCTGCCAGTACCCTCTGCGAGCCAGAGTGGAAACAGTCCAAAGAGACTACTTTGAATGAGATGGTGGAAACTAGGTATTATGTGAGCAAATTTTCTCATGATCAAATTCCTTGAACTTTTGGGTGGCACCTTGTGTGCATATAGGCTTTTACAGCAGAAACTTCATATTCAATATAAAAATGGATAGAGGATGCTTCAGGCAATTCACATAAAATCTACTTAACAAACAAATCAATCACAATTAGGATTTTATAAATCCTTTGTTCAAACAAATTGAGATTGAAAATACATCACAGTAATAATCGCTTCAGCTTAGTTGATTTAGCAAAACCGTCAATTCACCCACATTTGGAAGCTCAGATGCTGTATTTGTACATCCAGAAGAATCCAACTTTCAAATGTGCTTTTCAATGACTTAACAGTGTTTTGACATTTTCTATAGTTTAAGCACTTGATAATGCAAAAACCATTCTTTCATCAACTTCTCTCTAAAAGATAGCAGATAGCAGATCAAAATATGTCAGAAGTTATAAAGAAAAGCAGTTATGGTAAAAGTTATCCTGTATATAATAAATCATTGCAGCAAAAGACAACTAGATGTCAGCTTTGACATGATTTATGAAAAACAAGAGAAGGTTGGACAAAGGCATAGTGGTGTAGCCATTTGTTATCAGTTTCAAGGGGGGACGAGAGTTTGTGCCATTTATCTTGGGGGAAAGTATGAATATTAATAAAAGCATTATAGGCTAGATAGAATTTTGAGCCTGTTCACACCAGATCCCAGGGTAACTTCCCCCTCTTGCCACAGTTCTACAATGGGGTCAAGGAAGAATTGGTATAATTCAGGTGATAAGTATAACCCAATGTTATACTCATTCAAAGAATTGCCCAGGAAGTGACAGGTTATTGAGCAGTTGAAGGCACCAAAAACTGAATGAAAATCTGTTATATATATATATATATATATATATATATATATATATATATATATATATATATATATATATATATATATATATATATATATATATGTGTATATAAATATATATAGCTACGATGCAAGGAAGGTATCTGCAGAAAGATTCCTGGATTCACACCAAAATCTAATCAATTCTTCCTTCCACAAAGTATCACTGAAATTCATTGAGAAGTTTGGGAGATATTGTGAAGACAGATAGATGGATGGACAGACAGTCAAACAGGAGTGATTACATATGACTCTGCAGGGTGTTAGCCAGCATTCTCACTAGCCATTGTTTTTGGCCACTTCTAGAATCTTTAGCCATTTGTAATGTTTTTTTGGCTATTACTGGCATTTTTAAAATACAATTATGTTGACCTTGGATAACTTCCAATTCCAATAAAAACAGTGGGGAAATCATATTCCAGGCAAACACCCTGCTCTTCCAAGTTTTTTGGTTAAGTTAATTATATACATCAGTATTTTTGAGAGATCACCTCATACTAAAAAGCTGAGGCACACTTTGTTTATTATGAACAATTGGCATGTTGTCGATGGAGGTGCCCCACCCTCAAACAGAGTTAATGGACTTGAATTGGTCAAATGGAGTCTGACCTTCTACCAAGTTATTTCTCAAGCCTGAAACACTTTGAGAAATACTTTTTAAGAACAGCTGGACAGAGTAGTAAACGAGAAACAAAGTGTGAAAAATGTCAAAAGGTCACGGAGAAATTTTACGGAGAGACGAAAGAGATGTGAAGAAAAATCAAAAGAAAAGTTTCTGTGCTTTTCAGGAATTTCCTCAGACTAATTAGCAGGCACTCTTCATGGGTAAGGAAGAGTGTGGGGTTGTGTAATGGTAATAGGTACAGAAAATGGAATAAAAAACTAAGTTCGAGTTTCAGCCAAGGCTACTTACTTTCACTTCACGCTAATGCCCTTGAGAAAGGCATGATTTCACCTCTGGGTGAATAGCAGGGTAGTTAGAGCCCTTTAGCCATGTATGCCAGTCCAACTTGAGCCTGGGTAAAAAACATGCCATTAGCAACTTCACCCAAAAAAACTTCTTGTTCCTGAAACTACAGCAGCATCATTCTAGTGATTTCTGCTACTATGGTGTGGTTACAGCCCTAGGCAACATAAGGAATATTCAGAAATAAACAATAACAACTCTTCATCAGCACCATCTTACCAATTTTAAGCTTCAAACCAATTAAAATCAGTTTTAGAACATACAGATTCCACTTTCATTGGTCATGTAGTACCAAACAAGAGTTTTACCATTCTTGAGAGCCTGTATTTCATGGACGTTGCCTTATCCAACCATACAATCAATGGTATCGTAAAGATAGGAATTAATCAGTTGAACTTTAACACAAATCAGTTTTATACCAAGGGATGCTTTTTGCTGTTTACACCAGAATTCCATACCCCCCCCCTTTAAATTGCCCCCATGCAGGGTGTACACCCCATGTTCTGAATCACTGGTTTAAACCATTCTTCTAATACAATGAATTAATAGACAAGTACACTGTAAGTGAGAAAAAACACAACTGACTTCCTTTGACACTGTTTAGTCTAAAGGTCAAGCAAGAGTCAGCATTTGGTTGTATACACAAATCAACTTTTTTCTCCATTTTCTCAACAAGGCTGCAAAGAAACTGAGTCTGTGAGAGCAGAAGAGACGAGAGTATGAAAAAAATATTCTATGGAACTTTTCAGAAAAAAAAATGGATTTTTACTCAATGGAAAGAGCAGTCAGGTCAACATGCCAAAAAAATTCTTCCAAGCACATTGTGTCCTGGATTTTCTATCTATTTTTTAAGAATCTGGAATCTTGTACAAATCATAGTGTGTGCGTATGTGTAGATGTTATTCAAACTATAGAGTATATGTGTATGTAAGTGTGCTCATGTCTGTATAAATACATATATATATACATATGTGTGTGACAATATCTGTGAATATTGTTCAAACTATAGTGCATGTGTATGTGCATGAAAAATAAAACCAGTCACTGATCAATATTGTTAAAAAATAATAAATACATGGTTAGAAATATTTCATTCAATATACTAACTGGATAGGGAGGAAGCCAAGGTTTTATCCACGTATGATATCTTATATAAGTTATGATAAAAAAATTCACTTTCTATAACTCAGATGTTTACTGTACTTTTCAAAATCACACCATTCAAGATCTTATTATAATTCAACATGCTTTTTTCCAACTTATACTAAGTAAACATTAATTTATACTGCAATATCTGAACCATGCAACATCAAATCCCATACTAATCAAAAACACACTATCTGAGGTATTGCCATTCAACTTAAAAAATAGAATAATAGCAAAGTCATAAATGCAAGGTCCCATTCTCAAAGTATGTTTTATAAATCTGGCTTTGAGACAAAATTGTCAAAGCCCCCCCCCAATCTATGCCCATCAAATAGATTATTATACCAACAAAGGTATTATCGTTTCAACTCTTTACGTCACAAACCTGTTAAAACTCCTCCTAATTGTCAGCAGAGCTCTTCTGTTGAGGGAAACAAAGTTTGTTAAATTCATTTTGTCAGATAAAATAGAAAAAAATGATTAGTTTCAACTTGTAAGGGAAGTAACTCTGATCAGTATTTACTCCCCTTGTTATTGATACCTACAAATGTTTTATATGAAACTAAGAGTTAAAAGTTGTTTGGCAACAGGGTAACTATAAGACATTTGGTAAAGTTCAAGTGTTAGAATATCAAGTTCTCCTGTTTTTAATCCAATTTATCTCGTCACTTGAACAGCACTTCAGGTCAGTTCTACTTGTCACCAAATGAAGTGGACAACTTTGTGACTTATTGTCCTGAGAATATGAACAAGTGGGAGGAGGGAAATAAAAAAATAAAAGAAGATTCATGAGATAAGAGAGAGTAAAAAAGAAAATGAAGAAACTGTTGAAGAAGGAGAAAAAAAAAGGTGATGAAAACGCAGTAAAGGTTTAACTAGAAAGTGAAGAAAAAAGAAAAATTAAGAGTAAGGAAAAAGAAGAAAAGAAAGGAAAGATTCAAAAGGAAAGACAAAATTGATCGTGAAGTTCAAAAATGTAAAGATAAGATGAGAAAAATATGTAGAAGAATATGATAATGACAGTAAAGAAAGACAATGGGTAACACAGGTCATCCAGAGAAGTACCTTAAGTGATTGAAAAAGATGAAGACGGAAAAAATCTGGGAAAAAGGAAAAAATTGAAAAACTTTGACAATGAAGTAGAAGATAGCCTACTTTGTGGCCTAGATAATTACGAATTTGATTAACCACCCATTCCAGAGGGTTGTACTTCAGTCAAGCCAAAACCCAGCATGAAAAAATGCTGGTTTTCAAGGCAGGCATACCTCACCTATATTGGAAAATTGTCATAACATGATCTTCCTCTTCACATTCTCCTATTTGCCCTTGTTGTACTCAGCTTAGTTGAGTTAATATTGAAAAGAAAGAAAAAATGAAAATCAGCCTCTTTGCACAAAGAATAGCCTATCCCAGCATTCACTCCTTCAGAAGCCCAGTTAGTATTTCCAGTGTCAATAATGGAGAAAGAAAAAAAAATGGGGCTGGAAGGAGATTTTAGAGAGGATAGCATATCTACATATTTAACTCTGTATGCACCTTCTTTTAGTCGGCTGGATAGCTGGCATGTGGCAAAAGACACAGAGGCCAACCAGAAAAAAATGCTACAAAGACTCCATCGAAACCAACCACCAGTGGTGCAA
>OY735218.1:40590029-40682529 GCA_963457665.1 Thysanoteuthis rhombus
AAGATGAGGATAGTCTGAATAATAATAGAAATAATGGGCAAAAATGTTGGGATCCACCATCCAGCTGCCTTATATAAGGAACCACAAGATATTGAGAACGCCTGTGTGTTCCCACCAATCAATCTATGGTATGAGTAGCAATTCTTACACTCACTGAGAACTTATTAACTCTACTATCCAATTTACGATACTACTCATAATGGTTTATGCACACCTAGAGTGTTTATGATTATAGTACAGCCATAGCACACATTCCATGACCAATATCTAAACGGCATTATACGGCTTTGTGTATTGGTTATTGCTAAATATCAACTCCATAAACTGCTTAATACCACTTCTAATTTACAGTGGAACTCTCCTGTGGTGAAAACAAAAATTTGTTAGAATCATTATTATAAATAGAATGAATTGTAATAAATAAAACTTAAATAAATTGAATGATTTTTTTTAATTACCTGAAGCGAAAGGGGGGGGGGTAACTTTGATCGGTAATCATTCCCCTTGATATCAACATTTGAATTTCAATTTCTGTGTATGATCTCAAAAGTTAAAGTAGTAGAGTTAAACTGATAAGGATAGCGAAATCGGAAATAATGCTACTTTGCTATCCAACACATAAATCCTTGAATTGGTATGAAGCCACTATTTTCATAACTGGAATTAATAAAAAAATTTCTCCGTTGACTGTGTTAATGAAATGTATAAATGTCTTTGTATTTAATTCCGACATAACAAAAGATGCATTGTGATATTTCAACAGCCCTAGTTTGAGGATGTGTGCATAGGTTTGCAAGCATAATGTGAGAATACTCATCTACATATAGATCGATAATACTTGCAGATATCACTCAGACAAAGATATAACATTTTAGTCTTAGACAATTTTTCTTGTTTATGCAGAAAAGAATGTATGGTTGGATTCAATGCTTTCAATCTCACTTTTAGCCATCAAATTGAAAAACACATAATATTCATGGGTTTTCCCTGATCTTAATAATCAAGTAGGGATACTAGAATAGGGTGTATGTAGAGGGCTAGAGTAGCATGAAAATGTCAAATGTTTACAGGGTAAAAAAAATCAAACTATAAAATAGTAGGAGAAAATAAACCATTTTCCTCTCTTTCTTTCCTCTTTCCTTGCCCTCTCAGTGCCAAAGGAAATGGTGAGCAACATTCTGAAATAAGCCCCCATTGATCCAACTGAGCACGTTAAGGGTTTGCCTGCTTCATTTTGTTATTTGCTCCCTTATTTTGCCTCCCTCTTCCCTCTTCCCTCTATCATTTTTTCTAATAAAGTCTCAGATGTCTTTAGTTTAACTACCTCTTCCGGTGCAAAGTACCCGGTAAAGAACAAAGGATACACCTGGGCCTAGGTCTAAAGACAGGGTAAACTTACAAACTGGTGTGAATGCTTGCGTGTAGCGGTGTGCCTTTTTTTTCTTATTTTTTTTTTTGTAAGAACCCTGGAGTGCACTCTCAATCATTTACTCCACCTACTCAAGATAAAGAAGCTTGGAAAGATATGGATAAACAGACATAATTACATATTCCACCTCTTCATTTCCAGGAACTGATTTATTTTTAACCTGCTTGGTAGAAAGAGTCCTACTAACAGTAGAAATAGAAAAAAATGAAAGAAACAAAAAAGGATTAAAAAGGAAATAAGCAAACAAAAAGAGAAGGAAAAGAAAAGAAATATTATTGACAATGGTTTAGATTTCAAGATAGTAGACATGAAGCTATTTCAAGTAACCCATTTACCAGCACTAAAGACTATAAAACTCACAGGGGCATACTGAGAAAGCTTTTTTCTAGGGGGCACACCACTCCAATACTCTTCCTGTCAGCAAATTTCTTCCTGTATTCGGCCAGTATGCCCACTTAGTCGGCAAATTAGTGTGCACAAATCATCAGTGCCTAATGATTTGCTTCTGAAAATTCACTTCCCGTTAATGAAAAATATAAAATCTTATCATTTTTCCCAAGTTGATCAGAGATTTTAAAAAATTGATTGGAACAAGAATGAGAAGCAAATTTTCAATGCATCAAATTCAATAATCTTCCTTGGTGAGTTTGCTTAAAACAAGAAATAAATATAAAATCGTATAGATGATCAATAATTTCACTATTGGGTTTAATCATAAAATTTTATTTTCTAAATATTTTCTTTGGCAATCATTTTGAATAAACAAGTTGAAACAAAAAGAAAATCAAGTATTTAAAATGGAGGAAAAAAGTTTTCCCTATATTTATTATATCGAGGTACAAGCACAATGAGCAACCATTAACCATACCAAAAGCTGGTCTTCTTCCAAAGAAAAGGATGCTCTGTATATGATGGGATTGGATTGAAGTTCTCTTCTATGAGCTCCATCCCAAGAACAAATTGATTGATTCAAACGGGTACTGCTCCCGATTGGACTAATTGAAAGTACCAATTAACAAAAAGAATTTGTGATCAGTCAAGGAAAAGCGCATAATACTTCCTCAGGATAATGCTAGATTGCATCTTTCTTGGTGAAAATTGTTACAGCTTGGCTGGGAAGTTTTCAACCATCCAGTCATTCTCACCAGATATTACACCTTTCGATTAGTGCATATTCCAGTGCTTACAGAATTCTCCTATAGAAACGAAGTGTTATTGTTTGCTGAGAAAGATAAGTTTTGTGAGAATTGAATTATGAAGCTGCCAGAAAGATAGCAGAAGTTAGTGGAACAAAATAAATATACCGTTCAATATAGTCAATGCTGAAAATAGAATGAAATTGTTTCACTCAATAAACCAAACTAACTTTTTATGTTACTCACACCGGAAATAGTTACGCAGCAAACAAGAATAATAATGAATAGCTTAGCTCATTAGTATCAAAGGAATTCCATGATGGTTTACATTGAGAATGATACAAGTTGTTCCAGTAGGCTGTAGATACAGAGTAAAATCATCCTGATTCCAGAGAACCTAAGACTCACATTGAATGCTTACAATTCCTGGACTTGTGCTTCACAGATGCTTGCTATGTCTTCTCTCTTAAGGAGAAAGCTGGAAAATTTCCCCCAAAAGTTATTCTATCAGATTTCAGTTTATTCTTCCACCCCATAACAGAACAATTTTTTCCACTACATATTTCATTTTCAGTCATATTTTCTTTATTTTTCCAATACACCTATTTGCATAAAAATATTCCATCCAAAAACGGATTTTTTTTTCATTCCATGTTAACATGAGATGTTCTGAAAAAGTACAAAACATGAAAATGAATATATCCAGGATAATCCATTTCCATACTAGAACAGATTTTCCTTTCATTCCTTGTTAACACATGATGTTCTAAAGAAGTACAAAATGCAAAAAATGAATACATCCAGGATAATCCATTAAGAGGTTAAAGGACTTGGATGACAAAGAAAAATCATTGTTTGAGAAAAACAAAGCCCCACTTCAGTATCAACAAAATCAGCCATATGATGTTGATAACTCTAGTGTATTAACCCTTTGAAAGTCTAGACTTGCTGGAAGCAGGAGAAATTCAACTCTACAGCATATAAGATTAATAATAGCTATTCCTGTCACATAAATCATGGTAACAACATTTTACAAAACCTGTAGACACAAAGCATCAATCAGAACTTCAGCAATTATTGTCAGGTGCCTTATGGCAGTTATGACCTTTGACTGTAAAAACAAAATCTTCTGTGTTTCTGACTCTGATTGTCTTGGAAAAGGTAAATACAAAACATAAATATCCACATACACACTGACACACTGATTATATACACATACACATACACACACGCACTGTCTTCACCTGAGAAAAAAATGACCAATATGTCTGTAGCCTGACTATCATCTGAATTTTGATCTGAAATTTTCACTCCTGACAGTTATTAGTTGAATTTTGAACTGAAATTTTCATTGCATAATGTTCAATCTACCATGATCTATAGAGAAGTGTTAGGTCAAGTGTATTGACAAGGAAGATTATCTTGAAAAATGAATATTTGCTGTGTAAAATAAATGCTTTTTTTTTTATCACAAGGGTCGGACTTATTGAAGTACCTTAGTGTATGGAGAGAGCACAAAGGTTGAATTCTAAAATATGCTACCTTTGAATTTAAGATTATGAGCCAAGCAGCTTGCTTAAAGTGAGATTCATAAATGGCATCAATTTCTGAAAAATGTCAGATTTTAAAATCTAATCAAGGGGATTAATGAAATTATGAATAATAACTAAACAAATATTGAAAGATGAAAACTAGTTCTGCTTTCCTATAAACTTGTGACTGAAATGTTAAATTTCTTTATTTTGCAATAAAAAGATATATAATTACACAGCATTTCACGCATTTTCTTTGATTTGTGATGATAACAACACTTTTGTTCACTGAACTTCTATGGCAATCAAAATTGTCATTTGATTATTTGCAGTTCAGTTGTAATACGGTTATCTTTTTTTCAATATCTGTATTACAAAGGGGGAATACTATTGCAATAACCATGTGCAAGGGTAATCAAGTTTGGTTTTTTTTTTGCTTATAGCTTCAATACAGCAAAGATAACAAAGGTTAAATCCCCTTGAAATCCAATCCAACCTGAATTTTATTACTAATGGCCAACTTTGTTGACCAAGAGCTCATTTACACAATTCTATCTCTAATAACAAGATATAAGCAACATTTTTCTTATCAAATTCCATTGACAAAAATAAATTCAGTGCCAATAATGATTATTTCATTAGAGTCATTGGAAAAGTACAATTATCATAGTCGAATAAGCACTGAATAAGCTTTATTACTCTGGCAATGTAAAATGAAGACATTGAATGGGTAATTTACAACAAAGTAAGTCATTTTGTGAACACACTTCATTACCCAGATTCAAAACACATTACGCAGAGATGTTTCTTTTCTTTTTGGCTTATGCTGTGCTGACATTTTCTATTAATTCAATTCTAAATCTAACAATTAGCATGGTTAACAGAGTACTTTAACACATAATACTGAATGGGGCATGAGAGATTTCACATAATCACAACAGAACAAAACAAAGCGATTTATTAAGTGATCTGAGAAATAGGCAACAAAAGACCAGATTAAGAAAATAAAACCCATGAAACAGATAGAATGGAGAATGCAAGAACCTGTCTTAACAAACTAGATAAATTTATGCCTATCAAATCACTTTGCTGACTGGCATTTCTTGGCTAGAGATAGAGACTAACCGTTTAAAGATAAAGCATAAGAACTGTCTTGTCATAATGTCAGGCCATTTGTGTGTCTAGCAAGAAGCCATTAAGAAAGTATGTTCAATCAAAACTGACAAAGAATGATAGAAAATATATTTGGATGGCAGAGAGAATCTGAGTGAATTTGATCAGAAGCATACCTAATAATTTCTTTTATTGGTGAGGTACAGGCCACTAATTTGCCAACAGAGTGATTGTGCAGGCTGAATAAGACAAGAAATTTGCCAAGAGAAAAAGCATGGGGGGGCGGGCAGCAAGACCCAAATCCCTTTCAGTACACCACTGAATTTGAATGATAAACTGAAATGAACATCATAGTGGTCACACATACACACACATACACAAAGAAAAAGACTGCCCGACCTTTCTCTCCCTACAACTATGTTTTCTCACCCCATCAATTATTCTCATTTTAAAATAAGGGTCTCAGATCTTCAGGAAGAATAAATCAAGAGTTCAGATATTCTATACTTTGTGTTAGCATTTTTATTTCCTCAGGGATCAAGAAAAATTACAACCCTGGTTCACAATGTTTTTCTTGTCAGCTCCTGTAACTCCAGAAGATACACACTGATAATTTTGCCTGAACACAATGCACCTCTATGTATATTTATATATATAATGTACATGCACAATCATGTGTATTTACATATACATAATGTATATGCACCTCAATGTGTATGTATACATATAAAGCATATGTACCTCTATGTGTATTCATATATATTAAGTATATGCACCTCTGTGTATATTTATATATATGATGTATATGCACCAGTGTGTATTTACACATATGATATATTTAGAAATACAATTTCAGTGTTAATTGATAGCCCAGCAGATAATGTTGACATAAAGATAAGCCTGTCAGCAAGTATTACACGGAGGAGAGATAGCAAGATTTTTTTAAACAAAATTTGAGGATGAGACTGATGTAAACTCCTGGTATTTGATGGGAACCCAATACCACCTGCATAATGTACAAGGATCTTACAAATAATAGACAGACTGCAAGGTGAAAAAGTAGTGCAGGTGTTCAACATATTCAGCTGGTTAACTAAAACGAGCATCAGTGAAGGGAAAAGGAAATATGGAAAACTTGCCCACAGTCAAACAATTTTATCAAAAGCTGATCAGAGCACTGTTCAATCAAATAATATATTTATACCAAGAGAACAGAACTGTTGGTTGTCAGGTTGAAGGTTTCAGTTTATAACCTCAACTCATTCAGACCTGTTTTTTTTAGGGTTACCAAGCAAGGGTGGCAAGGATATAATGAATGGATTCAAGTTTCTCATTTTCTAAGAAACCCTGGGAAGTCATACATCATTTTAAAGGTAATAAGATATGGATTTCATTTATGGCAAATTTATACAAATATAATGGTCATGTGACCTCATTATGTATTCAAAATGGCCACAAAATTCAAAGCTCACACATATGCGCTCATGCCCTGAATGAGTTAAGATTCCGACTTTTGTTTGGACATTCCAATCTATTCTTTCATTTTTGATAATAATACAAATGTTTCGACCTATTGGTTTTACAGCCTTTTTCAGGTGTAGTATGTAATATCCATAAGGAAAGAGGATATCCTTTCTCTGTCTCTGTCTTCCATGGTGCTAACAAAGAACGGTATCCAACAGAAATTTTAAATGTTAACCACAATGCTTGTAAAACAAGTTGTTCTATTTTAGCAACATGCACAATACAGCTTATTCATTCATTATACCAGAAATATTCTCATTTGTTTTCTTTATTCTTTTTCTCTATAACAGATTACACCTGAAGAAGGTCATAGAATGGATCATCTGAAACAATGTGTCGACATTAAAGATGGAAAGAAGGAATTTGAGAGTTTAAACAAAAGTAGGAATGGATGTATTAGGTTTAACAGTGACGCTTATCAAGAGAAAAAGGTAAAAAAAAAAAAGATGTCTGACAAAGTTCACCCTCATGATATATAAATGTCAACTCTAACTCTTAGATTGATGAGAGAAAATTAGATATTGATGTCAAGGGGAATAACTACTGATCAGAGTTACTTCCTTTCTCACTATTTGGTAATTTTTTTTTAGCCCCTCTTAAAATTTTAACAAATTTGAATCCTCCCACAGAAAGTTCTACTGTCAATTAGGAGCAGTATCAATCAGTTAATGAAATTAAGAGCTAATAAAGAGGGCAAGGGATTTATTCAGACAGAAAAAATATCTATAATCATTCAGTTTCTAAAGAAATGTTATTATTAGTGACTGTCAACCAAAACTGTCAACATGGGATTGTTCAGTTTTCAAGTTGGTCCAAGTAGCTAGCTTGCAATGTATTACATGTACAGACCACGCCAATGAAGCTAGAGGGCTGAAATTTTCACCCCTTACTGTGTCTAGAAAAAACATTTTTCTTTCATTTTTTAAAACTCCAAATAGTTTTTATCGGGGATTCATACTGAAAGGGGGTTTATACCAAACTGATCCCTTAGTTTGTATCTGGCAGTGTTCACACTTTTTGGAAAATTCAGACTTTTTTAGTCATCACTGCCCAAAAAAAGGCAAAAGAAGTAACTTATTCATTGATCCACCCGTTTTCCAACTTCTGAACTGATCACCCCTAACATGGCATGCTGCCAAAAGATGTTGGTCACATGACATTTTTTATTGAGTGACTAACCAGACCAAGTTGTTACAAGTTGTTATTTCTGTGTCTGCTTCATTAGGAAGCAGGAATCATGTAGGGTTCGGGATATAACTAAAAAAGCAATTATAGACGCCAAATATTAAATGAGATGAGAGGAGATTTGAGCAAACGAGTTGCTGAGAGATGGCCTTACGATACCTGATAATCAGGAATTCCAGAATGAAATTTTCTTCCGATATTTTTTCCTTGCTTTAAAATGGCTGGAATGGCAAATACACCAAAGGAACCGGATGCATCTTGTTTCAAGAATATAAATTCTAATGGTAATTGGTTGCCCTGAGCAAAACAGAATTTATGGTTTTCAGTCTTACAGTCATTAGGTTTCAGCTTTTATATTCCTCTAGAAAAAATAAGAATACTTGATGAAAAAATAGTGAAGTTATTTTCAACACTCTTGATTTGTACCTTAGATATCACCATATAGGCCAACTATAGCACCTAACAACATGGGTATCTACAGCCATTTTTTCATGGGGGAGAGGGCACTAAAGTATATATTTCCAGGTGGGGAGTAAAACTAAATTTTGAACATATCTTAGTGGTGATCTTGTTATATGATTGGCATTCAACCCATGGTAGAAAAAGTATTGCACTCGCCACAACTTGTAGTCTAAGTAAGTACGACCCACTGTATGATCCAGATTTTAGATGCTGTACTTGATTGTTGACAGAGACGCGTAACCTGATCCCAGGGCGACATGATGGAATGAGCAAATATATAATACAGTCTTTTTATATGGGAACTTCAAGTTGGGTTGACATAAAACAATTGTACTACACCATAATCCTTAATTGACTAAAAGGTTCCAACTTTGAAACCCCTTCATTTTCCATGAGAAGGCCTGATCCAGAGGTGGAGAGAGGAGGTCAAATGGCCTGTTTGATATAGCAGGAATAGATTTATACACCTGAGGAAGGCTTAAGAATGCATTGGCTGGAACTTAACGATCAAACCAATAAAATTGAGAATATTTGTCTTAACAACTAATGAAATAAACTATTTTGCTAAAAACAATGAAAAAGACAACAAAATTCAAAACAATATTGGTATACAGGCGTGAAGAAAAATCAAATCATAGGACCATATTTGAAGTCAAGTAAATCCTGAAACTAGACAACAGATTTACCTGAAGAAGGCCGGAGAATGAACAAGCTGAAATATGAAAATAATGATGAGAATATTCAAGGTTTTATCTGAATTATTCTCATTTCTATTGTTGTAGCTTTGTTTTATAGTTCAGAACATTTCATCCATTCATTTTTGGACCCTCTTCAGGCAAAAATTCATCTGGTGAAAAGTTGCTCGTCGGTTAGTTCTGCTCAAATAGACAGTTTATAACAGTGTTTCTTAAACTGGTTAATGATTTACCCAAAGGGTGAAGAAAATGACTTTGGGGGTGGGGTGAATGAAACTAAGGCTGAATTAACTGTGAATGAAAACATGAAGAGCAAATGGCTTAATTTACTTGAATATTTTATTTTTTCTATTCTTCAAAAAGTAATCTTTGCGTTGAACATATACAATAAAAAAACATTTTTTTAAAATCCAAGTTGACTGCTGATTGCTAATTTTGTGTAAACAAAATTTTTTGCCACACCTAGTTTTCCTAACTTGACTTTTTATTCTATATAAAAATAGGAATAAAATAAACATTTAAGAAATGAGTTAATTTATGCTTTTTGCTCATGATACGTAATGCATTTCATATAAAATTATACACATGGGATAATAAGATGAAAGTGATCAAATGTATGAGGGAAATTAGTCACAGGTGAATGAATTTTTGTAATAAAGACTTGAAGGTGAATGTCAGTGAAACAGTTCAAGATGAACCGGTTTATGTTATGTTATCTTGGTGCCTCTGTGTTAAAAATGCACACTCACAACCTGGCAATTTTCAACGCTTTATCAATTCTGATTTTTTTTTTTTTCTGGTAACTCCATGTCTGATGTTGACTAATCAACATGACTGAGTAGTAGAGTGCTCACCTATAGTTTTGTAGGTCATGGATTCAATTCACAGTCATGTTGTACCAAGACTTCAAAAATGGTACTCAGTCCCTCTCCAATTTCCTCACAGCACAAGGACTAGGGTTCAGGAACCTCTCCCCAAGGCTAAGGGTTTACGGCCCAATCACATTAGATACATAGGTTTTCATAAGATCACCTTCAAGTTAAGCAATGTTAAGCCTGATCAGAAACTAGATGGGTGACCATTGGGAAACACCAGGTGCCAAAGCAGAACAAAGTTTCAACAAGGCTGGTAAGCCAGAAGTGGGTCTTACTAAGCATTGCTCATGCATACCTAATACAGAAACACCCCTGATGAGGATATAAACAGAGAACAATGATACATAGATAAATACATACATACATTTAATTTAGTTTCTTTTGTTTTTCGTGGGGAAGGGAATGTTTGGTTTGGGTGACTTAATGTCTACAGCCAAATAATTTATTCTGGATATACAGAGCTCTTTTCTCCTTTGGTATTAACTTTGCTCATAACTAAATGAAAAATCTCTTGTAGACGACTGAAGAACAAACCAGTGAAAGTACTGTGGAAGAAAAAAAAACAAACCAAAGACAAAGATACATGGAAAAAACATTGAATATTAAGAGTAGCTCATCTCGAAATCTCAGAGACAGAATTTTAGCAGAGGTGCAGAGTGGCAAAAGCTCATTAGAGTACCACTTCAGCACCTGTAAAATATTAATTCAGAACTTGACTTTATAAGAAGCTCAATTCATATAACACACCATTTGTGTACTTGATCATTTCACGTAAAGGGCAACTTTCTTGATCCATTCATGCAACGTATCTTTATAAAAACGGGATATCAGACATGCAATGGCATCATATTTCTCAGATCCAGCACCGAAACAGTTATCACTGTACCCCTGAAATTCAGCTGTAGTAATACTAATTTTACAACTGCAACAACCCTGTTTATTTTTCCTTGGGTTGATTCAAAGTCTAACCATTATGAAGGGATTATAAGAGACACCAGAATGTTTCTTAGAAACCAGTGATAAAAAACGCATAAACTTTCAGGCTTATTTATTCAGATTTAATAGCTTTATCTGTTGATGTACAATAAACTATCAAACTACTTGTACCCATGCCGTCAAAAATGAGGATTATTTTATCAATTATAGAGGATTAATCAAAAGTAGTTTTACTTTTCAACAAATAAAATAATCTCTTGAGAAATGATGCTTCTCTATTTTCAACCTTTTTCATTGAGTAAATTGGGGGATTGCTGCGCTTCTGTTTCAAGAAGTCTTGCCTTTTCCCTTTCCACCTTTTATATAAAGTGGGTTTTGGGTTGCCAAGCTGTTGGAAGGTGGTGGTGTGCAGCCATGACTGGCTGGAGAGGTGGGCGGAATGAAGTAGAACATGAGGAAATTTAAATTTTATGCGGACGGATCAAGCAATCAACTAGCACACACGCAGGTAAAAATAAATAAATATTAAAAATAGTAGAATAGCTCAATAAGTAATCGCTTGTGAAATTGACCCAGACTGACATTGACCCAGCAAGATTCTCATAACAGGGTGCACCAAGTCAATACAGCATCTTCGTCAATTCAATAACTAAATATAAAGACTAAAAAATTAATATCCTATTTGATGTGTTATAAAAACTTACTCAGAGCTTTTCATTTCAGTGAGACATCAAATGTAAACGCTATCATGAACAGCGTACTGCAAAGAAGCTTAGTTATATGTGCATGTTTTTAGGAATTTCTTTTATTTTGTTAAATGTTAATGTAAATAAACACAAATAGAATACATTTTTTATGATACAGGAAGTGAATGGACATCATTACAGAACTGCCTAGAGAGTATAAGGAAGACAGGTATCTAGGTCATAGTATTTCATTTGGTGCTCAACTAAGCAGCCATCGCATCAAGTTTTCAGTTCTGTGACTAATCAGGCGCAGATCCTGGGATGTGGGTGGGTCATTTTATGTAAATATTGGAGATGAGTTTTTTAATAACAAGTTTTACAAGATTAGGAATTTGAATATATCTAACAGCTGAAAAAATCTCACCTAAATTACTCATTTAGTTCAAGAGCAGCAAAATTTTTTTAGATAGCCCCGAAAGTTTGTTGAATTTTTGTCACTGTAGTGAAAGTCAGCCAAAAACTTTTTCATTAAATAGCCATCATATCAGCATGCAGTTTTTTCTTTTAATTCTCAAAATTGGCTCATTTTTGTTTATTGATTTGAAGATGAAGATGGAAAAGATAAGGAACATTTTCTGCATATTATGCTATTTATCATTTCAAGAAAGGTGAAAATATCACTAAAACATCTGCCTTTTATTTTTACTTACTTTTTGACCAATCAGATGTAGACTGGGTCACATCCTCCAAGCTAATAATTTGTTTCAGAATATTGCATATTTTCTTGAAATTGTTTTTTCCTGATCTTAAACATTTGATAACAGCTCTGAATCCATGAATAATTTCATATAAATACTGCTGTGAATACATCATTTGATGGTGATTAAATGGTTAATCATGGTATCAGACAAAAACAACATTACCATTTACTCAGGGAGCCCCAGCAGTACCTTACAATAACACCAAGATATATGTGTGTGTGTATGTGTATGTGTGTGTGTTTATGTGTACATAGATGAAAATGACAATAGGAAGGTGAAGAGAGAAACTCAAGAGATCAGAGTTTCATCTCAAAATTTTTCATTATTTTGTGGTCATAGTTTGATGCATCTCAACTAGGGGCCAGCCATCTTTTTCAGAGAAAAAATATTTGTGGCAGTTCTAGAGAAAAATTTTCAGTTAACATCTTCGATGCAGAAGAGGAAAATAAAAAAGATGGCTGGCCCCCGTCAAAATGCATCAAACTACACCCACAGAATGATAAAAAAATTTTTTTACATGTAACACTTATCTCCTGAATTTTGCTCTTCGCCTTTCATTTGTCGTTTTTGTCTACATTCAGTCAGATCACATATACATATATACGCACATACAGAAACATATATTCACACACGCATATACAAACTTACACATATGAACACACACAGGTATATCTATATGTGATTGGGCCATAAGAATATATATGAAATATAAAATGGTATCCATACATTTATAGATGTGCAACTGTGTGTGAATATAGCATAAGGTTATACTTATTCACATTATACTTGATATTCATATAAATCTTGTGGTGACAAAAGGATTGAGGCTTCTGTTGACCAATGAACACAAACTGTAGTTCAGTATCAAGTACAAATAATGCAAAGCCTCTAAATCTTTGAACTTAAAACCTTCTTGAATATCTGTCAGATCCGTCATAAACTTTCCAAATACATAAGCAAATGAGGAAAGTGCTATGTACAGATGGCAATAAGGTCATCTTTCTGACATCTGTCCATTTAGCCTCCCACTTTTAGGTCCAGCTCACTGTGAGGCCTTCCTCTAGTTTTTATTTGCATAATAGCAGCAATGGAAAGTAGTTCTCACGATCATGCGATGAACAGGTTTCTGGATCAATAACAGTCTCTTAATGTTGACATTCAGTGTTACTACAAAAGGAGTTCATCAAAGAAACAGACAATACGTACTGAGAACAGTTGAATAAACTATTTTGTACGAAAATTACGTTCTGCCTTTGTTGAACATTTAGAAATTACGTTTCAGAGTCGTTTTCACTGACAAAACAAAAAGAATTGAATTGTGAGAAGATGGATGAAAATCTACACAAGATGTCCTGATGCCTTTGTGACACTGTTCGCTGGTAATGTTACGTCTAATTTTTTTGTATTCAATGGATGCAAAAGTCTTACATTGTGTAAATTCTGTTCCTGTGATAAAAGTATGTGTGCTTTTTTTAATTCAACATTGGTAATCGATATTTTTTTCAATAAAACTCAGTAAGCTATCTACAGAATTTGAAATCTTTTGTGCACGTATTAATTTTTTGTACACTGGTTGCAAAATATGTAGGCACACACACATGCCAAGCTTAGAGGGAACTGGTATAATTGCACTATTAATAATTGATATAAAAGCACTATCATATCCATACATAGCAGAAATGAATCACCATAGCATACCCGAACTAGTTATCTAAAATTATCCCTGAAAATAGATCTTTTACCTAAAATTATCTTTAAAAAATACCAACACAAGATTTAGGCATTGTTGGACCAAAATTGACCATAGAGACACCCCCGCACACACACAAATTGTTTTTAGATGATGCCTAGTGATGCACTCATCCAAATTTTCAAGGTTGTAACCCCGAAAATATGACCAGGAGACCTAAAGATATACATACACTGATAAACAAAGAGAGAAGCTGGTCGATCCGGCAGCTATCTATGGGACAGAGTGATTTGATAATACTAGTGACAGAAAAGCTATGAACACATTACAGATGAATAAGAAAAGCTGTGAATTAATGGCTGATTTTTGTCAGTTTGTTTGTCTTGGGGCCAAAGTGGTTGAAGTGACACACATGAAGTGCATATTTACTTGGATTCAGTTTTTTTGTGAGGTCTTATTACCTACATCAGTTTCCAAAACTTTGCAAATATCACACTGTGTCCAGTACATTAGGGTTTTATTACTAAAGGGCTTTCCAGAGTTCAATAAGGACAATCATGGGGCTGGGATGAGTCTAGATATCCTAGTAAATCATCCTTCTAATGATCTGGCATATATGGTAAATATCAAGGGAGTAAAATACATTAGTATTGTATTAACTATAGTCAAAAAAGCAATCCTCAGTGCTGATCACTCTCAGAATTACAGAGATTGTACTGTGTGGGTCTTGAAAGCCACTAACTGTTGATTCAATCTTCATAGGACATTATATAATATTGAGTGAAAAACATGACCACACAAGTAAAAACAAGGACAATAAGTTCAATGATGTGTCCACCATCCTCAAGTCCACATGTGATTTCCCATTTCAAAGGGATTCTAAACAAAGTGATAGTAGTAGCATTAGCACTTGTAGTAGGAGTAGCAAGAGGAAGACAAGGATAGTTCAGCCAAAGGTTTCAACCAATTTTCATACCAATCCCACATGATACAATTGCTAAAATTTATTTATTTAGCATATTAGGGACTGAAACATGTCTCAGAGATGTGAGAATACATCTACTAATCTTTTTCTCTGCATCTATATAAATCAAAGTGTATTACGTTCTTTACTTATTAAGTATGTAAAGTTCATTAGAATCAGATCAGAGATTTTCAAATGTCAGACTGATACACAGTGTTAAAGTCTTGATAGCAAAAAAACTATTTGTACATATGATGATGAACATCAACATTATCTTTTCATCTCTACAGATAATGGAATGACACTGAAGTGCCCCCTCTAGAACGTATTCCTGGGCAAAGAGTATGGAGATCGGGGGATGCTCAGCTGTCAAGAATCCCTTTCTCAGCCTCATTGATGTAGTCCAGAGGGAAGCAAAGAGCAATATGTTGGGTATTAGCTTGGCTGCAGGAGCAGCCGAAAGGATTTCAAATTGGGCACTAAACCACCTTAAGGGGATTCCATCCATGGTTTTGGAATCAGAGTTGTACTTCTCCTCGATAGGTTGCCTTCCCAAGGCTAGAGAGCCCAATCTGTCCAACTATTCTATTCATAGCTGGGGTAATTTTGTTTTATGAAAAGTTTTCCACACTCTTCGCTTGTACCGAGAATCAAACCTACAACCTTCTGCATGTGAGGCAGACGCGCCAACCATTACTCCATCCGAATGGACTCTTATAAGATATTCAGTGATTAATTCTTTGAATATGCCAGTCTTGGATTTTTTTTAGCCGGGTGACGCAGGCATTGATTTATGTTGAAGTAGGGCAGCCTTGAATAAGGTTTATATGCAATTTTGTAACGAGAAAGGAAGAGGAAGAAGAGCTTGCTTAGTTGGCTGCATTTATCAACTGTTTTGCAACAAGGTTTTTACACTATACAGCAGTATACACTATGGTTATACTCTCAAACTCCTATGTACCCCTTGAGAAGAGCAAATGTATCCCTGAGGGTACATTTACCCCAAGGTGCAAACCTTTGCTTTAAAATAAGATGGTAAAGCAGGATTTACTTACAATGTGAATAAAATTGATGTTGGCAACATGTGGACACATTGGTTTATATTCAGTTCCATTATTGAACAGGCAAAGCATTTGATATTCAAAGGGGAAACGTTCAGACAATCTTTTCGTCTGACCTAGTAATGCAGGGTATGGTTTATTATTTTATAGCTAAAATTGTCCTCAAAAATGGCTAAATTGGATAAATTATATGTATACTTATTCAAAACCCACTTATCAAATAAAAAAGAGTAAAATTTACTACTAGTTTTTTTAAATGGCCGGATTTTCACCTATCGTAGATTTTTATTGGCTGAATTTTAAAAAAGTGATCAGCTAGATTTATCTGGAAAATGGTTAATTTGGCAACCCTGGTCCAACCTGCTCAACAGGCAACGAATACTATCGTAATTGCGTAATAGCAATGAATTAAAAACTAAGTTGTAGACAAATACATTAGTACAAAAATCAATTATTCCAATATGCAAAAAAAAAAGGTACATGTTATTACTGCTTTATATAAGAAATAAGCAACTAACTTCTGTCTTTATTCTATCAATCAAAATTCAATTCAAATATCACAGTTCTATTCAAACAATCAGTCTGACAAATGGAGTGATGTAAATGGTTACCAACTCTGAATATGGGATCAGCAAACCAACAAAATTTGAACTGAATAATGACAATGACGATGATGATGATGATGATGATGACGATGATGATGACGACGACGACGACGACAGGTCCGATTAGACATTCAATAGAAACTGTTACGTGAACAATGTCTTTTAGTAGCATGCCATGTTGTGGTGATCAATTAAAAAATTGGAAAAAGGGTTGATCAATGAGTAAGTTAATACTCTTGCCTTTTGTCAGGCAGTGATCACCAAAAAAGGTTTGAATTTTAAAAAAAAGAACAAGTGTGAATGTTGCCAGACACAAGCTGAGGGGCCCACTTAACATAAACTTACATTGCAAATTGAAACCCCCACTAAAAACCTATCTAGGTAGGCAATTTTCAAAAAACAAAAAAGTTCGTTATAGACATAACAAGGAGTAAATCATTAAATTTTCAGTCTTCTAGCTCCATTGGAGCAGCCTGTACATGTGATACATACATATATTGTCAGCCAGACCAACTTAAAACTAAATAAACCTGTGTTAATGGTTCTGGTTGATGGTTTTTAATAATCCAAGTTATTTAATAATATCTAATTTGTCTGTCACCAGGAAAAGGCAGTATGATATTTTAATTGATATTTTCCCATATTTTATTTCTTCCCTTTCCCCTCTCTAGCCAGTCATTACTACACCCTACCCTCTACAAACATGGCAACCCCTAACCCACCAAATGTAAAAGGTGGAACAGGAACAAGCAAGACTTCTTGAGAGTGAACCATGGTAACCCCCAACCAACCTACTGTGAAAGGTGGAAAGCAGCCAGGCGAGACTTTTTAAAAGAGAAGCACAGTAACCCCCTACCTGACCAATGTAAAACTTAGAAAAGGGAAGGAAGAATTATCAAAATAGATAATTTTGTTTGTTGAAAAGTAAAACTATCTATGATTAATGAAACCATTATCATTCTAGATGACGACAACGACGACAACTACTACTACTACTACTCCTCAGCTACAAAAAATGTATTAAAAAAACCTTGTGTGAATATATTTGAAGACCAAATTCTATTTTTAAATCCATAACAACAAGTTCTTTATTATTTTCATGGTTGTCATTGTGTTTGAAGTGGTTAAACAAGTGGTTTATAATTTACAACAATTTTTTACCCACACTAAGTATTCTTAAATTATTTTTTCAATTCAATGAGAGAGTGATTTTTAAAAAAAATAAAACTTCCCTTATGTAAAACACTTATGGTATGCAAAGCATGACACAAATTTTGTTGATATATTTCATCAAACTTCAATGGTTATGCATCTGGTGACAAGGTCCTGGTTTCCATTTCATTGCATGCATCAGCTAAGTGATCCTTGCAAGCATCAAGTCAGGTTGAGACCAGGACTTTATTCTTACAAGTTTTCATGATCACCCTCTTGATAGGATGCAAGTCCACGAAAGAGATACCTGCACCCTAATCTCACAGCTTATAGTGCTCTCAATTAGCTGTGGAATGTATAGTCAATTTTCCACCCTCTTTACTCATACCTTGAATCCAACCCAAAACCCTCTGTATGTGAGGCAGACAAAATAGCCGTTACAGTATCTAAACTGTTAGTTAAAACACACACACGCACGCACGCACACACACTGCACTACACTACAGGTGTATCTAATCTACTTAATAATCACATGGGAGGAAAACTGGTCTACATGCTGACATTTCAACATCCAGAGGCAGATTTGAGCCCATATTTTGATTTTTTATTAGTTGTAAACCCAGTTTCCTTAACTTATAAATTTATTAAAAAGTAAGAATTGAAAATGTTACACAAACCACAAGCAAATCCTTTTAACATCAGAAAATACAGAAACTTTATTACCCATCATTTATATAGCAGAAATGCAGTGAGCCTCTTCACAGGACCATCTTAATGTAAATCATACTAATAATTGTACGTTTACTTTTATTAAACTTACCAGATCTAATCAGCTATTGAAGATTTTTGTCAGATGAATAGGAAGAAAATCAGCCAGATCTGGCCAAAAAATGGATGATTTGGCAACACTGTTTTGTATTCCCTTTGGTCCAGATTGCTAGATCTATTTATAATGTGGTTTACCGTTTCATCTTTTTCTCCTCAACTTTGAAATTAGCTAATCGAGTCTTTTGACCCGAACTAATGACAGGGCTTTTAGGGATGAAAACTAGAATCGGAGAATATCAATCAAAAACCTGAATGCTGGACGAGGAAGAGGAGGAGGAGGAGGAGATATCATGAGAAGGAAGATTATTTGTTGTTTTTCTCTTTCTCTCTCCTTCCCTCACATACATACACATACACACGTGAATGTACACACAAACAGGAAGACAGGTCAAACGTCATTGAGCTTGAATAAAAATGACTGTCAAATAATGAATGATTGAGACAAGAAGATGAAGTACAAAATGGATAATATAAATTGACAGATAGAAGAATGAAAAGATTTGAAATCATAAATAGTAACAGACAATGAAAAAGATGAAAATAGAAAGAATAAAATGAAACCAAAAAACATTAAAAACTGACAATAATCCTCATACAAATGGTCAGATTCAACATTCAAGCTAAGAAGGAGGGGTGCAAAAAAAGTCATATATCCAGATCTGTACAACTCAATAAATTCTGATTTTTCTGAAAAAAATTGTAATTAAAACCACTAATGAAAATCATAAAAATTATTGGATCAATTGTAAAATCTGTACCCCTCAAATTGATTCAAGTAAAAAGTGCTAATTTCAAGATTACATTGAATCAAAATTTAAATTCAATTCAATTCAATCAAATTAAAGATTAAAACTCCAAAAAGGATTAAGACTAAATCATACCAGCTCACCTAAACTCTTCACAGACTGCCTCGAGATGACCTTCCGAAACCTAGACTAGGAAAGTAATGGAATTGAAATAGATGGCGAATATCTGAGCAACCTCAGATTTGCATCCTTTTTGCAGAGAACCTCTAACTGATGCTAGATGAACTAAACGAAGAAAGCAAGGAAGTCATCCTACACATGGACATCGGCAAAATGGTCATGTGCAACAATCATGTCGGAAAAAAAAATGCAACCATCAAAATTGAAGATGTAAAACTGGAGAAAGTAGACCACTATATCTACATAGGACAGCAAATCTCCATGAGACCCCAAAAAGAAGGAATCAAGCCGAAAATCACTCTAGGATAGCAAGCCATTAGTAGAGCAAGCCCAACCTTCAAAAATAGGAAGATCTCATTGATCCTAAAAAGAAGGGTATACAACCAATGCATCGTCCTGATGGTCACCTATAGAGCTGAAACATGGAATCTAACCAAGACACTGACCCGTGAACTGAGAAATATGCAACGTGTATATAAAAGAATCATGGAGAGATCAAAAGACAGCACGGTACGTAGGGGAGAAAATAGGAGTCCGAAAATCATAGAATCCTTTACAAAAACTCAAATGGCAATGGGCTGGTCATCTTGCAAGAATGGCAGACATCCGATGGACATCATAACTCACAACATGGATGCCCAGAGATCACATGCACAACCAAGGCCTACAGAATACAAGATGATGAGACAGACTAGACAAATTCAGAAAGTACTGGCTCCACAATGCCCACAATAGAGAGAGGTGTAGCAAATTTTGGGGAAGGTCTATTTCCAACGACAAACAATAAAAGACTGATGATGATGATGATGATATCTTCATAATATTTTCATTTGTTGTGAAGGGAGTCTGAATTTTATATTTCATCTTTGTTTTGAGTAAATCAAATTAAATTCTTATTACGGCTTAATCTGAAAAATTGCACTTTTTACTTCAATCTATTTTGGGGTTTGGATCCTGTATTTGATCAAAATTATTTTCTCAGTTCAGTACTTTCATTTTATGAGATAAAGTTCTTTTTCTTCTCTTGAACAATGGGCCAAAATCATAAAGAATTCTGAAGAATAAAAAAATCATTGATATTTATAAAATGAATTGACCAAGTTTTTTTTATGATTCTGATCATCAAGTCTTGACCATCATTGGACAAAAGGAAAACTACGCACAAGGGCAGGTATTGTATTAATATATGAGGGTGGATCATAAGATCGCAGTCCAATTTGTAGTTGTTAGTTGAATTTTAATCTGGAATTTTCACTGGATAATATTTGATCATTATGTATTATATGTATAATTAATACAGAGGTATCAAGTTAGATACAAGGACATGGAAGATCAGGTTGAAAAATGGATATTTGTTGTGTGAAATAAATGCTTCATTCACCATTACGCTACAAACTTATGGATGTCCCAACATACAATAAATACTGTATATGCTGAATTATAGAGCAGATAGTTTAACCCTTCCAAGCATCATAACTGTCCATATCTAGCTTCAGTCGATGGAGGGGGGATGTTAGTAATGATGACAGCACATATACCAGCATATATAATAAGTATTCGAGGCAATAAAAAGAATAGAGAAAATTGAATGAGAAAGATTGAATAAGGAAACTGAGACAAAAAAAAAAATACATCAAATGCAAAAAAACGTGAATTGTCTCCACACCATGAAGACCGGAAGACAACCAGATATCCAAACTCAAAATTCTCCCATGAGAATCGCAAGTGCATACTACCATTTAATCTACAAGTAGAAGTAACCTAAATGTTATTTTTAACTGCAGCATAAATCAACAGTTCTTAGAACATGAAAAATGTTTTGTTAAGACTGGATTTAAATAGGCTTTGCAAGAGCGTTTGTAAGGAATTAACTGACCTGCAGAAAGAGCGTTTAAAAGGAAATAGAAAGTATTCATAACAAGAAAGGAAGCTGTTATCCTGATAAGAGAGGCGATAATTTGTGAGAGAAAACATTGGTAAAATAGAGATATGATACACAACACTACGTCATATAATTCCTTTTTTTAAATCAATTCTCGATATAAAAAAATAGAAAGAGAATACAAGAAAGAAAAGAAAGCAGATTTTATAGTGTTCACACTTGATATATATATTCATAATTTTTTCATTTTACAATGAATTATATTGAATTTCAGATGATATTTTTTGTTAAATATTTGATGCAATGATTATTTCAATGGATTAACTTGAAAACTCTATTGGAAAAAAATAATTTCCTTATAGAAACAAATGTTGACAAATGTTGTCAAATGCTATAAAAAATTGTATAAATAACATAGCAATTTTTCAGTCTGTTTTTTTCCTGTTATGATTCTATCTTCCCTTTTCTACTTCATGTGTTAACCACTTGTTTGATATCATGCAATGTTGATGTTTTCATATCCACTAAAACATTCGCCTGTCTTTTACTACTATTTGGGTAAAGGGAGGAGAAACAACTAAGAACATACTTCTCGCACACCTCAGACATTGACCATTAAATGTGTTACTTTGAATGAATCTAATTACCATTCTAATTAATCCTTTTCATCCCTGCTGGAACATAAGACCACAATCATACCCTACCATTGAATCCTGCTTTGTGTTTTGGCCAGTGATTCACCCCTTGAGAGATCCAGTTCTATCATCAGTTATCTGCCAGCTGGTCTTGGGCCAACTAATTCATTTCTTTTTTTACAAAACAAAAATTGTAATGGGATTTCATCATCATCATCATCAGCAGCAGCAGCTCATCACCATCATCAGCTTTTTAGCGTTCTGTTATTGGACATAGACCTTCCCTCAAGAATCGCCAGATCTCTCATCATTAGCGTCACAAAGCTAATACTTTCTGTATTTGTTTCATTTGTCATACCATTACGTATTTTGCTGGTGGCATTTTCACTTATGAACTTTGAGGATCCACATTGTGAGACAAGATGTCCAGAAGTTGTTCTTGCAACATGGCCAGTCTATTGCCATTTGAGTTTTCTAATGGTTGCTATATATCTCTAACTCTTGTCTTTTCTCTAATATACAGTGCTATCTCTTCGTGTGAGGTTGAGCATGATCTTGTCTTGTGTGCTTGCATGGTTGTCAGCTTGAGGATCAATCTTTCGGTTAGGTTCCATGTTCCAGCTCCATAGGTGACTATCAGTAGGATACATTGGTTGTATACCCTTCTTTTTAGGAGTAATTGAATTTTCCTGTTCTTGAAGGTTGAGCTGGCTCTACCAAAAACTTACCAACCTAAAATGATTCTTCTCTTGATTTCTTTGTTGCGGTCAATCAAATCTGGAGTAAGAAGTAAATTTCTGCTACATTTTCAATCCAAAACCTGAACAAAACTTTTGCATCACCAGAAAGTGGAGAGAACAACTCTACAGGTCTGGTTAGTCACTCAATAGGAACCATCATATGACTAACATTTTTTGGCAGCAAACCCTGTTGGGGTGATCAATAATAAGATGGAATAAAGAGTGATCAATGAATAAATTACTTTTATTCTATGATTTTGGTTGTGATCACTAAAAAAGTCTTAATCAAGAAAAACAAACAAGCAGGAATATTGGTGGACCCAAACTAAGGCACTAATTTAGCATAAACTTACATCGTAAATTGATCCCCCTAGGAAAAAAACCTATTTGGCTGAAATTTCAAAGAAACTTTTTGCACACATAATATTGAGTAAATGTTCCTAGTTCCATCAATACGAACAATACATGCGATACAGTCAGCCAGACCAACTCAAAAACTGGAGAAACTCATGTTTTTTCCATCTTGATGCTGACAAGTTTTGTTTGATGATTTCTAAAAAGTGGTTGAAGCAATATTCAATTCAGAAACACAACATAATTATTTTATTCATCGATCCATAAAGAGATGATAATGGTTGATAAATGCAAAAAAAACATTTTTTTTACATTGACATTTCCACCAAATGAAAATGTTTAGGTGAATTATTATTTTCAGTAAAAAAAAAGCCTTTCATAATTAATTCCATGGGCATTGAGAAAATAGTAAATAATTTTGAGAAGAAAATCAACAAAAAAATAATCTATTTCTAAACAATAAGAGAAAGTATTGAACAGGGAAAATTAATTAGAAAAAATTAGGAGAGAAGAATTCAAAAATAGAAATAAAAATAAAAAATATGACAGTTTGTAAGCTGAAATTTTCCGCTATTGTTATCAGAAAATGTCAGCATAGATTTCTTCAATTTTCAAGTTGGTCTGGCTGGCTATGTATGTTTGTAGGTATCATGCATACAGGCAACACCAATGGAGCCGAAGGGCTGAAAAGTTGAACATTTACCCCTTATTATCTCTAGAAAGGATATTTCTTTTCTTTATTGAAATTCTTCCCCTCCCTCCGGGTTTTCTGTGATATGGGTTCAATTTGCAATGCAAGTTTATGCTAAACTGAGTATTTGGTTTATGTCCACTGTCCAGCTGCATTCAAACTGCTTTATTGAAAATCAATTTTTTTTAGTGGTCACTGTCCACAGAAGGTGAGAGAAGCAATTTATTCATCGATCACCTCTTTTTCCAATTTTCAATCACCCCCAACATGGTACGCTGCCAAAAAATATTGACAGTTTCTATTGTGTGACTAACCAGAACTGTTATTATTATTCAGCTGAATGCCTAATTATAGACAAAACAATTTTTCTCCTTCAGCTGTCATCAGCAACCTTAACCAGGAATGCCCAATAAGCTATTTTTCACTAGAATTAGCCGACTTTTCCCCTATTTAGCCAATAAAAATCCGCGAAAGCCAATAACTGAAAATGTGGCCATGTAAAAAAATAATAAGCTGATTCAATTTTATTTTATAGCTGACTCAAAACATATACATCTTATATATTTAGCCTAAAAGTTATTTATAAATGGAAACATTTAGCCAATTTTAGCCATATTTCAAGATCACAGCAAATCAAACTACATACAAAAAGTATTTTTTCATAATTTTCATTTTTTTTCTCACTAATGATCGAAAAACTGAATTTCAACCAAAACTTTTGCTTTGAGTATATTTCTGGAGTCAGATACTAAAATTTTTTCAACAAATCTGGTAAGTTTAATAAAAGCAAATATACAATATTTATAAATAATTTGTTCTGGAGTTTTAACATATAGTTATTTTATTTGATAAATGAGCTTTAAATGACTATAAAACATTATTAGCTATAGATTTAGCCAAAAGTGAAGATCTAGCCGATTTTGGCCAATTTTTTCAGCAGTTTTAACTGAAAAAAATCAAATTTGAGTTGGCAACACTGACCTCAACACTTCTTCATTTATAGCAAATTAAAAACAATACCTTGAACTCTAACCATTCAACCGGGTCTTCCGATGAGGAAATGAATTATTTAGGACTAAGATCATAAAGGTTGACAATTTGATTGTATGAGAGCAACTAAAATGACACATTTCATTCATGCACAATCTGAAAGCAACATCAACATATTGATTTTAATAATAGAGATTATTAGTTGAGACTTAAACTTATAAGAGATGTGGGTTTGTAAATACATAATTGAAAGGTGTTTGTGTGTTTCGCTGTCATGCTATAAAAATACCTGAACATGGGTGCAGTATAACCAAATTTGGATTTGACCTGGGGAGAGAGTTTAAACGGAAAATTTTAGAGGAGATTTCTATTTACAGTGTAACTATGATGCCCAATTGGAACCTACTTATTTTATCTGAAATTGAATTAAAAAATTTTGAGAAAAAAGCATTTCTAAATGTTTTAGAGAGAGGCTCTATTTATAATGTAACTATAATGCAAAACTAAACCCTTCCTTTCTGTTCAATATATATATATATATATATATATATATATATATATATATGTGTGTGTGTATGTATATGAATGGCTTGGCTTCACGAACCAAGATTTTTTGAAGGATTTTCATAACTATAGGAACTGAGTCAGCAAGGACTGTATGTGGAATAACCCTGGTGGACCCCACCCTTTAAACCAAAGGTTTGCATGCTACAATCCCATAGGTTATAGGTTTAACAGAAGTTTTCATCTGATAGATGCCCAAGCTAGCTATGATGGTCTGCTACCCTTTTGCAGGAGTAAGCATAAGATGTAGCAATTTGAGAAGGAGACTGTGCTTATGTAAGTCAAACCACAAGGTGCATGCATAGACTATGTGATATATAAGTTCACTGTTACACCTCACTTGAGTAGACTCATTCTCTGTGTAACAACGTGAGGTCATTTCAAATAGAGTTTTAAATAATATAATGCATTCATAAATATTGTCAGATTATATATCCATTTCTTAATAATATAATTGTTCACATCGATAAACAACAGAGCAGACATAGATGGTAAAAGAACAAGAGGAGTGGGATTAAATGGTTATTTGGACCTTAGCCAATCCCTAAGACTGTTTAGCTCAATGGTCAAGAGCAATGCTACATTGACATGGCTATCTTATCAGTCACAGATTCGATCCCTGCAGGAGCCCTATTTTTATTTAATTGTTTATTCTATTTACACTGTCTAGGGCAAGTGACTGTGTAAAAATGGGAAGTCATTTCAAATAGAGTTTTAAATCATATAACGCATTCATATATATATATATATATATATATATATATATATATACACATATATTTATACATATATTTATATATATCATGAAAATACACTCACATATCTGTGCAAGATTTACATAAGACTTCAAAGAATGAATTATTTTTTCATTTGTTTCTCACCTCCTCAAAATTAGGGAATAATAACATAACTATATAATCATGAACTCAATATCTCAATGAAAACCATTGTAGCTTCAAATCTTTAGATATCTGAACCACCCAATTTTCTTCAAACCCAAACATTTTCAGCACTGACTGACCTCGTACACTAAAAACATTGAAGTATGACGATTTAATACGCAGAGAAAAAAAATAAAAAAGGAAAAATAGCATAATGAGTAACAAACCTGTAGTTCAACAATTGATTTATATACAAATGGATATAAGCAACCTCTATCAATAACCAATAAATAAAATGCAGTTCTCGCTCTTTATTTCACATATTTTACTTATATATGATACAAAAATTTGCTTATATACAATCTGTGATAATTCAAAATGAAAAATACCTTCAGCTGTGGTTTTGGAACATTTAATCCTTGAACAATAAACAATTATTTTTCAGGAAATTATGAATGGATCTTCATGAAGGCATACCATATTGTAAAGTATCTATGTCTAGAATTGTACATTTAAAAGCCCTATTATGGCATTAATGCTAGCATCAATTCCTGACCACTGACAGTCCCTCTCTTCTTGTTTGCAATACATTCCTGCAGAAAATTAAATTGCAATACTTTTCTACAATAAAATCATTTACAATGCATTTCTATAGTAAATATATCTATTATAAACATATTAGTATTTTTCAATCAATAACACTTGTATTAATTCTTGACCACTAAAAATCCCCCCTTTTTTTTTCTTACATAACAATTATATATTATTCAGGAATAATGTTTCAGCATGAATGGCTGAAAAAATATCTTGGTTGGCAAAAAGTTATTAATTAGAATAATTGTTTTACTGGTATTTCTGGTACAGAAACAAACAAAAACCATACTTGGCACAGAGATATCGGAATAGAAAGTAGGTTTAAAAGTTGGATTTGTGCTTCTGCAAGCCAGTGAAGCTCCTGTAAGTTGGTATAGCAGCAGATGTGTTTAATCTAGCTTCCCTCTGGTAAGTGGATCATGAATTTGAGTCTCACCAAGAGCTTATGCTATATTTCCAATCTGCAGTGTAAACTCACTGCCATAGACTGACCATCTGATTTAAAATGTGATTACAAATAAACTAAAAAAATTAACATGAAGTTACATCGTAATCAAAAATTGAAAATAAAAGTTTACAACACTTTACTTAAAAACTAGATATATCGGCAGATAAAATAAGATCCAACAAACGGCATCCAAAATGGGGTCATCTTATAGGCCAAATACTGATTAAACAGTGAGATAAAACCTGTGAAATTTGGACTGAAATTGGGGTCTTCTTTTATCTGAATGATTCTCAGCTATGTTTCTTAAATGTAGTGAAATGGATTTTAGACATAAAAAATTGTTACTTCAGTAAATGCTACGCCCAAAAATGTGACAAAGATTTCAATAAAGTTGACAAATAAAGAGAATTTCTCTTTTATTCGGTCAGTGAAGTCAATCAAAGGAAATGGAAAAAAAAGGAAATCAGTTATTTGAAACCTTTGTCTTCTCTTTTGGTTTCAACAGACAGGAAGTTGTCTGACCTTATAACACTGAAAATAGATTACTCTTAAGAGATTTAGCAGAAGCTCTATCAACAAAGACGTATCCTAACCTACTTTGCCAAAATAAAAGATTATTAATTTTGTGTGTGAGCGTGTATGTGTCTGTCTGTCAGTCTGTGTGTATACACGTATGCAGGGGGGGGGGGGCAAGTCCACCACCAAGTTAGATCAAAAACACTTTGTTAGATATTTATGAAAGTATTTCAGCAGCAGCCGCTATCATAAGTCCAATGCTGGACTAAGGCCTTTTCCAGGTCCTTCCATGACAATTGTGTCTGGTCTTTCCCTGCTGTGCAGTCCAGGAAAAGACCAGACACAAGATGGAGGGATGGAATGAAAAGTACGCTGTAAGGCATGGTAGACTTGAGCACACTCTTGGTCGTTATAGAAGCAGTTTGTCTACTGCAGTACTCAGGATAGCAACCTCTTCTAGCAGACCAATTCACCTAAGTAGTGACAGCAATCTTGTCCCCACACATACAGGTTTTCCATTAAACAATTTTATAATATATGATAAGATCTATGATGGAAGTCAATTGAAAGAATGTGACAAGGTATCAATATTTGATGGAACGAGAATAATCTACCCCTGCAGATTGAATAATGGTTTCAGTTCGAAATTCACAGAAGGTTACTAACCAGACACCTGAGGAAGGCTGGAGAGTACAACAGCCAAAACGTTGTAACTATAACAACCAAGATGAGATCACTAGTCGCAAAAAATCAGTGCATAATAACAATTAGTCTTCATCTCAGAAATTTAGACAGAAATTGAAATAAACTGATCCATCATTTGAAGCTTACTCATATGAGGCCAGTGGCAAAATTTTAATCAATCACTATTACCCGAAAAGTAGAGTGCTCACCTCTTGTTTGGTAGATTGTAGGTTCATTCCATGACCAAGTCACACCAAAGACTTTAAAAATGGTACTCAATACCTCCCTGCTGAGCACTAAGCATAAAGAGTAGGATTGAGACAGCCTGAAGATGGATGGACTCCATCAGGCTATCTCGTCCAAGACAAACCTGTGATTGGTGCCCCCATGACACAGAACACAAGACTGAGTTACAGGACTATGGATAGATGAAACTAATTTTTTCCCCCGACAAATATGCAGTGATAGAGAATTCTTGCAGCTTCACAAACTGAATGTTTTATGTATCAAATTTTTTTAACCAAAAATGTAGTTTAAAAGAAAAGAAGTCTTTGCTGAAGAAATTGAGTCAATAAGCTACAAATGTAGTTCCATGGAAGAATACAAAGCAGCAAGCCACATTTTAGGATCTATTATTAGTACCATTTTGATGGAATTAATCACTAGCTCACCTAGAGGAAAGAAAAAACAAGCAATGTAAATCTTCAGCTCAAGTTGGATTTAAAAGACCAAGGTATATATAGCCCTGTGATATACTAAGTAGTCTATAGAAAACAAATTTAAAATTAGGAACAGTGACTTGTTTTGAAACTGGGATGAAAGATCAAAGTAATATTTGTAGAATTTTGTAATACATTTAGGATTTAAGTATCAATTCAATAGATAGTTTATTATAAGATATGCTAGTATCTCCAATACCAATTGCTGTCACTGACTGACTGACATTGTGTAATGAGAGTAACATCCCTGGCTAGATCACCATTCAGCAATACCATATTTTCTCGAGTACAAAGCAATCTCAAATATAATAACCCCTACTTTTAGTATCTGAAAATCAGTTGTCTATCTATACTTGTTCAAATGCTGTTCTCGACAACCTTTAAGCTCAATTTCAAATCATTTCCTTTGTATCAAATTATATAAAAATGTTTATGACTGTGTTATATCAGGGGACATCTGTACTAATATAATAAAAGTCTTGATTTATGCAAAATATATATATATATATATATATATATATATATATATATAAAGGGGGGATGCCTGTACCAATCTAATTATCATGTCTTTGAATAAAGATTCCCTGGTGATATCAAAGTAATCTTTTTTGATATCATAATGACTGAACAAAAAATAAGGTTCTAGTTTTTCTTGTAAATGTATGGTAAATTGAACTCTACTAAAACATAATGTAATGTTCGAAAATCACCCAGATTTGTTTTATTCTATGTTGAAGAGTCCTGGAAATGCAGAGTTAAAAAAACTCTACTTATGATGTGCCCATTTTTGTTGTCTTAGGGTAACATAAACAGAAATAAATACAGAAAAAACATCTTTATCTTAAAGATATATTATCATTAATCTTACACTCAGGTATAACGCTATTCCCCTGGTAAGTCTATGGTCTGACTTTCAGGCTTGTTCTTTCTATCAAGTCATATCTTACTGTCTCTGCCAATGAAGGGTAACTACTACCAAATAATAATTTTTTTCCTCCCCAGTGTATGATTTTTTGTTGGGCTAGGGTGGCCAAGTACACTATATTTAAACCTATCATCTCTGTGACATTTGAGGGTGAAGGTAAGAAAGGGGGTGAAGGTAGAAAGAGGGTGACAGGAGAGGTGGAGTATGAGGTGGCCTGGTACATTTTATTTACAACTCAGTCAATCCTCCTATGTTTTTTTTATTGGAAGGGTTGGGAATATTTTTATTATTCACATTGTAATTGTTTATTACTCCTTGTTATTTACTTACTTGTTTTTATAGTATTCCACTCTAGTGTGTTAATAAAGGACACCACAAAAGGTACGTTTATGTGTGCATATGTAGAGATATGATTGTGTACGCATAGGCAAAGGTATGGGTGGGGTGGGGGGTCTTGGGCTATTTGAAAACACCCTTGGCCCCAATGGAGGAAGCCCCCATAGAGCTTTGTATATTGTGGTTCACCTATTGCATTTCTACAGACAAATCTCACTAAATGTTGGAAGGATGCCCCTTTGAGGGCCAAGCCCCTTATGCTTCCAATTTCTGTGTGTAGGTGCCACCCAAAAGTTTGCGGAACTTAAGGTGAGAAATGGCTTCCTCAAAGCAAATTGAAAATCGTCAACTGTCAGTTTACTCACAATAAATATTTTCAAAAGTATCGATTTGACTTTTTTCTTATTTTAAAGAAAATTCTTGGCTAATGCCTATATCTATGGATTACTTACGAGTAAATAACTTGACAGTGACAAAGACAATATAGAAAACGCAAAAAATTAAACTTAATGATATTAATACAAGACATGGTTTTCCTAATTTAAAAAAAAGCTGAGATAAAACCCAAGGTTGTTTGTGAACACATTATGTAACTGAGTTAAGATAAGATAATTTCTTCTTTCTTTTTCATGAAGAAAAATGTTCAAGCAAAATCAAATCTAATGTTAACAGTTATATAGGCTAGAGGGGAAGGAAGGGAAAAAAGATATTTGAAGAGAAATGAGGTTAAGTTATTCCAAGTAACATTCTTCGAAGTCCAAATCTACAGTTTAGAGACACCAAGTCTGTTCATTTTGACATTTTTTTGAATCTTGATCATCATCAGTCAAGGAGATTTGTAAGGCTCTCTTGACCTTTTTAGACTAGGGGAACCCTTGAAATAACTTTTATATCTTATATACCCCTGCAAAAAAATATGAGTACAGCCCACATCAGTGAGTTGAATAATTTATATGAATTGCTAATTTACCTGTGCCATTAAAAATAACAGTATATATGAAATATATCAATACACATTGCATGCTATCTACATAGATAATAGAGAGTTGTATTGCAGCAAGCTTGGAGAATAGCGTATTTTTTTATTTTTTAATTATTTTTTCATTCCTATATCATTATTCTTCAAATTCAGCATTTTTATTACATCATTTGAACACAGATGGAATTTTATTTTACTACATCCATTGCATGAATTAAATTCTCTTTTACTACATTAGTTGTGTCACTTAGCATGATAGAAGACATCTGCATATTGCTAATTGTTACGTGTAGATTATAAAGTACAGGTGATAAAAATCAACAAAATTCAATGAACATTGAAAATCTGGAAGCATTTTATTATATCGTCTGAGATTTTAATTTTCTAGATTTTTTTTCCATTGAAAAAACCGACATTTATAACAATCATAAAATTATAGCCTCTAGTCTTTTTCAATAGACAAAAATTCTGGTGCTCCTAGAGTCAAATAACGAATAAAAAAATAACTCAAATGAAGCAAAAGGTGCCCTTTGTTTTTTGTTCGTGTATAAGAATTTTGTGGAACTCAGAACAACCTCTTGTAAAAAAACTAGGGTTCCACAGAACCCACATCAAGAAATGTTGGTTTATATATCGTAACATTGACTCCAAAACTCTCAAGATTCATGCTGATCTAATAAATTTTGTTAAAATCAGATTCTATCATTATATTCATGTAAGTGAGTATCATCAATCTCCACTTATATCCTCATTGGGGATTCGCAGGACTGTGTACACATGGGTAAGACTCATTGCCAGGTCTGTCAAAGCTTTGTCCTGCTTATGGTACTTGGTATTCCCAATGGTCACCCATCCAAGTATTCAGCAGTTACTTAACCGGTGATCTTATTAGAACCAGTATAATCCAATGTGATTTGACAATAACCCTTTAGCCTCAGAGAAAGGTTCCGCAATCTCAATCCTTGTGCTGAGTACTTAGCAGAGAGGCATTGAGTACCATTTTAAAAGTTTTTGGTATAATTTGGCAGTGGATTGAAACACAGCCTACCAAACCAGATACAAGTATTCTACCATCGGGCCACAGTATCATATTCATGATGATGAATGAATAAATAAAATGAATTAATAAATGCTCCATTTCATCTGCTTTGAGTTTAGAGGGTACCGACATTATCATTCTAATAAATTTCAAGACTACATAACATTTCTTCACTAAAAATAGATATAAAGATAAAATCTTTCCAGTAGGTTATCATCAAAACTGCCCCAATGAAGCGGTGGGGGGGGGGGTGTAAGTATCAACCTAAAGTTACTTCATCTGCCCATTATAGAATTATGACAGGTTTAATGATAAAATCCTAGTTTCACTTCAACTCATGATCAAATAGATCATGGGGGTGTCATGCTGAGTACCCCCACCCCCCACCATCATGGCATTTCACAGTAATGGGAGTTACTTGGCTGTGTACCCATCTCCTCTCCAAATAACATGCAACAGGTTGTACTGGGCTACATGGTACCAGCAGCAAGGAATAATACCTGACCTGACCTGACCTGACCTGACCTGACCTATATACGATTTCAAATCTGCCTTCAAGACATTACCCTGTCAGATGAAATGTTTTTCTGTTAAAAAAATATGGAATTTTTTTTTTGGCCAGATGTATTTGAATATACAAAAATCTTTAATATTAAATAGTAGTTTATCATCATTATTATCATCATTATCATTATTACTATCATCATTATTATGATTATTATCATCATTATCATAATCATAATCATGATCATTATCATTATCATTATGTCAGCAGAGTTTTGAACCTTCCTCTTATTTCAAATCTTTGGCACAGTTCCCAATGCACCTATGATTATTGGCACTACCTTGACCTTCATGTTCCACACTTTCCTTAACTTCCAATTACCATCATCATCATAGAGATATTTACAAAGTTTGGCCAAGTAAAGCACAAGGCCACAAGTGTGGAGCACTAAGTGACAATTAAACTCTCCACAGAAGTAATTGCCTCCAAGACAAGCATCCTAACTATTGATCCATGGTTAAGAATCTTTTTTTTTATTGATATTCACTGTTTAACTTGGTCTGGCATAAGGCTATAAGTATTGGACACCGTGAAACTATTTGACTCACTACAGTAATTATTGTCTGCAAGTCATGGGAAATGTTGGATAACTTGACTGAGGAACAGATTGATCAATCTGTCAAAATTCTCTTCGTACGGGAGTCCGAGACATCATAGAAACTATCAAAAAACTAAAATGGCAATGGGCAGGCTATGTTGCAAGAATGAAAGACAACCAATGGACATCACGACTCACAACATGGATCCCCAGGAATCACGTGAGAAACTGAGCATGACAGAACACAAGATAGAGAGATGAACTTGACAAATTCAGGAAAAATCAGCTCCGTGACGCTCATGATAGAGAATTTTGGCGAATCCTGGGGAAGGTCTTTGTCCAACGACAAACGTTAAATGACTGATGATGGTGGTGGTGGTGGTGGTGATGGTGATGATGATGATGATGATGATGATGATGAGCAAAAAAAAAAAAACACATTTGAAATGGAAATAACTCCTCTAAAAAAATTTGGAGTTGCCTCTCTAATTTACAGTCAGCTGATGGCTGATACACTTATCTGAGAATACAGCTGAATGTAACAGTCAATCAGCAGACTGCAAATTTAAGGGAGGAAAATCCAGTTTCTTTTAAAGAGTTATTTCATTTTTAAGTGTAACATCTTTTATAGATAACCTGCGTGTGTATGTGTGTGTGTGTGTGTATGTGTGTGTGTGTGTGCGCGCGCGCATAATTCTAAAAGAAACAAAAATCTTATCCTATTTATATGTTTTCTACTTTTCATGGTAAAGATTAAAGGGTAGTATATGTTCTTTCTTAAGCATTTCAATTGTCAATGATTCTTCATGAAGATGAATACAAATAGATGCGAACCCAGTGCAGAGCTAATGACAACTGAAACACTAAACAAAATAAAAATAACTAACTTAACCAACCAAAATCATTGAAAAACTTCGCTCATTTTCTGCTATGGAAGTCATGATTGCTCTCTCCAATGCAAATTCAACACAAACTGGTTCAGACAAATAAAAGAGCTAATTATATATATTTCAGCTTCAAAAAATTAAAATTGAAGAAAAAAGAAAAAAAAACTTACTCATTTTTAAAAATTGTATGATTAGCCAGACTAACAATTCTAAAAATGGATATTCTTATCTTTGAATCCCCCCAGTGCCCCCCATCTATCCTACTTGGAAAGGCATAGGGTTAGGTCTCAAGGTTCATTTGGCAAAAAGAAAGGATCATTTATAGACCCTATAACATTCTTGCAAAGTTGTACTTAGTCCAAATCTAGACACTAAAATAGATATGCTTTCCTTTTGTTTGCCCCGGGGCTCCTCAATCCCATTTAAAAAAAGCATAGGGTTAGGTCTCAAGGTTCATTTGGCAAAAAGAAAGGATCATTTATGGACCTTATAAAAGTACATGCTCTCAGTTAGTCCACAGAACTGTTGCTAAGTCAGCTGTTCAGAGTTGACAAGTTACTGCTTCAAACAATTATAGAATTGTTGACAGAGAGAGATTTTTAAAAAAAACTAGAATTCCTTAAATGTGGAGTCTATTATTTTTGGAACTATGGACTCACCATCAAGATATTTACATAATTGGCCAACACAAATACTAACCTATTGTACTCAAACAGCACATAAGGTGCAAATTAAGCAAAATAATGACATTTCATATTATAAGAGAGGCTTGTGAAGTTTCAATGTAACTCATAAAATTTATCTCCCTTAGGAGTCATCTGAAAATTATTTTACATGTGTTCAATGAGACTTGATCTTTCTTCATAGGGTTAATTTTTCGATGTAATGAATTAAAGATGACAACATGTCTAAGAAGTAAAAGATCTCAATAATAGATAATTAAACAGTCCCCCTAAAAGAGTTTAATATTCAATATCTACAACATGGTGCTATAATAAAGTACTTCAACAAGCATAGCATTCAAGTCATCACCCAAGTTTACTTCTTGATGTGGTTGCAATACAAGACCACCATGGATATTTAATGGGACATCTTTGTTATAGAGAATAGAATAATAAGTAATCCATCCATTTAAACTACTTCTGCAATCAAAGTATAAAATTCATCACCAATAATATCTATACTACCTATAACATGTAAAGGAAAATTTAACTAATATATCTGTTATTAATATTATTGATTACTTTTGCTGGCTATATATCTGTGGTCTTAAAGTACTATAACTATAATTTTTTAGGCTTCCGACTTGTGAGGAAGGAATATGAATTAAGCTGGGATTTTATAATATCCCAAACAATTAAAAAATGTTTTCTGGTTTGTTACTAATTATTTGAAATAAACATCCCATCTAGATTTTTTTACAAGTTCATTTATTTCACAATGAATACTAGAAAGCACTAGAATTTCTGGATCTGCACAAAAATTCAAACAACTTTTCCAAGCCCGTTGGCTTCTCTTCAATAAAATGTCATTGGAGTTCAACTTATGGATATATTGTATGAGGATAGGTAACTGTACATGGATCTGCACCAAAATTAATCATCAATCACAATCAAATAGCCTATCAAATAGCCTTCCATAAAATTTCGTATGAATTCACTGAGAACTTCCGGAGTTATTGTTTGGTATGTCGATATAACTCAGATGCCGGAAAGATATGCTTGGATCGGCCCGAAAATTCAATCAATTCTTCCATAGCCTATTGCCCAATCTTCCACAAATTTTCATGGAAATCATTGAGAACTTTCGGGTCATGCAGACCGACGCAGACGAATGAATCAGTGAATACATATAGCTCTCCCAACTTCGACGTTGGCAGAAGTAAATAACTGTATGGTAACGAATGCTCTCAGATCGAGTAAAAACAAACAAAAAAAAAATAGATAGATAAAACCTTCGAGATCGTGCTAAGATACAAATAAATCTCCACAACAATACACTTATTTCTTCAATCAATGACCATAACAAGGGGCTTGTTGTGCGTACTTTTGAAAATCGCAAAATGAATTCAACGGATCATACAGATATTCAAATGACAAACTCTTAACTGCTCTGTGTATAAATTACAACCGACCAACCAAAAAAACAAAGTTTACATTTAATGAATAATATTCATAGAATATTCAAGATTTCACTAGTTGAATAGGAAACTGTACTCCTGACCAAAAATGAAAAGTTGATAGACAGCTTATTCTTTTTTTCCTAATTCTAGTTTCCCAATGTTTAAATCCTAGTGCTATGTATCGTTAATTAATGGATAGAGAATAAATAAAGAAATGGCATGAAGTTAATGGAACAATTAGTTTGCATGAATGAAAGCACATTTTGGCAATATTTGGAGTTTGGTGAGAATTCACAGCATAGACAGACCCCAATCCCACCGTTCGTTTCAGTTCAATGAAGAAACTACAGAGAGGAAATAAGAAGTTAATTTTCAAAAATTCAACTGAAAATGTTCCAACTAAACTAATGAGAAGTCGGCAATCTTTGCAATAACGCACTTCGGAGAACGGCCATTTTAATGTGGCTATATTTTATATTTTTTCAAATGACTAAAATTGGGTAGATTTTATTTCAAGTTAATTGTTATACGCTCCAAAAACTCATAAAAAGGTTGAACAAATTATGGATAACTATAAATAAAATAATTATTTCTATAGTATATACATATAAACAGTGTCTTTTTAGATCGGTGATAACGTTATTTTAACGTACTACGTCATATATCAATACTTTTTAGAGCCTTTGTATGAGTTTAAGAAGCAGATACAGTTACCTGGATATTAGATCTACTACAATTTTGGCCATTCTTTGACAAATCTAGCCACTTTTAGCCAAACAAAATGACCGTTTTCTTATCGTAAAGATCGCCAGAATAGTTAACACTTAGACATTAGTGTCTTCTAGATTCTGAACTTGAATGGGTCACGTGTCTATCATTTATACTGCTTTACTGAAGCAAACATAGTGTTTTCATTCTGATGATGCAGGAATAAATCACTTAACATCAAACACAAATTCAGATCAAGCTAACAATAAACCTTCACAACTATGTGATCGATTTTCTTTCTATTTTTAAATGACTCATTCATTAAAGCAGTGGGGTAGCCTGCCTCCAGGATGAAAGCGCAACGTATTTCCCACCGGTGTCAGAGGCTTCGGGGAGGGGTGAAACCTGGATTTCGAATGCTGATTTCCTAGGCAAGGAGCTCCCAATATCTTGAAAGGTGGGCGCGTAATACAATCTTTCTGTTCTCACTTCCCTAAATTTTGATCTCCCAATTCGTACTAAGCTTAACGTTGGTAAATCTACCGGTTTATATGCACGACAAAAGTGACACTAGACAGATTTTTAAATACAGCTAACATTAACAACAGCCAATAACATCAAGTTTGTTGACATAATTTGATTAAGAATGCAAACGAATGCAAACAAATTTAAACTTTCAACTCTTCGAGGTCACTTTGGTCACATACATTATAGACCAGGGTTGTCGTGTTGACTATTTCATGGCCAAATTTGACAAACCAGACCTTTCTGAAAAGCATTTGGCCATTTTTATCCTGGTTGCTGTAAGTTTTGTTTGTTTTTTCAACAAATTCTCATTGTTGGTATGTACTTCAGTATTGCTATGTTTTTATAAACAATCATTCATTATGATCAATTATTTTTTTGCTCTATTATGCTGTGATTCACCTTCATCTTAAATTTTCAGTTGCTTAACCGTAAAGTTACAATTGAAAAATTAAGATGGAAGCTAATGGTAAAAAAAATTTGAATTAATACCAATTATCTAATAAAAATAATCACTTTTATAAACAATTTTTGCATTTGGCAATTTTTGGCCATTTTCTTGAGTGTTCGCGGCCAGAAAGGTCTTCAACTATATGGCAACCCTGTCATAGACTAGCACGAATGAAAACATTCTAAATGTGCAGTCCTAATTGTTTCCCTCCCACTGGATTGTTAACTATTTTACCTGGCCATATAATAAACAGAACTTCGTCTCTGATGTAAATCATTTAAATAAATGTACACCCTTCCTTTCCTTGTCAATGTCAACCAAGTTAGTGAGAAGAAATTGATTTTTTCTTCCACAATTCATTATTTAATTTTTCGGGCCTTCAGATTTTTTTTCATACAGAACGAAGTCAAGTCATAGTTTTATAACTTGAGATTATTTCCTTACATACATACATGGGTTATTTTGTAAACATTATCGTATGATGGTGATGATGATGATGAGGATCTGGATGTCATTTATTCATTTAAATCTCCTTGCTTTTATCTACTCGAAAATAGATTAAATAACTGAGAAGTCTTTTGAGCAACGAATTTCTTAAATTATTCTCTACATTGACAATATAAATAAACCATAATGAATTATACGTTAATCAATCTAGTAATAAATGACTCCAAACAAGGGGGAAAGTCCCAACTTAGCGGTATGATGAAGATCACATTCAGAAAATAAAATTAATTAGCATAAAAAAGACATTTTACATAAACAGTCAGTTATCTATTCAAATTTTTCTCTTTACACAAGATTAAAAACGATTTTTTTTTATTTCCATGTCTCTTCAACTTCAAGTCAATGGAGGGTTCAGTGCAGGGTTGCCAGATAGTTGGAAACATTCCTGGCAAAAAAAAAACATGCTATAACGGTCAATAAAATGCCAAATACGAGAGTGATTATTCTATAAATTTTCATCAGGTGAGATGAGTTTGAACTTTTCATTTGCTTTTTTATCGCAACTTTACGGAGCCGCAATAGCCTGATTCAAGTATCAAAGTTTAATTAAATTAGGATGAAGGTGTATACAACATTAATCAAGACATATTGTTTTTAAAACAATGCAATACCTAAGTGCAAACCAAAAATACCACGAAGTTATAAGGGCCAAAAATTTTTAAATGGCCAAACTTTCCAAGTTCCTTATCAAATGCTTTTCAAAAAGGCCAGATTTGTCGAATTTGACCATAAAATGGCCAAAATGGCAACCCTGCCAATTCAGTGGCGATAAAAGAAAACATTAATTTATTGAGTTATTCATTTACATGAAGGGGTTAAATTTCGACGTATTTTTCCATTGGTCCTAAACAGTTTTGTCTTTTTTTTCCTATTAAACCTTCAAAAAATAATAACACCGTCGGAAGAAACCCCTTATAACAAATCAAATCGAATATTGTAGTTGTTCATAATTTGAACTGTGTGAAAACTAATAGAGCATAGTTATGCAAAAAGGGTTTAGGGCTCCCCGGCTACACTTTTGGAATATTTTGTTATTATTCATTTTTAAAATGAGATAAAATAGCAGGACTGGAGATACATCGTTGCTTTAAAGAAACTTCAATAATTCGGGGTCACATTGACTTTCTTAGTATTTTTTGTACAGTAGGGAAGATGGTCCCGACTGTAGAGTTTCGCACACACGGTAAAACGTCGTGTAAATAAAAACAATTGAACAATTCAATTTATTCAAAGCAATAACAATATAATTTATGTATTTACTTCGGTTTTACTTTCATAGATTCTCTTATTTCTTTTTATTATATGCCGTTTTTAACATCGAGTGTGCGAAGGTGTGAATAATAATAAAATAATAATAAAAGCCGAATAAGCTCATATTTAACACTATCACTATCACAATATAGCATAGGTATCTTTTTAATCTATTTCTAACGTACCAAATATCGGTGAAAAAATGGGGAAGCCTTTTGATTTATTCCTAAAGTGCCAAAAAGACGAAGGGAACAATGTGTGATTTACGTTTACAAAAAAACACAAGGAATGAAGAAGACTCACCTGATTAACTCGAATTAGAAGAAAGCAAGCAATCCCCATCCCAAAAAGAAAAAATCCTGGTTCTATAAGGAAGCCCAACTGAAACATAGCATGACCATAATCCTTCACACAAAAAAATAAAGACAAAATAATCCACAACAGGGGAATCGTGAAACGTTGTTGGTAACCGCCGACCTGGGGTACTTGAGGTACCCTTTAGGGCAGGAAGGTGACCATAGTAAGTTGCAGTCACACTAATAGCAATTGCTTCCTTTTGAAATATAAATATTTTCCCCAAAGTACAAAACAGTTTTATCAAATGACTCCTTTGGGGGAATATAATTCACTAATCCACCATTTTCCAACGAAAAAGTAGAAGAAATTCCAAAGATGCTGATGATAATGCATCTAAAAAATCCAAGACGACTTGTAGGGTCCCTTTTTTGAGGTAAAATCCAGAAATCCTGATCGGGGTACTTTTATCTTATATCCACTGCCAGACACAAATATTTCCCATCACTTTCGTGTTGTTGTTTTTTCGACACGAAACCTCTCTGGAACAACTAACAAGCCGATTAGGGAGAGATTAACTTTTCCCATTTAAACTTTAAATGTTTTCATTAAGCACTTTCTTACTTTCCTTTCTTTAGCGTAGACTGATCGTTTAGATTTTAAATGCAAAACAACTTAGAATAATGTTATGTATAGTATTGAGAGAAAGTAAAGAAGTGGTTGCTATGTGTGTATTATATTATCAACCTTCCTGTGTCCACAGGTGGGCAGAGATAGAGACGAGAAGGCAGACCGGGTGGTTATAGGGGTTGGATGATCAGGGTGGTTATAGGGGTGTGGATGATCGAGCTGAGAGGTGGCCGAGCGTGTCAACCTGAAGAACAGGTAGTTAATGAGTCGTTGTCCTGTTTTAAACGGGTATAGTTCAAGTAGTAGATGATAGGACTGAAGGCTGAGAGGTCGCATCCCTCATGCCCGATTTGCGAGGCTCGTTGCTACCCGAGTAAGAGAAGAAAAATTAGGTAAGATGAACAAGGCTGAATAATCAGTCACGATTCATAAGTTGAGACCAGCGATTTTAAATGTAAGCAAATTTTAAGTCTATAATTGGGAGAAAAAAAGAAAGAAAAAACCGTTCTCTTTTTTTAAATTCATGACATAGAGAGTGAAGGTCAATTAATAGAAAGAGATAATGAAAGATACACAAATGCATATTTTACGATGTAAACAAAGAACTTCAGTGGGCTGTTGTGGTTATTTTGTTTTTTTTGTATTTTGAATTTCTTCAAACTTGACTCATTAAACTTTGTATAAGATGGTGCACTTTGTATTTGAGTTCAAAAACTTAAAATTTTGAAAAGGAGATAATTATTGTGATAGATACAAAAATACAAGCATTTACGTATGTTGTTGAGTATACATGAAATTTGAGTACAATTCACTTGCAGAAGGTATACACGTGTATGCGTGCACCTGTTTGTATATCGTGGTGCACACCGGTAATACTTATGAATAAAACGTAGATTTCACCTGCCTAATTTAGTGCTTAAAATTTTTGATTTACGTTCATTAAGTTGACAGTCGTTTTTTTTTTTTTTCATAACAAATGTCAAAAAGTCATGACCATGGTGCGTACTTATACACACAAACAAATAGATTATTCATTCTTCTTCAGTGTTTTCATTATACAAGTTCAACTTCTGGCACTAAAAAAAAAACAAAACACTCACAACGGTATTTAAAAAGAATAACCATTTATTTGTGAGTTTTGTGTGTTTATGACATATTAATCATCTGACCTACTGAACTTGGCCTTTTGCAGTGTTACAATCCATTTCATGTGCATATTATTGTGCTTGATGTAAAAACGGGTAATCTTGGGTACGTCCGATGTCCGTATATTTGTGGTGGGAGCAACAGTTGACATTTCTGGGCCAAAAGAAAAAAGTTTCATTTTTTTCTCTTCTTTTTTTACAGTCCTTCGTTGTTGATGGTTCAGCCTGTCGTCAACACAATTCAGCATCAGGAAAAGCGAACAAACCCGGCCAGGATATTGCGAATATGCGGGTCGGGTATTTTACGAGACTAGGTGACTGTTTTACGTACAAGGAAACTAAATAGCAACTTAGAAATCTGCAAGCAGTTGGCTCCAGGATCACTGCTATAGGTTTTTTGGATAGGAAGAGTAAGTAAAAGAGAGAGAAAGCATATTTTATCTACAATGACAGACAAGGTAGCGTTACTTTACTTACAGTAGCAGTCGGACTAATTACCTTTAATCCCGTGAAGGAAAGGGCCTTGAGTTGAGGGGAAGAAAAGAAGCAGGCACACAGAGAGGGGTGGAGAAACGTCGTAGAGAAAGATGGAATTGGTCTGGTACTTCACTTTCGGAACAACCAGGTTCACAGAAGTTCTTGCAGACTTCCAGACTACAAAATCTCCACATTGGAACTTTCTGTCTTTCATATATTTTAACTAAAGAATTCAAATCGAATTGAAAAATGTCAAGTAAAGGTAAAGCATTAAATCATAGCTTTAATATTTGCATAAAAACTATAGAAAACTCGGTACAAATTGACTAAAATTCAGCTGACGTCACGTAGACATGCGATCTTTCGAAAACTAATGAAGCTAGGTAAAAGTTTTACAATTTAATTTATTCAAAGCAATAATAAATACTTCTGTTTTTCTTCCATGAATTATCTTATTTCTTTATACGCCGTTTTCAATATCAAGTGTACAAGGATGTAATATTTTCACACTCAGAATTCTAAACGGGACCACCCTTTTTGCTTAGTTGTACCGAAAACTCGGAGGTTCTTCTACCCTTAAAAAATCTTTATAAAAGAAGAACCTGGACGTCGTCACGTGTCCTGAAAGTACAATAGACCCTGGCAGTGTACGCTTTCGAATCTGAAACTTTATCTAAGATGAGAGAAGCTTATTGTCAATGTAAACTTATCAAAGAAAAAAACACTTGATAATGGGTTCAAGCGATAAGCCATGTTTTCTTTTGTTTTTTTTAAATAATTTTCAATACCATATAAACTGTTTAGAGTTTACCAACGTCACCACATAGTCCAAAGAGAATAACACTTTACTCGTATCTATCTTACTTCCCAGAAGGTATTATTCCATCCATAGTTAACGGAAGGAAGGAGATCATAAAACCAGAGACTCCTTGAGAAAAAATACTACTGATACTTCTGTGCGTTATGTATGTACACTATTGTATGTATGCTCAAGGAAATGGTGAGCGCACACGAATACATATATAATCCTCGAAAAATGAAAAATGCATGGACATTTTATAAGCTTATGATTATGAAAGAAGATCTTTTTTTTTTCTGTGGAAAATTAACACTAGATAAAAACGGACGTTTGAACAATGAAAGTTCACATTAAAGTTGTGAAACAAATCTACAAGCTTAAATGAAGATCAAAAACATTATTGATCAAATCATTACAAATTTGTGTGAAGCCAAAAACGCACATATATATGCAATGACATCAATTATTAATGTAATGATTGATTAAATTAATGTCACAATGTAGGAAAGGTGGTCCTGAGAGTAAAGTTACACACCTTTACACAGTTGATGTTAATCATAGCACACAAGTAAAAAGAAATAAGAGAATTCTTGAAAGAAAAACAGAAGTAAATACATATGATATACTGTTATTACTTTGAATGAATTAAATTGTTTTTATTTGTGCACCATTTTTAACATCATGAGTGCGAGGTTATGAAACTTTACATTAGGGACCACCTTTCCTACTTTGTGCCATGGCACCAATTATAAATGTAATAATCATTTATTTTAATCAGTTTTTATAATTAAATGCTTTAAAAGCATTACTTTGGTGCTTCTAAGTACAGAACAGTGGCTAGCAAACTAATGTTTCAATATAGATCATTATTCAATGGTATAGCTAGCAAGCTCAATCCTCATAGGGTGTTTGGCTGTAGTGGTTAAATGCTAGAATAAGTTATGCTCAATGAATAAAAGCATTACAAATTCAATTACTTAATGTGTCCAAAATGTTAGAAAACGAGTGTGTATACAGGGCCAGCCCAAGAATTCCTGGTACCCAGAACTAGCTGAACTACGGCAACCTTCAAAGTATAGTATTATTGTCTTATAATCATGAAAAACCCAACTTCACATCAGGGAATTTTATCATTTTGACTGTTTTTAATCATTTTGATTTTTCTCATTATCCATTTGTATTTGGAGAGTCCTACTGTCTCAAACACATGACAGGCTGCCCCCTGACACTCGGCGCCCCAGGCGATTACCCATGTTGCTGGTACCCTGCGTGCATTAATGTACACACAAAGAAATAGTTTTGACGAAGCGATCTCTTCCACTTTTGTCATATTAAAAAAGGTGGGGGAGTAGGGATATAGGAAGAAAACCAGCATCTGGGACCAATCTTGTTTTCACATCATTGTGCTTCTTGGCAACCTACTTTCGGAACAAGGAACTGTTTCTTCAGAATTGTTTGTTTCCCTCCCCCCCTCTTCCATCTGTTCTGTTGTTTTGTTGGAAAAGAAGGCAGAAATTTACCATTATCTAAATAATGTAAAAACTAAAATAAAATTTAAAAAATAGGTCCAACTGAGAGGAGAGACATAGCCACGATTAATAAAAAGTATTTAACAACTATTGAAAGACATATGGATGGGAGGAGAGAGAAACACACATACAAATATATATGTGTGTTTGTGTACAGATATGTGGATAGAGATAGATACCTACACACACATAACAATATATATATATATACATATATATATATATATATATATATATATATATATATATACATATATGATCATTTGCATACTATCAATGGAGGATAGAATACCATTTCTCTTATGAATCAGTTACATTTAAAAACCAACAGCCAAAAGTCATTTCATTAAGAAACAATCTCGATCCTTCAGATTTGTTTTCATGCTTAATTAAACTTCAATAAAATATCTATAAATATTCCATTGGCATTCCATAACTTAATTCAGCCTTGAAAAGGATTGCATAATACATACATTATTCCAACCAGTCATCAGTGAAAGACAATGAATATTAAAAACAACTTTGGGTTAACTTAGAAGCCTACACACTCCCTCAGCTTGTTTTTAATCTGTACTATTGTCCACTCATTAATGAAAGTTAATATGTTGCTTTTACCAACAATAAGTCAACAGGAAATTCATTATTCATACTTCAAGTCAGTGGTTTCCAATCTTTTTGAATCACAGCACTCTTAGTGTATAAGGATTTTCCCCCAACACACTTATTCAGAAAATACTGAACAATTGCATTCATGTTCATTGGCTTAGGTTAATTGAAAAAAAAAAATCATGTAATTTAGATTCTTATAAGTTATACATTTGTTTCCTCTTTTAGTAATCATAATTACTAAAGGGGAAGGTGAGCCTGTTGTTCACGACATCGTTTCATTAATTTTTCAATCAAACAGGAGAGAGTGACCCCCATTTCCTGTTCCTGTTGATTTTTGTATGAAGCTTGGTTTTTATCACTAAAAATTGAGCTTTGCAGAGGTAAGTGGTCACAAATGGAACTGCCTGGAATTATTAAAATTTTGGAATATCTCAAAGTGTCACAGGGAGCTGACCAGGGAGCCACAGCAGACACTTTGGGGATCACTGCTTAAAGCTGTGAAGGACAGTTCAGGAGAGTAAAGGATCAATTACATCTTTTTCTTTCCAGCTATGACGAGGGTAAAATGATTTTCACACAAAATCCATTTTTATTGCCTGCTTTAAATAGCTAATTTTTATTTATTTATTTGCTGTCTGAAGAGGTATAGATTGGTGAAAGTAATGAATATCCAAATATAAATTCAAAAATCTTCCTTTTCTTAAATATCATTTCACTAACTGCTTCAGTAAATAACTCTTAATAAGTAGAAGGGGTCAGTAACATTCTAGTACTAAGTGTTTCATATTGATTAATAACTTCCATTTCCAAAAAAATTTGATCAAAAATCTATCACTCAAGATGTCATGGCGAGGTGAAGACTGGTCATGTTATTTCATTCTTTTTTTTTATTCTCCTTTATTTCACTTGAGCAATTCACTATAATCCACTTCCGGCTTGCTAGGCCTATTGGAGCTTCACCAGAGCCCCATTAAGACTACATTTTGAGAACAGGTTTTATACTCTGTCCATAGTCTGCTTCTCACTACACTGGACAAGGGGTTAGAATTTTCCGGTTTGGAATCAGAATTGTCTATCCCTTAGATTGGTTAATACATAAATGATATTGGGTAATCCACTTATTCAACTCACTCACTCGCACAATATTTTTATTTCAACATTAAGTGAATGTGAGTGTGGAAATTTAGAATTTGGATAGCGATTTTATAGCAACCCAAAAATCTGTTTGAATTAACCACCTTAAAATTGAGCAGTACCCTTAACTAAAAGAAAAAATCAGTTCATTTAAATTTATGAACCTTTCCCATATGATGTAATCTGGGTAAATCTACTGCCATATGCTTAGATAGTATCCCAAAATTCTAGAATGCAATTGGAGTTTATTGATAATTTCTAGCTATCGAGTTTCTGCTTCAATTTCTGAGGCTGTTTGTCAGGTGCTTCCGTTTAGGGAAATTGAGATTAGATAACAGTGACAGGTGCAAAAAGACATATATCCTAGCAAACTTTTAGGGTTTTTGCCAAAGAAACCTTCCAAGAAGCATCCGTTGTAAACCACCAACTACCATAAATCAAAGGCAGATGTCTATTTTACTTCCTTTGTAATATGATGCTAAGAAGGGTAAATACTAGTCTCAACTGTCACTCAAACTTACGTGCCTAAATAGCAAGGGTAATGACTATATTCGGAAAAAAAAAAAAAACAGAAGAAGAACGGTGCCAAAACGATATGCAGGGGGCCTACTGAAAAAGCTTTTTTTTGTGAAAGGTGCATACCCCGCCTATGCTCTATCTGTTGGCAAATTTCTTCCCTTGTTCAGTCTGCATCCCCATTTTTTCAACAAATCAGTGGCCTGCACACCCACTTTGTAAAAATCATTGGGTAAGCTCCTGAGAATAACCTAACTACTGTGTTTGTCAGTAAATAAGATGAACATGCAAATATTACATTGCATCCAGTGCACTGGTATTATGACTGGGAGGTCATCTACCAAAGTGATCAATATGGACAGTTATTATACAAGCGGTTTGGATAAGCTGCTGTGAGCAGAAGTCCTCCTAATAGCTGTGTGAACCATTTGTTTAATTGTTCGATATATACAGAGTTTTTACAAAATCTAATAACTTTTCAATTACTGCAGCCTTTCCTCCTCTTACAACCTGCATAGATACATCAATACAAACTAGTGATGAAAAAAGCAACAAATATTTTTTTCTTCAAAATCTCCTTCCTTGTCAATTCACTTGATTCAATGGTGAATATTGATCTCAAAGATCAAACATTATACAGTGAACACTCAAGATCAAAATTCAACTAATAATTATGTGTCAGGCTAAGGACTTATTGACCCATCCTTCTGTATAGATACTCACTAAGCTTGTTTGATGTAGCACAAGCTCAAAAATGGAGAATAAAGGCAGTACACTTGAAATAGTTTGGTGATTATTACTTCATACTGCCTTTCTTGAAGCATTTAATATTTACATCAAATCACCAGAAATGTAACCTTATAATGTTTCAGATCTTGCACATGCACAGAGGTGGGAAGCATTGGGGTTTCTTTTAGTCAAAACTCAAAAATATATTTAAATAGAAGACATGTTAGGGAGTGCCTTTTTTTCAACTGAGCCCCTACCCTTCTGAAAGTCTATGCACATCACGGTTTCAGATCGACTATAAATACTGTGAAAAATATCAAAACTTTGTAATTGACGAGAACCATATTTAGAGGAGTCATCTGCTCTGTGAGCATCTATTTGGCATAAAGGAAATATATCCATTTCCATGAAAAAATTATATTCAGACATTACACTATAGTAACTAGTTACTTGCAGACAATATTCGGTGTTGGTAACTTCCAAGGAGTTTGTATTACACGGGACAGGAAACCATTAAGAACTGATATTTCAATAATAATGATAATAATAATGATAATAATGATAAACTATGACTGTATAACTACATTCACTTATATGCAAGTAAATACAACATTTTGTCTCAGTGTTTCATCTAAGAAATTTGAACATTATTACATGGATCTGTATATTGAGGTCAAGTTTATTTATTATTTAGATTCTTTCAAATATTTGAAAACATTTTTAAAGTCAAAATTTTTTATTATCAATTTTTACAAGTTTTTACTTTTAACTTTTAGTTACTTTTTATCACAACTTCGACTCGAACTGTCATTCTACCGCAATGAACAAATAGAACGATCAGAAATAAAGAGTTATCCCATTGTGAAAATCAAACTCACACCCTCTAGTCAGTATACGCCTGGCGGCCTTTAACTGTGGACACAAGGTTCCATAGTCAAACAGAAGCTGATTTTATACCTTTAAACTTGATCATGTATTTGAGACTTAGTTGTCTTAATACAATAATATCATATCATTGGATGAAGTTTTGTTGCACAATATTTTTCAATTATTAATTTTGACTAGCTTTTGCCTTCATCTTGATTTTTAGTTGCTTTTCACAACATTAATTCTGAATGTCATTCTACGATTATTCAAGTCATGATTTAAGGTTATATCAAGTTTAAGATAAGCATAGTTTCATTATCAAAGTTTCAAACTGATCACCCACTTTATGTCCTTTGGAAACATTAATAAAGAATTGGCAGTTAATTTCTATGCAAATGAAATTTTGCACCTCTTTTGCACAAGTTTGAACCCTTCATCTTCAAGCACAATAGGAAGCATTTGAAACAAAGAAATTCTGTTCAAGATGAAACAACCATTTCTTTTGAATAATCATGTATTTTATGGGAAAGTTTCACATTGAGAGATAATATATTGGCTGTGGATCCTATCATGTTGAATATCAAATGAGTATTCTAATGAAATCCTTCTTCTTTGAAGAACACACCCAAACATTACTAAATGCTTTTACTTTTAAATGGTGAAGCTTTGGGGCAAAGGGCTTAACTAACTAACAAACTAACTTTAATCTTTATTATTATTATCAGATGAAGTATTGTAACACATAAATTATTTTTTATCAAATCTGACTAGTTTTTTTTTACCTTCATCTTGAAATTAAGATGAAGATAAAAACCAGTCAAACTTAATAAAAATAATCAATGCATAACAAACTTCAGTTTTAGATGATGTGCAAAAAGAATTCTTCTATTAATTTTAACTAGTATTTCTTTCATCTTAATTTTAGTTGCTCTTCATCATAACCACTGAGACTATCAGTCTACAACTGTGAGTGAGCAGAGCAGATAGGACAAAGAAAATAAATGCTGTAAACTGACAGTCCAAGTAAGTTGCGATAAAGAGCAACAAAAATTAAGATGAAAGAAATGCAAGTAAAAAAACTTGAAAATGATTGACCATGCTTCATCTCATTGAAAGTAAATCGAGAGAATTTCACAGGTACTAATCCAAGAGTATAAAAAACAGAAACAAATATGTCACCAAGAGATCAGGGGAAAATGAAGTTTAGGTTTAAAGATTAGATTTGATCTTCTATCAGTCATAGAGTTCTCATTGCTCAATCAGTGACAGCAGCTGGTATGAATCAGCAAACTTACTTGACACAAAAGGGATGTGAGTTCAAATCTCACTAAGAGCTTATTCTTGGTCCATACTGTTTACTAAAAGCTGTGGACTAACACTTTAAGTAGTTATGATTCAAAGCAACTAAAATCAAGATGAAAGAAAAAACTAGTCAGAAATAAATAATAATAGTAAATTTATTTGATATTAGTTTATATATGTGAAGTGTATAAGAATGTTTATCTGTTATTATTTGAATGATAAGGAGAAGTAATTAAACTGACTTGTTCTGTCTCGTATAAATTATATTATATTCTTGATGATTATTATTGGTAATTCTTCCCATGATGAAACTGGTTGAGGCATTTATACAATTTTCAAGGCTATCATCAGTATCAGTTATTTTGATCATAAAGAGGAAGAGAAACCAGAAGTCTTGAGCCAATTACTCATTTTATGAGCTATAAAACAATGGTCCTCAACTGCCAGAGCACTGATTGGTAATGGGCCACAAAGCATGTGCTAGCTGGTGATCATAACCCATATGAACCAAGACTCATTTCCCCTTGGAGGAAAATTATAGGGGATATAAAACATGCTGGGTGGTGAAATTTACCATTAATCACATGAATGCACCCTAATGTACAGATGATGTCAATTAGGACACTCTGTGGGTAGATAATTTTGAAAAAGCTGTAAAAAGGACTTTACAAAACATCCAAAGTTAATTTGGTATGGGTGTCAGGTTGGGTTCTTATAATATGAAATTCATTAGATAAGCCCTTCTAGAAACAAAATTGAGTGTATAAGCTACTTATTTGTGACATATTTGACTTTTCACTCATATTCCAGTCATGATTAACACCCTCACATCATTGGCCAGTCTGCAAGAATATTGTCAATATTAAACCAGTCCATGGTGTTAAAGAGTTGGGTACCCCTACTATAAGAAGTACAGAAAGCTACAGGTATTGAACCTTAGAAGAGCAATAATCTGCCTATAATGTCTGCAGTCAGTAAATCAGTTCAGATTTCACTATCTGAGAACTAACTTGAAAATTATTAGTAATGTTCCTTTTGATGACCACAGCACCAGCCGTCCTTGCTTGGGTTCCACATTTACTCTATTTCTATTGTTTGTTTAAAATAATGTTCTATCTTATCTGGATAAGCTGAAATTTAGTAAAGATAAAAAATAGGGAAAAATTTCCCACACAGAAACCAATCATGGTATCATTTTGCTACTTACTGGTCCCATTTACAATATGGGAAATAAATTGACTTGGAGGTGATAAACTCCCAATTAAAAATCATTATTTTGCTTTATTTGTTCACAAATGCATCAACTAAAAAGTAAGATTTGAGAGGAAAGAAATGCCAAACAACTAATTAAGTCAAGTACACAAATCTAATTAACTGTTCTTAAAACTAACTTTAATTAAAGAAGGATGTGGGATCAGCTTCAATTAACAAAGATAAAAACTGAGGAACATTTGTATTTCATCTTTCCCATCTGAAAGTTTATTTTATCTGTAATTGCAATTTTTATGCTTGTTTTTCCCTCTTTTTTTTTGTGTTTGTTTAATCCCAAAGTGATAAAATCAATTATCTTTGATATATGTACAGGAAGAAAGGATTTAAAATGTAGCAAAATGGTTGGAGGACTGAAGCTGGGCCTCTAGTGTTTCAATCATGAGTGAGTGCAAAACAGTACAGAGGAAGTTGCTTTTTATGGGAAAAGGTAGTAATTTCACGAAGGGAATAATTGCTAGTAATTCCATTTAAGCAGATTTCTCAAATGATATGCAACATTATATTGCTTTATAAAACTACTTTATGAAATTTCAAATTTCTCTATCTATAAATATTGTAAAAAAATGAATAAATAAAAATCAAAAAGCAATATTCTTATACCTATGTAGCAAAAATAATTAAATAGTTTACTGACGCCACTTAGCGAATCCTTCGAATTTAAAATCAATTTAGTGATAGAATTTTGATATATTTATCATATCCATATGTATAGGATACGTATATAAAGCCTATTCCGCTTTTTTTTGGGGGGGGGGTTAAATTTAGGTACATTCTAATTTTATGCAGAAAATTTGAATGAATCATGATGTGGAATTATTTCCTGGACTCCTCATTGCATTTATTTTGGGATAGTTTTTAGAATTAGGGCTTCTCAAGTAATGGTCGGGACTTCTCCAGGGATCATCTAAAATTATTGCAGAAATGTTTTTTTCTAAATGATTATCTAACTAGTATTCTTTATTATCCCCATATAAGACTGTACTATCTCTGATGTTTATTGTAAGATGGCTCTATGCTATTCACTATTTTTTTTAAATGATTTAGTTTTTGTTACTTATTAAGCATTTTATTTTTGAAAAATAATTCATTTTTTCCTTATAATAAACACTGCAAGACTTACAATAGGATATAAATACAGTGCAATTTTCGACAATTTTCTTGGCACTTTCAATGTTTACTGTTAGAGTACCACTGAAGACTAATTATATATAGTTTTATTGCCTATTACTTTTATAACAGGAGAGAGAAGTTGCAGAAGATTTTGTCTCATCAAAATGAAAAAGGTTTGAAAAGGCCTGTTTCAGATTACAATGACTGAGAATATTAAGCAAAGGATATAAAAATTGGAACAATTCACTGTCATAAATTACATTCATTGTTCTAAACGACTTTACATTTTTAAAAAATGATGTATATATATATATTTTTTTTTTTGAAATTTTAAATTCATTTTAAAATGTTTGAGACTGACTAATTTTTATTTCAATAACGGTTTTATGATATTGTCCATGATCATAATAAACGACTTCCTCTGCACAATCAATAAAAGTCCTAATAGACCTGTATTGGCTGGAAATATCCATTGGGATATTTCCAGCCAACGGACATTCCCAGCCAACAAACATTTCCAGCCAATACATGTGACAGGCCTCTTTACTAAGGGGAGAATTATTTGGATTAAAGAGATGGTTGGTGGCTTGAATATTCTGCTCATGGAATGAGAAGTAAATAAGGAATATATTTCTATCTTGGCGATTGTTGCCTTCCCGTTTTGAAATTCATTGATTTTAGCAATAAGGTTAGGTTCTTTAGTTTGAAATTTGTCAGCAGCCTCCATTAATCTACAGCTGGAAAGGCAGTCTTTTGATAGAGTGGAGCATAATTTAGTAAACTGGAAATAATGCAAAAAAAGGACAAAGTAATTCGAACAGTTCAGAAAATCTAATCTGTTCTCTCTATTCTTAATGTTGTAAATACTACATTCCAGCCAATCCGTTCTTCAGCCCTTCTCAAGAGTATAATTCAAGAAAAGAGGTATACCTTTTTTTTCTACAGGTGAAGAAAGCTGTGTTCAAGAATATACCAACCAGATCAATCCATTTTAGGAGAATGAATCGTCTGGAATCTTGTGATGACAACTTCCAGGATGGAAAGGAAAGATTTGACAGTCTGAACAATAGTTGGAATGTTAATTGCATTTCTCAAACTTACAGACAAGGTCAAAGTAATTCATTAGGATTTGTTAAAAATTTCAAGTTTCTGATATTTACCATTTGGGAGTCATGGAAGAGTCAAATAATCAAAATATTTTCTTTTATTTGCATAAATTCTATTCTTAAGATATGCTGACAATGGCTAGATATAAATAATTTTAACATCATAAGCAATAGGGAAATAATAATTCTAAAAATACAAAGCCATTTATGTAGTTTTGGGGTGTATCTTGAGATTTACTCTCTTTGTTGTGGCTTATTTTTAAAAAGACATGGAAAGGATTTGTTCTCATTTGGAAGTATTCATCAAGCGAAATCCTCAGTTTATCATTTCTTTTCAAATCAAGAATTTTCTCAAAATATCATGGGAGAATAAATAGACTTAAATGAAAAAAAAACATCTAAAATTTTGCTAACATGGCATTATCTTAAAAATAGCATCATCATCACAATAGACTTTGTATGAACGTTATGTATTTTGCTAATGAACACTCAAATTATACCTTGCATGCAAGTTGAAAAAAAAAGCCATCTTGTACAACAAACTGTTCCAAATTTATTCAACCCATTATATTTAAGGACTTAGAACACTAATTTTAAAAAGCATTCAAAACCTGTCCTGGTGAAAAAAAAAGGTAAAGCGTCCTGCTTCTTAAGAGACAACTTTCCAACAAAGTTTTTGACACGTTTTTTGTAGCATGCATCAGCTTAGTGATCTTTGCAAGTCTCAAGTCTGGTCAAGACCAGGACATTATACCTACATTTTTATGTGGTTTTTATGACCACTGAAGGGATACCTTCATCCTAATCATGCAGCTTTGAATGTACTCAATTAGCTGCCAGATGCACAAGGAAATTTGTCCTATTGAAAAGTTTTTTACACTCTTCGCTCATATTGGAAATCAAACCCAAGACCTTATGCATGTGGGGCAGACATACTCACCATTACACTTCTATTCAATTCATAGAAGTGTTTCATTATTTTTAATTCTATTCATTGAAGAGTTCCACTGTCAATACAAGCGGTCTAAATTCTTGTTCTTTCTCAATCCACACCTCCTAAGAAACATAGTGACTCTTATAATCCAGATGAAGACATTCGTCTGAATTGATGAATGTATGATTAAAAAGAACTTGGACTACACATACCTGTGCCGGTGCCATAATTAACTGACGTAGGGACAATGACTGTGCATGGATCTACCCCAAAATTCAATCACTTCTTCTGTAGCCCATTGTCCAACCTTTCACAAGATTTCATTGCAAACTTTCAGAGATATCATGTGGATAGACACAGAACTTTTTTCTAGACATTTAGCTAAGATGTAGGGGAGGTAATTGAGCATGTATTCACCATGAAATGTAATCATTTTTTCCATAGCACATTGCTCATCCTTACACAAAATTTTATTGAAATTCATTGAGAACTTTTCAAGATATCATGCAGACAGATGGACAGAAAAACAGGGTGAAATATACATCCCTCTTCAAAATTGTTGACAGAGGAGAGTAATTCCTCATCTTTTAAATTCTGACAAAAATTGATAAATTTCCATAAAAGAATTTTTTACTTTAAGGTATTCCAAACAACTAAATGATTTTTCCACTTGGATGGTATAATGGTTAGCATGTGTGCCTCACGTGTAGAAGATTACGAGTTCAATTCCCGGGACAAGCAAAGAGCATTGAAAAATCTCATAGTACAATTTTCCCTATGCATTTAGTAGCTAATAGAGTACACTCTAAGCTATTGGATTTGGGTGAAAGGCATGTATTGACCATCTTACGGTCGCAACCTCCCCAGGATGGAAAGCCAGCATACCTTTGAACAAAATCCTAGTCCTCCACGATATGCATGGAGGCAGCTTCCCTACTACTGCTATAGAAACTCATAGCTATAGAAATAGCTAGCAATGGAAACTTGTTAATATGAGCACGCAATTATACAATGATAATGAACTGATAAAGTCGAAATAAAAAGTAAATGAATTGATAAATATTGACTAAAAACGAATCACTGAAGCCTAGTTGCTTCATTTCTGTCACAATACACCCACACTGTACACTTATCTCTCTGTCACCCTAGACTTCACAAACCCACCTATTCCACAGGTGCCAACATGTAACCAACTGGAGTTGTCAGTTTAATACAAAAATAGGTGTTGTAGAACCAGTAGGACAAAAAAAAGGATGTTATTTCTACTTGAAATTTTTTTTTAAATAAACCCTATACTCTCTCTCTCTCTCTCTCTCTCTCTCTCTCTCTCTCTCTCTCTCTCTCTGTCTCTCTCTCTCATTATCACATTCCAACCAATGTTTTCCACAAACAGCAGTGGTGAAAAATAATGTCCATTTTAGGATGTATTATTATTGTAAATCAAGTACCCCCCCCCTAAAAACGAGTGAAAAAAGATGAATTTAAGAAAAAAAAAATGAAAAAAACGTTTTAGAAGGTAACTACCGGAGGAAACAATGTAAATTTTCAAGGTTCTTTGCCCCCAAAATGTGACCAGGAGCACCGACAAAGAAAGACAGATGAGTGAAAAGGGAAGAATACCACGCTACCATGTTTTTTTGTTGTTTTTTTTTGCTGTTTGGTCAGGTTGGTTGCTACAATGATTCAGTCATTTTCTTTATCTATTTTCAAACCACACATAATCTACATAGTGAGGTTCAAGGTAAATAAATAGAGATTGATTTTGTATCCACTGTGCCAGCACTATAGAAAATAATTAAATGCCTGACTTAATTTGTGTTTAATTAAAAGCTCATTAGGTACAATGGGTTAATAATTGTGAATCCTGTTTCATGTTTTTTGTTCCGAACCTATTTCCTTTTTTCCAGTTCTCTCACCCCACCTTCCTTCGACAACACACACTACATGTGTGAGTAATTTAAGTCATTTACTGCGTTTGCAACTCCTCATGGTCCAATGCTAATACTTTGCAGATGCTTCATTCTTTTCATTCAAAATGAAAAAAAAGTGTTCCATTTTTAACTTTCCTTATCAGAACCATCAAGCAAAACTGTCAACATAGCTTTCTTCAGTTTTTAAGTTAGTTTGGTTGACTGGCTACCTGTATATTGCATGTATACAGGCGGCACCAATGGAGCAAGAGGGCAGAAAATCTAAATATTTACTCCTCATTATGTTTAAGGAAATTTTTTTTTTTTATTCCCCTTTGAATGGGTTTTTAGTTCAATTAGCAATTCAAGTTTATTCTAAATTCACACTTGTTTTTTTTGAAAATTCAAACCTTTTTAGTGATCATGACCCAACAAAAGGTGACAGAAGTAATTTATTCATTGATTACCCCTTTTTCCAATCTTTTAATTGATCGCCTCAAACATTTTGGATAGTGCTAAAAGTCAGTTGTCAGATGACGGTTTCTATTGAGTGATTAACCAAAACTGTTTTTGTTTTCCCTCTATTCTGCTTTCAAATCTAAGCCCCCCCCCCAAATGATGATGTGCTAATAGACATCATATGCAATTAACCGTAATGAATGGAGTAACAGTCAACATCTTCAAGAATCAGATTCAATCCAAGATTGTAATTCCCAAGATACAAGATACAAGAAACAAACTTGAAATCCCTTAGGCAAAACATCCCCAAGGCCACTGCTTGTTTATTTGATCCTGTTGAGAGATAACATCCAAGTAAAAAACCCTTAAATTCTTACAGCATCTTCTACTACTATTTTTATCCAGTTCTTTATTTTCTTCCTTACATATATTCTTGATATTTATGATTTGTTTCTAATTTTATTTTGCTTTAAATAAACACAAAAAGAAAGTAAGACCCAGCCACTGAGATATCCGACCAATGCAAAGAAGAGATTTTTTCCCTCAGTTATATTCTGAAAATAGATCAACAGCTTAGCAACCAGCAAAAAAAAAAAAACATCATAATACATAAAGCTTAAGTAAATATACTTGGATATACCAAAGTTTCTTTTTTGAGTCCTTTTTCTAAAGACAAATTAGTCAATACTAACTGTCCTGTGGAAATTTTACAATTATTTCGAAAATCATAAGGTTATTGGAAGTTTATAGAGAACCATGAAATACATAACTTCTTTTGAAATTACATTTCTTTTCCAAGTGTTTGATTCTTGAGAATTTTTTGTCGGAGTAATCAAAATTGTGAAATTGAAAAAATATTTGACTCAATAAAATAACCTAATATTTAACTTGATAAGTATAGAATTTGATATGTTCAATCGATGTAATTGATGTTCACCACTAAATTAAGTGCATTGCCAAGGAAGGAGATTAGGTTAAAAATAGATATTTTGTTTTACAAAATAAATGCTTTTTTCATCATTAGGATTTGTTGATGTACCTACACATATGAAGTGATATTCAACAGATAAAAATTAAACTGAAAAATAATGACTCTTTATTTTCTACCATCTCCTTTGCAGTAATGACCTTGGTCAGTTGAGTACTGCTCACTAAGTGTAGTGTCAAAAGTCCATACTACATTTTGTTCATGGATGCTGTTCAAATTACCGGAGCTTTTATGTAGCCACACCCCAATATGCATATTGGATAATTTAATACCTATCCAATATTTTCATGAACTGAACTTCCTATCAAAGTAATTGCCACTCGATTAATAAAGAATGGGATAAATGTTTTTTCCTCTTTTGGATTCAATACAGAAAATATTGACTGATCTTTCATCATAACTGCAATCAGGTGGAGAAGAGCACGGTAATACGCACATGCTTTGGAAGTCCCCAGTCCTTAGTTTTGTAACCAGTACAGGGTTTTCTGTTTCCAGTACTGGGTCATTAGGGCACCCATTATGGGTGTGTCTTAGGTGACAGAGCCTGACAGACCCCATCCCTCTCCTTACATCTTTAATTCTACTCTTCATCCAGAGTGCTTAGATGAGAGACATTGAATACTATTTGATATGACTCAGCCATGGATTGAACCCGCAACCAACTGAACTGAAGACAAGCACTTCACTATAAGGGAACCAGACTTAGTACTTGTTTTTTATCTATGAATCAGCAATCGCAGTATTTTCATTTAAGGTTACTCCAATTTCACACTTTAAACACAAATTCTGTTTTTTGTGCACAGTAACACCAGCAACACAAAGGTGTTGTTATCATCACAAAATCAAAGAAATTATGTGATAAACACCATGTAATTATATGTTAATTGATTGCAAATTGAAGAAATTTAATATTCTAGTCATATTGAATAAGTCTTATGATGAAATTCTGGTTTTCTGGATGAGTGGGTGGTAATAAAGCAAAAATATTAGGGTTCACCCCCCCCCATTTCATATAACAAAGCACGCTATATCTAGAAACTCCTTTTTCCTGTTTTACTCTCTCCTGAAGTATGGAATCAGGGAGGGTCGCCAGAAAAGAAAAATAATACTTATGATAAAAAGATTTATGCAAAAAGCATAGAAGAATGAACATAGTGAATAAATGACTACTTGGAGTATAAATAATTTTTTATCAAAGTCTCTAGACCATGACCTGCAGGAAAGGAGACTATTTTTTACAGACGACTCGGACTATGAATAGTAAAGAAACAAATAGATTGTGTTCTCATCTGAAGCTGTCTAAGAATGACTGGAAGAGAAAGAAAAATTTGGAAGACAAATAAAGGTATAATTTTGTATATGATAAAGAAAATTTGGAATGAATTGGCATAAAAACAGTTATGAAAAAATGGAACAATAAATGGATATAAGATAAGTGAGAGAAGATTTTTTCTCTGATATATTTTGCATGGCAGTGAGGTTTTTTTCTAATTATCGTCTTCTATGTAGTTGATTATTTTGGGGGCTGGGCACAGCCAGTAATTGGTGGGGGGAAAAGATGGGAAATGTAAGCCCCTATCCAAACTGCTCATTAAGTATTGTTTGTAATCAGTGTTAAATACATATAATTTATATATGGATATATACATGTATACTTTTTGCATATGATGTACTTTCAAGAGACAGAGCAGAATCAAAGAACTAGAACGATTTATACAAAAGGTGATGGCAAGCAATAGGGCCCCTCAAAATTGTAGGTCAGTGCATACATACATATATGAGAGGCTACCCAAAACTTTGGAGATCTTGAGGTACAAATTAGCTTCTTCAAAGAACAAAATATCAATTGAAAATTAGGTTCTTTATTCCCATATGGAGTAATTTCAAGATGCATGAAATGATTGGCAAGACAAGAGGAAAGCTGAGTGACTTAACAGATGTCATGTAAGGTAGGGGTCCCCAACCTTTTTTGCACTGCAGACCAGTTTAATATGGAGGTGGGGGGGGGCAGAATATTAGCTTTAAGTCACTTTCAAGTGTCTAATATACTCAATTGAATTTCTGAAAGGGTTTATGTAAGGAATTTGATATTAAGATTCAAAGAAATGAATTTGTTTTTTTGTACAAAGAAATATTGCCAAATCATAGTTTCCCTGCTGCCCTATAGCACTTTCTTTGCGGCCCAATATCTGTTCGCATTCCTAGGGAATTTTATTTATCATAACCATCAATTCTTCTTATGATAACTCTCTTCTTCACTGAGTTGGTATATATGTCTGTACCACCTGACCCAGGGATTGAACTCATAACCTCAGGGAACCAGTGCTTTTATCTATAAGGCCATGGCATAGAACAGGTAGTGGGTTTTTTAGCCTTAAATCTGATATCTATTCTTTTTTAATCAACTGTTAATGTTATGAACCGCTTGATATCACTCTTCTGTGAATTGAGAAAAAAAATTACCTCTAGGTGGAAGGAGGGGGGGTAACTTGATCAGTAGTCATTCCCCTTGATAATATTCAAATTTTTTTGCATGAATTTAAGAGTTGAAGGCAGCTATATGATGTTGATAATTATGCTTGAAAAACTGATAGGGTGATTTGAGCATAGCATATGCACTGATTCTTTCTTTATTTTCAAGCGTTGTATGTTTTATTTCAACTACATTCAAAAGGGGTTGGTGTACTCCCTTTTCCTTCAACACATGGTCAGCCATACCTGATTTTGAAGTATCAATGAATCAAAGTATAATAGTTCCCTTTCCTGACTCCAAAACCAGTACCATATTTAGTTTGATCAAGAATGTGTACGTAAAATAGAGAGAGAAATAGATGTTTCTAGGAGAGCAAGATGAGCTTAGAAAGACCCTTTTGATACATAGATAATGGAGCAACAAATTCCACTAGAAGTGAACTCAAGAGTCAATGGGTGATTACCTATTCATATTAATGCAGGTAAAGAAAAAAAGAATTGAGCCCTTGACTCAAATATCAAAGATAAGAAAATAGGTTGGGTTAACCACTTAATGGAAAACATTAGTGACCAACATCATTTGGCAGCTAACCATGTTGAGGGTGATCAATTAAAAAATTGGAAAATGGGGTGATCGATGAACAAGTTACTTGCTTTTTGTTGGATATTGACCACTAAAAAAGTCTGAACTTTCAAAAAACAATCATGAATGCTGCCAGACACAAACTAAGACATAAATTTAACATAAACTTACACTGCAAATGGTCCTCTAGCTCCAAAGACACTATTTGTACGTGTGATACATGTATACATAGTCAGATAGACAGACAGACCAACTTGAAAACTGAAGAGACCTATGTCGACAGTTTTGGCTGTCTGATACTAATTGAGCTCTTGACACAAATTTCAAAGATAAGAAATCAGGTCAATAAAAATCAGGACATGTAAGTCATTTCAAATTATTTTTCAGTACTTGGGAATATATACGGTCAAAGAAATGAGAATTAATTTCCTTAAATGCTCTCATGCCCTGACTGACATGATTTACCAGGTGAAGTAACAAGGGAGATATGATGGGATACTAGAGAAAAAAAATAGAGCTCTTTTGCTAGCACATCAAGCTGGCTAGAGAGAGTGAGTGAAATTAGGGTAGGAGACAAGTATCCAGGATTAGGCCAGACATTCCGGCTCTTGAGCAACCTATCCTTTGTCCTGCAGCACCACGCACTGGATGTTAATTTGTCTTCTTTTAAGGGTCTTTCATAAATATATATGTATATAAATATAGATATATATACATAGATACATATATATATATATCTGCAATATATATATATATATATATATATATATATATATATATATATATATATATATTGCAGATATACTTGATTAAGTGAGAACTGAGAGCAATAAAAACTTCACTTATTTTTATTGTATGTAATTGTCATTGTCAACGTTGCTGATGAGCGGCAGTGTATATGTCATGTTGTACACACCTGCAACAGTGTCAGTCTGTCAATGTCCTCCTTTTGAGAAATCTGGAAATCACCAACCCAAGTGTAATACTAACTAGAAATGTGGCTATGTGTCAGAGTCTGCATAGTTCAATGAATACCTTAAAAAAACAAAATAAGTTGAATATTTGACAAGTTACAATGCAAGTATATTTATGTACAAGTTCAGTTTTGATAGCAAGTTTACTCCTAAAAAAGCCTGATATACATCAAGTGAAGTTGAATTTATAACAGAGCACTGACAGCACATACCTCTGTCAATGCCATTGTAAGAAGTAATTGTGCATGGATCCACCCAAAATCACTTATTACATGGTCTATTGTCCAATCTTCTACAAAATTTAATTGGAATTCATTGAATACTTTTTGAGATATCATGTGGACAGACATGAGTGAATAAATAAATGTATGAAAAAAAAACAATGAAAAAATATTTCTCAATTAAAAATAAATTTCTGAATCCATCCTCAAATTTAATCAATTCTTCCTAACCCCATGGCCTACCCTTCAACAAAATTTCATAGAAATATATGGAAAACCTTTGGGAGATATGAAGACAGACAGAAAGATGCTCCATGGTTGAGATAAATTTGCATATTTCTAGAGGTTAGTGTTCAAGCCCAGATAAGAACTGGATTTTAAAAGTAGTTAGGCAGACCCTCTTCACTTGGAAGATTGATACAAGACAATCTTCCACTTTTTCTTTCCTCATAGTTGGACGCAGCTCAACTTAGTATATATCAACAACATACTGTTCATGGTCTGTCTATAATAACAGGTTAGAAATAATCTTAGGTCCTCAATCCCATAACCTAGTAACAATCCCCTCATCATGGGTGTATCTCAGGCAAGATAGCCTGACAGAACTCATCCCTCCCCCAGGCTTCCTCATTCCTACTTTAAGCTGAGTACTCAGGAGAGATGCTTTGAATACCATTTTTAAAATCTTTGATAAAACTCAGCCATGGATTTAACCCTTGTCCTACCAAACCAGGGACGAGCATATTACCACTCGGCCACGGTGATCAGTTTAGAAGTAATAGATTATCATTATTGATTTTTTGACTAGTATTTCTTCTGTCTTGATTTTTTAGTTGCTATTCAAACCGTCATTCTATGGCCGTAAGTAAACAGCATGAATTGGAAGTGAAGATTAAGCTCCCAGCAAGATTTAAACTCACTTTTCTTTTGCCTCAAGAAGTCTGTCTTTCTGTGACAGCTGCTCTACCACCTGAGCCATGAGAACATAATGCCTGGCAGAAAATCAAATCTAACCATGTGTACCAGGTAGTATTAGTAGTAGTATTCTTATTTTGGATTCTTTTATTAAATGAAGCTTTATTAACCATTATTAACAATTTATCAGAATAGAATGAAGGGTAGGTATAAAGGTTAGATTCAATCATCTGCCAACCGTAAAGTTATTGTAGCTCAGTTGGTTAGAGTAAAGCAAAAGGGACATAAGTTTGAGCCCCATCGAGTTTAATCTTTATTTTCCGAATCTGGCTGTTCACTCACTGCCATAGACAGCCTGAGCAAGTTGTAATAAAAAGCAACAAGATAATTGATATGAAAGAAAATACTGATCAAAAAATGATAATGGTTGATTATACTTAATCTAATATAAAAAAAGGATAATCCTTTGGTTACTTGTCCAAAAAGAAAGTTTTTTAAATGAAGTTTAAAAAAAGGTATGTTCTGCCTTTGATGTAAGATGCATCTATTCCAAATATAGGATATAGGACTACGAAAATAGAAAACGAGAAACTTCTGACATAATTCAACAGAAGCAAACGTTTTCTGGATTAAGATGGAAGGATGTGAATCATATTGATCACAGCAATGAATAACAAAGCAGTGTTTTCTTTTACTAAATCAATAAAATCTATTTGAATTAATGATCATGATTATAGACAAAACCTCCATTAATTTTATTCTGACTGCTCAAACAAATTTCCTTTTGCTCATCTTTAGAGATGATACAAAGAACGTTTCTACGATAGAAGAAATCTCAGTTATTTATGTAACATATTCCTTGTGTGTTCAGCTAATCTATTAGCATTTCTCAGAATAACTTCGATTCTCTACTTTGAGTTTCTCTATACATGTATATGATGAATATGTGGGTATGATATCAAAGTAGTAGAAATATTACATTGACAAAACCAAAAGGTAAAACATGTTAGTATAATAAACTCGATTTAAATGTTACCATTTTTAATATTTGTCACTTGACAGCCATTACTATCACCAATCCAGTTCATTGACCTACAGCAGCAGGTTGGACAGGAAATGGAATTTCTCATTTTACTGATTTTACATAACCATCAACTGCCATACTTATGTTGAAGTGCTCAACCATTCTGCTGAGGATAAAGGTCTTTTGCCTCAAAACATGTTTGGAATAACTCTAGGTAAATAAGCAACTCCATGTATATAACACACTCCCTGCTCTGTCTGAACTTTTTACAGTACAACTCTCTCTCTTATATATATATATATATATATATATATATATATATATATATATATATATATAGATAGATAGATAGATAGATAGATAGAGAGAGAGAGAGAGACTAGAAAGCTTTAAACACTGAACATTGAAAAACGTTTTTTAAAATGTTATGTGTCACTTCAGTAACTTATTTCCCACCATCTGTTAATGTAATTAGTAATTCTCTTCAGTGTTTTTTTATGTTTTACATATACATTGTTTTTATGGTACCATGTGTAAATTTTCTCTTGTCAGGATCATCAGTTGTTCACTATTTAACTGTTTAGGGGATTTAGAAAACAAAACAGTTATATTAACATGGCACCCCAGCAGTATTGATTAAACACCATCTCCCTCACATGCACACACACATACATACATATATATATATATATATATATATATATATATATATATATATATATATATATATATATATATATATCTGTGTGTGTGTGTGCTTGTGTGTGTGTGTGTGTGTGTGTGTATACTCGCACACAGGGTGTCCCAAAGTGTAATACCCAATTTGTCCCCCCCAAGTATTATGTTATCGATGCTGAGTAGCTTGTCAATTGAATAAAAGCATTAAAATGGATGGCAGTCACATTGAACTTTGAATATAATGCATTTCATGTGTCTATATTTATTAGATCTGTAGTCCGTTTATTGCATCAATAAAATTGTTTGGGGACAAATCAAGCATTACCTATGGGACACCAAATGTATAAAGATTTCCCCTGCTATTTTATTTTTATTTATTCATTTCATTGTATTATTTTATATGATTTTATCTAATTTATCATTTCATTGAAGACCTAAAGTAAAAAAAAAACATTTCAGTCAAGCACAGCTTATTAGTATGCAAATAGCTACTTGGTATTTTTTTTAGCAAAAGACAAGAAAAACAAAAAATTATCATGTATCAACTGGCTTACCTTGATATCATGACTTTCCTCTGGCTTCATGGCATATGCACTCTTCTGAAAGAGAAGTCAAACTATTAGAAAATGCTTTTAAATGTGTCCAAAAATGTTCTCCTACATAGAATTCAATAAACGGCACTGGATACACATAGAAAAGTAATTATCAAGGAATAAAAATGTATATAAAGAATTTAATCTTGTTAGAAATCATCAACCAAAACTGTCAAGATAGGTTTATTTAGTTTTCAAGTTGGCCTGCCTGACTATCTATCTATCTATCTATCTATCTATGTACGTGTGTATGCATGTATGTATGTCTGTACGTATGTATGTATGTATGTATGTATGCATGCATGCATGCATGCATGTATGTATGTATGTATGTATGTATGTATGTATGTATGTATCATGTGTGCATGCCACAATCAAGTTTGAGGGCTTAGAATTCAAACATTTACTCCTCATTATGTCTAAATGAAATGTTTTTTTTCTTCAAAATACCCCCCATAGGTATTTGGAGGGGGGCTCAATTTACAATGTAAGTTAATGCAAAGTTAGTTCCCTCATCAGCATTCACATTTGTTTTTTTTAAATTCAGACTTTTTTAATGATTACTACCCAACAATAAATGAGATAACTCATCCCACGATCACCTCTTTTACCAATTTTTTAATTGATCACTCCCAACACAGCATGCTGCCAAAAGACATTTGTTATGCGTCTGTTTCTATTAAATGACAAACCAGACCTGTTTTATATTTTGTATTAGATCAACAATTATTATGAGAAGAATTTGAAGAACGAAATATTTTTTGTCATTTGAAGTGAACCTATAATTGCATAGAAAAAGAGAGAAAAAACAGTTATATTTTGCACCAGAATAAAATTGAGTAAAGTGTGTAATCTGTTTTGCTTGAAAAGACTTGGTCTAAAAATCAACTTTTCACTTGCATTCATTCACTTTACAACATTTTTGTGTTTTCAGAAAAATCTCTCGATAAATGTGACAAATGACTTTTAATGAAAAAGAGACTCTCTATTTTAACACCATATATCTTTCATCAAGTTAATGATATATCAGATGGATGGGGGGAACCAAAATAATAATATATCTCCAAAATAGCTACATCTAGCCATTTTGGAGCTAGATCTAGCAACAAAAGGCTAAATTGACAACTGATAAAAAAAAATTGTGACTGGTGAAAGAGAGGAAAAAAAGAAAATCGTACAGAAATGTGAAACACATTTTCCCATCAAGATGATATAATAATTGAAGTTTTCTTATGGAAACAAAGCAAATAATCTGCTTTGCTATCATAATGGAAATAAGGAAATAGTTTCAGATTGTAAAAGGAAATCTACCAGTTTGAATTAAAGTTATCTTTTTGGTAGTCATTTGGTATTCTGAAAAAATGTATCTTCCATTCGGAATATTGATCAATGAATTCTTTGATAAGACTCAGACAGTAATGAATTACCAGCTGTTCCTTTACCTGGCAAAAAACCTGATTGAATTTCTTGTAAAAAATCAATGAGGCTTATCTGATTGGGTTAGTTCTGCCAATAAAATTGCCAGAGAGCTTTCAACAAGTAACATAACCATATATCATTTTATCCAGAGTTTATGAGAGAGGAGTTTGCAGTCTGCTCATTACAATGGGACCCAGAGACCCATAAGAGGCCAGAGAGAGGTGGAAGGGGCTCATGAGATAAACTTTTATGTCAATAATATAGTATGGCCAAGGATAGAGATGGGAGGGGGTCTCAATTTCCAGATTTTTTGTATGTTCAATATCTACTAATAGAGACATTACAGTATACTTATTTCCCCAAGCTAAACCTTAACATATACCAAAACCAATTTGCATCACTGAGGAAAGTGTGATAGAAGAGTTAGAGCACATGAAAATGGGATGACTAAAGGACAAGGGTGTTTGTGTGGTATGATCCACCTTTATTTTGCATTCTGCAATAGGGATTCTGAAATACCTCTTTCATCATTATTAGCCTTTTAAGATCCATCATTGGACATAGACCTTCCCTAAAATTTTTCAGATCTCTCAATCATAGGCATCATTGATGTTAAGCCTGATCCTCTCTTGTTTTCTTGGTTCTTAGTTTGGAAGCCAATCTGGTTAGTTTCTACATTTCAGCTCCATAGATGATTATCAGGAGGATGCATCTGTTGTAGACCCTTCTTTTCAAAACTGATGTGATCTTTTAATTCTTGTTATTGAACTTGCATAAGTGAGAGCCTGCCAAACTGAGGTGGTTCTTCTTTCAATTTCTTCTTATTTTGAGGGTTTCATGGAGATTCATAGTCCTAGGCAAATGTCGTGGTCTATTTTCTTCAACTCTGCATTCTCAATTGTCATGTCTTTATCCTCAACATACATGATGCACATCACATTGGTCTTACTGAAGTTCATGTGTAGACCAGCTATCTTGATTCTGGCATTCAGTTTATCTAACATTATCTGGAGTTCTTGACAGTTCTAGGCAAACAGACAATAGTTCTCACCTACCATAGAAAATCTCAATAATATTGAAAGAATGTCCTATAACATAAAACCTACACAAGAAATAAACAGTATCCTACAAGAAAACATATTAGTCTGATTTTTAAAATGATCAAGATACTGCTTGAAAATACGTTAATCTAGCTATAAAATGATCCAGATACAACATGAAAACAAGTAAGTCTAGTTTTTAAATGCTTGAAACAAATTATCTTGCTACAACTTGACCATATAAGCATATTTGATGAATGATAAAATTTGTAAACAAATCATTGTAAAGTAATCAGACGTAGAGATTAAATCCATTTTCGAAGGTGGTCTTGATAATTTGAAACTATGGATGTTAATTTTGGCCAGACCAAAAAAAAATTACTTTTTTGCTTCCAGATTAACAGAACTATTTGGAAATATGGTTCAAAACCCTTCTCAGTGAAATATCTTTCATATAAAACCTTTTCTTTGGGTAAAACAATTTTCTGTGAGAAAAATTGCTTCAATCACTTGAGGCAATTTTTGATTACTATGATGTATCTTCACTCATATGCTACTCTGGCTGAGGCCAAGAATTCTTGCCTGCTTATTCCTCATCTTTTCTAATCTAGAAGACTCATGGAAATGATTATGTAATAAGCAGTTAGTAGAGTTATCTTCCTTAGACATATCCTTTTTTTTTTGTCAAATCACACTTAATCGAAGATTTCCCAGTAATCAATTGGACTGAAAACTGCTTTATTGATCAAATTAGAGCATTTTAATGGTATTGTGCTGCCAAAAATTGTGCTATGATGTGCCATTTTGGCTGTGTTACAGTAACGAACACACAAGCAAACATATAGAAATCCAATCATAATGATACAGATGGACACAAATTAGTTACATTTTTTTCTACCCTTTGTCAGAGGCAATAAAACGTTAAGCTATTCACATTCTTGATACAATAAACCTAATTCTCTTAATCTAATCTTTACAAGGTTGACTGAGTTTAACCACACATGTTAGATAAACATCAAGAATAACAAAAGAAAGAATCAAAAGGAGTTACTTTGAGCTCAACTCAGTTATTGAAGCACAAAAATAATTGAATTATACTTATTATTCTATGTTTGAAAGTAAGTAATGCCCTCATGCTTGCTATAACTTCAGATGTCCCTGCTTGGGTTCCATATATCACATTGATATTCACTCGGTCTGTTTGCTCTGTATGAAATAGACTTTGAGGCAACAAGCATCCAATGTGAGAGATTGATTCATGCCTTTCCTAAAAGCATTAGTGTGAAGTGAGCACAGACTGTCTCAGCAGGAGTTTGAAGTACTCACCAAGTCCATTCTCCAAGCTGTTACTTGCTCAGCTAACCTGCGCTTTCTCTATGAGTTAGAACTATGTTTTATTCACATGTTGGGTTCTAGTGAAATTGTCACAAAAGCTGTTGACAGTATTGTTTATTGCTTCTCATATGCCTTTTTCTTTTATATAAAAGATATAAAACTAAGATTGATGCATAAGGGAAATTCATAGTAAATTATTTACAGAGAAATGCAAAGCAGAAAAGTATTGCAACCAATTTATAAAAACATGCATTTGAATCATGAAAGAAATGTCTTGTGAACAGTTCTCTATAGAACTGCAATGAAAATAATTAATAGATAAATTGCTTGAAATGATGTTTAACCAAAGAAGTGCTTTTTTTCATTATTTTTTTTTTACTTGACAATTTATGTAACAAATTACTTATGTAATCTTTTTTCTGAGTAATTTTTAGAGGTATCTGAAATGTATCAATAAAATTTTCAACTTGATTTTCAGGAATTTACACCCTCCAAATCTCTATCATCAATTGTAAAAGTTTCAAGTGAAACTTCTTTGCAATATCATGCATAAAAGAATTGGCCTTCCTTGTAAGTAAAAGCATTATTTGTAATTGTATATTAGCAGAATTGTTATGGGACTGTTCACTCTGTAGTAGGAAGAAAGGAAACAATACATTTACCTAATAGAATGTAAATAGTCTTTTGATTTAGAGTAAATTCAACAAAAAGACAGTTTGCTTTCCACTCGACTTAAAGTTTTACTCTTAATAGGATGTTATCTGGCTTGAGATGATGAATTCACTGACGTTAAAAACTTTAACATTAAGGTCAGCTTACAATTCAGACAAAACAAAAAGATAGCTCACTGGCAGTGCTGGCCCAAGCTAATTAATCATAACTGGGTAATTATCTCCGAAGATTTACATATGGTAGGATAAGTAAAAAGATACTTTTTTCTGTCTGTATATAAATACAAAGCAATAATTCAATATATTCTGTAATTTTTGAGATGAGTCATTTAGAGAGTTGTTTGGATTACTGGTTTCATTTTTATTTACCACAATGTAGCAAAGAGATGTATTAGTCAGATCAGAGTGGATTTTGTAGCTTAGAGAGAAAGAGATTTGAGAGCAACCCCTCATGAGAAATATGGAATCACCTGTGTCACAATAGATCCTGAGAGGCAGTTGTGGAATTGGGTGAGGGGAGTATGCAGGTGTTCCTGGGTGGGGATGAAATTGGCTATATTTTTGAAAAATTACCAATGGGAGCTTACAGTGCCCCAGAACCCCCAGCTGCATAGGTTCACTTTGTTCATTCTTGATGGACCCTCTGTGATCCCCAAGTATAAATCCTAGATACAGCCTAACCATATACCTTGTTACCCAAACCCATTTCCATCACAGTTGAGATGATTGGCATGATTGGTTGGTCTGATCAATATCTTTACCACCACATTCTTTACCTGTTTCACAGTATTCGTGGTCCCTAACTGAAATTGTATAAGTCAGGCCAAGATGGATTTCAATGTGGTGTGGATTTCTTTACTTAGTAAAAAAAAAAAAAAGAGTTGAGAGCAAACCCCAGCCTTGCCTACATACAATATATATATATATATATATATATATATATATATATATATATATATATATATATATATATATATATATTTGCCTGCATCACACGAAATATTGTGTTGATTGCCATAATAGTTTTATTCAATCAAACATTTTCACAGTTTTCTACCATAAAAAGAGAAGATTAGTAGACGACACATGGGAAAAAGTAATCCCACTTCCTTCCATAGGGATCACACACCTGAAGAAAACCAAAGAAGGGATTTTGGTGACAATAAAAGCAAGAAAACAGAAAGATCAATGTTCTGAACAACTTTTGGAATGCTAATGGCCAATCTCCAAATTCTAGAATATATCCAAACTTGGTTTTCCATCAAGGCAAATCTAAGAATAACCATCTAGAATTTGATTATTCATGTTCATCTACTTTGCAAAGATGTTGGACACATGATTTTGCCAGAACTAAATAGATGGTTCAGAAGAAGAATGCATAAGCTTTTTTTAAATAAGGGCTTTCTTTTGCCATGAAAGAATTTGCTAACAAGTGTCTTCAAGCTGTTACCTAAGATAAGAACAAACACGTGGTAAGCTGCAATGTTTCATCCTACCATTGAAACTACATGAAAAATATTTGGCAGCATAAAACAGGGTACTTCAAAAAATGTTAACGCTTCTATGGAAGTACCTTTATTAGAGAAACAGAACCGATATTATGCCTTCAAACCACCTGTTCATCATCCCTGTCGACAAAGTCTTGAAATTTTCTCCAGAGCCTTTAAGCATATTTCTTTCGGGTATTGTTGCAGTTACACCAGTGATTCTCTCACTGAGATCTTGTTAAAACGTTAATTTTCATTTCCTTGGCTCAAAAAAAATGTTAACACTATCTTCTTTCCCTTGCAGTTGATTGAAATGAAAACATGATTGTCTCTCGAACAAAGAAGAAATATAGCTGCATGGATGAAGGCCTTCCAATTACCCATACTGGTTGTTGCTATTTCAATCAAGTAGACGGATGCAAAAATATTGAACACATTTTTTTAAACTCCAACTTATTTACATGCCTATGCCAATATCCATCAACAAGAACCATTATTTCACACAGGAAAGACAGTGAAAATGTCATGGAGACCTAAGATCCAGGTACAGAATGGATAGCAAATAATTCCACTTGAAGGAGAATATACTATCCACCTGAAGAACGAAAAGGAAATACAAGGGAAAAAGTCATGGATCTGGAGTTATACGAAAAACATGAGATACTCTTCCTTCACATTGAGAGTCAAAGGCTACCATGAAAACCGGCAGGTCACTTCATATGCCACTATCATGTGACATAGCTTGAACACAAGTTTGACATAGATATACTTTCACTAACACACACACACACATATATATAACTAATATATGAATCATAACCTACATATCATATAATCACTCACACACAAACACACACATATGCATTTACAGAGGAAGTAGCCATGGATAACGATGAATGATCATTATATAAATCAAAGCACATATAAATATCCACACACACATTTATACATACACACAAATATTCATACATGAATTTTAATTGCCTACTGGCTTTATGGAAAAATCTTATTTGAATTTTTTTCCCAACTTTTTCTCTGATAAAAATGAAAAATAAAGGAAAGTTAATCGTTAAAATTACATTTATTATTCACAATAAAATTTGAAAGGCAATTCCATAAAGAAATAGCCAACAGCCATACAATTTCTATAATAGCAAATGTCAAAAACAGATTTGTCTCTCCTTTTGTACACAATTACAGTTAATCATGGAACATATGAATTCTACTCTTTTAAATATCAACCAAGACAGAACACGAGAAATTATTAAAAGAAAAACAAAAAGTATAATGCTGTGCTCCAAGGAAATATCCAAAATCAACTACAAAACAACTTTGCAGAAAAATCCTATCCATAATGTAGGTAAAGTGGTTCTGATTATAAATCAGAAAGTCTCACACTTTTGCTTACTCCATATTGAAAATAGTGTACAAATAAAAAGAAATGAGAGAATTAATGAATGAAAAACAAGTAATACAACTTTAAATTAACTAAATTGTCAAATTGCTTTTTTGTGCGCTGTTTTTAATATCAAGTGAGCTAGGACGTGAAACTTTATATTCAGGACCACCTTTCCTACACCTGTTTTTATTTTGCACACAGATAATCCTAATATTGTTATCAAAATCTTCATAGCGTAAAGACTAAGATCGAGGAAGCCTGCACTCTGCCAGGCTACCTTGCCCAAGACACACCCCTGAAAATAGGTGCCTGAAGGACACAGTACAAGGGACAGTAATCCCTGTATCTAGTTACAGAAATAACTTATCCCTTGTCTTGATGGTCATCACAAGTCTGAAACCTAATTAAACTGGTTCTAGATCTTTAGACATTTGTTAGATTTGGGTACTTGTAAAATCTTGATACTCAAAAAGAGTCAGGATCTAAAAATCAAAGCAAGCTGTTTCTTGAAAACTGGTAAAAGAATCAACCTTAAAACCAAAAGAGCTACTAAGTCTACATGCTGATAAATGATATTCTGATAAGCTTACTTTGATAATGTGTGATTCTCACAAACAGTGGTGAATCTCGGGTGTGGTAGGTATGGCACGTGCCTTGGGCACGACTTGAAAGGGGGCGCCACTGAGCAGTTTATATTAAAGTCAGACAAGCCATCCTCGGATAGTGAAAAAAGAATTTTCTTCAGATGCATAATCTGTCTTAGATTATCATGGGTGAGAAACACTAAGATGGCCAGATTGTTTAACCACTCTAGTAGCTATTTTTGAGCTGATATTATAATGGTAAAGTTATCTAAAAGATGGGTGCCATCATGTCAGATGTTTGGACAGGGCTCGCAATTCTCAGTACTTGCTATAGACACTATTTTCCATAGATATTGCCTTACTCATGAATAAGCATAAGAACAGATAAAGATAAAATAGAAAAGAATAAAATTTCAAATGTGTTTTCTTTTAAATATATACTAATAGAATGATAAGAAGAGTGTATTGACACAGTGTAGGGATAAAAAGTAACAATAATCAGATGGATTAAAGCTAGCAATAGAATAATAGTAAAAAATGCAATGTTGGCATACAAATGCAAGGAAAGCTCTTTAATATAATAGAAAGTCTTTGAGTGCCGACTGAGTATCTCTCTATAGTGGCCTTGAGCCAGACTAGAATAAGCCTAGTAGATATATACAAAAGTTTTAACTTAATGTGATGAACATTGGTGGGAATGGACATAGGGAAATATAGTGTAAGGCTGTATCTGGGATTTATGCACAAGGATCACAGGAGGGTTCATCAGTGATGGGGCCAAATGAACTTGGGCAGTTAGTGATTCCAGATCACAGAATCCCAGTTGTTAATTTTTTGAAAAAATATGGCTAATTTCAGGGCCATTTTGCAACAAACACAATTGACCTCAAAATTGAGAATCAGATATATGCTGTAACCCCCCTCCCTCTGTGTACCCCGCTATTTCAACAATCGGTGATATATTTCAGGATAGTAACTAACGCAATAATAATTCCAGAAAAATATCCGAAAGTACCAATAGAAAACTTGGAACATAAACACTCCAAGATATAAATGTTTGAAACCAAAAAAGCTTTGCTATCTTTTAGAGCTTTGAACCAAGTAATGCAATAACCAGTTTGCAATGTAACACTTAGATTCTATCTCAACCTTATCTACCACTTCTTGAGCAGAACATAGAAACAGGGTTTATTTCTATCATTCAGGTTTCTCTTTTGTTTTTTTACATGATATCAAAGCATTGACTATGTAGATCAAGTGAATATATGTTCAAGGTGATATTCAAGATGGAGTTTTTAGAGCAGAAGGGACAGATCTCTTGATTATGGCACGGTTTTCTCTGGTACCATGGTTGTAAGGTTGGCTCATTTCCAAAAAGCAGATATTTGAAGTTGAAGCAATTATTTCCTTCTCTTGGCTCATTGTACTAAGTTTAGTTCTGGAATAACTAGCAAGGTGACCCATGATATCACAGGCAGGATTTATTCATAAATTTTCATTCACTCTAATCATTATATATATATATATATATATATATATATATATATATATATATATATATATATATATATATATATATATACAACTAGCATAGTGAGGAGGTGTGAGTGACTGAGCAGTTAACTGCATAGAGAATGGGATCTGCAAGCCTAGTTCAAACTCCAGCTAAGACAGTTTATGTTAAGTTCTCATTAATGCCCTTTGGAAAGGCATGTATCCATTTCTTCTCCCTCATGCCAATACATCATGGGTAAGCTTGGCAGGTTAAGGCCCATCATATCCACTTCTCTCATTTGGAAAAAGAAGGCTTTCCGACAACTTCGACAGGTATGGCACACTGGAAGTAGCTTATGGGGTATATTTTAAGGAGTCACTAGTTTGCCTGATGAATACTTACATGGCAAAGTAGGTCTGGCACAAGGTGAAGAGAGATACTACTCTAGCTATTAATATAAGTCTAACCAGTTGTGGGATATGGTAAGTACACAGATTTCTTATTAGATATTCTTAAGGAAGACAAGCGGAAATCATCATCATAAACAAGATTAACAGAGACTTGAAATGAATCATACTCAGCAGGCATCTGGAAAAATCTTCCTTTTACTTTTAAGATCAACTTACGATACACAAGCCACTACATTACTCCATTGGTGTAATTTCAGTTTATCTGGATCAGATAGCTTTAGAAGTATGACACATGGATATTCAAAACAGACAAAATCTTGTATCATCGTATCAAATTTAGTTTATACAACCGATATGCTTCTAAAACACCAGGTATTCAAAACATACAATATCTTTTACAGATCAAACTTAGACAACCTTACTGACATATTTCCAAAATACAAATTGGCAACTCCCTAATTTATGGTCTGTTTACTATGGTGGTTCTCAACTTTTTTTCACCATATATCAAAATGTCATTTTCCCACGTCTGACTCAAAAGGTGTATTTCAAATAATATGTATATTGAAAATCTTGAAGTTTTCCCATATTAGCACAAATACATTCATTTAGATTATCTTTCAAAAAGGAGAAGTAATTTAATTATACTATACTAGCAGTGTCAAAAGATCAGTACTCTAACTGTTTATTTCTGCCAATCATTGGTCATACTGCCTTGAAATTCCCTCTCCTGGTTTAATATCAGCCACACTTAACTACCCCTGATACAAAGTCAATCAAATCTAAAGACAGTTGCATCTTTAGGGTATTTATAAAACATGAAAAATTAACAAAATTCTAAATTTTAAAACAACACTGGAGACATAGAATATTTCAAAATGCCTTATTCAATAATTTCCTGGTGCTTATTTGCATCAAATCCAATGAGACATAAGTGAATTAAATTAGAAAAAAACAAACTCCCTTATTTTAAAATTAAATATATTTAGAAACTATTTTCTTAAAGCTCTGAAGATTCTTTTGGCCTTGTGCCAGATTAAGCTAATTTCAATTAGTATCCACAAGGATTACAATCGGCAACTTGATGGTTTAAAAGAATTCAATAGAAAAATTTTTATTCCAGAACGGACATTTAAGCCCTTTGCAGTAGAAATGTTCTTGTTTAAGTAATTATTAATCAATTCTCACCCAAACATAAGTACACTCTGCAATGTCCTGATACAAATCATACTAATACAATTAATTATACAAAGTATGTTGCTTATTGTGATCACTTTGGGACAGAATCTTTTGGATAATAATAACCAGCAGATAAGATTACTCGTGATCATATTAAACCACTTCCTTTGTAATCGACAATGCTTCATCTAAGAGATTCAAATAAAACTGATAAAAAAGTTACTTTTGTAAAAAATGGGGACTGGTTTTTATTATTAAGCTGAGAAGTTTTGGTTTCTGTTTGGAAGTGCAAAAGGTTATTCATTTAGAATAATTGATGTTATAGAAAAAAATACTCCTAAAATGATAAAAAAGAGATAAGAAGGATGACTTTCTGATGTAGTTACCCTTCTTGAATGAATCTCTTGTTAAAGGAGGTAAGAAATAAGGTGTCTAGTCTGGATCTTTTTCCTGCAGTAAGGATATAAACTGAGTAAGTTGTATAACAGAAAGTGTTAACAACTGCCTGAGTTGAGAAAAAACAAAACAAATGAATAAATAAAATTAGAAAAAGCAGAAGCAGTTCTCAGTACTCCTTTTCCGGGTTTGGAAACAACAAAAGAAAATGAGGCTTACAAAGCAGTCAGTCTAACTGTTGTTGAATTTCAAATCACATTCAACAAAAATAGCTAAAATAATCACAGCAGAAACAAAAGCCAATTTTCAAGGACAGGTAAAACAGACATGCTATATAAGTCTAAAAGAAAGGAGGAAAAAATAAAATCAATAGATTTGTTTTGGTTCTAAAGAGGAAAAATGGTGATTCAGATCATCAGTAACAGAAGCGAAACTTTCTCACTTTAGGGAGACCTATTTTTGGTTAGAATCACATGATTTTAAGAGAGTCAACATTAAAACTAGTCTCTAGCACAGGGATTGGCAAACTTTTTGCCTCTATGGGCTGGATCACATATCAATGAATGGATGGAAAACCAGATGAATGCCACAAAAAGCTTGAAATGAAGGAACTATCCATTCAAATACATCTATTCATATTTTGCTTTAAATCAATGAATAACACATGCTAGAAAATCATTTGGGTTTAAGCAAAGATGCTAATTAATGAACAAAGAACTCAATTAATTGCAATTTATTTCAGTCAAGACATCTATCAAATCTATTAATGAGACACAAAGAATATTTAAAACATAAAAAATAAGCATGATATCCCAATATTTGTTTGCGGGTGTGTCAAAATCCCTGATCTGGCCCTCAGACCATGTGTTATCAACCACTGCTCTAGTACATTGACTAAACTGAATGAACCAAATCTTTGGTTATACTGACATTAAAAATAACCATGACCTTTTCTGCAGTTAAAATGGTTGTCATTTACTTGAGTAAAAATATAATTTTAACAGAGATGAATTTAAGACAGTCAATAAGAAAAGTTTGAGGTACAATATTTAAGCATTTTTGTTAGAATTTACTAAAGGATAAACATGTATCCCTTGATTAGTGCAATACCTCAACCATACTACATTAAAACCGCACTACCCAAGGTATTCCTATATTAGTGAGTGATTGATGAAATTAACAAGGTAACTTGGTCAAATTTTTCTTTATTCAATGAAACATGGATTGCTGGTAGAATTAGACATGATGAAAGTGCTGTCAAAAATAAGTCAAAATTAAGTAAAAGTGGATATGATAAGATTTGCTAACTGACATTTGATATAATTTCAAGTTAGTTTTTAATATCTAGAAATCTGTGCAAAGCAGAATTTGACACAACCTTCCAGTATTTGATGCCTGAATTTCTGAAATGCAGGATTGTTACCATTATAAATTAATACATTCAGGCCTGTTTCCTTATCTCCGTTGTTTTTATCATAGTGTTTCGGTTGCTGGGCTTTCCAACCTTTCACAGATGTCTGTCACATTTGGTAACCTCCTGGGAATGTCAAAGAAAACCCTTTTTTTTTGCATCACAAGAGTATGTTATACTCATTTATTTACTTGTCATGTCCAGCATCCTTCCTAGGGATGTAGCCTAGTTCTTAAAAGTGTTAGTAAAGTTCATTTGGATCCTTAGAAGTTGGGAGTTCAATCTTTGAATCAGGTGATACAAAGAATATGCACTCAGTGAGGAGGTATATCAGCATCATATAGGAGAATTGGTTATAAGTTCTTGAAATTCACTATGAAGGACTCCAGACATGACAGGTATGGCAATGAGAATAGCATGCCCCCAACCCGGGGCCAAATCAAGGGTTTCATTCAACATTTCTGGTTTACTGAATGCAACAGACATCTGAGGAAGACTGGAGAGTAGAGCAGTCAAAACATTGCAATAAAAACAACAAAGATGAAGAAACTACTCTAACTAAATTTATGTAATGTATAACAAATGTATTTAAGGCAGGGATATTGAAGTGTTGCAAATGACCAATATTTGACAAATGTTTTGTCTTTAATCGACTGAAAAAAACTTTAATCATTCTAATTTGGGAAACATCCAAATAAACACTTGAGTCTTGGAAAAAAATGTTATAAAGCTGATTTTTAGAGTTTTTTTCAGTCATTCAAATAAAAAAAATAATGTATAAGTATTAAGCGAACACAAAGATCTCACCTCAATTAAAAATTTCCCATGGAAATCCTGCAGCAAACATTGCCTGGCTATTTTACTCAAAAGGATTAACAGTACATCTAAATCCCCCAATGTGGTACATCTCTTCCTTGTGCTTAAGCTCAGGGATATAACTTAAATCCAATATAAGAGTTTCGAGAATAACTCCTGTCAATGAGAAAGCAGCACAGTTCTGACAAATCAAATCCTTTCAGTCAATAAAATACAGTTGGCAGGAGTAACTGAGAAAAACCAACAACCTTTAACAGGCTTTGCTTTATGGAGATTTTTTTTTTTGCCCATTAACAAACAAAAGCTAGGAATGTTTTGAGGAAGGAAAGAGAAAGAGGAGGTCAACAAACAAAATTTAAGAAAGAAATTGACTTAAAAAGAAATAAGAGAACCCAGGATGATGAGAGATGGCTACCAGGAAAAATTAGAAAAAGCTACAATAGATGGAAGAGAAGAGAAAAACTATTTTCAGGTTGTGCAAGAACAGCACGCATTTTTAACTTCAAGATATTTTTCTTAACCATATCAACCTTTGTTTGAGAACAAGTTCACGGATTAAATAGACAAGTCAACACTTGCTTCATTTTCTCTTCCCTTTCTTTCCCCCAAAAAGTTTTCAACAATTTTTTCCAGATTTCAAATTCCATTCAAACCTTTAAAAAAAGCAACTAAAACTTGATACACTTCTAGACTTGAATAAAATTACCAAAATTGCTCAAATGCATCCATATTTAGTTCTCTTGCTACAAGTCTACAACAATTATCTTCACTATCTATCGACCAACGTATATATACTCACCACACACACACATACATATATACACAGATATGTGTGTATACATACATATACAAAGATGCATCGGTAATTCCATAGCCTAATACAGTTAATTATTAGCTGAATTATGATCTGAAATTTTCACTGTATAATGCTCAATCTATATGATTGATAGAGAAGCATTGGTTTATGCGTTGGCAGGGAAGGATATTATTCTTAAAAATAGACATTTGTTGCTGAAAAATAAATTCTTTTTTCTCAAGGGACCAATATATATATATATATATATATATATATATATATATATATATATATATATACTCAAGTACAAAACTGTAATTCAATACACAATATGTGATGGGTTTATTTTATAATATACATATATATATATATATATATATATATATAGATAGATAGATAGATAGATAGATTAGATATAGATATATATATGGGTTTGTGTGATGGGTTTATTTCATTATATATATATATATATATATATATATATATATATATATATACATATATATACACACACACGTGTGTGTGAGTGTGTGTGTGTGTGTGTGTGTGTGTGTGTGTGAATATCTGAGAAATATAAATTTAGGTAAATAACATTTGAGAAAAAATGTTTCTCTTGTCTAAACTCATTTATACTGTAAAAAATATTGATAATATACCAGGTACAAAGTGATTTGAAAAACAAAAAAATAAAAAACTTTGTTTTTTTTTCTGTAACTTCAAGAGGATTCCTAACAGCAATTTGATCTCTGCATGATTGGGGAAAATAAATACAACAGTTATTGATTATAGGTTTTTATTCTATTTATTCAATATACTGTGTAAATCTTTGCTCAGTCTTTCGAAGAGTAGAAGGAAAAGACAGCAACAGCAACCCACTAAAATGATTTTCTGGTGCAATGGGCCAGAGTTCAGAGGTCAATTGGAGTCAGGTTACTTTTTGCAGGTCAGGTGTTGGACCACACATAGAGTGTAATCAAACAATTTGGGGCCAGAGATAGTTAACCCCAACAAGAAGCAGGCCATCCCCAAACATACACTGACTGGACGAAAGTAAATAGATATCGACTATTTTAAGGATTTTTTCAAAGCTTGTTGAAGCCATAGAGATTAAACAGCACATCTTTGCTACTTAAGAATAATGTCAAGAATTATATCTTGACTTCCTGATACCAGTGACCCCCCCCCTCCCTACCATATATCAGCAAACATAAGTACTTATGCGTAGTCATAGGTATATGGGAACTTCTCTGTTGAGGAGAGCAAAGGGCTTGATTTGCCCGAAATTTTACATGGAGCTGCCAGATACATTTTTTTGCTCAAATTTGGGAGGTACTTGCCCCACTTTCCCCCATGTGCATAGTTCCCCTGAGGTTAGAGAGCTGGTACATGTACTGAACAGTCCATTATATTCCAATGCTTGAAACCGTCAACCACTAACCTCAACAAAGGTTTCTTCAGTTTTTATGTGATTCTGCCTGGTCATCTCCGTATATATGCGTTATGTCTACAGGCTGCACCAATGGAGCCAGAGGGCTAAAGATTTAAACGTTTACTCCCCATCATGTCTACAAAAAAATTTGTTTTTTTAATCCCCTCCCAATTAGTTTTAAGGGAGGGGGTGGGATCAATTTGCAATGTAAGTTCATTCTAAATTGATCCCTTAGTTTGTGTCCAGCAGCATTTAGGCTTGTTTTTTGAAATTCAGATTTTTCTAATGACCACTGTCCAACAAGAAGCAAGAGAAGTATCTTATTCATGGATTACCCCTCTTCCCAACTGATTGATCACCCCCAACATGGCATGCTGCTATGAGATGTTGGTCTCATGATGGTTTCTATTGCATGACCAACCAGATTTGTTTATGTACAATGTACAACTGAATAAACCCCTTATAAATCATTGCCATTATTCAGTTATTAGAGAATTTCCCTAGATTTCTATGACGTTGTGGCATGCCATCAGGTAAACTGTGTATTCTTTCATAAAAGAATGATTCTTATTTTATTATGATGAATTGTCAAAGGAATTTTTTGGACAATTTGTTTCAATTAGTTGGAACTGCTGACCAGACAGAGAGTATTACCTGGAATGACACATTTGATTGTCTAAAGGTGACAGCTTTGTTGTGTTAGTTGCTTTGAAGATGAATTTGGTTGGACTTATCTCTTTACAAGAACTAAAGATACCATCTATATTGAATAGATGGTAAATGTAAGTAAATGTGTTTAGCTCAGTAGTAAAGCAGCAAACCTCACTATAAGAGGTCTTAAAATTCAAACTCAAGAACCTAATGTATGTAATTCACTTAAGAGGAGGAAAACACTTCCAAGCTAGAATAAAGAGTTTTTTCTCTTTTATGCAGTCAATCTAGTGCAAGAAAAATCTGTAACACATGTTATATAATTTCTAATTTTGCTATGAAGCCTTTTCTAGTTATCTATAATGGCAATTTTTCTAATTAGAGCAAAATTTGAAGTTGGGAGATTTCCTTATAGAAGAATTGTTGGTTTCCCTATGGTTGGTAGTGAGTTCATTTTTTTTATTTTAGAAAATGTTTCAGAATTATTTTTAGGATTTAATCTAATCACTTGTGATTATAAATTTTATTTTGGTACAACCCTGGCTGCTGTAAGACTGCAAAGTTTGTATTACATAAATATAAATATAAATAAATTTTTTTTAGTATAAATGTGTTTATCTATTAGAATGTAATAAGCCAAGGTATCTGTGAGATGAATTTTCATAGATATGTAAGACTGGTCAGTTTTGCTCAATCGGTACAAGTGCTGACTACCAATCACTTGGTCATGATTTCAAATCACGGTAGGGGAATGTTGAAAAAGTCTACTTCTTGTTACCAAAGAATGTTTGAAAAATGGAACAAACACAGTACAGTATATGTTGGTATATAAGATGAACATTCAATTCTTTCAAAAAGTTACACTAATATTACACTGTAATATGCTGGTATTATGTCTAAGGAGCCAATTACTGAAGCTTGATATTAACAGTTATTGAGCTTGGATGACTTGCGGTACTCCTCCAAGTATCTTTTTAAAACCATTTGTCTCATACTCTGGCAAAAACGTTATTCACATTTACACTTGAGTATTTTTTGTACCCAGGCAAACCTTGCTTTATTATGCTTTGTAGATATTATGTTCTTTTACAAGCTCCGGGTTATGGCAACCCTCAGTCAAGCAAGTCAATCAATGCCACCTTGCCCAACATATTTGCTCACTTTGTGTATTTGTCACATTTTGATGATTCTTACAATATTCAACACTATTTCTTGATTATGCCAATTTATAACTATACAATGGCCTCTAAGTGTTCAAGTGAAAGAAAGAGTTACTCATTTCTCACTTTGAATCAAAAGCTGAAAATGATTAAGCTGAATGAGGAAGGCACATCAAATACCAAGATAAGTCACTCGTGCTGAACATTCATCCAAGTTATGAATGCAAAAGAAAAGTTCTTGAAGGAAATTAAAAGTGCAACTCCAGAGGACACATAACTGATAAGAGAGAGAAATAGCCATATTGCTGACATGGAGAAAAGATTTGGTTGTCTGGATAAATGATCAAACCATCCATGATATTCCCTCATGGCTCAGATGATTAGAATTCTTTAGCAATAAAGTATTTTTTAATTGAGGTATGTACATTGTTTCTTTTAGACCTAATGCTATTGTACACTTAATAGATTATAGTAGAGTGTAAACATAACTTTTACATGCACTGAGAAACAAAAGAATTTCTGTGACTCTCTTTATTGTGATAATCATTCAATTGCAGTGGTCTGGAACCAAACCTACAATATCTCTAATGTATATGCCTCAGATAGGGCAATGGTTAGCATGTCAATCTCACATACAGAAGGTTCCGCGTTTGATTCCAGGTATGAGCAGAGAATGCGGAAAAATTCTCACCTACACACTCAGCAGCTAATTGAGTACACTCTAAGCTGTGTAGCTAGGATGGAAGTATCCTTTCCTGCCAAAGGAGTGTTCATAAAAAGTTGTAAGAATACAGTCCTGGTCTTACTCAGATTTGAAACTTGCACAGAGTATTAAGCTGACGCATGCAAAGAAAATCAGGACCTTGTCACCGGCCATTTATACTCCAAAGGGAATTGTTTTTTAACAGATGGATGCTTTACCTTTTTCATGTTTGTACAACCATACCTATCTATTTGTATCCTTTGATATCACAGGTAGGATTTATATTACAAATTCATCAAAATTTTGATTTATTCTAATGATTGCAAATATATAAAGAAAGATCAAATTTTATCTGTAGCAGAAAAATGAAAGAATAATTATAATTGTATTTAGGCACAGGTCGCATTTGAATTGAGTATATGTAGACAAAGTTTCAACATTTTTATCACTACCCACTGACTTTACTGTTACTTTAGAACCCACCATCTTTGCTTTCATCATTTTTTGCACTAGAAAACTGAAGATTTCAGGTGGTAGAGAAACAAAATTTTGATGATTAAATGCTAAACTTTTTGAATTTTTCAATCTAAAATTTGATTTAGTAATTTCAGCACTCAATCTATATATTGTACATTGAAAATCTGGAAGAAAGGGATTGTCAGTGGTCAGGAACCAAAGCAAGCATTACCAACAGAATGGGATGATTATATGTATGATATATAAATATTTACTAAAGAAATGCATTACAAATAAGGAAAAATGTGACAGTCAGAGGTCAAGAATTAAAGTTATCATAGATGACAGAATAGGGCTATTAAACAACTGTAATCATCAAAGGTGGTGAAGGGTTCTTCCTTTATTATATACGTGGGTTTCTGTGTTCCTACATTCCTAGTCATACCATTTCATCTTGAAAATTGGCATCAGTACACCACTATACTCCTTCTAAAAAAATTCACTTTGATTTTTGGAGAAAAAGCTTTTTTGACCTTTTTTGGTTCTTATTTTGGTGGGTTTATTAATAACATCTAAATGCTACTGAATCTAGATTTTTTTTCACTAATTTAGATGTTTTCCAGTGGAAAATGTCAGTGATGTCATCAATAGAATTTATTCTGACCATATTCATTCTTCCATGGAATTCTTTTCACATGACTTCAAATTTTTATGCTGTTGTTCCAAGATTGACTGTGATGGCAAGTTATGTATATATATATATATATATATATAAAAAAATATATATATGTATGTATGTATGTATGTATATATTATATAGTATATTCAAACAAAAAAAGTAATATTTTTCAAAAAGAAAAAATATTTGAAAATCAGAATAAAAGATTTAAATAGTATTTTCTCTCTTAATTAACATTATGAGTTCAAATGCTTCAAAATCATTTTTCATAGTTTTACGTTTTATTAGAAATAAGCCAATTTCAATAAATCAATGTATAAGCTTCATACGTTTTCTGTATAATAAACAAAATACAACTGTTGAAATAAAACTCAGACACTCAAATTCCTTGATATTTATTTAGCTTGGTACAGCACAAGGGTAAATGGGGGTATTGTTTGTATAGCAACTTGTGTATGGATGTTTATCTAAAGTGGGAGGGTCATTGTACAGGGATGATCCCACTCTACAGGCTTCCAAGGTTTTTTTCAGTGGCAGGATGAGACGGCACAACTGGTGGCCTTTTTGGCTGCAGGAGTTGCCAAAAAGGAAGTATATTTTACCATCTGTCCACCTTATTGGCTCCAGTCCTCGTTTGTTTTGCTGTCATAGTTACTTTCTTCTAGTTGGACTGCTTCACAGGACTATAGGGCTCAAACTGCTCAGCTTTTTACCCATAGCTAAGGTTAAAAGTGAACATTAACAGCCTCAGTTGGAATTGAAACTCAGATACACAATTCCATTTCAATGTGTAGGAAACTTTCATGCCACTCTGCACCACCAGAGGAGGGGACAGGGGAATAGTGGTGAGAAGATTGTGTTATACCAATCTTCAAAGGAGAAAGGCCCTGTTTGCCTATAAAATCAGAATATGAAATCCTGGTTTCAAACACAAACCATTGACACTCCCCCAAAATACAAAACAATCTAAAAAGCAGAGATTGAAAACCTCTGCCAATGTCATACACCATATCAATTTTTTTTAATTCCTAGATGAACCCCAATATCTAATCAGTTCTTTTTTTAGCCCACTGCTGACCTTTCCACAAAATTTCATTAAAATTCATCAAGAACCTTTGAAGATATCATATAGATAGACATAAGCATACACATAAATTTATGAGAAAAAGATAGAAAAACATCTCCCTTTCAAAAAGAATACCTGAATCAACTTCCAACATTTAATCACTTTTTCCTTACCCCCATGGTCCGCTTTTCCACAAAATTTCAATGAAATTCATTGGGAATATCAGGGGATATAGGGTGAAAGATAGAAGGAAAAACATACGTTACATTTACCTCTTAAACTTTGTTGGAAGCAGTAAACAGGTTTCTCCACTTTAATCTTCCAATTTAAAAAAATTCACAATATAAGAACTGACAAGATAAGATAGGTTTAATATATTTACAAAGCCTATGCTCTCGTACATAAGCAGGCTACAAAAACATAATTCAACTCATTAATTCAATGGCTCATTTAATTAAGCAAAATATTAATTACTCATTAGGGTATGTGCAGCTGCACCAAAAATCACGAACAGACATCTAAATAGAAATTGATATCATTTAATGAAATTACAAGAAACAATTTAACAGTAGGAGTTTTCACAATGAATATAAATGAGGCTCACTGTAAAACCAAACTTTAAATTAGATAGGTCTTTGCTACATTTAGAATTAACAGAAAACGTCTCTTAAATTTTATCTTACATAAACATTGACATCATGAGAAGAAAAAGAAAGAATATCATTCAAGTTCAGTCTAAAAATATTTCTCAGTTTAACTTTTATGGTAATATCTGTAATGAATCATCACAGCCCACGTGCGTAACAGAACTGATTATCTAAAATTATCTAAAAAATAGATCTTTTATCAAAAATGATCTAAAATATATAGGTCTTTTATTTAGAATTATCTAATTAATACTTACACAAGATTTGGGCATTGCTGATCCCAAAGTAACCATGGAGACCAGAAAAAACTGTTTTTGGTTCAAATTTAGTATGAAAATAAATAAGTATTAGCTTTAGAGACAAACATTAAATCTTGCCACATATGCAAATTGTCACTTCCTTTATCTAGTCAATGAAAGATCTGGACCCACATGTACCAGCACTCATTTGAAGTCCTGGCTTTCTTAGTTGGTTACTTCCTCTCTCCCTCACTCTCCTCTCTAGGACTGATTTTATTCTGCTAGCCTCCTGACCAATCTGAACTTTACCATTTTTCTACTGTGACAAATCACTGTTCTAAACCTGACGTATTTCATTATTCACAGATATTGAGATCTCCCTCACATGCTCAGCTATAAAATTGCAGGTCCTCTAACTTGAACGCATATTCACTTCTCTATCCCCCGTGAATGATATGACAAAGCATTTACTACATAACAGTCATGATTATCTTCTCTCTTCTAGTTCTCCTTACTTCAGGAAGTGCACATGGGTTAAATCTCACGTGTTTTCTGTGACTTAAATAGTCTTCCTGCTGCGTGTTTTTCAGCATCTGATAATGGTCCCCAGTTGCTCTCATAAATTTGGGTGCAGTACATTGTACACAACCTGGCAGTTAGGCATACCACTGATAATTTTGTCTCAATAGATATTCTTTGGTCTTCAAAATACCAACCCTTTTGGATTAAAGATATTTCAGTTACCTTCTCTTCATTAACTTATGGCTACTACAACTACTTACACAGAGCTCCTACCTTTCGCTTGAGGGCTAACTTCTATCTTCCTCTTCAACTTAGCTGACACTATATACCCATTCTATCATGAATCCAATCTCTTACCTCAATTAGGTAGTAATCTCATCTAAACAGGCCTTTTCTATCACTAACAATCTTACCAATGTTAACATGTATTTTCCTTCCAGCTTTATAAGTATTGTCCATAAATGTCTCATCTATCGAATCATTAAATTATGTTCTATTAGTTTGTCTAAACATTCTTCAATTTGCAATTAATTAACAGATAATTGAATAACAGTAACCATCAAAGGTGACAAAAGGTTCTATCTTCCTTTAAATGTGCATGTGCTTGATTGTTCCAGAACTCCTGGCTATAGTGTCTTGCCTACAGACTTGAAAATTGGCATCAGTACTCCACTAGACTCCTTCTGAGAATGAATTTTCTTGATTTTCTTGAAAAATCCTTTCTTGACCTTTTTAGGATCTTATTCTGATGGATTTAACAGTTTGTTTGTGTTCCAGTGCTCCTAGCCATACCGTTTTGTCTACAGACTCAAAAATTGGCTTCAGTACTCCACTAAGCATCTTCTAAAAATGATTTTTATTTTTATTTTCAGAAAAAAAGCTTTTTTTAATCTTTTTTTAATGGAGTTTTTTTCACATGACTTCAAATTCTGAGGCTATAGTTGTTCAGTTATTAACAATGGTGGTGAGTTAACAGTGTTTTCTACATATTTTCTTAGATTTTGTGTTGAAACAACATTTTTGTTCACTGGTTAACTAGTTTGAGCACTCTTAACTGACTTTTGATTGCAGTTCAGTTATAATGAGACTATTTTTCTCAAACCTCCATAGCCACGTTATAAAGGGGGACTACTATATAACCTAGACAATGCCTGGTAACCTTGCTATTTACGTTGGAATATTTGACATACATATGTAAGTATTTATAGAACTGTAATATGACTAATTACTTATGAATATGAGTAATTTGTGATGCAAATTGAGTAAAAGTTGATAATGTTTGGAAGATTAAGATGGAAAAGTAAGAATAACAATGTTTTTTTTGACTGAGCAAGGCTATATCAAAACAGAAAGAAATGGATACAAGAAATACTTACATGATAAGAAATATCATTTTTGAAAGTCTAAATATTGGTCACTATACCTCTATTCATCTAATATAGAAAATTACCATGAAATCTTGGTATATATACACACACATGTATATATATATATATATATATATATACATATATATATATATATAGAGAGAGAGAGAGAGAGAGAGAGAGAGAAAGAGATAGAGTTATATACATATACAAATACACACACATGCGTGGGTGCGTTTGTGAGTGTTGTCTAAGAATGAAAGAGATGAACATTACTATCATATCATAGACCTGATGATCAGATCTACTGAATGAGACAAGCCTGAATGAAAAGATGCAACACATACGCATACTAACCAAATCACAGTAATTCAGGCAAAATTTAGGGCAAATCAAGCCTTCTAACCCCTTAAAGGAAGAGTTCCCTCACATCCATGTTCTAAATGTATAGCTATATCTTTACAAGTACATACATATATATATATGTATATGTGTCTAAATATGAATAAATACATAAAGGTATTAATCTTGGAAATGTATAAACATCAGTGTGAATGAAAAATTTCAATTCATAAAATTATACTAACATAGATATATGATCCATTTCTAAATTATGCATCAAATATCTTGAATATAAATATTTTTATGCACATACGTTCATATATATTTCTAAACCTATCTATCTCAGTACACAAATTTTTGTTTCATTAAATGTGTCACCTGCCCATCAAGCTATTTTCTCTTCTCTCACTCTATCAAGATAAACAACCACATCATCTTTCTTCCATTTCATTCATTACTATTTACCTGGATATCTTGTGTACACATCCTGATCTATCTTTTCTCACCACATCCCAGTTTTTTCCTATCAACCATGACACAATGTATCTATCTTCGATCTCCGCCATTCATCAGTAGCATAGCTGGAGATAGCAAGAGATTTAGGGGCCGCGGGGGCTTGGATTCTGGAAGGGGCCTCTAGCATTTAGTGGGATTTGATGAGAAAAGAAAATTTACAATAAATGGAATTCACTTAATTGAAGAGAGTATTATTCTACAATTCATGTTTGTACGATTACATTCTTTTTATTGTATAACGTCAGTAAAATGCAGTAGGCGAACCACTATTTATAAAGCTTTCAGGAAACCCTGATCCCCATTGTGAGTCAGGGAGGGGGCGTTTTCAAATAGCACCCCCAGCTAAGCTTCATCAAACAGAAAAATATGTAATTTGTATTAATCCCAATTTTCTTCTCCTCATATTCTGCTTTCATTAAGTTGTTTCCAACATAATAAACAGCATCAGGTATTTGTGATGCCAGTCACAGCTGCTGCCGTTGGTGCATATCCTCCTTGCGGTAAACACATCCCGAGCATAAGAACTGGTCTGCTACACTGCCAAGCCCTTTATTCATACACACAAAACGTTCCTGGCTGGACATCAAAATAAAGATCCTTGCACATCAACAATTGCCTCCATTTGCAGTAATTAGAGTGATTGACAAGCTCACACGACAGCAAATAAATTGCAGACATGATGAGCCAAGATAATTTAATCAGTTCAGGAGCTAACAGACAATGCAGGAGATGGACAATTGTTTCTTTTTGAAGACAGAACTATATATATACATATATATATATATACATATATATATATATACATATATATACATATAAATATATATGCGTGTGTGCATGGAAATGTATGAAGATTATTGAATGACAGCTTCTTATTAAACAGATCAAAGATGAACAAAATTAAATGAAAATATTTAATTAGATAATCAAATTGTTTCAGAATGGATGAGAATTAACTACCTATTGGAGATTAGGTGTAACTTTTGTAAATATTGCTCTATTTTCATAAAATAAATTTTATTTCGGTCCTTAAAGTGGAGGAAGGCAGCTGAAATGTTATGGCCAATTACACTGTTTGACTACAATCAACCAAGTTATTACTGATTTCCAATAGGGAATTTCTTTTCACACACCCTATATATACATATATATATATATATATATATATATATATATATATATATATATATATATTTGTATGTGTGTGTATGTGTGTGTATATATATATATATATATATATGCATGTATGTGTATATAATTATATGTTCCCACCCGCCAACACACACAAGCGCATTTGTGTGTATGGCTTGGACTTATTTAGAAATAAAACCTGAACTGTAAGGATGAAAGCAACAATGAAAACCCACACTTGTTTTTGAGCATAACCAACTCGGAAGGTCAGACTGAAACAGAAGATGATTTTATTTTCAATATTATGAGGCTTCATCAAACAAGCATCTGGTTATTGTGAAAATTAAATTAAATACAGTTAATAATAGTGTTGTCCATCAGATCAATCAAAGAAACATTTATTACAAACTTAAGACAATGTATGCATCTGGAGGTGTATATATAAACATATATATGTATATATATATATATATATATATGTATATATATGTATATGTTTTTAGGCATATATGCACACAATGATAGGGATAGTAATCAATATATACCTACCTAAACACATTTGAAGTGGTCTATGTGAAGACATTAAAATTTTTACCTACCATGATAAATCCATTCCTAAAGAAACATTGGTAATAGATATTCCTGGAGATTCCGTGTGTGAGTGTCAGAGAATAGAACGTTGGAGGAGTTTGACAAAAATAGTAGACCTAATACAATAGCACCGATTCAAATGGTAGCACCAATATAGAATGCAAGAATGGTAAATTGTAAACTGAATCGCAGCAGATAAGTAGATCCTGATTATCACAAGGTTTTATGCAAGAGAGGAGAGAAAATGTTTTGAAAGGAATAGAAACAAAGAAAGATGTCTCCTTGATAAGCTAGAATTAATTAGAGCTGTAGAGGTTTTTCTTTGGTTTTTCTTATGAAATTGGCTGCATTACTCAATGATTTCGATCTGAGGAAAATAGAGAAAAATAACATGAAAGAAATAGTGGCACTACTATCTTGGAAAATGAGGAAACGCTACGAACGGAAAGATTGGAATTCCGTAAGAGGGGATGACAGAATGAAGGGAATCAGCTGGGAATACATAAAACTTGTCTCAAAAACAATTGATCTCTTAAATGAATGAAACTCATGAGTTAATCAATAGGAAATTAATTTATTGTTTAAGTGTTGATTAACAAATAAGAAAGACAAACTAAAAAGGCTCATTGAACTCTTTAAAAAAAAAGGTAAAGACATAACTTAATTGCCAATTTCAAGTACGTGGTAAATAATTGATTATTTGATGACATTTTACTATTTTGTATCTAGGATTTTGGATTTTTGAAGCAGAAGCCTTGAGCAGCTCTTGAAAATTTGATAACAATAGATTGGCCAAACATTGTGTTAATAATAAAAGGAAAACAAAGAATAAGTTTAATAGCCTAAACAATTCTTAGAATGACCACAGCAACAAGTTGGGATGTTTTTTAATGATTTCTATAAGTTTGTGGTCCTCAACCAACAGGCCACGAGGAAACAATTTGATTTGGCAATAAAAACAAATTAATTTCCTTAGATCTTAATGTAAAATTTATTAGATAAACTCTGAGATGAAATTGAATGTACTAACTACTTATAGTTGACTTATCACCTATATTCCGGTTGTGATTACTTACAACCGGCTCCCCGTTGGCAAGAATATTTTCAATATTAGACTGGTCTGTGGTGTAAAAAAAAGGTTTGAGACCCCTGCTTCTAAGTAATGTCAATTTCCATCCATGAATCAGCTTTTGATATTTCCT
>OY735218.1:40687529-40747529 GCA_963457665.1 Thysanoteuthis rhombus
ATACGGTATGGAACATGATTTCAAGTCTAATCAGAAACTCATCTTATTTGAACAGTTGGAGAGTATTCAACCCAAAAGGTTTTGATAAAAAGCAATAAGACAAAAAATATAGGGAAGCAACAACAAATAGTGAAAGTGATTTAAATAAAAACAATATGACTTGAAAATTTGGAGTAGAAAAGTGATTAAAATAACTGATTTGTCCAGCCATGGGTTCGTGTGGCTGAATTGGTTAGGGCATCATCCTTGAAAGACAAAATCTTAGGATATGAAATGCAAGTTCTTGTCAGAAGCTAATTCTGTATTCTTACTTCAAGCTACTTGCTTTTATGGTTCGACAGCATTCAACAAAAAAAATTGTGATAAAAAGCAGTTTATATAAATAAGAATTAATGATTACAAAATTGAAATTTAAAAAAAAAAAACAGCCTTGATGCACTTTACCCTTACAATGTCATCAACAATGGCAACTAAAAGGGTTTATCAAAAAAATTTAATATCAAAATCCAAAGAAATAAGTTTGTATATCTTATATATATTGTCTTTGTGACCTGGTAGTACATGCTTTGTGACCCATCCCCTTAGTACCGAAAAATGATGCACCAGTAAGATAGTCTTACTTTTAAATTGACCTCAGAGGTAAAGAAAGAGTTTGGCTAAAGGAGAAAGAAACACTTCACCCAACACTCTGAAAGGAAAGAGCACTGAAACTAAATTAGAAAACTATCAAAACACTCTTTGCTTGTTAAGAAGCTCATTGGTTATCTTGATTCTTCTACATGAGACATGAACACTTCTCCTTTTGGCTAATTGATACAAGGAGCATTCTCCTGTTTGTTATTTAGAGTTGACCCATCACACTTCTTTTGTTGCCTTATGTGATAGCAAATGCCATGGGTGCTGAAAGAATATAGAGAGAGTCAGAAAATAAAAACACTTTCTTATCAAAAGAGGGGGATTTGTTAAAACTCACATTGGTTAGTTTTACAGAGAAAACAATACTGTCCCAATAACAAACCATTTTTGGCAGATCAGGCCTGGTGTGTGCATAAGCATTTGCATTTTTATGAGAAAACAGTTCATAAAAATAGAATACAGTCACTTGAGAAAACCTCTTTTTATTTTTATAAGAGAAGTCGGAGTTGAGATGAGGATATACAATCTATTATCGAGATAAAGAGCAGATGAAGTGATAACTCAGTGTCTAAACCACTAAAAGAGATGCCCTGAGTAGGAGTACATTGTGTGAATTGCTTGGGTGATGGTAGGTTGGTGAGACTGTTGACTAAGATTCAGTATTGGCTGGATTTGAAAGGGACAGATAAGATGTAGTTTGAAGTAATTATGAGAAACATAAAAGATGTCTGCAGAGGACGAGATTAAAAAAAATCAATTCTTAATCATAAGAAACTATCAACCAAAACTGTCAACATCAACATAGGTTTCCTCAGCTTTTTAGTTTGGCTGCCTGGTTATGTATAAATCATGCATGCAGGCCATAACAATGGAGTTACAGGGCTGAAAATTCTAAGATTTAATTTTTATTGTTTACAAATTTTTTTTACCCTTCCCCGCCAATAGGTCTTTAGTGGTGGGGGAGTTCAGTTTACAACATAATTTTAAGCTAAATCGATCTATTTGTCTGTGTCTGGCAATATTCAAGCAAGTTTTTAAAAAATTTAGATTTTCTTAGTGATCACCACCCGACAAAAGTTGAAAAAAGTAACTTATCGATTGATCAGCTCTTTTTCCAATTTTTCAATTGATCACCCCTAACATGGCATGCTACCAAAAAGTTGGTCACATGATGTTTTCTATTGCGTGACAAATCAGATCTGGGTTTTCTTTTATTTGTTTTTGTGCAGCATCCTATCCGTAACAGGCCAGCGACTAAAATATGTTTTATATCCCCTTCACCCGGAAAGATATATTTTTGCAACCCCAGAAAAATACCAACAGGCGTCCATGACCAAGAGACCTGATAGAAGGAAAAAGGAAATACAGCTCTGAATTTCCTGGTGGTGTAACATTCATGGCCAGATTTATACAAAGGACCTATCTGTATTTCAATTTGTTATTATTTATAGATTAGGCCACATATTCAACATAAGTACAGACTATATTTGTAAATAATGCTTCCAACATTCTCCAAAAGACATATCTACAGCTAAACATTCCCTTATCACTCGTGGATCCATGAATGATTCTGATGAAATGCAAAAATTATCAATGCCACTCAATGAGAATGAATAAAGGCTCATTAAAAAAAAAGTTGCCAGTGGCTAAATACTGGTTGTAACAAGTATAATCCAACTTTGTATAATTTGCCACAACAGTCACTGACAATTTTGTTGTATTCTTTTCTCAAACAAAAGTTTTCCAAATTATAAGAATTCATGAGTTGAAAAATAATCATTAGAGTTTAGATTCTGGTTGGAACTGTTGAATTATTACCCATAGGAAGGCATGTCTCAAACTCTCCCTTGTCCCATAACCAGTCACCTTGATTACGTTCTTTTCATTAACATGCCATTGTAAATAGAGAAGAGTTGAAGCTGAGAAATACACTGTCCGGGCCATCTTTTACATAATTACTTGCCAAGGCAATAAAGGAGCTGTTATATTCTTTATCTACTAGCTAGACCCCCCTAACAGGAAATTCCATGGGTGTTGACAACTAAGATCATCCATTATCTCAAGCATCTGCTCTTCTCTCATACTTTAGACACATCTGTATCTTATTTTCTCCCTTATCCCTTCCAATGTCCTTTGCCTATGTTCTATTCTGGTATACAAAAATTGTGAAAATCTTCCTACCCCATAAGTCAACAATCTAACTTTCTTTTCCCCCTCTGTCTTCCCACCCTCTTATCAAATTTTCTTTCCTTCTATTCCACCTGTCCTAACCCTCAATAAACTGTCTTTTCTCACCATTCCCTTCGTATACTTTTGTTAAAATTGAAGCTTAAATTCAAATGTAGGAAAGTAAGATCAAAATGAACAGGCTTGGCAGTGCAAGGGTCAAACTCCCTTGCTTCATTAAATTCTAAAAAGTAAACAAAACAGAATTCATTTCTCCATCCAATATTATTCCCAAAATCAATTTCCCATTTCAACTCCTTTATTAGTCACATGTCTCCCAAAGCCTGCCCCCACCCTTGCCATCTTACCTTCTAGTGACCCTTTTGAATCTTCCCCCAAGTGAGTAGTAGGTCCATTGAGAATCACCGGTCTAAAAATTCAAGTTTTGCACACTCAATGGTTTAAAATTAACAATATACTAAAATATAAATCAACAAACGTGAATAGAGCTGGACACAAACTGAAGGACCAATTTATCATAAACTTGGATTATAAATTGACCCTTCCACCCACTAAAGACCTTTTTTGAGGAGGAATTTTGAAAGATGAAAAATGTTTTTTCAAGACATAAGGGAGCGAATATTTGAATTTTCAGCCTTCTAGCTCCATTGGTGCAGCCTGTATGCATGACACATGTATACATAGCCAGCCAGCCTGACCAGCTTAAAAACTGAAAAAAAACATGTTAACAGTATTGATGACAGGTTTCTAACAGGCTTGGAATGAATAATTAATGGAAAGTAAATCTTAAATGATATTGCGGAAACAGAAACAGAAAGATACACACCACTGATGTAATCGAAAGGATTGGCCTTTATCTAAATACAGCTGGACATACCTTCATTTATCCATTCTCTGACCCACACACACCAGAAGAAAAAAAATCAATACATGACCCAGTTGGAAATTCACTTGATTTAAATTTCAGATAAGTATATTCCTTACTGTGGGGTAATTCATGCAAATGAATAATTTGGATTTTGTTCCCATCATTACCGACAGTCTCTACGCACATTCACCTGGCAGGTCAGAAATAGGTGGAATAAGTGAGACTGATTTAAATGTGAAAACTTAAGCCTCTGAAGAGTCCAGGTAGGTCAATATAGGTAAGAACCAGAACCAATGATGATGGCATAATACATAACGTAAAGTACCAGGACTGTAAACAACACCTGCCCAGTAAATAACATATGCAGATTCCAGATAGAATGTCAATACTAATGTAACTACTGCTATTACAACAAGCATTAATACGTGGTTGGGTATAGATTACCAATAAACCATAGTCAAGGAGTAGAATGGTCATCACTGGTTCAGTAGGTTGTGGGATCTATTTGTGGCCGGGTCATACCAAAAACTTTAAAAATGATACTCAATGCCTCATTGTTAAGCACTCAGCATGAAGAGTAGGGTTGAGGAAGCCTGGAGATGGATGGGGTCTATCAGGCTATATAGCCCAAGAAAAGGGGTTCCCCAATAACACGTGGGATGGAAAACCCTGTAGTGAGTTACAGGACCAAGGATCAAGGGTAGAGGTTGAATTACCCCCCAAATCCATGATCATCACGATTTTGAGACTCAAGGAAATGAAGACAGAAGAACCAGATTTCAGATTTAACAAAGAATTAACTTTGTTCTGTTTGGTGCATCAAATTTTGGAAGGATCAGCCACCAGAATCTTGTTAATATGATTTATCAGCGAGTGGGCCACGGCTTACAATACTTTACATTTGTAAAATCAATAGCATGTTGATTTTAGCTACATTTCAAGTTGATTGAACTTTGTGTTGCTTTTGTTGTCACCACTATGTTTCAACTTATCCATTCTATAGTCTTCTTGCAAGGTACAATCTGTAAGAAGAAAAAAGATGGGTCTTTTCTCTTCAGAAAAGGACGGCCAACAGAAAAGAAATAGTGGCTCATGTACTCATTAACTCAGCCCATTCCACTTGTGACTCATAACAAAATGAGGCCTATGCAACTTTCCATGACATCTTATTTTCTTCAAAGGTGACATTTTCATAAAATACTCTTTATGCTAATCTCATTAACTAATTTCAAAATGGCTTCCATCATTTTTTCATTAAAAAATTATCACTCTTTCCCCTCATCTGGAATTTAATCTTCTTCATTGACTGAAATTATCCAGAATCTTTATTCTTATGACTCCACCTGCCCAATGCTTCTGCTCTAGTAACAGATCAACATTAACAGCAGTTGCTTTGCTTTCATAATCACTGGTCAAGTCTTTCAAGAGCCAAAGTCAAAACTGAGTATGTGTAAGTGCATGTGTTGAGGTGGGTGGGGACGAATCTCAAACAAAACAAGAAACAAAGCAAAAAACAGCAACTGATCCATAAGTCCACGAGTTCCTCTTTTTTTCCGGCAAGGTCAAAGGGGAGATAAATGCAGTCCGGCTTATGCCTTGCTCAATAAAATCAACAAAATGTCAACCATGTTTTCATCAGATGCACAAGTGATAGCTTGTGTTTAGGGTTGCTAGGTTTGGTCAGAAGGAGAGATAATCCAAGCTCCATCTCAGAAACTTACCCAACACTGGCATTGGAATAGTGTCAAGTTTGGAAATTAAGTGAGTTTGGAGGCAAAAGTTCAACACCAGCCTCTCAAGGCAGCCTGCCTCTTGAGGCTCGTATTTTTTTAGAATTTACAGATCCCAGAAATGGTCATGAGGGTATGCTAAACTGAGATATCAGAGGTTGTTGTGGAAGGAGGTACAGGAAACTGTGGTGTAGGAGAGAGAGAGAGAGAGAGAGAGAGAGAGAGAGAGAGAGGAAGAGAGTATGTGTTGTCTCTATAACAGCTCACTGTAATACATATATATATATATATATATATATATATATATATATATATATATATACACATTATTGTGTCATCCACAGACAGCTGTTTTATTGTATTACAACTCTTCAGTGTGGCTATAGACTATCTATTGTCCCGTCCAGTACTACGAGGTAGGATCGAAACCTTAGCTGGTATTCTTCCTCTACGCTATGGAACTGGACAGTCAGTAAGGTTGAATTTAAGCAATATATTTATTAACGCATAGATTTTCGATCCACCAGAGTGCTCCATTCCATGTTGATATTTATACATAAACTTCGTTTGTGCTGCAACAGAAATAAATTGATGCCACAAATACACTTTGATTGATTTTTTGCATCATTGGTTCATATTTAGCAATATTTGATACCTACCATGTATAGTAGATAGGGCAAATACAACATACAGTTGGGTAATAATTTATGATAATCCAAAGTTAGCATCGTTGTATTTTTAAAAAACATCAAGTATATTTATAGATATGTTGGCATCTATGGACTAATCCAAAGTGTCCAATATCTTTTGATTGTTTTCAAACAAATTTGAAAATCATAAATAAGAAATGGAACATTACAAAGTTTTTTTTTTTTTATTCGTGACAAATATTTGATGATTTATAAAATAATCTGTATATTTCTAAAAGAATTCATTTTGACATAAAATTTGCGCGTTGATCTCACATAAATTAACTATTTTTAGCACACTGTTTAGTACTGTTTCTTCATTGACAGGAGTGAAGCGAACTATCGAATTGAAAACATAAACGCAAGTTATCTCCCTTACACGCTCATGATAGTAAAGAAGACATTTGACGTTGGTTCAGGCGACACACAATTTTCAATTTGTTGTGGTTAATAAGAATCTCAATTTGATAGCAATATAACTATCTACAAGTCACAGATTTGTTGAAAAGATTACTCGAAAAAATGTTCAAACGAATGATTTCACTCCAGTAACAAGTACTACGGAGAATATATCATCTTTTGATGAATAACAGGCCAAAACGGAATTATCTCCCTTCGACTGTAGTAATGCCTGGAAATTTGATTTATCACACAATTCTGCAAGAAAATCGCCCAAAAATAAATGTGGATCAGTTTTCACTTCAACAAATATTCACAAAGTATGTTGAATGCTCTAATTTATGTTCATATGCAATTGTTTTAATGATCACTATTTACAATGATCATACCCTCTAATAATGAATAAATAATTATGTACATATTAGGTGTCTTGCTAAGGAGCAGGGGTTAGCAAGCTAATCCTATAAAGCCATCTTTGTTGGAGGCAGGCCGGATTAGAAATGTTTTCATGTCTTTTGAGCTAAAGTGAAAAAAAAAATTAAACTGATCATGTAAAACTGTTGAAACAGCTTGTTTCTTTAATTACTTCAATGTTTTTTTCATATGAACATATACCTACATGAACTTGCATACACTATAAATCAATGACAAAGTATAGTTTAATTGTGGTTTAAATTTGGTGTATGTTAAAAGAACAGCAGGAATATGTAGTATTGAAACATTTTCAACAGAAAAAACTGATTCTTTGGAGGCCACTTTGAAAACTAGACTTTCCCCCTATTTTTCAAGACCAAATTTCATTGTTCATTCATCAAAGATAGATGAAGATCATAAAGAATTTTTGAATGCAACACCATACATTCACAAAAGTCAACCGTCTGGATATAATAAGGCCACAGGCATGATTTGGCTTGTGGGCCATAGTTTGCTGAACACTGTTATGCAACTGTAGTGAGTCCCTATTTTGGCATAGATTGACGGTTTGTAATTAGTCTTGTGATACCATTTGCTTGTATAGTGAGTTCATTCTGCATAGGTGCTGTACTCAACTGAGCTACATCTAGTAAATATTTGAACATTTTTCTGTGGCGTAGGGGTTAGCAAGTTAGCCTTATAAACCGTTACTGCTGTAGTGTACTATATATAGGGTGACCCCAGACTTGTCACTTTTCAGGATTTGCATTGTTGACAAAAGCAACCAATTCCTGTCTGAATTTCTATAATTAAAAATTACCACAAATGCACATCCAGGAACCTTATGAACATGGTTTAGGCAATGAAGCTTATATATTTAAGTGATATTGCAAAGATGAATTAACTAGAAAGAAATAACTGATACAAGATATTTCCAAGCATAGACAGCAGAATAAGAACAATCTACCCCTGAGGATCGGATAAGGGTTCGGTTCAAAATTTCCAAGTTACCCAAAACAAGAGAATCCTGAAAAAGCTGAAAGTATAACAGGAAAAAGGTGACAATAACAACCAAAATGGAGAAACCAATTCAAACAAATTAATGCAATTTGGCTATGAATTCAATTGGATATCATTTATACATAGGAAATCTTTTTAAATTGTTCGCAGGAAAAAAACAAAAATACTCTTTGGCTCATATCAATACTGAATCTGAAGAGATCCTTTACTACTAATGGAAAATACATTCCATATTGTGTCCAGCAATATGTGTTTCTCTAATTCTTTATCATAAATAATTTCTGATACAAAGCCAAAAAGCTACTGTAACTCAATTATACTGTAATTCACCAAATATCAGTCTGTCTATATGCGACAGTATAAGTCAGGAACCTCACAGAACATCCCCATGAAATTTCCGATGGAACTCCACTTTAAAATTCCAAAACTTGTTTTGATTTACAATGCAAATGTTATACTAAACTGGATCCTTACTTCATGTCCGCCTACATTTGCACCAACCCAAAAGTTTGCTATCACTTTAATACACTAAATGTCTCTCTATTGGTTTATGTTAGGACAGACACCACAATGGGCACCACTATGAATACCACATTTTACAGAGTATGTTTTTTGTATATTAATTTTTGAAAATTAAATAAAAGTTTTTAAACAATAGTGTGAGGCCTACATTTGCACTTTTGTTAATAATAATGATCTGATTTCTATGTATCTATCTATATCTAAGTACGATTGAAGAAATTCCTGTCTCTATGTGAGTGTTTTTGTGTCATCCTAGTTAGCACCCACAGCAGTGCAATGTCATGTTTGAAGCTGCTTTGCTTAGGTCGGTGATTTTCAAGAAATCTAATATAAATAAATAAAAAATCAAAAATTATAAATATTTCCTTAGTTTCTTTGAATTATATACTTTAACTTCTACTCATGAGAATTATCTGAATTTAGATATAGAATATCTAAATCAGCAACACTGAAGAGCACTGAAATACTTCAAAGTCATTGTTTCATACAATGGAAAAAATTATTTTGATTAACAGTTATGGCAAACTGTTCCACACACCATGAAGTCCAGTCGCTTCCACACATGCATCTATTGAACAGGCACTTCCCAACTAATAATAGAAGTCTTTGTTTATCTGTATGAGATCTCAAAGTAGCCGAAATATCACATTGTAGCCAAAGGTTAGAATGTAGGCCTTCCACAGGAACTCGCTGAAAATCCCATCTGTAGGTTGGGTTTTTAGCTAGTATGAAGAATGAGAGACATTCCAATTTATAGTAACCAGCTAATGGTATCTTTTGACTATTCATCACAAGGTGAGTCTAGGGACATTTTTTATTGCTTTAAGTAGGTACTGCCAGCTACTGCTGCTGTTATATTAAATTTATTTCACTTATCACCCTTGGTGTGAAATGAAATATATATTTTCAACAGTCTCAAACTCATAGACTGGCATCTTCCCAATGAAGAAGTTGTCAAGGTGAATATATATTGTGAATCAGTCGATGAGGAATTGAAATATAGACCTTATTATGTCCTACCCAATCACCGTAGCCCAGTGGTAGAGTGCTTGCCTCGTTAGATAGGCTGTGGTTCAATTTATTACTTAATCATACCAAAGACTTTAAAAATGGTACTCAGTGCCAAGCACTAAAGAGTAGGATTGAGGAAACCTGAAGAGGGATGGTGTCTATCAGGCTATCTCGCCCAAGACACATCTGTATGTAAACGGGTGTCCCAATGACACTGTACAGGGGAGGGAAAACCCTGTACTGAGTTACAGAACTATAAACAAGACTGCTTTAATACACTGGCAGCAATTGTCATCAAGTGCATGAATTTGGGTTATAAGTCATTTTATATTCCTTTGTGAGCAATTATAAATGAGTCAGAGATTTCTTTTATTGCACCCAACACAACATATACCTAAAAAAAATTTAAACAATTTGGTCAGGTTACAGAATTTATGAGCAACTAACGAATACTGAGCAAAGTATGTTTTAGTGTTTACAAGTTGCATTAGGTATAGCAGGTATTTACAAGGGTGGATCAATAAATCCATAGTCCAAAATATAGTTATTAGCTGAATTTTGATCTGAAATTTTCACAGTATAATGTTCAATCTATGCAATCAAAATTAACCACTTGATTAAGGGTATAGTTTATAATTATGTCAGTTGAGGTTTTGTAGTATTGTATAAAATATTGCCAGAAAAAAAAGATCACTTATAAAAAGGGCTAATTCATTCAGTTTATTTATATATCAAAATCCAATTCATCCTTTGTCGTCAAATCTGATCATGGTTTAGGGTGGGGCAGTAGCTGCAGCAGTCATGACTTGACTTTGATTAAAGTGATGGACAGCTGTACACATCATTATCTTCACTCTCTGTCTGTTCCAGAGTCAGGGTGGCCAGAGACAGACTTGGACATAATGTGTTGCTAGCCTTAAGGGGGCCACACTCCCTGGTTTAGAATCAGAGCTGTCCATCTCCAAGACAGGTTGCCAACAAAGTTTGAAGAGCCCTGTCTGCCCTGCTATATAACTTGCAGGGAGAAAAAATGGATTCATGTATTTCCCAGGGGCATTAGAGAAAACAAACTGCTTCAGCCATAGTTTGAACTCACCTTGCCAATTCTTTTCTCTGTGCGGTAAACAGTTAGGCCACCCACATCTCCATAACAAAGTACAGCACACATCAAAAGCCTATTAGAATTTGTCAACCACAAACTGTCACCAAAATTATCAACATAAACTTTTTGGTTTTTCAAGTTGGCCTGACCAGCTGGCTATGTATGTATGTATCACTTGTACAGACCATACCAATAGAGTTAGAAGGCAGAAAATTCAAACATTTATGTTAAATTACCAATTTTGTCTAGAAAAAAAGTTTTTTTCTGTTTTTCTGCCCCCTTCAAAGATTTTCAACAGGGTTCTATTTGCAATATAAGTTTTTATTAACTCGGTCCATAAGTTTGTGCATTCATACTAGTTTTTTGAAAATTCTGATTTTTTTTAATGATCACTGCCCAACAAAATTCGAGCGAAGTGATTCATTGATCACCCTTTTTTAAATTCTAAAATGCTGCCAAAAGATGTAAAAATTTGAAAATACCCCTTCCCTAATCACGTTTTTTAGGAATATGAGATAATACCATATTTTAAAAGGTACCCAAGTTCAGTTTGGTATGAAGGACCCTAATGATCCTAGGGTCCCTTACACCAAACTGTACTTGATGAGTCAAGTACATTTTTTAGAATATGTCACTACCTGTTCCACATGTATTTTTAAACGTTGTCTACAACACACTTTATTTGTCGTATGTATATTCTAGTACAGATTGTTTTTCATAAGTTCTGGGAATGTTCAAGAATCTTCTCCATTCCATCAATGAAAGGACAAGTATCTTTTGAAACTAAAAAAAATGCATCGAAGAAAACCAATTGACAATCAAATTTATCTGATGTTGCTGGGACAAAGCAACACGAGTATGATTGATGTTTCTATTAATTTCTGAAAAGAGTAGCCATTTTTGTCTTCTCATAAGAAGTTATCTTAGCCATTTCAGGAATGGAAAAAAGCTTTTCCACAAAGTAACCTTTTGTGTTGTGTATTCATATCTGTCATTGATCTGATGATTTTTTCCAATTCTTATAAATAGTCACGCATGATAAATCACAGATATATAACTCATCGATATTGTAGAGAAGCCTCTGAAATATACACACACACACACACACACACACACACACATAATGAGAAAAATATGTGAAGTTATGGAGAAAATTTATCATAAAAGAATACAGTTATTAAATTATCAAAGTAATCACCAAGATCAAAGAAATAGATAAATAGAAAAACCTATAAAATATTCAAATTACAATATTGCATATATTTCTAGGGTGGGGAAGGATATACATGTTTGGGGTATATCGTAGTGACAATCCTGTTACAAGATAGGCATCCATTTGTGGTGAAGGTGCTGCACTCACCACCATTTGGGGTAAAAAAAAAAATTTGGCCTAATAAGATCTAGATATCAGATGGTACACTTAACCATTGATGGAGATGTATGACCTGACCCTGGGGTAACACGATGGAGCAAGCATCAGCAAATAATAACACAATCTGTTTTTTATAAGGGAACATTAAGTTGGGGATGTATAAAACAATTCTACTGCACCATTATTGCTTATTCCCTGTTTGCACCCCCCTCTTCCTTAGCAGATGACCAAGGATACTTTTCACACTCTACATATTCATAATATACAGACATATTCAATATATTTGATAAAAATACATGAATGTGTGTGCACGTACATAGACATATTTTGACATTCTATCAAATGACTTTATAGAAAGATATTTGCATACATGTTACACTGAATCATTGAAATTGCTTCATTATTAAAAATTTTTTTAATTTTTCCAAAAAATAAATAAATATGTAGTTTTGATTTGGTCAAAAGTTTAATCAGAACAAGGAAATAAAACAACTATCTTTTCACAATGAAAAGCCAATCAAACTTTTTTTCTAAAAAAGTAAGTAAATTTTGTCAATTAAGTAATTTCACTGATTCAGCATAACATATATATTTGTATACACAAAGATCAATCAATAAGTCTGTAGCCTGACACAGATTTTAGCTGAATGTTTTGTTTAGATAGTTAAGTTTATTATACATCAATAAAGAACCCCACTTACAAAATCTATAAACAAAAGAAATATTTCACTCTCCTGTTGAAAAGATCATACATCCCAGTTATTCCATTTACAGCTATCATAAGGAATAAAAAACTTGGGGGGGGTTCAGTGCTTGAATCGATACTGTGGCAGAGAGAAATACTGCTTCCTTCATGGCGAGAATTTAAGTGCTGGACCCCTTAGAAATGACTCTAGAAGAGTTCAATATAAACAGATACCATTCCAACTTTGGGTCTCTTACCACATATGGCAGGCCAAGACCACAAATAAATCATGCTCTTTCAGTTCAGGAGCATTAAGATACCATCATAACTTGAAAAATATTAATACATTGGCTGAAATGCAAAAGTTTTACTTACTAAATTAGAAACACATATCTTAAGTTATAATGTCTACTTTTTACACAATGAATCCCATGATTTATAAATTACTTGAGAACAACTGATTTTACTAGTGGGCAGAATATATACCAGCTACAATAAGGAAGATTAATATATCTATAGATAAAATAATCTATTTTTTACACAATGAACCCCATAAAGGTTTTTATTTTTGCACATTCAGCAAAGAGAAAAACTCTCAAGAGAAGAAAGTGGGAAATAATCACACCACTGACAAACCCTAGACACAATTGTTCACACATGAAAAAGCAAAGATGGCTGCTGCATCTGGTGCAATAAGTAAACGGTTTCTTGGAGACTTATAACAATTGTAAAAAAGAATTCTTATCTTGGGCGGTAAATAGGTGGAGACAGAGATGTATTTTTTTACTTGTTAATCTACTGTACTAGTTTTTTTTACATACAAAACACTCAATCTATCTGGTAACTCTAACAACACAATGGGCCCAGAATGCTTTTTTTTTTTACTCACTCTTTTTTCTTCAACTATTCATACTTTCAGTGGTATTAGTCAGAAGTCATTAACTGTCTAGTTTGGAGCCGTCAACCAAAACTGTCCTTATAGGTTTCTTCAGTTTTTAAGTTGGTTTGGCTGACTTTCTGGCTATGTGTGTATCACATATACAGAATGTACCAATGGCGCAAGAAAATTTAAACAGTAACTCCTTGTTATGTCTAGAAAGAGGTTTATTCATTTTTGTTTTTTAAAATTTGCAACAGATATAGTATATTAATTTTGGGCGAGGGGTAATTTGCAATGTATGTTTATGCTAAATTGGTCCCCAGTTTCTGAGCAGCAGTGTTCATGCTCGTTTTTTGAAAATATGGACTTCTCAGTGATCAACAAAATTATTCCATTTTTTTAATTGATTGCCCCAAACAAAGCATGCTGCCAAAAGTCATGTGACTGCTTCAGTTGAGAGACCAACTAGACCTATATCTTGAATATTTTCCAATGAGCAGTGTCTATCTGTGTCTACTGGATTCTCAGACTTTGAGGGAGAATTTATTTTACATCTAATGTGAAATTTTCAAACAGAAATAATTAATGCAGGAGGTGAAATGGAATCGGCAAGATGAGTTCGAACTCCAGCTGAAACAGTTTGCTTTCTCTCTGCACTAATGGCCATGGGAAAGGCATGAATATGTTTCTTCTATCATCCAGCTATGGGTTAATTGCAGGGAAGACTGTTCTTCTCAGCCTTGGTTGGCAACACATCTCAGAGATGGACAACTTTAAATTCCAACCACTTGTCCAGCATCACAAGAGGTTGACAATGGACAGAGTAGACAATGTGTTCCTGTATGGTCAACAGAGCTCAGGTGTAACTTCAACTGGTCAAACCAAGTGAAATAAAAAATGATGATAATGGATAGATGGACTAAATGACCCGTTTCCACTTTCCCACAACACTGTAAGTACAATAGAAACTGTCATGTGACCAACATCTTTTGGCAGCATGTTGTGTTGGGGGTAATCAATCAAAAAATTAGAAAAAAGGGTGATCAATGAATAAGATACTTCTCTCACCTTTTGTTGGACAATGATTACTAGAAAAGAGTGAATTTTTGAAAAGATAAGCATGAATGCTGCCAGGAATAAACTCAAAGATCAATGTAGCATAAATATACGTCACAAATTTAATCCCTAATGAAAAAGATTTTGGCAGGGGCTAGGGAGATGAAAAACAAAACAAAACTTTTTTCTAGATGTAGTAAGGAGTGAAATTTTCAGCCCACTAGCTCCACTGGTGCAGCTTGTATGCATGAGATATACATGCATAGCCAATCAGCTAGCCAAATTTGAATAGAGCATTATCATCCTTTTTCCAAAGAAAAATTGAAAAAATGAAAACAGCACATTTGAACTTGATAGGATCATTTTAGAGTATATCTATGTGAGCGTTGGGTTCAAATGTCCTGATGAATACTGTTTGTGAGCAATCGAAGCAGTAATGGAAAAATTGGATATGATCAGATGTGACTAGATAGTTTCCTAACTATTAATTTTAAACATAGACACTTCCTCTCAACAAGATATTCATTTATCTCAACTTCTTTGCAGATATCAGCTGCTAGTATGAGCTTTGTCAGAATAATAATTAAAAGATGTCTGTCTCATCAAATTGCTGCATTCAAGTCTTGGCAATGAAAATTACTATTTCAGTTGCTGTCACTTGTATATTAGACTAGATGATGGTTGGTGAGGTTTGCAATCAATGGACACACAAAAAACTTTTCTGTCTGTCTGTCTGTCTATCCATGCAAAATCTCTAAAATTTCTCAATGAATTTCAATGACATTTAGTGAAAAGGTAGGCTATACAGTGAGGATGAATTGATTAAATTTGTACGGAGATCCAGGAATATTTTTGATTGAGAGATATTTTTCATTTTTTTAATACTTTTATGTATTCACTTATGTTTGTTCATACAGTATCTCCAAAAGTTCTCGATGAATTTTGATGACCGTTTGTCAGAGGGTAGGTCATAGGCCAAGAAAGAATTGATTAAATTTGGGGGTGGATCAAGGAATTTTTTCATAGAACAAAAACTAATTGTAAACTGATTTTCATTCAGTTTTTGGTGACAATGGTGTTGGCAGAGACAAGCGCTTTCTGAGTGATTTCTAGTTTATATCATTATATAAAATAATGCAAAATTCAATTTGATTCATTCTAAGGAGGATCCATCAAAAACACAGTTTTATAAAATTGATAATCATATAAGATACTTTTTTTATATCAAAATATGAAGATAGCTTTTTAAATGCAGCTGAGAAATTTCAAATAATCCTCTCCCCCAAATTATATTTATTTATATTTTTTGCTCTGAAGTTTCTCTGATCCACGACAAATTAATTTTCCTGCAACAAATTTTCTGTGACAAATTTTTCTACTCAGGCAAAAAACATTTTTTCTCCCTTATTGAAATATCTTTCCTTTTTTTTCTTATTGCTCTTACATCACATGACTTTTCCAACGAACTGGCAAATGAACAAATCTGTCACATGACAATGATATTACAACTACAAGGCTAATATATCTGGATACAGGCTGCAGCTAATTCCTTCTTTCTGACCACTGGGGTAGAGTAGATTACCCTGAATGAGAGAAGCTAGCCTTCTGCAAACAGCTGTCAGAATGGAAATCAATAAATAATGAATTGCTACTTTAACTTCTGCTTCTATTACCACTAAACAAACTTATAATAATATGAGATGACTTACACATTTGATACTTAGACGCATATACATATAAATACATACAGTATGTGTACATAACTTTACATACATGATATATACATGGATAATTATGCACACACGGAGTAATAAGTATGTAGTGTCCTTTTGCTGGCTACAGCTTTAGCAGTTCCTACTTGAGCTCCACATCTCACGTTACTACTTACTCGGCCCATTTGCGTTATATGAAATAGACTCGAAGGCGACAAGTTTCTGATATGACGTCACTCACTTCACTTTGCACTATTTCACCCATAGCTGGGGGGAGAGATGGATTTATGCCTCTGCCAAGGGCATTTGTGCAAAGTGAACACAAACTCTCTCAGCTAGAGCTTGAACTTGGCTTGCTAAATTCATTCAATATGCCGTTAAATGCTCATCCATCTTGCACCTCTTACACACACAATATACATATATATATATATATATATATATATATATATATATATATATATAATTAATGCTCCCCTATTCAGGGTTGAGCACTCTTCAAGTGAGGTAACCCGTCCATTGTAAGCTTATGCAATGCTCTTCTATAGGAATAGAGCACACTGGTGGATGGGGAATTTATGTGTAAAATAAATATATCGCTTAATTTCAGCCTTACTGACTGTCCAGTTCTGTAGCTCAGAGGTAGGAGATCGGTCTCTGGATCTGAAGCGAAAGTTTCAATCCTGCCTCGCGGTACTGGATGGGTTAATGGAAAGTCTAAGAGATGTAATACATCGAAACAGCTGTCTGTGGATGACACAATAATATATATATATATGTTTGTTTCGTGGATGTGAGGTGATTTGACAGAATATTGTGAAAGTGACAATTGGAAGGTGAAGAGAAAAGACTTCAGAGAAAAGCAGGTGTTATATCACAAAAATCTTTATTTTCATGCGGGCATGTTTCGATGTATTTTGATGGGTGCCAGACATTTTTTTTTAGAGAAAACTTACAGGGGTGCAGAGAAAATTGTGTGCTGTTTACATGTTTGAGGTTGAGGAGAGTAATTTCTCCGTACTGCTATAAAGTTTTGCTTTCGTTCGGGGATCTCTCTCCCTCAATTTCTCATTCTCACCTACCACTCCTACACACAGAGTCAATTCTGTGTTTGTGTGTTCACATTACCCCCATCCAATTACTGTTTGTTTTGAGACAGACAGATCTACATCTACGTAGGACAACAGATCTCCATGAAATCCTCAAAAGAATCATTCTAGAATGGCAAGTCTTCGACAGAACTGGCTCAACCTTCAAGAACAAGAAAAACCTATTAGTCCTAAAAAGAAGAGTATACAACCAATGCATCCTCTTGATAGTTACCTAAGGAGCTAAAACATGGAACCTAGCCAAGAGACTAACTTGCAAACTGAGAAGCATGCAATGTGCACATTAAAGAATCATGCTCAACCTCACATGGAAAGATCACAATATATCAGGGGAAAAAGAGGAGTCTGAGACATCATAGAATCCATTAGGAAAACTCAAATGGCAATGGGCTGGTTATGTTGCAAGAATGGCAGACAACCGATAGACATCAGAACTCACAACATTGATCCCTAGAGATCACATGCATTACTGAAGCCAGCAGAATACAAGATGGAGAGACGACTTAGACAAATTCAGAAAGTATTGACTCCGTAACACCCATGATAGTCTGACAAATCCTGGGGAAGGTCTATGTTACACAACGGACGTTAAAATGCTGATGACGATGATGATGATGCACTAAAGATTATGATTTAGGAGATTTCAATGTCCCCTGCCCCTATTTTGATCAGTAAATGTTTTGCACACATGTTGACTAAAAATAAAAGATTCATCCTCCCAACGCTTACATGTGGTGCTTAAAAGATCAACAAATCTGCAGGGGATAACCGGAAAGTGCTCTGATGTCCTGTCATGATGTTAAACAACAAGCTGAGTGGAAGATATTATTTCACAGGAAAAGACCAGCTAAAAAAAGAGCAATAACCACTCTTGAGAACCAATAAATAAATAAGTAGAGAAGTTTTCAAAAAAAAAGAAGAATAGTGGGATGACTGAGCAACGTCTGCTGTGATATCTGAGACGAATGCATTGGACTGAAATAACGAGTACAAGAAATGATAGATGCTTCCCTAGTGAACACATAGCAAAGTAAAGGGCTCTTCTTCAACTCATTCAAAGTAAATAGAATGACGATTTCAAGGGAAACAGCATCTGATTAAAATTATCTCCCTTTAATAATCTACAGAATTTTTTAAAGATTCCATTCATAGAAGACTTCCACTATTGTTTATGTTAATCATTGAAATTACAAGCTTTTTCAAGAGTTAAAGCAGGGCCAATCAAACTGGGATACACCTAGGGATACACAAGAGGAAAATCAGGGATAAAAAAGGTTTGTAAAACACTAGAATTAGGGATAAATCACAACCAATAAGATGCAACTTGTGTGAGTTCTGAACAATGTTTTTTGGCGATGTGTATAACCCAAAACAAATTCCATGATTATGAATGATATGCAGATGTGTCCCACTGAAACTGTGCCTAAAATGAAGTTACTTGTTGGAAAGAGCCAAGCTCATCAATCTCATTGAAATGTACCATTATATTAAAATGGATTACTAACAGATATTTCATGTTTATTGTCTCTTCTGTCTTTTCCAAATTCCTTCCTGTTGAATATTATTATGTATGTTTTCAGTCAGAAAACGTAACTGATTTCAGCTCATTCAAGTCCATTGACAAAGTAGGAAATCATATTGAAAAATAAACATTTGTTGTGTAAAATGAATACTTGTTTTATAATCAGGCTGTGGACTCATTGTGTACCTATGTAGATGATTGAATAGATATATAAAAATGTTGAATGTATATTGATACAATATGAATTATTCTACTGTAAGGATATGGAACATGTATTTGTATATCCATTTTTTCTCAGGAACATCCCCAATCCATACGGAAAATTTAGCGCAAGGCTATTTGTTTGAGACACTGAAACAGTGGTTCTTGAACTATATTGAATTCCACTTCTATATATCCGTGTGGAATGGATGGTAGAGTGAGATGGGTAAAGGGAATAATAACCCTTTTTGCCTTGGTGCCTGGATCACTGTCAGTTTGTCCCTGGTATGACGGCACATTAAGAAATATATTGACTAACGCGCCACACCAACTGTAAAAATGAAATGAATTAGGAACATTTCAGAAGTCAATGAGCAAAACATGTATATCAACATACTTATAAATGTACTCATCACTCCTTTTGCTTTCATCTGATGCTAAAAGGATTTTTAAAAAATCAGAATCCAACAAATATGAAGATACATTAATATTCAATAACAATTTCATATATGCGATGTCACGGATATAATTCATAATTAGATATATACATGTGAATATACATGTACAAATACACGCACACATACAAATATAACACACACACACACACACACACACATATATATATATATATATATATATATATATATATATATATATATATATATATATATATATATATATATCCACAGTCAAAGAAGGAGACTTAAACACAAACATACACATAGAAACAGACACAGGCACAAATGAATAAGTGCATGCCTTTTGCTATTGTAATGATTAAATGTATATATGTAAATATATACATAAAAACAGGCAAACTCATACAAATACAATTCAGATATATGAAATGTATTTATGCATATGTTTAGTGTGTGGATATAGAATATCTGACAAATGATCGCAATAGTTGACAATATGGATATGAGACGACTGAGACTGTTTTAGTACATCTCAAAAGTTTCATTATAAATCTGACACATTTCTAATATATATACATGTATGAATATCCACGGTTAAAGAGGGACATTCATGCACACACACACACACACACACACACATATACATACACAGGCACACGCACGCACATACACAAATGATTATGCCAAGATGCCTGCCTTTTGCTGCCTGGAAACTATTAGGCTATATTCTAAGTGGGTGTGTGGGCAAGTACATATTTTTTTAAATTTGGAGAGAATTTATTGAGCATTGTTTATTTTAATTTAACGAAGCTAATTAAATTCATAAATTCAACAGCTCTACTATATATATATATATATATATATATATATATATATATATATATATATATATATATATATATATAAATATATACACACATGCACACAACACATGTACATTTAAACCCCCCCCATATATATATATATATATATATATATATATATATATATACATGCACACATGCATACGTATGCACACACATATACATGCATACATATATATATATATGTTTATGAGCATGAATATGTGCCTGCCTTTTGCTATAGTAGTGATTGATTTCCACCTAGTTACCCAAAGATAGAAAGTTGATTGATTATTCCTATTGTTGAATGTCTTTTGATTGGTGAACCCTGGGATGATCACACGATTACGAGCATCTCTTTCATTTGAGGAAACAGACACTCCGTTGCTTTTAGAATTTAATCCTTTTTGTGTCCATAATATTCTCTTTCTATAGATCTTTATTGGAAACCGTCAACCAAAACAGTCACCATTACAATCAACGTAGGTTTTTTCAGTTTTTAAGTTGGTCTGGCTGGCTAGACATGCAGCCAAAAGATGTTAGTAACAAGACGGTTTCTATTGAGTGACTAACCAAACCAGTTTTCATTTTTCATTGTTCTTACAGCTAGCATGGTGATTCAACGGTACCAGGGAGAAATAGCTTCATGGATATCACCCTAAGTTAACCTTCATATACATTTATGATCTCTCATCCTAGCAATAAAATGTTTAGCTTTTGAGTTCCCTGTGGCTGTTTCACTGGGGTGTGAAGTACAGGAATATATATAAAAGAAAAGAAAAATCTCTTGCTCACTGCATGAAGAAAATTTCTGAAAACCATTATGACATATTTTATGTGCATATGTGAATGAATGACAGGCTATTTTCCGCCTACGGCAGATTGTGACTCCCCAGACATAGGTGGTGGTTATGAATGTATATACATATACATGTACATATATGTGTGTGTGCATGCGTGTGTGAGCATATATATATATATATGTGTGCGTGTGTATGCATGTATATATAGATAGATATATATACATACACATACACACACACACACATACATATACATATATATATATATATACATTTATATATATATATATATATATATATATATATATATATATATATATATATATATATATATATATATATATATATATGTTGACAAGTAATCACTTGATGTGCTTTTAAGATTTATGTATGTACATATACATATACATAAGTAAAGCATAAAAATCACTTGAGAAAATTACATGAATTGCATTAACAGATATTGGGAAGTAAATGACTGAAATGACATAAATTTTGGGGAAAAAAGTTTCGTTTATATGTTTATTGTTTAAAGCTGTAAAGCTTTCTAGACAATATATATATATATATATATATATATATATATATATATATATATATATATATATATATATATATATATATATGGTTGACAAGCAGCCACTTAATGTGCTCCTAAATTTTTCCTAACAGAAACATGTTAAACAAAGAGAATCTAGAATCACATTTATGGATAGGAAGCCATTTTATAAGATAACTTCATAACATAAAAGATGGCAGTAATTCCAAAAACTATATTGGTTGGTAAATTATATTTGATAAATAAACACTTCTTGTCTGGTTATTTAACAAATGTTTTCAGAGAATTAATTTTTTGTTTACACAACATATTTTAGTAACAGTCTCAGTTTATCACACGGATTACATCAACTACAATGATAACATAAATTAACCCTTTCAAGACCTCCAGGGACATAAATTCTGAAATTTCCATGACTTAGGATATATATAGACCTCTTTTAGAAGTCTGCAGGGATATTTTGAAAAAGACATTAAGTACCTAAATAGATTAGTCAAGAAAGGGTTAACTGATTGCTGCTTTTAAAACAAGAGATCTGATGCTTTAGTAGAGAGAATACAAACTTTTCTCTACCTGATCTTTTCAGTCTTTTACATGAAAAAGCCTAACCCTAACCAATGCTTCTGAATGCTATTAAGGAGATTGTCATTAGAGGGTACCTTATTTAACTATTCTTTGATACATCTCTACAGAGATCATATGCAAAATTGTCGGCAGCAAAAAATTAGATACTGTGTATAGTTTTGAGACAGGTCATTAACATTCAAAGAGTTTTTTTGATGATTGAACTCTTCGCTGTTTGAGTTATAAACACAACATTAGCGCCATCTTTAATGTACTTTCTAAATGTGATGGTGGTAAACTGAATTTTAAAAATAAGAGTCGTGATGAAGTAAACAAGTTCTGAAAGTACTGGCAAAAACTGAGAAAGGTCAATGTACAACGACAGACATTAAATGCTGCTGCTGATGATAGTTATAGTCTACCCTGAGTATTTCTACCCAAAGTGGGAACCCAAATATGATCATTCGACAGATAACGAAGAAGTATTCCTTTTTTTTTCTTCAACTCAGGGAAGAAGTATTAATGCTACTAAAAGATTTAGGAATGATTTAGAAATAAGATCTGAGTTTCAGTGAGGAAAAGTCATCTTTATGATACTAAAGTATTCAATGGAGATCAGATCTGCAAAAAGCTAATGACAGACAACCAATTAATAAAATGCAGCTTATTTACTGAGTGAATGAGAAGTGGAAAAAGACTCCCAGTCTTGGTTTTTTTCAACTTGTATCACATTGCAAAACAACTAATTTAAAATTAAAATTTCACTTACTTTTCATTGAATGTTTTTGTTCTCTCACTTTCCAACTTCTACTGATTTACATGTTATTTTAAAAGTATAAATTGATTAGCTATTGTTTCGGGAGATCCTTCAAAATTTTCTTAAAGCTGACACACCTCAGGAACCAATCATGCTTTTTTTCAAGAATAATCAATTAATTAAAGTTGTTTTCATTTATATTTTTCAAGCATTAGTTTCAAAATGACTTGATGAAATTCACTAAGTTGAAAAAAGAATTTTGTTTTTTTACCTTATCATAATTCATTTTTTGAAAGTATTTTTTGTAATAAACAGTGAAACTTGTTATAGATTATAAATATGTTTTGTATTTTTTACAATTTTTTTGTTTTATTAGTTTTGTGTTTATTTACTATTAAATCATAAATATAACAACGAATCAACAGATCAAGATTAAGGCTTTTAAGGCCCCTAGGTATTGAAAAAACTTGGGTTTCACCAATGTTTCAAAATGTTCTTTTAGATAAAATGACTTACCTACGTATACTTGATTTAATACATACATAAATATATGTCATAATTTCATGATACTTAATTTTCTTACATGATTTTGAATGTACAGTTAATGGGTCTCAAATTTTTTGTAGGCACAAAATTTTCCGTAACTGCACCTAGTATTGCACCTACTTGATAATACAGCCCTATTCTTCAAAGGGGGGTCACGAATGAAAAAAGTTTGAGAAACCTTTTTCTAGAAAAATAGAATTGTCTTCACAATATGAAACATTTTTTTTTTGTCTGTGAATTTATCTCTGGTCCTCCTCCTCCTCCTCCTTCTTCTTCGTCTTATGGTAATGAAGAAGAAGAAAAAAAAATCAGCCCCTAGACAAACGTGTGTTACAAGTTAACCTAGACGGCATTGAAAAAAAAGCAACAGTGTATAAATGGATGGATACACTTTTCCATGCAATTAAAAAAATATTAACCGAAACTAAAACACTTTCATATAAAGAAACAAGCAAATAAAATGCTTTGCAGTGACTCATGTTAATTCACCTATCCTTGCCTTTCCCATGATTCAGAAAGAAAACAGACATTTTTATTGTATTTTATTCCTTACTTGATCGTTGTCAACAGACGGCAGACGACAAGAAACTCAAGGCACAATTAAAAGACGCCCATACCCAAACCCAAACCCAAACCTTACGTAGAGAGAAGGGGTTGCCGGCATCTGCTCAATATGCAGTGAAAGTTGTGTCATCCTTGGTCCCCTTACAGATGCTTTAATAGCCAGAAATGTCAGCTCTTGAGAGAAAAGGAAGCGTGCAGTCAACTACCATGTTTAATCGGATGGAAATATTGTTTGCTTTTTCATGTGGGATGCATCGGCACAGCGTACAAGTTCAAATGAAACAGATAGCATGATGCATGATTTGTTTTATTGTTTTTGATAGATTGCAAGGATATAAAAAAGAATTGCAGCTATTCCAACTATCATTTAACTTACCTTGGCCAATGGCACAGATCAAACTATAAGAATGGATACACTGATAGCAATAATTGAAGGCCATAGGATAACCATATAGCTTGATAGAATTGACAATAAATGGAAAAGAGGATGTTTTATAAAATCGAACTTTTTGCAACCAAACCAAATCATACTATCAATATTCTTTGACAGTAATGGAAATGGGTTTTGGGAACTAGGTATATGGTGAGAGGCTGCATTTTGGGAACCAAGCGTATAGTAATGTCTTCTATAATAGACACTGAACGCACAAAAAAATCTGATAACTGAGAAGTAGTTATATGCCTCTGAATGGACACATAGCGTAGTGGTTACAGAATCAGACAAAATTACTGCAAGTGATCTGATGGTTCTAGGTTCAATCCCAGTGTGAGACAATAATGATACTACTAATGCTAAGAGGGGAGTGCGGTCAATATACCCCCGTCAGTTAAATAAAGGGTTCGGTTTGTTACTTCCCCACACCTACTTGATGATACCTGATGAAGGCCGTAGAGTACAACGGCCGAAACGTTGTATGAAAAACAACCAAGATAAGGATAGTCCGAATAATAATAGAAATAGTTATATGCTGTGCCCCAGCCCCCACCCCTTTCCACCACTGTTTTTTTCGATTTCCCACCAAAAGTTTCTATAAAATCTCAACTGATTAAGTGAATTATAGTATTTCAAAAGTTTTATTATGTCCAGTCTTTTTTTTTTTGTGGTCATCTTTTATGGATTTCTCTATTTCTAGATCTATCTAAGATGTACCTATGCTTGGTCTCACCCATTAAGGCAACTCATGGTGTCCCTTTCCGCCCAAAACTTGCTCTCTCCCTAGAATATCTAACATTTTGTTAATCTTTTTGTACTAATACTATTCATTATGATTCTCCCATATTATTGAATGTGATGACAAAAGCCTACATTTACAAACAATTCTTTTCATCTTTACTATTCAAATTTGCAGTTAAAACTTTGTGAAGTAATACGAGTACAATGTTCTTACTAAGTATCTTTAAAAAAAAACTATACAATAAAACTAAAAAAGCATATATCTGTCAACGCCATTGTCAGATGAAGTTACTGTGCATGGATCTGCCCCCCAAATTAATGATTTCTTCCATAACCAATTGTCCACCTTTCCACAAAGTTTCATTGAAATTCATTGAGAACTTTTGGAGATATTGTTTGGTCATGCACTTTCGGCATCATTATGTGGCGTAGATATATAAAAATGACGTAGGGGAGGTAATTGCGCAAGGATCCACCCCAGTTAATTTGTACCCTTTTGTCCACCCTTCCACAAAATTTCAATGAAATTCATTGTGTACTTTTGGAGATATTGAGTGGCCAAACAGATGTTTCATTAGAAGGAGAGAATTTCCTAGAAGGTGTCAGAACCTCTGATGGTGTCACCCGGGGTGGTCAGCCCCCTTGGCCCACATTGGTCTGTCACTGGATCTGTCTAATACTTATCAACTACATTATGCCATCTGATTCTACTGGGGCTACCTATACTGCAATTCTATAAAAGTCCCTTAACTGATGAGTGTTAATGACTAGATGGTATAATCTGTTATTCTTCTTAGCTCTTATCCAAAACACTTGCGACCAAAACTTTTTTCAAATTCAGAGTTTCTTCTTTTTGAGAATGACAGTGATATTTGAATCGATAAGATAGATACTTTTTCTTCTGCTTCTCACTGTTACCCATAGTGAGCTCTGTGACTCTTGACATTTTCATGGAATTTAGAGTAAAAAAAATATCAATAAAATATCCACGAGCAGCAGAGGCACATCTGACTAGTAGGAGCATTGAGATATGACTACGTGGTATGGGTTGAACTAAAGCCATCTTGAAATAATAACTTCAACAGTGTTGTGGGTCATGTCAGATCATGTTTGGCACCAGACATTAGCTTTGTTGTAAAAACATCTAGCGAGAAAGTGTTTGGTTTTTGGAGCTTTTTCTTTTTGAGAATTACAGATAAGAGATAGTGTACTTGTACAATGTGTGTGTATGTGTTGTTCTTGCCTTTGAGCTTTTCTCTCGTTTTTGGTAAAAAAAGACTTGGAACTGCTTTTTTGGAACAGTTTGGCTCTGTGGTATGTTCGGTAGAGAACCTTCCATTTCATGCTGTGTGGACTCTCCACTGTTGATAACTGTTTACGTGCTCTTTTTATATCCATTATACTAAGCACATACATATTCATACATGCATATACACACATACAAGTAATGCATGCAAAGATACATACAATTACACACGATGGTAGATATGCACAATGTATTTTGAAATTGAATTTCAGATAGAGAAAAAAATATTTTTCTGTTGTAAAAGGCCCTGGGCTATCTAATTTAGGATATTTTTTTTTATTAACTGAAATCAATATTTTTGGAACAGACAAAGAGAAAAATGGATGATTACTTCATGGCAAGCCAGACATCGTATCCCATACACAAGGAAATAAAAACATACGCATACATGGCAGCGTGTGTAATCAACTGTGTATATAATATATAAATGTACAGGCATGTATATAAGTACTGGGAATGATAACCACATAAAATGATTTATTTATGTACACCGTTACATTTTATACAATACAGGTCTGGTTAGTCACCCAATAGAAACCGTCATGTGACCAATGTTTTTTGGCAGCGAGTCATGTTGGGAGTGATTAATTAAAAAATTGGAAAAAAGGGATGATTAATGAATAAGTTACTTCTCTCACATTCTGTTAGGCAGTGATCTCTAAAAAGTTTGAATTTCAAAAAACGAAACAAGCATGAATGCTGTTGGACACAAACTAAAGGAACAATTTAGTATAAACTTACGTTGCAAACTAACCCCCCCCCCCATAAAAATCTATTTTCAAAAAACAAAATAAAACACTTTATGGACATAATAAGGAGTTTGGATGTTCAGTCCTCAAGCCCCATCGGCATGGCCGGTACATACAACCCAAAGTCAAAAGATAAGCTGTGTATTAATACACATATATATAGAGACATAGCTATACTTATATCCTTACTTACAAATGATGACCAGAATATAATTGAAGTTATGAAAATTGAAAACTGCAAATGATTTTATAATGACTCTGTGTACACACAGATATACATACACACATGAGCGTACTCTAAGGTATATTCACATTCACTTGTAGACGTATATTTTCACAGGGGTATGCACACATACAAATGACCCTACACTAAATTGCATTCACCACAGAGGCATGACTTGTTCGATTTGGGGCCCAGGGATTTTGGCTCCATAAGAGCCAACCTCCAACATTCAGTGAGATTTATCAGTAGAAATGTAGTAGGTGAACTACTACTTATAACCCCCCCCCCCCCGCACGTTCGAAAAAGTCACTCTCAGATTGTGCTGTGTATATCTCTCAGAGCCAGGAGAACAGAACGTTTACAACAAAGTGGTGAATTTTGTATCACTTCTCTCACACTGAAGCTCCACAATCTTCAAGTAAAAAAACAAAAAAATTACATTACTATTTTCTGGTAGGCCTTGTCAATAAATGAATAGGTTTAGCTATATTTATATATATATATATATATATATATATATATATATATATATATATATATTATTAAGCCATTAAATGTTCACCTGATGCAGCACACTTTACCAAGTAACTATCTGACAAGTTGAAGCCCAGAACATTTTGCAATTCAATTATATGCAGCAGTGAAGTTGCCAAAAATGGCTATTAGGCACATTTAAGGTAAAGCTTCACTGCTGCCATGGCAACAAGCCAGTATCTACAGCCAACAAGGGAATCAATGTAATCATAATTACGACTGGAATTGAAGGAAAGTGCTTCGACTGAATAGTTTCCTCTTCATCAGAGGTGGTCTGGCCTTGTAGATTCTCAACTATTTAAATTCTGAGAGAGTACAAAGAACTGTTAGCGTGATATTCATACGATATAAAATCCCTACTCCAACAGCTAACTCAGAATGACAGACTTTTCAACGAATCCCTCTTGAATCCATTTTGCAAAAATCATCACAAATTATGAATACTAATCATTTGGATATTTGCCTTGAATATTTTTAGTTTTGTGGATCTAGTAATAAATGTTTGAGGAATTTTGTATGTATAAGATAGCAATGACAATGCAGACAATAATTTATTGATATGTTTTCCCTTTCAACTTCCTCAGAATGATGTATACAATTGAAAACAAAGCTACGAAATATCTTATTTTATTTTGATTTTATTTTGCAAGAACAGACACAAATTTTGTATGAAAGAATCATAAAGATTTGAATGGTAATCTTCAACTTTTATCCGTGTGAATTGTTCCTATCTTCAAAAATGAAAGATCTACATGAACAAGAAAATTTTAGTTTTATCATGTATGAGCTGTTCATATGATATCACAGGTAGGATTTATTGAACTAATATTGCAAAACTTTCATTAACATTAATGATAACATAAATAGTGACAGCAAATTTAGGCAGAATTGGAAAGGAAAGAAAATGGTTATATTTTACTGCCAAATGCATTTGAAGTCAGTATATGTTGGCAAGGTTTCAACTTTTCTTATCTGACTCAACTGAATTTACTGCTACACATCTAATTAGCTATGGTCATTTTCTTCACTAACAAACAAATCCAACAATAAAGCCCTGAATTTTTCCTAAATTTGTTTTTAAAAAAATTTCCAAAAATCAATCTGTATGTTGCACATTGAAAATCAGAAAGATTAGGATTGTCAGTAGTCAGGAATGAACAGCAGAGGCACATCTGACTAATAGGAGCACCGAGACATAATTAATAACAGAACAGGGTTGTTATATGTATAATAATTTAGTGTAGAAATGCATTGTACATGATTATACTTGATAAATACATTACAAATTATTTTATTACTGAAATGCATGACTTGTGAGGAAAAATAGGATTGTCAGAGGTCAGAAATTAATATACATACTACTGGAAGTATAGGGCTATCATAAACATAATATAGTTTCTATAGAAATTCATTGCAAAAAAAATTGTCAGTGATAAAAAAAATCAATGCAAGTGTTTTTTACAAATTACAGCTATTACAAACTAATAATTAAAACTATCAACATAGGTTCTTCAGTTTTCAAGTTGGTCTGTCCAGGTGGTTTGCCGTTATGTATGTGTACATCATGTGTACATGCCACACTAACGGAGCTGGATGGCTGAAAATTCAAACATTTACTCCTTGTGTCAAGAAAAAGGATTTTTTGGATGTCTTCTTTCATAGAAACCCCCTCTTAGTTTGTGATAGCATTCACACTTGTTTCTTTTTGAAAATTCAGACGCTTTTAGTGATCACTGTCCCCCAAAATGTGAGGAGTAACTTATTCATTGATCACCCCTTTTTCAATTCTTCAATTTTTAATTGGTCACCCATAATATGGCATGCTGCCAAAAGATGTTAGTCACATGACAGTTTCTATTGAGTGACTAACCAGACCAGTTATTATTCTATTATAGATTTTGTCTCTTCCCACAGCAAAATCAACTAAAATGCAGACAGGTCAGAGGACTATGAATGAGAAATAACACCTAATTTGTTTTTTCTTTTAGAAAAACTATACCAAATTCTCTATTTTTCCAAACAGTTTTTCTCTTCCTTGTGACAATATAAAATATTTCTCTTTGAAACATAATCCTAATTTTCTATTAATTTAGTTCTTCTAAGCATACAAAGCTACTCTAACCAATAATTTTCTTTTCACTTTTTGAAATTGGAGATTTGAAAAGATCAAAAGACCCACATAGGCACACATATGCACATATGCATATAGAATTGGAATATGGAACCAATTCTCAGAAATTATTACCAGAATAATGATTCCTTTCCTTTTTATTCATTCCATGGATATTCTTTAACTGAAGGATACTTATAATTTTTTGTTCACCACCCATTTTGACGTATTTCAAAAAGATTAAAACATGTTACTGCCCACCCAATATAGAAATCAGTCTTCTCCAAAGTACCACCCACTTGAAATTAGAAGTGAATGATACTGCCTACTAAAGACCATTGTTTTAAATGAAACTAAAATAGAATGAGAAACCAAAAAAATTTCTCAATTAATGCAAAATGCTTATCTTGAAGTGCGTACGAGTGATTTGAAAGACAAAGGCAGAGCATTTTAGCTTCATTTCTGGTTCTTATACTAATAATGGGATATCAGCATATGAACCAAAAATGAAGTTAAAATTCCCAGTCTTTCAAATCATACATAAAATAAGAAAAATTGATCATTGCACAATTTGTGCATTCTATGTGCAAAAAAAAAAAGAAATAAACGAAACTAAGCTTTACAAGGTTTTAGATAGAGTCATTTCTGTACTGCGCAAAATGAGAATGATCATTGCACATTTTGGGAACAATGCATGCTTATTACAAACCGTGTAATAACTTCTCAAATTGGACTCGGTTTTTTCACATCCAGCAATGATTTAATTAAGAGAGAGTTGCGTGTACATACACTTGTACCTGTGTTTCAACTTGTCCCTTATTTAAACTAAGTTGTGGCTTGATAGCAGCAAGTTACACAGAAAGTTGTTCAGTTGGATTTAATGAGGTGAAAAGCCATAAATGGCTGTTTGTGAGGCCTGATCTGGGCAGCCCTGTTACAGATCTTTGGAACATTTGAGCATGTATGGCTTTGGAACATAAACATGCATCATTACTAGGGGAAAGAAAGCTGGCAGGAAGAGAGAAAATGATTGGTTCTCTACCCACTCATACAGAACAAGTACTGGAAACAGGGACCATTGCAAAGAAAAAGAAGGGACTTGAAGAGAAAAGAAAATGAAAAAGAAAGAGGAAAGACAGAAAGGAAAGTACAGTCAAATGAGAAAGGAGAGTAAACATGGTAGAAAGAGTTTATAAAGGTAACATCATGTATCAATGTTTTCTGCTTATAAATCGGATGTCGCACGGTAAGGTACACGCAGGCAATAGTTAGTAAGACCTGCTTCCAGCTTGCCAGGCCTACCAAAGCTTTGCTCTGCTGGTAGCGTCTGATATTGTCCAATGCGAACCCATCTAGGTACTGACCAGGCTTGACATTGCTCAACTCCGCCGATCTTATCAAAATCAGTGTATCATGTGTGATTTGGTCATCACTTTTAACTTTAGGGAGAGTTTCTTCAATCCTAATCTGTGAGAGCTGAGTGTTTAGCAGAGGGATATTGAATACCATTTTTAAAACCTTTGGTATGACTTGGTAGTGGACTGAAATGAATTGGAGGTGAACGCTCTATCATTGTGTTATGGTGATTAGTCTTAAATGATGACTGATATTACATCAAGCATTTCTGATATAAATCAGCATGAACGTTTATGTGTGTATAAGTGCATGTACATATGATTACATACATATGTATCCGCTTCAATGTAGTGTCGTTCTTCCCATTGAGTTAAACAGCCCAGTGGAAAAGCAAAAGATGTAAATATTTTCTGTACATATATATTTAAATGTTGGTATACATGCTGATTTTCTCAGCATCTAGGCTTTTGGCATGATCCAATCTTCCTCACTTGATTTCTTCCCTTCTGCTTTGTGCCCCACCAAGCTAAGCTGAGTAAATATTGAGAACAACAAAGAGAGAAAGAGAAAAGATCAGCCATAGCGAGAAGATCATAAGGTGGTAATACATTGCAAAAGTGTGGTAATACATTGTAAATGTGTGGTAATCCATTGCAAAGGTATGGTAATACATTGCAAAAGTGTGGTAATCCATTGCAAAAGTATGGTAATACATTGCAAAAGTGTGGTAATACACTGTAAATGTGTGGTAATCCATTGCAAAAGTATGGTAATACATTGCAAAAGTGTGGTAATACACTGTAAATGTGTGGTAATCCATTGCAAAAGTATGGTAATACACAGTGAAAGTAAAACATTGGGTAAAATTTTAAATACTATCAATTCATTTTGTCACTAAAAATTAATGGCCATTGTATGATTTGAGTTCAGTTATATCCTAATTATTAACTTCAATAGTTACGGCAAAATTACATTGGATACACCAGTTTTCATACGATCACTGAAGTTAAGTAACATTGAGCCTGGTCAACACCTAGATGGGTGACCAATTGGGTAGACCATATGCCGTAAGCATCTGGGATTCTTGCAATTCCATTAATCCTCATAGGATGAGACCAACCTTTCCACTTCACTCAACAGCGCAAACCAAATCTCACCCTCCCCTACCACCGGAACACTTTGACTGGCCAGGCAACGAGCAACAAGAAATGAATGAATTTTCAACTATTTTCCTTAGACAAACTTTTGAGCATTTTTAGGCTCTAGCCTGGAAACATTTAAGATCAATTACCAGACATTTACAAGCTGGTTAATAATTGTACCAAGTAACTGTGAAAGGAGGGTAACTAATTTGTAATTATTTCCAATACTAAGCCAAGAAAAAACCCTCAAAACTCTGTCAAGATCAAAAGAAAGTAATCATTCTACTCCTAATACAAATAATATCACTAATGACTTTTTAAGAGCTAAGGAGTCAAAATGCATTCACTGAGTGACATCATTAACTCTTACATGTAGAGAACTACATTAGTTTTGATAATTATATGTAAATTACATTAGAAATTAAGCCAATAGATTGAACTGGTCCATGGAAAACCAGTGAGATTTGAAAATTAAGTCACAAATCAAAGAAAACTCTTATAACAGTTATGGCTATAAAAATATATGATTGGGCTGGCTGATCTTTATGCACATTTGGAGCAGATCCAAGAAGGATAAAAAACAATGATTGTCTGTCAAAAGCACAGGGACAATGTATTTCAATATTAAAAGTTAATCTATTATACATATAAATGCCCCATTATCTTAGTAGAATAATATCACCTTAACCTTCTTGCCTCATTTGCAACATATTTCTAAAGAAAAATAATTTGAAATGCAGTTCTATTGTAAAACCTTTAACAATGCATTTCTATGGTAATTTTCTATCCAGCGTACATTTAATAGTAATACTCTCTAAGTAACCTTTGCCTTAATTTTAGACCACTCACAATCTCTTTTTCCTCATTTTCAATAAATTTTATTATAATGTATATGTATCATAGCTGGGTCTTGTGGACAAAAATTTTTGTCGGAACTCTATGTCTGTTGTAGCAATGAGGCCTGTGTGTTGCCGATAGATTTTTCCATATTGGGTACATGAGAGGGACTGTCGCAGCATCTACCCTAATTCTGCATTTGGATTCAATAATGGGGTAGCCTGAACAATCTTATGGCACCATGTCTGCCTCTCTGCAGTCTCCATTGTCTAATTACGTTGATTGATTTTACAGGAGATGAGAGTCTTATTTAGAGGGTCTTTGTATCTCTGTCAGAACCGTACTGCAAATCATTTTTACTATAGAAAGTCAAGTCAGTTGTTCAGAAAGAGTGCAAGCATTGTGACGGAATACGCCTATCCTATGTATAATGTTATGAAATTACACTTCCCTGTTTTCATATTGATATTCAATTACTGTAATACTTGCACTGAGATAAATATATTCCTTAACTTTCTGATGTAATTGAAGGAGCTGAATTTCCTTCTATTTAAGAGTTAAATCATGGCAGGCAATTTTTTTAACAGAATGAAAATAATTGAATACAGACATTTGTCATCACTCAACACAAAGAGAGTCAGACAGGCAGAGGAAAAGGATACCACCCAATAGCTTGAAATAATGATAATGGAAAAAAAATTGCAGGTCTGGTTAGTCACTCAAGAAACTGTTGGTTGGTGATCATAAAAAAATCTGAATAGAAAAAAAGAATGAAAAAAAAAAGCAACCCAAATTTGTAGACACAATAAAGAATAGATGTTTAAATATTCAACCCTCTTGCTCCGTTGGTGCAGTGCGTACATCAAGGAATAATATGTATTGAGTGCCGCATCTGTTGGGCGATGATGAGGGCATTGGTATTTGTTCAGCACCGAACCAAACTGTTGAATGGTGATCATTAAAAAGCTTGAATTTTCAAAAAAGTAAATTAACCTTCTTTTTTTTTCAAGGTATGATAAGGAGTAAATGTTAAAATACAAAGCCCTCGAGATCCATTGGTATGATCTATACATGTGACACATACATAGATAGATAGCCAGACAGACAGCACCTCAGGAGAAACCTATGTGGACCATTGGACAGTTTGGGTCAGTAATTGACTGTTTTTAAGAAAAAAAACAACCTTGCTGCATAATAACCAATAATCATAAAAATGTTTGAAGAGCTTTAAAATCAGATATCATTTTTTTTCTCAGACCACAATTTGTCAGGAAGTTGTAGACAGAACACCTGAAATTGAAAGGTCATTTCTTCCATTAATTCTAAAATTCATACAAGAAAATTTAAATGGTGATATCACAGGAATCACATGGCCAAATAGATTGTCAAGGTATCATGCTAGGTCCTTTATAGCAGTTCTCTGGGCAACAGAGGTACCTATCTCCTCTCCAAGTAACATGCACTAAGTTAAACTAGATAACATGATACCAGCAGGAGAGAATAATTACCAACCTGACCTATTTGGATCTATGCTTTTCCCAAAAACATTACTGTAAAGTGAACTCAAACCGCCTTGACTTGAGTTTGAACTCAGTTTGCCATTTTCACATTCTGTGGTTTTAAACATGAGGCCAACCCAGCACCTCCAAAAAGACTATAGTGATTTTTGATCATGCTTTAGTGTGAATTAATATTAGTAAAAAAGTAATTAATTGAAAGAAAAAAAAGCCGACCGATCACCTGAACAGGACATTCTACCAATTAATTGATGTAGTGAATTCTGCTTAACACTGTACTTACCTAAAAAAGAACAAAAAGAAATTTATTTTAATAGGCTTAGTTAAAAGTTAAAAAAATGAATGAATAAGAAGTAACAAATTAAAAAATACCAAACAATGATGAGAATACCAATCCAAATAATTAGTCGTGTATACAAAGATTTGAAAATATTTAAAAAAAAACCATAGAAATGATTAAGAAACAACAAATTATAAGAAAAAATACGAAGCATTGATGACAATATCAATCTAAATAATCTGAGATTTATGAACTAAAAAATAATGAGTTGTAAATTGGAAGATACTAAAATATCTTCAAAATATTAGAAAAAATGAACAAAACATAGGAATGATCAAGAAACAACAAATTTTGATGAGAAAAAAAAAACACCAAGCATTTATAATATCAAAAAATAACTAGTTGTACATGAGATGTTATTGGAATAATTTTAAAATATTTTTCAAAAAGCATAGAAATGATTAAAAAACAACAAATTATGATAAGAAAAATATTTGATGAATATATCAATCCTAATGATTTGGGATTTTCAAAAAATAATTGTTTATTTCCTTACCATTCTGTTCAGTTTTCCTGAGTATCCTATTATGGAGAGCATTGTAAATGTAACATGTTTTCCATAGTATAAGAATAAATGTGTATATGTGTTTCATGAAACTCCATCCTCTAGCTGACTGGATTTGATAATTAAATAAAGACATCTTTGATTTCAATTTATATTCTGATTGACTTGTTTCTACCTACCACCCTCAAGACTTAAAGTGTGGGTAACACTTCCATCATGACCCAAAAATATATTAAGTCTACTTCCGCAAATAATCTTACTGCACACAAGTCCCCTGATGATTCTATTTGAATAGAAAAACTGCTGACAAACATTCAACACTTGGCTCAATTAGATGCAGACAAGTTTAACTCTTAATTTCATGAACTGCTTGATACTACTCCAAATTACAGCGGAACTCTTTTGGTAATAGAATAAAAAATAATAGAACTTTCAAGAAAATTACCTAGAGGCAAAAAGGAGTAACTTTGATCAGAAGTTATTACCTTTGATATTAATGTTAAATTTTAAAAAACTGAAGGACCAAATTTGGCATATAATCCCTAAATTTTCTTTATCACTAGAAACATTGTTATGGCTGCATTGTGTTGGACACCATACGATCACTCAAGTTGATAAGTGAAGTTCAGTACCTAAGTCAGTACGTAGATCAGTAGACCAGATGCTGTAAGCAACTACATATCATATAGACAGTCTCCTGCAGCGATTCCGATAATCCCCCCCCAAGGAGGAGATCCCTATGCTCAGTAACACAAGTCAAAGGTCCCTTCCTCCCCTACATACCCTGGTCCCTCAGACTAGCCTGGCTATGAGCAACAAGAAATGAATGAACCAGAAATATTTAGTATATAAAATGACTAATGACGAAGGATAAAACCATTATCTAAGTGTATTTAGTATCCACCTGAGTTCAATCCCTGGGTTGGGTAGTGAGAAAAAGTCATATACTCAGGTTCAGTGAAAGAGGAGGACAAGCAATATTCCAAAGAATCAACTGATGCCAGATATTCTTTGGCATGGACAATGGAATGAGAACAATCTACCTCCTGCAGATTGAATAAAGGGTTTGGTTTGAAATTCACAGAATGTTATCATCATTGAGAGACTCCTAAAGAATGCTAGAAAGTATAACTGCCAATAAGTTGTAACTAAAGCAACTAAGATGAGCCAATTAAATCAGTAAATGATGATGATAACTCCTATTATTCAAACAAAGATGACTAAAGTCAGGGAGTGATAGCAAAAAGCCAAAAATATGCCTACATATTCCAAAATGTAAATGCAGTTGGTGCTAAAATACAACTGTGACCATAGGTGCCCCCTCTCCTGATCTACCCCCCCCCCCAACAGGGCATGCTGCCAAAAGATGTTTATCACATGGTTTCTATTGAGTGACTAACCAGATCTATCAGTATTGGGTTCATTTTCTTTAGAGATGGCATTGCATGTATTTGAACCAATTTACCCCCTTTTGCAACTTGTAATTCTAGACTTCTACAAAAATGAATATTCAATTCAAAACCATTAATCAGCCAGGACATATTTGCAACCTGCGGATCATGTGATTTTGACAGTTATCTTCTTATTCTTGATGTGGTTGCTGCACATGACCTCCGTTTTATTGAAGTAAGTAGACCACTACATCTACCTACGACAACGAATCTCTATGAAATCCATAACAGAAGAAGAAATCAAGCAAAGAATCACTCTAGGATGGCAAGCCTTTGGCAGAACAAGCTCAACCTTCAAAAACAAAACGATCCCATTAATCCTAAAAAGAATAGTATACAACCAATGCATCTTCCTGATAGTCACTTATGGAGCTGAAGCATGGAACCTAAACAAGAGACAGACCCACAGACTGAGAAGCATGCAACACACGCATGAGAGAATCATGCTCAACCTCACTTGGAGAAATCACAAGACACCAGGGTATATTAGACAGAAAACAAGAGTTTGGGACATCATAGAATCTACTAGAAAACTTAAATGGCAATGGGCTGGTCATGTTGCAAGAATGGCGGACAACCAATTGACATTACGACATAACATGGATCCTCAGAGATCACATGATCACATGTGAAACTGAGGCCGGCAGAACACAAGAAGGAGAGACAAACAAGACAAATTCAGAAAATACTGATTCCCACAATAGAGAAATGTGGCGAATCCTGGGGAAGGTCTATGTCCAACGACAGACGATAAAAGACTGATGATGATGAGGATCATCATCATCATGTGATCAGATTTTTAATTTCTTCTTTCTCCAGATGATTGGGGCTGCTGAACTGTTGACTAAGTCAAACGTCTTTTTCACCCAAGGTCAGTTTATATACTGCTGCAATATTTTCCACACACATGCACATATAATGGGTGGATGTTTTCCTGTTCACTCCAATTTTTATTATCAAGTGCAGAAAACAAACAGGATGTTTAACCTTGGAATGCTGCTAGCAATTCGTTATTCACTGATTTATTCAGACTCGTGTCCTTATCTTGGCTGTTTCTGCCACATTTTCACCACCATACTCTCCAGTTTTCTTTAGGTCTCTTTCATACTGAGTAATCTAGACAGAATTTTGAAACAAACCTTTAATTCATTCCACAGGGGTTGATTGTTCTCACTCTGTTGCCTGATTGAGGGGTGGAGAATCTTATATTGGTTATTCTTCCTAGTCAATTTGACTTTGTGGTGTTGCTTATCCGTCTCTTCAAACGGACAAGCAATAATGATGATTCCTCATATCAGAATTTTAGAAGGTCAATAAAATACATTGTTATTGTTGTAACCCTTGTCTTTTTCGATTTTCGCATCTGTATCTCTTACTGAAATTGTTCTTCAAACAATTTTTACCTCTGAAAATAATTTCTTCTTTCTACAGCCATTTAACATAACTGGTTAGTTATTCAGAGTTATTCATTTTTATCGCAAGATCATATTAGAAACCGTCAACCAAAACTATCACCAAAACTGTTCATTTAGGTTTCTTCAGTTTTTAAGTGGGTCTGACTGGCTCTGTAAGTATGTAAGTTTCAACATTTACTCTCTATGATGTCTGTCTTGTTAAGGAGTTTTTTTTTTTACTTTTTAATAATTCCACTCCAAAACAGTTTTTAGTAGGGCCTCAATTTTCAATGTAAATTTATGCAAAATTGGTCTTTTAGTTTATGCCCACCAGCGTTCACACTTGTTTGTTTTTTTAATTCAGACTTTTCAGCAGTCACTGCCCCCAAAAAAGGCGAGAGAAATAACTTATTCATTGATAACTTTTTTTTACAATTTTTCAATTGATCACCCCAAGAGAGGTTGGTCACATGGGAGTTTCTATTGAGTGACTAACCAGACCAGTCTCATATTTTTCAAATCATTATATCCTAATGATGAAAATATTTGTGTGGGTGTGTTTGTGGGAGGCAGAATGCAATATAATATTTGCAGTTATGAAATGAGAATTTAAATATCTGTCAAGGTTTTAACAGTTTGCATTAAAAAATAGATTAAAACTGACATGTTTAAAGAGGGAGAATTCAATAAGAATTGATCTTATTAAGTAAGATTAAAAGATGGCACAGAACCAAAAAAAAAAAGAAATTCCAACTGGTCTACATAGTCACTCAGTAGTAACTGTCATGTGACCAACATCTTTTGGCAGCAAGCTATGTTCAGGGTGAGCAATTAGACATCGGAAAAAGGGGTGTTCAAAGAGTAAGTTACCTCTCTTGCTTTTTGTTGGGTCATAAAAGATACAGGGATGAATGCAGCCAGATAAAAAACTAAGGTATCAATTTAAAATAAACTTATATTTCAAATTGACCCCCTCCACTTTAAAACCAATTTCATGGAGGGGGTGTATTCTAAAAAAAGAACAACAAAACATTTTTCTAAACATAATAAGGATTAAATGGTTGGATTTCTAGACCTCTAACTCCATTGGCATGGCCCGTACACTAGATACATAAATAGCCAGCCAGACCAGCTAAAAAATTGACAAAACCTATGTTGACAGTTTTGGTTGACAGATTCTAAAAAGAACGCAGGAAGGATGAAGAAAAGATGATGTTACATCAGGTAAAACACAGATATGGAAAACAAGATTTTAAAAAAGTGTAAAACCAGAAAGGCAAGCTGACATTCTGATCTGAAACAACCAAAGAAAGCAGTTAGACATGAAGAAAAATTAGCAAGGATTGTATTCAGCAGAGTTGCCAAGTATGATTGGCAATTTATAGCTAAGACTATTTAAAAAGATAGCTATATCTCTCCATTTCAGGCAAACTTTATAGTAAAAAAATGTTATATGTACTCATCTAAGGCTCACTTATCGAATAAAATAATACATAAAGATTCTAGAACAAATTATGAATAAAACTTGTACTTTTAGTTTTGTTGAACTCACTGATTTTTTTTGAATGGTCAAATTCTGGGCTATAATAGATCTTTATTGGCTAAATAGGAAAGGAATTGGCCAGATCTAACCAAAAATTGGCTTATTTGGCAACCCCGGTCTATTCAGCTTGAATTGTTCGCTTCACAGGAAGCAGTAAAGACGAATCAGAGTTTAGATAATAACGATGACTTTCTGGAGATGATTTAACCTTTTTAAGCACAGAGGCTACTGGAAATACAAGTAGCTTTATAGATGGAAACCATTTTGTAATTTTGTTTTATCCAATCGATGTTCAATACAGCAGAACATTCTTTCTAGAGTATAAATGATGAGCAGTTTCAAAGATGGATGCTAAAAATCGACTGGTGTAGTTATTACAAGGAATAATGATATAAACATTTATCATATTTAAGGAAAATTGTAAAAATATTCAACAGTTCCTCATTCTCAGTACCAAACTACGAAATCTCATATTAAGTTTCTAAGAAGACCTTCAGGAAAATATCAATCATTTGGTAAAAAAAAATGTTCAAAAGATAAGTATATCAATCTGAATAAACCCTTTCACTACAGGATATATATTTACCAAATGGAACTATTATGAGATAATTTATGAGAATTATCTATGAAACAGGGTCTCAAAAGTGATTCCGGCATGACTTGAGGATGAATTATAGGTTGATAAGAAATGGATATCCAATTCATGATTTACCCCTAAGGAACAGAATTCAAATTGGTGCTAGTAAGTCGTGCTGACACATGTATATGCATGGGCGTCCGCTACAACTTTTTTGGTGGTGGTGTCTTAAGGATGTATATCCAGGGAGGCTGGGAGGATATATTCGAAATATACCTTAGTGGCAACCCTCTTACTAGTTAAGAATGATACCATCTTTTAATATAGGTACATCAAGTTGGGGTCACATAAAACAACTGTATAGCACCATCATCATTTGCGTCCTCGCCCAAGATGAAAAGGCTTAATTTGGGGGAGCCCATGTGTATACTTATACTATATGCACATGTGTGTGAATGCATGTGCAAGTATATATATATATATATATATATATGATGTGTACTTTAGAGAGTGAGACAGACTCGGGAGTGAAGTTTTTGGTGGTAAGGTTTATTAATCCTTATATGTCAATAGTCCATACATGTTTCGGGATTCTTCCCATCATCAGTGGTGTGTGCTGTGTGAGTGTGTATTATATATATATATATATATATATATGAATTTTGCATTGCATTATATTGTATAGAAACTTATTTGAGATGATCACTCATCATTATACGCCTGTCACTTAGTTACTAACTAAATTTTAATCTATATGATTAATAATCACTACAGAATTAAGTTCATTGACAAAGAAAGAAATAGTGTTGAAAAATATATGTGGCACAAAGAGTGCTTATTTTAATCATTGATATAATATGTAGCCAAGGTCTGTACAAACCAATTGAACCATCAGGACTCTGACGGTAGACAGAGGTTGAAATAACACCCCTACATTATCAAATAACCATCTACATTCTGTCGGATTATCTCACATTTACACAGCAAGCATATATATATATATATATATATATATATATATATATATATGATAAGTAATGGATATTAGTCTCCGACGATGTAAATAAGGAAAGACAGTTTTAGTCTGACCCTTTTGGTTTAGGTGTTCTGTTATTCTCAGAATTATCAGTATTTATGTATTTCTATGTATATACATACACACACATGAAAATAGACTGACATACTAATACATATATATATATATGTGTATGTGTGTGTGTGTGTGTGTGTGTGTGTAGGGGTAAGGTGCAAATCTGCAGAGATGAATATATATCTGTAGTTTCACTTATATATTTATTCTAATTTATGTAACTTATGTGTACAAGTGAGGCCAAGTGATATACACTAAGATACATACATAGAAGAACAGATTCATAAACATACAAATATGTGTATACATTCAGGAGTATATATATATAAATACAAACATTCATATCTAAACACACATCATGATGATGTATGTAAAAATGTGTGTATCATTGTGAGTTTATATGCATTAAGGTAGATTTATTACCTTACATATGTAGGTAGATATGAATGTTTGTACACACTTGGGAACCAGACATGTTTACATGTGTGTTAAGTCCATCCAAAAAGCTGTGGAATATTCCTTCTTCACCTGAGTGGTCTGCGTCACACAGAGGGGATTATGAGTCCACATGAAGCTGTCATCCTGGTTAACAGTTCAGATGAATGGGTTCTCCCCCCCCCCCGCCTGGGATGTTGCTTTCCTTTATTTATTTTTTTATGACAGGAAATAAGGCATCTATAACCAAATCCCAAGGAATTGAACAAACAAATGCAAGAATAGAACTACAAGGGAAGAGGCAGAAGAAGAGAAAGAATTACAAAGAACTCGAAGTGCAATCATCTCCAAATTTAAAGCCAGTCAGTAACAGTTTAGATGCTGTATATCATCGTAAGGGATTTGTGGCAAGGCTGGCACATCCATTAGGTGAACCTAGATGGTTGCCTAAGCCGCAAAAGTCCAAGAGGGTGTATTCTTAAAAAAATAGTTGTTAAAATAAAACTGGGGGTGCAAATTTCAAGTTTAGCTTAGGGTGTACGTAACCCTTGTGCCAGCTCTGAACTTCGGAGTGACGTAATGGTTTCTGGCACAGAAATGGAATTGATGGACAGTTTGAATTTCAGCTGAAGCTGTTTACTTTCACTTCATACTAATGCCCTTAGAAAAGGCATAAATCCACTTCTCCCTTCAGGTATGGGTAAATAGCAGGGAAGATAGAACCCTGTAGCATGTAGACTGTCCATCTATGACAGAAAAAACCTAAAGCTTGGCAGTCGCCTTAGCAGGTCCTAAGATTGGGTGAAAGAGGATAGTTGAATGTAGTGCAAATAACTTCACCCAGTTAAAACCTACTAACTACTGTAAACACAGAGAATCTACAACAGTGGTTCTCAACCTTCTTCATTCAATTCCCCCAATGATATGGAATTTTCTGTATCATTTCCTTACTCCTGTTACCAAACATTCACACTGGCAATACAGTATGAAGAAAATTATCTGAAAATCTGTGACTGTAAGGCTGCAATGCAATACTACACACCTTTCATCAAAAGTTTGTTTTTTATATTTCTAAAACAGCAACCGGTGTGGCTAAATATCAGATGTGCAGTTAGAGGAAAAATATACGAAATAGAAAATATTTTTTTGAATCTCATCAATGTCTTTCATTTTTGCCTATTCCATTATAAGAAATAGGTCAGTCAAGGATGTGACAATTCAAACAAACAAGCAAAGATCATTTATACACATTTTGAAATGGAATAACATTCCCCACCTAAGATTTTGAAATTCCCCTGGTCAACAGGAATGAACAAAAACAATAGCATGGTAGGAGTTTTTCTTTTCTTCACTTGGTGGAACACCCATTACTCGTTTCACTAATAAGTTTTCACTTCCAGGATCACTCAAAGGTCAAGATTTGCCTTAAGACTCAGGGACTGATCGACAAACAATAAGGATCATCTCTGCAAATATGCAGAGAAAGAAAAAATAATTTTCAAGCAGATGCTGAAGGTTAATTCTCATTCATCATATAAAATCATTAGAGCAGTCCTGATACACATCATGAACTACATTTGAATCAAAAATTCCAAATTTGCAAAGCAAAACCTATTGTATTTAATGGCATAAAAGATCTTATTCCATGATAAAATATTAAGAAAAATGCATTTTCCCGTAACAATTGAACAATCATAGCCATCAAAGGTAGCAAAGAGTTTTATCCCTTTTTATATGTCTGTTTGTGTGTTCTAGCACTCCTGACCATACCATTTTGTCTACAGATTCAAAAATTGGCACCAGTGCTCCACTAGACCCCTTCTAAAAATGTTTATTTAATTTTTTGAGAACATTATTTAAAAAAATCTTTTGGGAGCCTTATTCGAAGGATTTATCGATTCAGAAACATCTAGATACAGAAGAACCTTGATGTTTCTATACTCTGTTTCTGATGTTTTCCACTGGAGATGATATTTAGATTCTCCAAAATCTAGATGTTTCTTTACTATTTTAGATGTTTTCCTGTGGAAACTGCCAGTGTTGTCATAAATCGAATTTATTTTGACCATATTTATTCTTTGATGGAATTTTTTTATATGAATTCAAATTTTGATGCTATGGTTGTTTGATAATTGACTACGATGCCAAGTTTATATCTCTATTTACATTGTATCTACAAATATAATTAGAGAGTTAAATCTTTCACTTTTGACATAATTCTCTATGATGTGAAAAAAGTGACATTTCATGTGTAACAACCTAATCGACAAGTCAAATAAGAACAAGAAAAACTGGTGCCTTCAAAATCGATGGAGATGACAAATAATTCAAGTGATTTATAACCATTGGCATCATTCGGCTCTTTCGCTTTCAATTTGTTGTAAACCTACTTGAGCAAATAGCAGAAACACAATAGTTCCTCTCTCTCTCTTTTTGTCTACGAATCCAAACCCTCTAATTTCTGGCTGTGAGCAAAAGGAAAGATTGATTAAATTATACAGTATACGAGCAAAAAGTGAGGTACCACTATATAGGCAGCAGTGAAATTCTTCAATATGATCAGGATATATTAACCTTACAACCCAATGCCAATAACTCACTATCTCCTCAACCCTTGAAAAAATTAAATGTATAAAGAGAAAAATAAATAGTGATAACCTTCTGACCTTTTATTGTTTATGCCATTGTTACATTCTATTCATTTGTTGCATGAGAAATACACTGATTTTTTATGTTTTAAAATCATTTCAGTTTATATATATGTACTTTATATATAACAGAATTACCCCATGTGGAGCACATATTTCTATCATTGTTGCCTTGAAGATTTGTTACTACAAGTTTGTCCAGAAGAAAAAATGATTTTAAACCCAAGTTGATACCCTCTCTTGAGGTATTTAGTCTGATTCTTGTAAAATCTTTAGTTCCAATACAGGGTGAACAAATTCAGGCTAAAAGGGGAATTAATCCAAGCTTTATCCCTGAGACTTACCCAACACAGGCATTGAGAGGTTGGTATCGAACCTAGTTCGATTTCCAAATTCAACACTATTCCAATGCCTGTGTTGGGTAAGTCTCAGAGATAAAGCTAAGATTATCTCCCCTTGTAGCCCAATCTGGCAGCCCTGTTCCCACAAGTGAAAATACTCAATCAGTATTACAGTCTGAAAACAAGACCTCTCTGTCTCCAGTCTAATGCTCTCACGACTGAAGCAGATTGATATAAACAAAATTTAAGAAAAAAGCTCAGCAGCTTAAAGTCTTTTCCTGTTTAATCAACTTAAATCATTGAAAACAAATATCATTGGTCAAGAATTCTTCCTTCAGTTTTAATCCATTTTGTTAGAACTCTAAATCCAATACTTCTCCAAGTTTTTTTAGAAACCGTCAACCAAAACTGTCACTAAAACTATCAATGTAGGTTTCTTCAGTTTTCAAGTTGGTCTGGTTGGCTGGCTATCTATGAATTTATTATGCATGCAAGCCGCACTAATGGAGCTAGAGAGCTGAAAAATTAAATTTTATTGATTGATCACCCCCAACATGCTGCCAAAAGATGTTGGTCACGCAACAGTTTCTATTGAGTGACTAATCAGACCTGTTTTTTGAATACTTGATTTTTTCCGCCTGTCATTTTTTTGATAAGCAAATTCATTCCTTTTTCTAGAATCAATAGCTTTTAATTTATTCACTCCTAAAATTTGGCAGCTGCCACCTCAGTTACTTGTCTTTGGCTTGAATGCTTCCAGATGATTCCAGATTTTTAACTGACAGTTCTATGAACTATACAAATTTCATGTTAAGACCAGATTTGAATAGGTAAACAGCATTTGTATAGAATTAAGTGATCCAAAGAGAGAGTAATTTGAGAGAGATAGACAGCATCCATAACAAGGAGATAATAAGAGGGAGAAAGAAAAAAAATTCTCTTTTACATCATACTACATCATATTATTCTTTTAGAAAAAATCAATTTTCGAGATAAAAAATAGAATAGTAGAAAGACAGAAAAAAGGAAAAAAAGGAAGCAACTAAAAAGTGTTTATAACAAATGTATATACTTCATATATATATATATTTATAACTTCATCCTTTGCCTAAGAATAGTACTGCATATCGGATGATATTTTTCCTTCTTTTTTTGACCATGATTTTTTTTGTTTCGGACCTTTCAACAAAGATTGACATGAAAAATCAACTGGAAACAAATATTTTTTAATATTATTGATATTTTCATCACATAAACAAATGTTCACAAACATTGCCAAATGCTGTCAGAAATTGTGTTAACAATGCCGCAGGTTTCAAACAGGGTCAGCTCTTTTTCTAGTTATTACCAAGATAAGTGACTCATACCTTCTAGTAAAATGATCGATTTGGAAAATTTGCTTTCTGCATCAGATGCTCTTGGAGAGTTGCTTCTGTTATTACTTCAGTCATTCTGACAAACACACAATATATAAGCTGACTTCCAATATTCATAATAACATGTCAATGTTTCTTAAACTATTTTAGTACCATTTATCCTTGAGTCTTCATCCAAAAATTCTATTTCCCCACAAGCAAATTTCCTGTTTTTGTTCATTTTCGTCCTGTTCTCTCATATATGTATTATTTTATGCATAATTCATTTTGTACCATGAGCTTGTCTGATCTCTCCTAAAACGTTATATCATAATGCATTTGGGAGATGAACAACTGTTTTAACTCTTTAGACCCCACCATTGTCAAATTGAGACCACCCCCTCTCCAAGTCAGTAGGTGATACATATAAAAATATAGCAAGAAATATGCTGTACATTTGACCAATAGATGTTTGATCCTCACTGGGTGTCAAACTAACCTGTATATACACAGTAGGTACTAAGTAAGTTTAGTTTAGTTTGATACAAGGCCAGAGCAGTGGAGCATCCAGTGAAGAGCGAACTCATTATAGAAATAATGGTCAGCTTTATTAGCTTGTTAACCTTTACTACATAGATTTTGAATCTGGAGATTTCAAGAAATAACTGAAATGTTCAGGGATTTCATATAATCCCTAGTTTCACAATCATATTGTAAGATGGACATATTGAATCAGAGATAACAGGTCAGCCCGACTTGTCACCAAGACTATAAAAGAAAGACACTAATGCAGATGAAAGCGTGTCAAGAACATAAAAAGGGAAGGTAACCATAGGAACCAAGCCCTTCAAGGAGTTGATTATCTCAACACAGAAATCATTTGACAAAGATGGAAGGTGGATTTCGCAGTCATGGTGCCAACATACTCCAAGGATCCTTGAAACAATTCAATTAAAAAGTTTGAGATTTCTAAGCTATGCTGAGATACTCGGGAACAAACTCTCAACAAAACAACGATAAAAAGAAAACTCAGACTTTTCACTTTAAGGGATTAGTTTAATACTTGTAAAATCTAAAATGTTCACATGTTATTAATTTCAGCTACAACTGGGTTTTTGGTCTCATGGAATCAATCATATCTAACATGTTATATTACATTAAGAAAAAGATGTTTGGCTCTTTTAATCTATACTTTAGAATAGCATACAGACTTAAATTTGACTGTGAAAAAAAATCTCCACCTTTATTCTTTCTTTAAGAAACAAGATGATATATGATATAGGTGTGGTGGGTTGATAATTAGGGTAGAAGACCAAGGCCAGTAGAGGTGACTTGAACTTTCTTCTTCCTTTCTCCTTTCAGGATTCTTTTGCTCTCTCTTTTTTAATTCATTCATAAATGTCTTGAAGACAAATAACATAGAACACATGGAATGATCTTTGATAAGTTTGATCTTGAAAACAATTTCTGATCATTCAGAGATCAAACATGGGTGGGCATACAATCTGTTTTTAAAAATTATGTATGAGACATTAACTTCAAATCTAGCAATATAGCTGATGTAATTTTCAAACAGAAATCTCCCTGGATCACCAGCATTTGACATACTGCAAGTGTATTAGCTAGTTTCTAAATATAACAAGGTTAGCTCAACCTCGAAGTAAAAAAAAAAATGATTCATCACTGATATGTCGCAATGATCAAAGAAGTGTTTTGATTGGTCATATTAAACTCAAGAATATCAATGATGCCGTGATGATTTTTATCTTTATCCTGGTTTTCATTCAGAAATGTTTAGTCACCGGAAAACATGGAACATTCTGCTGGGTCTATATGACCAAAATTATGAATGATCAGATTCCCAAGGAAAATTAAAGAAAATTCAGTAAAATCGATGAACACAGATTCTCTGGGTTTTTTCTCAAAAATTTCAAAAATATAAATAAATGCCTTGTAAAATAAAGTTTAATGTAATCTATGTTTAGTTGTAGATCTACAGATTCCATAGGCATATATAAATAAAATAGACTTCATTATGAATATTTTATGTTCAACTTTGTTTTTAGGCAGATTGGATTATAAAAAAATTCTGCTGGTCATAGAAAGTGAGCTTAAAAACAGCAGACAATTCGATTAATTCAAATATCCCAAAATATGAAGTTTGGAGAATTCACCAGGGCAAACATTTTTCTTCTTTATATTAGCAAAGCCATCCAATTTTATTTCTAATTTTTTTTACCTACATACACATATAGTGTGTGTGAAAAGTATCGGAAACATTGCAATTTGTTCATTTAAAACTATTTACATAGCTTCAAAATAAATGAAATTTAGAACAAAGATCAATATCGATAAAAATAGAATAGAAATTGTCATGTGACAAATGTCTTTTGGTAATATGCTGTGTTGGGGCTGATCAATTAAAATTTTTTAAAAAGCGGTGTATGAATAAGTTACTTCTCTTGCTTTTTGTTGGGCCGTGATCAAAAAAAATGTTTGGATTTTCAGAAAACACGCGTTAATGCGGCTGGATACAAGAAAAAGGGATCAATTTAGCATAACTTACATCATGAATTGAACTTCCAATTAGATAATCCAGTCAGGTTTAAAACTGAAGTTTTTTCTAGATATAATAGGTAGAGAATACTTTAAATTTCAGCACTCTAGCTACATTGGTAAGGCTTGTATGCACAATACATACATAGACAGTACCTGGGATACATAGCCAGCCAGACCAACTTGAAAACTTGAGAAACCTGTGTTGACAATTATGGTGACAGTTTTGGTTGACAGTTTCCAACAAGACTGACCAATGAAAAGCACACAAAAAAACTGTGGTCCAAAAGAATCAAAATGGTCAGTTTATTTGCGTGACCTTGTGTCATGCGCACATCCTCCTAAACACATATGTACACTCAGGATACAGATTCCCGTATAACAGAAAGGCAGCAGGAACACTCTAACCCCCCCCTTACATACCTATCCCCTATCTAAAATAGCTGATGACAGATATGTGAACCGACTCATCCCAAGCTCCGACCAGGCCATCCATTATAAACAGGGTCCCATTCCACCCACTTATAACAAATATAAGTCCATCACCAAGAGGTCTTCCCTCTTCATTTTCTGATGACGCTGAAAATGTAGGGTTATTCTAATGGATCATCCTTGAGAGATACCTATTCACCCAACTTGTGCTTTTCCTTATTGTCTATAAATTTTCACCATACTCTCTCACACACATGCACACACACATACACGCACAAACACAAATATATATATGCACACACACACATACACACACAAACACGCATACATATATGCACACACATACACAAACACACATACATATATGCATACACACACAAACACGCATACATATATGCATACACACACACACAAACACACATACATATATGCATACACACACACACAAACACGCATACATATATGCATACACACACACACACACACACACACACACACACACACATTAGTTCTAGTAGTATTTAAGTTGAGTCAGGAAACAGATCAATATCATTCTTCCATAGCATGAAGGCTCCTCCCGACCCGGATGTGAAAGAAGGAAGCCATTGGCTTTTATGCCTGTCCAATTGTAGCTTACACAGTGAAGGAACGGAAAAGGGTGGGAATAGGGATGTCATTGATTGCTGCCTTCCTGCAAATCAAAATCATATCAAAGAAGGGAAAAGAAAGACAAGAATACTGACAGATACTTGGATAACCATTCAACTATGGCTATGTGTCTGCTACCAGTCTCTAATATACCATTCCATTATTATCCAGTGTCCTCTCCTAATAGACAAATAAGGATATTAGCGCAGTTTGAGTTACCAGATTTGGCCAGAAGGGGAGATAATCCAAGTTCCATCTCAGACTCATCCAACAGGCTCATTAAAATAGCATAGAGTTCAGTGATGTACAGTGCTTTGTATTACGGGTGTGCTCTGGGTGACTGATGCAGAGAAACATGAAAATCATTTAATGTCTGTAAAACACAATAGACAGGAAAAGCCTTTTTGGTACAATGTAGGCAAGGTTCAATCATTTTCAGACGGGTCATCTTCTGATGAGAATGTCAGTCAGAAGAAGCTTTTAAGGATTTATTTTTTTTAAAAATTCAAAAGATTTTTTCTCCTCTTTTATGTTTTATTGTGCATCTACTAATTATGGGAATTTTATAATTTCGTACCTACTGCTAAAAGACTTTTCATCAATTCTCTTACTTCTTATTTGTTTGTCATTTGTAACATCAAATGAATGAGGGTGTGGAACTTTACAATTATCTATAAAGATTACCTTCCCTACATTGTACCAAAAAGGCTTTTACTGTCCATCGTTTTTTACAGACACCTAAATATCTTTGAGTTTTGTGCATCCATACTCAGGAGCACACCCATGATACAAAGCACCATCTGAAAATGGTCGAAAATTGGGAATCGAACAGGTCAAGAAACAGAGGTTTGATACCTGCTTCTTGAGGTGGGACAGCCTCGTGGAGTTGGTCTTTGAAAATTGAAAGAATCTGAACTAAAGATTCAAGAGTACAAAACTAAAAAAATCATTGTAACCAAGTTGAGCAATGAAAGGTTATGTACAAAAATCAGAAATCTCTGGTTCAGATTCTATCAATTTAGAAGGTGTATAAGGATGCTAACATGAACCTTTTGAAATATCCTGAATACTTTTTGAACTCAGTGTAATTGCCATATTAGTCATAGATATAAGTTTTGTTTTAATGCTCAAAATAACTTTCAAGTAATCAGACAATAAATGGAGAAAATGCAGTACTTTGAAAATATGAAAGTGTGGAACAAATGCTTTGAACATTAAAAGGGAAAATTGAAAATACATGAAAAATATCTGCCTAATTAAATCAATTAGCCAAGTACGTTGAAGTAGTTTTTTCATTTCACATTCTTTACTCAGTGTTTTGAATAATTTATCTGTTGAACATTTCTTTAGGCAATTAAGCTTCTATTTAAAGTTCTGAATTCAACTGAACAATCTGAAAAGAAAAATGGCAGCTGCTGACACCCTGTAATTTGTCATTATATCAGCAGATACATAAAACATCACAGAATCTTTGAATGGATTGAATTCTAGGCATGGCAGTTATCATCAAAGATTACTTTTTTGTTGCTGAGATGATCTTTGTTACTGTACTACTTATTAGAAAAGTCAACCAAAACTGTAAACAGGTTTCTTCAATTTTCGAGTGATTCTGCCTGGTGGACTGGTGATATATCTACCATGCTAATAGGTTGCACTTGAGGAGCTAGAGCAAAAAAAATCAAGCACACACTTCTTATTATATGAGGAAAAAAATGTTTTTTTGTCTTTTGAAAATCCCCACCCTCAATAATTTTCTCGGGGGGGGGGGGGGGGTCAAATTAATACGTAAGTTTATGCTGAATTGGTCTTTCAATTGTGTTTAGCAGCTTTTATAGATCTATTTTTATAAAAAACTCAATATATATTTAACTATGCATATACTAATAACAGGAATTTAAAAATTTTATACCACAAAAAAGACTTTTCATCAATTCTCTTGCTTATTTTTATATTGTGTTTTGAAAATTCTTTCTAATGATTCAACAAAAAGCGTGAAAAGTAACTTCTTCATTGATCACCCCTCTTTTCAATTTTTGATTGATCATTCCCAACACAGCATGCTGCTGAAAGATGTTGGTCACATGACAGTTTCTATAGGATGACTAATGAGGCATTTTCATTATTTTTCATTCTATCAAGTTTTTTAAAAAAATCATTTGATCAATAGTTATACCCTTTGATATTAACATTCAGATTTTCTTACATGAATTGAAGAGTTAATGAATGAATAAAGAATAAGATCTTTGGTTGCTGGGAGCTACTGAGCATTATAAAGACCTGACTGTGAGGAGAGATGAGGAGTAAGGGGAGATCTGATCTTTTAGAAAGCTGAAATCATAGATGAGACAACTGACCAGAACTAATTGTAAACACTACGTTTGTTATCACTGATCAAACACTTCCTGGAGAAACGTAGAATTTAAAAGCCACAAGAGTCAAAATTTAATGGATGGATGAACAAAGTAGATCCTTGAGTATAAATAAAAATGATAGCCTCTTTTAGAGAAACCACTGTTATCAAAGAGCAGTAACAAGAAAAAAAAAAGAAAAAAATGTGGTTATTCAATATTGAAGACCTTTTTCTTGGTTTTTAAAAACCTCGTCTCATATCTCAGTACCGCTTCTTGTCAGGTGACAATGGGTGATTCTAAGAAAAGTGAATAAGAGAGAAAAGATCTACTTATATAACAAATAGTACAACCTCATTGTTTCCCTGTCTGTGATGATGGACTAAAAAGTAACAATTTTACAGATGAAAATACCTCCTACCCATCATTTGAAACAAAGTAGTTATCTGCTTAAACCAGTTTAACATTTTTCTTTACTAAAAAAAACTCATCTTACAGAAATCCAAATATATTTGTGAAATTTCCATGGAGGTTAACTAATATACGAAAAAACATGATCATGATATAAAATGAAAAGCTAATTGAGTCATTCAATATTGAGGGTGAATCTAACAATATTCACTCGTCTTCAGTGGCAAAGATCTCTCAATTAGATTAATTTTTGACTAATATTTCTTTAATCTTGATTTTTAGTTCCTGATCACATGAAGTTTTCTAGTCTAGGAACATTTCTGTTCTAAATTACATCATGTGTTTATTTTGATGAATCTTTGCTTGGAAATTTGTCAATGGTGAATGCTGGTGTTGAGTGAAAGCTAAAAAAATCAGGAAAAACAAATTCAAATAATCGTTCTGCAATATCAACTTATCTGGATTGTTGAGTGATGATGAAAAAATAGACATTTAAAAAAAATGGAAAAACAACCCTATTTTGTACACACAATGAGGAGTAAATTTTCCACCCCGTATCTCCATTGAAGTAGCCTGTACATGAGACATATACATAGAGAGATAGCCAGCCAACCAGAACCACTTGGAAACTGAAGAAGCCTATGTTAACCAGTGGACAGTTTCAATTGTGGTTGATAGTTTCAAAAAACATTTCAAGAATACGGATAATATGTGGAAATCATTGGGACAAAATATGAAGACAATTTTATGTTTTACATTGAAAGCTCGGAAATTTTGTTGAGCATTTTTTTTCTCGAGAAGTTTAAGATTTACTACAATTTTTTTGTAGCTGGCAATTTAAATAAAAAGGAGTTTAAAAAGTACTTCTTTTTATGAATTCCATTTTTCTATTCATGGCTGATATAACTTTTATAATTCTACTGATGAATGAAATATGGAAGCCTTTCCCTGTCTAGTATTTTTCATCTAATATCATTGAGAGAACAGATGTTATGAAGACTAAATTGAACTCAGCATGATCCATCATCTCAATGCCAAGATAGCCTCAAATAAAATGTCTAATTGCACCTGTTCAGAGGCGTAGCTAGAGATTTGGGGGGGCCCCCCCCCCCGGAAGCTTGCCTGCTCAAAGGCCTGGGGGCTTGGCTGCTTGAGGGCTCCATTCCAACATTTAGTGAGATTTGTCTGTAGAAATGCAGTTGGTTACCTACCATTTTCAAATCTTTTGGTGGCCTCTCAACATTGATAACCCAGGAGGAGGGGGCGTTTTCAAATAGCCCCCTACCCCTCACAGCTATGCCTCTGCATCTGTTTGCAATTGCTAACCTCAGGGAAGGTCAAGGTATCTTTTTTTTTTCAGAGCAATGGGAAAATACAAAGAGAAATATTTTCATTGCCAAATCTAATCAACTGATAAAATAGACAAAATTTAGTCAAAAAAATTCATGACAAAGAGTGAAGTGAAAATCAACTTTTTAAGTAAAGAGAATTCCTGATATTTTCTGGTCAATATTTTTCAGGACTCACCCTGAATATAGAAGCCATTTAATGGAATTGCTCATATAGATAATTATGGGGATAGTCAACAGCTGATGTACTCACTCATTCCTCTTTTTTGTGGTATAATGGTAGCTAACATAGTGAAGATGACTCTTAACAAGAATAGATACCGTGGAAACTTGATTCATGCCTTTCACAAGTGCATATAAGTGAAAGCAACACTAGTGACTGTGATCAAAATATATGTATATACAGTGAGTGCAGAAGTATCCAATACATTTCTCTAAGTTTGTTTTAACATACTTAAATAGCTTCAAAACTAACAGAATTTGGATGAAAGATTTCTGATCTTTGTACAAAACTTTCCAATTCCAAATGAAAAAAAAATGTTCAATCTAGTTCCAATATTATTTTTGACTGTTGTAATTTTTAATCTTTTGTTTGAATTCTGTCAATCTTGAAGCTGTATAAGGATGTAGAAATGAACTTTTTGAAATGTATCAGATACCAACCACCCAAGCGGGTTGCCGCAGTTTCTTCTCTCTTTACTAGTCTGTGTCTATGTGTGCCCCTGGGCACAACTGGTCTCATTTTGAGGGCTACAAGCTTGAAAATCTCCATGCTAAGCACCATCTAAAAACTTTTTTTTTCTTTTTCAAAAAAGTGCTTTTTAGGGTCTCTATAGTCAATTTGGACCAACAAACAATGCTCAAACCTTGTTCAGATATTTTTTCGATAATTTTTGTTAAAAGATTTTATTTTTTAAGATAATTTTAGATAAAAGATCAATTTTTTGAGATAATTAGTTCTGGTACACACATGGGCTATGGTGATTCTTTTATGTGAAGTACAGATATATTCTAATTGTATTTACAGTAACACTCACACATATAGATAAACCTGATCTTAGTCTGTAGGAAAAAATTAAGCAAAGGATATATAGAGAGGAAGCCATTTATTGTGATCACTATAAATCAAGTATTTGGAACTGTCTGATTTCAATAAAAATAACTGTTTGATTATATTATCAGTGATTATAATAAGTGGATTGCTCTGTACATAGAAACCTCAAATCTGTAAAAATCAATTCTTTTTACTCTCTCTTTGGAAAAAGTGCATATGAAAAAGATACTTTATTCTGGTGAACATTATTGATGTAGAAAAAGTATGCATCATTATTTTCTAAAAAGGTGATGTTCTCAAGATTACTTTCTTATTGAAGAGTAACATCATGCAGATGTTTTTTTTTACATCGGTATCTATTTCTTGGTTTAAATATCTCCTTCCTTACTCAATGTCAGCAATCTTTCTGTTACATCAGGACAAAACAGGCATAGGGAAGGGCATAAATGATGAATCAGTCCAAGTGCATTCACGTGTTGAAAGAAAACACCTTTATCAAAATCATCAAGAAAAAATAACAAGTAAAGAAAAATCAAAACAGATCAGAATTTCTATATTTGTGCTAAGCAAAAAGAAAATTTCTCCGAGGAGAATAATTACCATGTTTATAATTATTATCATTTTGTCTGTTTATTTTTCTTGGGTAAGGTTTTGGATTCAGGTACCCTTAACTTTCTATTATTAAAGAATGGAGAGGAATATGGGGAGAAAGGAGAATCAAGAAATTGAAACTGAGAGGAAGAAATACTCACTGTCACAGTCAATAACTGAACTACTGTAGAGTCAAAATTTGAAGTTATTTAAAAAAAATCCTGTCTAAGAATAGATATGGATGTTATGAGGTAATCTGTCAAAATAAGACCCAGAGATGGCCAAAAGAGCTTTTTTTCTAAAAAAAAAAAAAAAAAAAAACTTTTAGAAAGGGACTAGTTGGGGCCCCTCTTCATTTTCAGGTGCAGAAAGAGAATGGTAACAGAAAATAAGACAGAGAAAATTGAGGAAAGAAAGTGATTCATTAGAGGAAGAAGGAAAAGAAAGAGAGTTTCAAGAGGAAAGAAGGAAGATAAAAAGAAAAAGAGAGAGTCATGCATGAGAGAGAGAAAAGAAAAAGAAGCCATAAAAAAACTTTGCAGCTGAATATTCCATTAAAGGCATTTGCCAATTTGCTTTATCCTTAGTGGAGTTTCCAGATTTGACCGGAAGCAAGGATCAGATCTGAGCATTATCTCAGAGACTTACCTAACACAGACATAGGAATAATGTCCAATTTAAAAATCGAGTGAGTCTGGAGGCAAACATACAATACCAGTCTCTTTAGGTATGCCTGCCTCAAGGAACTGGTATTGAACTTCTGCTTCAAGACGTGTGATTTTTAAACCTGAAGCTATTCCAATGCCTGTGTTGGATAAGTCTCTGAGATGAAGCTTGGATTATCTTCCTATCAGGCCAAATCTGGCAACCCCCTCACCTTATCCAAACCCCTGATGGAGAGCGGGATTAATTGGCAAAATAGCTTCTTGGAAATATTTTCTCAAAAGTTCTGAACAATTGATGGGATGATCTTTTCCAAAAGATGCTGTCTGCTTCCTGTGGGGGAGAATGAAGGTCACAGATGGGGAAAAAAGAAGGAGATAGAAAGAGAAAAGAAGGACTTGAAAAATCCAGAAGTAAGAAATGGAGAAAAAAGTGAAAGAAGAAAAAGGTAGAGAAAGTGGAAATAAAAGACAGGGAGAAAGAAGAGAAGAAAAACCAGCCAAGTATGATGTGAGTAGATATACACAAAGGAAAAGTAGATAGGATAAGCCTGGTTGCTGCAGGGTCAAACTCCGGAATTGAGTAATTCTATTCTGAAAACGATTATTGCAATCATTGTATACTCTCTATAATGAATAATTTCAGAGATGTATAAGGCTGGTTATTTTTGCCCAATTGATAAGAGAGCTGCCTACCAATTATTTGGTTATGATTTCAATTATGATATGTCAATTTTATACATAGTTTTGGTTTAATATGACGTGATAGACAAACAGGGTAGAGTTTCCTCCTGTAAATTTGGTGAGGATTGTTCTTGTTCTCGTTGATATGGGGGGGGAAACAAAGTCAAGTTGGATTGGAGTTTTGCATAAAAGGGGAAGATATGGGGAAGAAATAAAGATAAGAACTAGAGGAAAATAGAAGTAAATGAGATAAAAAATGAGGTAGTAGAAGATTTGAGATGAAAGAGATATTTTCAAGGTTTCAAACTTAAATCTGTTCCTCGCATGAATGAATCAGCATAGCCCACGCATGTACCAAAACTGATTTTCTCAAAAATTATCTGAGATATAGATCTTTTATCTAAAATTATTTACAAAAACAGATCTTTTATCTCAAATTATCTAGAAAAGTAGATCTTTCATCAAAAATTATCTACAAAAAGAGATCTCTTATCTAAAATTATTCCATGGAGACCCAAAAGAGCACTTCCTTCAAAACAAAAAAACAAAACATTTTTTTTATCTGGTGCCTCATGATGTACTCATGCAAATATTCAAGGTTGTAGCCCCCAAAATGTGACCGGTAGTGCCCGGAGACACGCATATAGACAAAGACACTTGAAGAGAGAGGAATCTTTAGCCCACTTGGCTGGTTTGTTGGGCCATTTGTGGGAAAGGAAAATATAAATGACTGAGATAAGAGAAGAGGAGGTTTGAGAAGATTTGAGATAAAAGAGACATGTTTAAAGTTTCAAAGTTATAACATTACTGACGTAATACCTTCTCACCGAAAAGAGTTAAGTACGTAAATTACTTATTTGCAAAATCACCTCCAGGCCAAAAACTGAGGATGGATCATTTCCAGGTGGAGATAAGAATCTCAGGATCGGTAAAGTAATCGCCCAGAATATCTACCCCTACCCACCCATCCCAAACATACTGCACCTTTATATCAATAAAATGCAAAACTTAATCAGATGGCTCATAGCTCGTAAATCAAGACATCACATGATTGGTCAGGTTATCATACTTTTCTTCACTAGACACCTTTCCCCTCCCGACTCCTTGTTGATTCAAGACAGAAGTTAGATGGCTCTTTCGTGTATTGCTGCCATTTCAGGTGCTATTGCCAGAATAGATTCTGAAGATAACTTTATTCTTAGATTTTATGTGGGCAAAGTTGCAGATGAGTGATAAGAAAAATGCTTGGATGTACAAAAGGCTGCAAGAAGGATGGAGTTCCTTTTTTTCATTCTTTACTTCCCATAACATTTCTGATATCACTTTACTCTTTACTTCTGGTATTACTTTGGGCTATACTGTTGATATTACTTTGGGCTATACTGTTGATATAACTTTGGGCTATACTATTGATATAACTTTGGGCTATACTGTTGATATTACTTTGGGCTATACTGTTGATATAACTTTGGGCTACATTGTTGATATTACTTTGGGCTATACTGTTGGTATTAGTTTGGGCTATACTGTTGATATAACTTTGGGCTATACTATTGATATAACTTTGGGCTACATTGTTGATATTACTTTGGGCTATACTGTTGATATAACTTTGGGCTATACTGTTGATATAACTTTGGGCTACATTGTTGATATTACTTTGGGCTATACTGATGATATAACTTTGGGCTACACTGTTGATATTACTTTGGGCTATACTGTTGATATAACTTTGGGCTATACTGTTGATATTACTTTGGGCTATACTGTTGGTATTAGTTTGGGCTACACTGTTGATATAACTTTGGGCTATACTGTTGATATAACTTTGGGTTATACTGTTGATATAACTTTGGGCTACATTGTTGGTATTATTTTGGGCTAAACTGTTGATATTATTTTGGGCTATACTGTTGATATTATTTTGGGCTATACTGTTGATATAACTTTGGGCTATACTGTTGATATTACTTTGGGCTATACTGTTGATATTACTTTGGGCTATACTGTTGATATTATTTTGGGCTATACTGTTGATATAACTTTGGGCTATACTGTTGATATAACTTTCGGCTATACTGTTGATATTACTTTGGGCTATACTGTTGATATTACTTTGGGCTATACTGTTGATATAACTTTAAGCTACATTGTTGTATAACTTTGGGCTATACTGTTGATATTATTTTGGGCTATACTGTTGATATTACTTTGGGCTATACTGTTGGTATTAGTTTGGGCTATACTGTTGATATTATTTTGGGCTATTCTGTTGATATTATTTTGGGCTATACTGTTGATATTACTTTGGGCTATACTATTGATATAACTTTAAGCTACATTGTTGTATAACTTTGGGCTATACTGTTGATATTATTTTGGGCTATACTGTTGATATTACTTTGGGCTATACTGTTGGTATTAGTTTGGGCTATACTGTTGATATTATTTTGGGCTATTCTGTTGATA
>OY735218.1:40752529-40802529 GCA_963457665.1 Thysanoteuthis rhombus
AATTTTTATTTATAGACATGATAGCTTCATTGGTGCAGCCAGTATGCACGATATGTATATAAATTGCCAGATCAACTCAAAAACTAAAGAAACATTTGTTGACACTTTTAGTTGCCAGGCATCAACATAGAATATATATGTTAAGAGTAATATTGTTGCGAATTGAAAGGATATTTCAATAGTTGAAAACTAATCAGTGTTCATCCATTGAAAACATGAATAATATTATGGTATAAAGTTAACAGTACCAAACCATTTATCTGGCATCTAGAAAACCAGAATTACCAGAAAACTGGCTATTTTAAAAAACTGACAATTTTTGAATTCAGTGACTTCAAATGAAGCTTACTGGATTATTATTGATTAAACAGATCCTGTTTTTGAAGTGGATTAATTTGTGAATCTTCGTTCTTTACTTTTCTTCATTCAATTTTCATTGAATATTTCAAGAATTTTGTAAAGATTAATAAATATCAAACAGACCCTGATTTAGATGTGTATTAATTTGTATTAGTTGAATACAATTTTTTTTTCTAGTGTATCAATTTGTAAGTGTTAAATATAGATTTTTCTTAACATTACATTGCATATTTCCAGTAAACATTTTGTCTTGATCCAAAAATCTAAAATATCCAGAAATTCAGGACATCTGTGGTCCCAAGCTTGCCTGATGGATGGAAAAGCATGGTAATACAGTTATGCCACTATCAGGCACACCTGCTTATAGGGAGGCAAAAATGATCAAAACAATGAGTGATAAGGGAGTTCAAAGATCTAATTGAAATGGTTGATTGATTCAAAATTTCAGTTGAAAACAATCCACAAAATTTGCGCCATTAACAAAATTTCAGCATAAGTATCTGGAAAGCATATTTGGCCAGAATTCTGCATTATGAGGTACAAAATCATTTCATCATACCCTAAGATAGAGAAGAGGATTTTTGCCTATGTTATTGAGTGAAATGTAGAGATTGGTCATCCCCTTACGAGGCTTAATGGGATCCATTGAAGGCTCTCTACATTATCCCTAGCTGCTTATGGCAATCAGTACTCCCGGATGGTCACCCATCTAGCTACTGATCAGGTTCGATGTTACTCAACCTTACTGATCATACTTCTAATAAATAACTAAATGTTTAAACACCTACCAAAGTATATTGCTAATTATTTATTGATAAAAACTTAGAGCATAAATTAAGCAGTATATAATTGATTTTCAGAATATTGGCTTAATACTGACATAGGAACTGAATCATTTATGTTCTTTGGATCTTATCTGAAAATTTATTTATGACTTGGAGGAATGAACTGGCTTTACTTTATAGTTTACATTAAAAGTGTTCAGATCTGATTGATAAAACCCTAAACAGAATTCATTCATTAGAACCTGATATTTATCTTATAATGTACAGTCAAACATGAAGAACATTAACTGACGAATAATTAATCCTTAATAGCTTGAACTACCATTTTTCCAACACTTGTCAGATTACCAATTCTGCTCGATGAAGCAAGGTAATAAGAATACTAGTTCAATAACACATGTCTGATCAACTATTCTATATGACCAGAAGTATTTTAATAGTTAAACCTTTTGGATTTATATAAACTAGTGAATAGTGTATTGGCCAGTACACAAAATGGTCATTTAATTAAAAAAACAAACAAAAGACTATGCAAATATACACTGTGTCCAATTTGCTGGTATTATGACTAGGAGAGAGTATTTACTGAAGCTTGATAGAGACAGTTATGGGGCTTGGATTAGTTGCAGTGAGCAGCAGACCTCCAAATACCCTTGCAAAACATGTTGAATATTCTAGCATATTGGTATACTTTATACTATCATTAATGCTTAGATATATCTTTAAGACCACTGAAAGGAGTGAGTGTTAATAGAAATGCTATATAGAATCTTACAAAATTACACCAGTAATGTCTGAAGCTGGCTCATAAACTAGTCTGGGAATTTCAAATACATTTTTGTATTTCTGCCAGTTGAAAAGATATGCTAAACCATCAGTTGCCAGAAAAGTGGCAATGTACCTGTATTTTCAAAATCTATATAACTGTGATGGAGTGTGTCTGAGGGTGATAGCTAATGAGTAACTCTCTTTTTCCCTGGACTCTGAAATATTTGAAAAAGTTTATAAGTCTATAAGTGAAGAAAAAATCCTAGTCTAGAAGTAAGAGTGACAGTTTGTGTTTTACGACTGAGTGTTTCCTGCGGAGATGATCAGATAGAAACGAAAATAAAACAAAATCCAGATTCCATCAAAAGTAAATCAGCTTCTCAGCGGGAAAACATGAGTTGATGTTTTAGACTCAAGTAGAAATGATAAGCTCAAGTCAATAATCAGAGAAAAACAAGAACAGAATTGCAATAATAACATCTTAAAAAGTATCTTGGGATAGCTCACTGTTAAAAACCACAAGAAAGCCTAGATATTCAGGATCAAATATAGCATTTGAACCCAAAAATCAATTCAAATCAAAACCACCAATTTTCAATTTACACCAGAATCAAAATTTGATTTACTTCAATCAAAACAATGTTGAAATGTAGAATTCAGATTTTGGTATTCTTTCATATAATGGAAGGTATCTGAATTCTGTATCTTATCCTTGTTTTGATTAAATCAAATCAAATTTTGATAATGGTGTAATCTGTTGATTTGAATCAATTTTGAGATCTGAATACTACATTTGATCCTAAATATCTTTGCTGTAGAATGAGTATCGAGTCAGTGAGTAAGAGTAATTTAATAAATTTTGATTAAGAGAGATGCTCTCCAGAATCAATTTGTCTCTTCATACAAACACATACACATGTATGTTCAGATATGGTTTTAAATCGAATGAGTGATCAAATAATTCAGCAGATTTGGTTCCAATTGAAGTAGTTCTAGAAAATTAAGCAGGAAAACTTGGTCTATCTTGTTAGTGGAAAAATTTCAGATTAAATTTGTATCAAATTTTGCAACTATTAATTCAGTCTATCAACGTAAATGGATGAAATCAAAATATTTGGCATATTACTTATCGTCAGAGAATTGGAGGAGATATGATGCCAATTTAGAAGCTGTTTCAAATTTGAAAAATCCCCTGCCAAGATGTCATGGGCCAGCATGGCAGTGTAAGGCCTATCACCCCCACCCCCGATTGATTTGAAATCTGTCATAGCCGGAAATAGCGTCACATTCATTCACTGGTAGAAGAAAGAAAATGTTTCTTAATATCATATTACACTGAAGTACTTTTTGCACTCACAGTGGAAGTTCAATCAGAGAAAAAAAATCTCATGCTTGTCTGATTGAATATCTGACAAATATAAAATTTTATCACAACTTTAAAAAAAGAACATCTAAGATTAAATCATTTTGTATGTCAGCTCAAAATGCCATATGAGATTTATCAAGAATTTTTTTAAAATTCAAGAAAAGAAGGAAAAAGATTTCTACGCCAGCATTTCAAGTCTATTTCAAGTTCAACATGAGAGTAATCGTTTCATATTGCAAAATTTAGTCATCAAAAAACTAACATACCAATTGGTTTCCCAAAGCTAATTATTCTAAGGAAAATTCAACAGTTTTTAGAGGTTACTTGCTATCAAGGTTACTTGACTTGACCCATATTTAATTCATAGTTTCACATTAAAAATTTAGGTGTTGATAACAAGGGGGATACCTACTGATCAAAGTTACCTCTTTCAACTTCAGGTAAAATTTTTAAATGAATAAATAAATATCTTTAAAATGTTTTTAAATAAATAAGTATAGAAAACATGGTTTCTCCTACAGAAGTGCTCGGGACTGGTTCTCAGAGGTGGATGACATTGAAATAATTTTTGGCAGTCTCATCGATCTTTTTTAATTGTCAAATCGATTAAAAGACAAGCCCAAATGTCAGCGGTCCCCAAATCCCCTTCGTAGATTGCCAGGTAATTAAATAAAAACATTAACTGGATAAAGAGTTCTTAATAATTTGAAGTAAATTTTCCTATTGGATTACTTACTCAACTATAGGGTAATGCAGGGCACGTAGTATATGTAATAAAAGGGCCCTGATTCATAAATAATACATATAAGCATTAGAACATACAAATTGTTTATTTGTATAGTGAATCATTTGCTATACAGCCAGATAATACAACAAATATGTCTGACATCTCAGTAATAGTATTACTTTTTTTTCATTTGGACCTGTGTGCAGTGGCTATGACTTCAGGTTCAAAAATAATTGTATCTATACATCATATATGTATCATATACCAAACTACCATCAATTACTGTGTTAAAATAATAACTCCAATCAAAGGTAATAATTGATGAAAACTCATTAACCTTAAATACCAAGTTGTTCATAAAAGTTGAAGGCAGTATAGTATTAAAGAAAGAGAGTAAGTGCAGAGTCATTTAATTGGAATTGATAGCTTGCAAGCATTTAACGTGGAACCCTTGAAAATGCAGGGCCTGTATCAAATGCTTCTTTTGCTACTTACATAATCTGCTTCTGCTCAGCTAAAGATTTCATTATTAGAAAAACTGAACAGGTTTTTTTGTAAATTATAGTGGGCTACTTAATCGTGGAAAAAATTTAGTTTTGTGTTTGTTATATAAAGAGTTTTACAACGCATAATTCTTTTCACAGGCTCATTCCCAGTGATAACCAAAGATCAAACTAAAGCTTCACAAGATATGACAATGAAATTACAAGGCATATGAACATGGGAAATCCTTCTGAGAACTAATCACTTCTGTCTTGCCAAATTCAAGGGCACCTTTAGCCAAAGTGCATTAGATCTCTGATATTAGACAATTTTGATATGAAACTCAAAACTGCGAATCTAGTTGAAAAAAATGATATGACAATATTTGATACATCATATGACATTATAGGTACAATACTATATCTATATATCATTATATCATATAGAAGTTAATGCACCATGTAATATATAGGAGTTGACATGCAATATAATAATACTAACTGATGTCTGTTCAATTAGAGAAAGGAGATATCTGAATTTCAACCAATCTAATAAATACAATATAAGACAATCCTTAAGGTTAACCTCAATTTGAAAACTCTAACCAAATGTTTGGTAATATCTGCTAGAAAAATTTTATGAAAAATCTTCAAGTAGTTTCAGAAACTTAATGTTTCAAACAGACACACAAAGAAACAGATAGGAAACACCATTTGTGGTCGAGAGTACAAATTAGAAACTGTCAACCAAAACTGTCAACATAGATTTCTTCAGTTTTTGAGCTGGTCTGACAGGTTATATTTGAATGTATGTAAGTATCATGCATACAGGTCACACCAATGGAGCTAAAGGGCCAAAAATTCGAGCATTTACAACTTATCATGTATAGAAAAAACATTTTTTTTTTCTAGTCACCCATCAAATAGGTTTTTAGTGGGAGTTCAAGTTACAGAGTAGGTTTATGCTAAATTGATCCCTCAGTTTGTGACCAGCAGCATTCATGCTTTTTTTTTAAATTCTAAGTTTTTTAGTAAGCACTACTCAACAAAAGGCAAAAAAGTAACTTATCCATTGATCCCCCCCCTTTCCAAGTTTCAAATTGATCCCCCCCAACACAGTATGCTGCCAAAAGACATTGGTCACATGAAAGTTTCTACTCGGTGACTAACCAGACTTGTTTTCATCAAGTTGGAAATTGATTCCTCATGTTTAGTTGATTAACTAAAAGGAGAATAAACAGAGAGAAAATTATTCATTTTTGACTTGACATCATCTTATTTTTGTTAGTTTTCATCTCAGTGCCTAGGTCATTATGATCGTATGAGTCAGGGGGTTAGGGAGGACAGGGGGGAAAACTACCCTCCCAAATTCAGGCAAAACAGTGGAAATTTATTGGAAATTAGTACTTATGTTTTTATCAGTGAAAAAGTTTGATAAATCAAGCACTCAGCCTCCTTTGACTAAAGAGTTCCTATACGCCCATGCAGGTCATTTTACATTTTATGCCCATTAAGTAAGCACCATGCTTATTCAACTGTTGTAGAATGTAAAACAACCTGAGCGTTGTTATAAAAAGAAATAAAAATGAGATAAATGAAAAACAAAATAATGAAAATGCTTCATCTAAGAAATTCGTTTAACTTCAGAATTGAAATTATTCTGAAAAACATGCTGTAGGTAATGAGAATTAGGTACACACATTGAACCTTAGGAATACTTCAAGGTACAACTTGGGCAGACTAATAATTAATTCATTCAGAGTCTAGGATAGGACACTTTATGAGTAACCTCCCTTTGGTCTCATTTTAAAAAGATCAAATAAAATGGGTTAATGTAAAGGACAAAACTGGAAAATGTTGATTATTTTCATCTTCATCAGCATTAATTGCAGAAAAATCATTAAAAAATGTTTAAAGGTTAACATGAAGATTTGATAAATAAAGATAAAAATTCAATACACAATACTAATTTGTAATAGAACAAGAATGGAATTCTAATGATGTGTCCACAACCACAAAGGGGGAAACTGTGGATAAGGGTGACCACTGATAGAGAGACCATGGATAAGAGGGGCTGCTAGAAGAGAAAACAAATTGCATGAATTATATAAAAACAAAACTATTTTAATCCTTAATCCCATGCTTATGAACACTCAGGATATAATTTTATATCTGTTATTATCATATATATTATCATTTATTCTTGAATAACAAAACGCTCTTCACATCACATATCTATCACGAGAATAAATTTAAAAAAAGAACATAGTACTGAAAAGTAGCACTGAAAAGGACACCCCCCCCACCCTGGATAATTATTTTTTCCATCACAAGACTTGATAAAAAAAAGGGATTAATGATGTCAGTTTACAGGGGACGGACAAAATGACTTATAAAGATGTTAGACACATCTGAAGAGGACTGATACTAAGGTCTGCATGATCCATATAAATGTGTTAAAAACATCCCACTCAGATTTGTATCTTATATTCACATTCCTGATCTGGTTTGTTTCACATTGGCTGAGTTGACAAGTAACAGGATTAAAGACTTTGCCAGTGCATGTAATTTGAGGTGGTAGACAGTAAGGATGCGTGAGAAATTTTCTTTCTTAGCAAAAAGGACCAATAGAGTAAAAGTATTAAAGTTGTGAGAATGGACCAATTAGGCACTGTAAGGGAAACATCAGAAGACAGTAACAGTAAGAAATGGTATATTCTGTTGCCTTTACAGCATATAAATTACTTCCAGACGATTTTTCAAAGATTTGAGTGAAAGGAATCTAATTGTTTTACAGTTATGTGAACCTGTTGCTCATTTAATACTCAAATAAATTGGTGTTGCATGGTTATGACTGCAAAAAATACCCACATGCTCTCCCACCAATAAAACAAATTTCATATTAGTCTCTAGAAAAAGTGTTCTTCTTTTGAGCCATGGTTCCTGAGTTTTGTAAACTTAATTCCAAATTTCTAAGCAAAAATAGATATCCTTATATAAATGATTGTATCTTTTTGCTCAAAGTATCTGTGTATCAGTATTGTAAATCTTTAATGCTAAATATTAAATCCATGAAGCTTATATTGCATATCAATATACCTTGTATCAGTCCATAGATTCAAAGACAGATTTCTGAATGTTCCCCCAGCTCCTCATCATTTACGAGGAGCATAGGTTACATATTTTAGTTAACATAGTTTTTTAGTGTGTTTTTGTGATATCGTCCTCTGTTACAGTGAACGACTCCAAAGGAAAGGTTTCTGGTATAGTTGTATATGAAGAATATTTAATTTTGACTATCAACCTGATTCTCAGATATTTACACTTGAACTTTATAATTTTGATATTTTAGTTTTAAAATCTGGATTCAGAGCTGCCCTTCATTTTTCAAGTTCTCCTTGCCTCCCTCCCTAAATCATCCCTGTCTTTTCCTGATGTAGAATTAAGGCAACTCTTGTATAAGTAATCTCTTAGTTTCATCAACTGTGCATGAACAACTGAAAATCAAAATAGGTCAATAGGAATTAAGCACTACATTTTACATGATTTAATCTTAAAATGTTTTTTTACAAGTAAAATCAGAATTTTGGTTTTGCTTAATATAGTGTGAAATTAGTTTTTATGCCTCAGTAATACAACTGATCACCTTGTAAATTTATTACTTTTAAGTTATGGCTTATTTCAACTTTCAAGTTACAGCTTATATCATGGGAGTCCGTTGCCACTTTTGGGCTGGAAGACACAAGAATATATTCAGGAGGTAGGGTGTGCAGCAAAAGCGTATATTTCCAGGCAACCCTGTCACACGATGGGCATTCCACCTGCCATTTGTAGTGTAATTAAGGACAACCAACTGTATGATCCAAATGTCAGATGGTGTATTTGACCATTGATGGAGGCACATAACCTGACCCTAGGCGACACATTATTGTTTATTGACGATAAGGTTCCAACTTTTAAACTCTGTAAGGTCTGATGGGGGGGGGGGGCTTAGCTCCTCCAAGCTGATGCCCATGATTGATAATGAATCATGAATTTTACTTATTTTTCAATGAATTTTACATTTTTTATTTCACAAATTATCAATAACAATATAAACAGCTAATCAGAGTTGATAATATGAATGAAGTTCTTTATTTCCCATTTATATTGTCATAGAGACCAAAAATGAGATGCCAGACTAGGATTTCTCCAGCTATGCCAACATATCATGGGTCAGCATGGCAGGGTAAGGGCCATCACTCCATGCCTTACTTTTAAAACAACAGACCTTGAGAGAGGTCTCTATTCAACAAAAGACTTTGAGGGTTGCTTATAATTATGATGATGATAAAATTTCACCAATTTCCCAAGATTGATGTTCTAATACCAATCTTTAACTGGATTATTGATTTGGTTGTTTCCACATTCTTTACCTTCTATCTTTGAACTCTATTCCTATGTAGGTTAATGATAGAATTAATCTATCTTTCTTTGTGAGTCAAATTCTCAAACCATTATGGCCACCTTCTCCAAGTTTGGTTTGATCATTAAATATCTTGCAAAGCTAACATTTTTTATATCCTTACTAAATATGAGAACTTCACAACAGAAACAACAATTATAACCTTCTCAAATTCGCTAAATAGAAAGACATGTAGAAGTAATGAGAGACGGCCTCTGCCAAATGAAAAACAAATATAATGGACACACCCTGTAGCAAAAAGATGAAGCTGTGCACAGTTCTTATTCATCAAATTTACAAAAAAAAATCTTTCAGTTGACTTCCTTTGTCGAATTTGTTTAGGTTTTATTTTTAGACATTTTGCTTATATTGGAGTATCCTAAAAAGTTCTTCTCTTTTGGACTTCAGATGGCATTAGTAGTGTTTAGTATTGTCTAACTTCATTAAAAATAATCACTTCTAATCGTATTGAGACAACTTTCATAACATGAATCATTTCACGTTTACTCCCATCTTCAATGTTAGGATCAATAAACAAAAATACACCAGTTTTGACTTGGAAAATGGGGGTATTTACTGATATTGCTTATTTAAGCAATATTTTCAGCATACTATGCTTTTTTTTAAATTTAAGAAAGATAAAGAAAACTTGAATCCAAAGAAACAATTATGCAGTTTATGGAGAAAGTACTGTTAATGATCAAACATGTGGGGTGCCAAAAGGCAAGCCTGAGGGAACTACACAGTATTTGTTCCTACCCACACAGTATGTATGTCGGGCCTTAAATTAAACCTAAACCTGTGTCAAATTTGCCCACGTAGGGAGTTGAAAAAAATGTCTTTGCCAAGATGAATGAGACAACGAGTTCAACTGCCCAAACAAAATTAGAAATGTTAATGACTCTTTTCAAAGATATAGACAAAAAAGGCAATACTAAATTTGCTCTTTTCCAATTAAAAAAGATAGCTCCAACCTGAAATTTATGAACATTCTTTCATCTGGTGGATATATAAACAAACTCTTTTATCTGTGTTATTAAAACAACAAAGATTTTTTTCCAAAAGAACAGATTTTATCTAATAAGCTGTCAAGTGTATATAAACCACACACAAAACTGATGATGAAACCACATTTGACTCAAGTAAATATCTAAAATTGATTCATTGAGTGGATATTTATTAGGTTTAACCTTGTACAATCTGAAAAAAGTGATTATTACAGAAGACATCAGAGTTCCAAGTCCTCACAGAGCTTGTGATTTCCCTAGGCACATAAAAATATCAGTTAGTTATGTTGAAAGAATTAATTACCTTTGTCCTCTGATCTTTTTCAAAGAAATTATGACTCATATCACAGAATCTCTCTCGTAAATGGCAGCTGAAAATTACAAGAATATTTATTTTGGTCTAATCAATATGTCACTTATACACCAAATGTATTTTCTCAAACCCTGAGATAAGAACAGAGAAATCATTCTATCTGATATCAAGATTTATTGTAGAAATTAATCAGGCACTGCCGGAAAGATAACAAGAAATCTGACATTATATCATTTTATACTTTTCTTGCCTCATATTCTATTGAAACACTGAAAGAGAACTTTCTTTTTCTCCCAAAACATTGGCTTTAAAACTTTAAAAGAACAAAGAAAATACCTAACACTGTATTAACAATATATTAACAAAACAATTTTCATGAAGAATAAGATCTCAAGTCTAGAAATCATTTTCATGCGTATAGTTTACAGAGGGGCTCTCAACATATACTTCAGGCGGTATACAGTAAAGATTCTGCTTGTATTGTATACGTCTGACTTTGAGATGAATGGTTTACAATGGTATTTGCAGGACTACTACTCAGTGCAACACACACAAGCCCCATAACTGTCCATATTAAACTTCAAAGACCCCCTATTGATAATACCAGAGCATTGGACACAGAGTAATATTTGCATAGTACAAAAAAAATCAAATGCCTGTCTTATTTATCTGTATATATAGTAGGTGCAAGGTACTGTAACTGTTATCAGCACAGAAAATAGAGTCAGTAAAATGTTCAAATTTGATCTGAAGCTGTTTATATTCACTTACCTCCCACCCAACATTAGGAATAACAAAGTCTTTCACTCCAACGAGCCCAGACGTAAACATTCATTTACACTATTAATAGCTTTGAAGTGGTAAATAATTGAGTCTTGAAGTAAGAGAATGTGAAGAAACTGCTTGAATTCCATAGAAACACAGGTATGGTAGATATTTTCAAGAAATGCATTGCAGTCTCCAGTATACATATATATAATAGTTAATCATCTCATAGAAATTCAAATACATATATATATATATATATATATATATATATATATATATATATATATATATATATATATATATATATATATGTATGATGAAGTAAAGGATTCATCACACAAACATGTTTATGCTCAAGCCTAAATAGAGCAGACACATAAAATTGTTTGTGTAGCAATTCATTTACTTTATCATTTTTCAAGCTCTACTCTAAATTAACTTAATGTTTAATGTTGAATGTATCAGGTACTTTATGAAATAAACCCTCACACATTGGATATTGTTTTATATTATATCATATTATATTGTATTCCTGATTTGTATATATTTGTATATACATATACACACACACACATATAAAATCACATCTATTATTTGGATAAGGAAATAAATTAAGTGTATTCATAAGTGGGTGTTTGAATATATATATATGAGTGTACGCATATATACATTTATAAATGTATGCATATATACATTTATACTTGTATACATATATATATATATATATATATATATATATATATATATATATATAAGTGTGTAAGTATGTACACACACACACACACACACACACACACACACACTTATTCCAGCAGATTTTTACTACTTTCATATACATATTTCAATCATTCCCTTATAAATATTCTAAAACAAGGATTTCCTGTTTGCCAATAAAAACTTTCAATTCTCGGCCAACATGATAAATAAACGGAATAAGACAGAAACCAAAATAAATGCTGCTGCTGAATGGCAGAAGAAATTTCCAGAATGGAGGAAAAAAAGCTCAAGTCATACATCTCCTCATTTCATATTCATAGGCTTCAACAAAAAGACGAAACCAACATTTAGAGAAAATCAAATGCGACTTTTGGTTCTGTAGTCTTTGCAATGGAAATTCGTTTCGAGTGCTCAGATGCGTATATAGATAAAAGATGTTACCATAGATGGTCAAACAGATGGAATCTAATAGTTCAAGGCCATTGAATGTTTCTTTGTTTACTTGCTTTCTTGTCGCTATGTTTTTGATAGTGGATCAAACAGCTTCACTGTAAGGACTGTATATTTGGTTTATAAGACAAATTTAACCCTAGAATTAATCTAGGGTAAGGGGTCTCTTGATCTGTGGTCTCTTCAGATCAATGTAGGGTCAGGTCAATTTATGGCCAAAATCATTATTTTCAAATGACCATTTAAAAAGAGACAACACAAAATTTCACCAAAGGGAAGGGATTGAGTTAACCCCCTGGGCCTGATTGGGGAAGGGGGTGCGTGGGTGTGTAACTCCGGCTCCTTTTTAATTTCATTAAATTGTTTTCCCTATGTATGGAACAGGTAAATAAATCAATATTTATATGATGCAGGACTTGCAAATTTTACAAGAACAAAATTCTGTCTTGAGGATTGGTTCAAAGATTGTGCATAGCCTATGTTTTGAAGAGAGGATTTGCCTGTGTTGGGAATGAGCAACTGAAATTCTGGCTTCTATCTTAGTTTGAACATTGATGAAAGAAACAAATAGGCACTAAACAATCTAAGATAGATAGATAGATAGATAGATAGATAGATATGAAGTGGTAGAAATAGATATGAATATGGATAGATAAATTGAGAGATATGACCAGAGATAGATAGATAGATGCATAGAGAAATATGAACATAGATAGATAGATATGAATAGAGTAAAATAAGATTAAATCATGATAAACTAGGATAGACAGATAAATATAAACACTGATTGATAAGTCAGTAGATATGTACACACAGGGACATGAAACTGAAGATGGGGATAGTGAGAGTTAACCTTTTAAAGTAGATATGAATAAAGTATGATAAGAATCAGATTGATAATGATTGAAACTGAACAGTTTGAAATGGATGATTATGAACAGATTGAGATGAATAATAGGTAGAATGAAATGAGCGGGAAAATAGAAATGAACTCAATCCCTGAATATGAAGAGAGAAACAGACAGAAATATATTTGAGTAACATTATATTATTATGAATGTAAGTAGGTATAGAAAAGCAATGAGAAGTAAATATTAATAAAACTCTGCTGATAAACTGATTTTATAACTCAACTAGAATTCCAAGGGAAATTATGAATTACCGCTTCCCACATAGACTGCTTTTTACCTTGTAAATTAGGTAGTAGTGATAGTAACTTACTTTGACAAAAATATTACCAGTATGATTTTTTAGAAAGCAAGTCTGGTTAGTCACTCAATAGGATGATCAATTTAAAAATTGGAAAAAGGGATTATCAATGAATAAGTCATTTTTTGGGCTGTGATCACTAGAAGGTACAAATTTTCAAAAAATTAAAACTAAAAGATCAATTTGGCATAATCTTTCATTGTAAATTGAATGCACCAACAAAACCCTATTTTGGGGGAGAATTTATAAAAACAAATAAAACATTTTTTCTCCTCACTGAGGGGAGTATGTACATAAAATTTTGAATTTCTTATTGTGAATGGTTAGGGCTGAGCAAAGTCTGGATAGATACTCAGATACATGTAAATGTCAGAACACATGAATAACCTAAACCCAGCAACAGCCTGTCATCGCTGCACACACCACCTACCCCTCACGACAACTCCCAACCCACCTAATCTGAGAGATGGAAAGGGGAGAAACAAAACTTCTTGAAAAGAAGCATTGTAGCCCCCAACCCAAAACTTCTTGAAAGAGAAGCACAGCAACCCCCAACCCACCTAATATAAGAAGTGGAAAGGGGAGAAACAAAACTTCTTAAAAGAGAAGCACAGCAATCCCCAACCCACCTAATGTAAGAAGAGGAAAGGGGAGAAACAAAACTTCTTAAAAGAGAAGCACAGCAACCCCCAACCCACCTAATGTAAGAAGAGGAAAGGGGAGAAACAAAACTTCTTAAAAGAGAACCACAACAATTCCCAACCCATCTAATGTGAGAGGTGGGAAGGGGAGAAACAAAACTTCTTAAAAGAGAACCACAACAATTCCCAACCCATCTAATGTGAGAGGTGGGAAGGGGAGAAACAAAACTTATCGAAAGAGAAGCACAGCAACCCCAAACCCACGAGATGTAAAAGGAAAAAAGAGAGAGACAAGACTTCTAAAAGGAAATGATTTTGTTTGTTGAAACATGGAAGTGTTTATAATAAATCCTTTATAATTAATAAAACAGTTATCATGTTTAACAAAGTGGAAACACTTGGAGATTTATAAACAAAGCAGAATTTGGTAAAAAAAACTTCAAAACTGAATTCAGATCTCATTCTTCACTATCGAATCACCATAGCCCCACAAATGACCCAACCAATTGGCCAAGTGGATTACAGATTTTTCTCTCTTCAAGTGTCTGTGTCAATCTATCTCTATGTCTGTATATATGTGTGTGTTTGTGTTTTTCTAGATGCTCCTGGTTACGTTGAAGTTTGAGTACTAATGCACCACCTTTTCTTTTTTTTTTTTTTTTTTCAAAAAAGTGCTTTTGGGGTCTCTATGATCATCTTGGACCAGCTATGCCCAAATCTCATTTATATTTTAGATAATTTTAGATAATTTTTTAGATAATTAGTTCTGGTACATGTGTAGGCTATGGTGATTCATTGATGCAAGATACAGATATTTAACCTTTCAGTGTAGATGGTTGTTTTGTTTTGTTTTGAGTGTGACTTTAAGTGCGATATTACTTTCTGAATAACCCAATTCATATAAAGCATCAATATGTATATACACATCTACTTATATAATATGCCACATGAATGTCTATATTTTTTGTCCACACCATTTTACAAGGGATATAAATATCAAATGCTAATTATAGAGTAGTCTCCCTTATTTATTTTATTTTTTTGCTGATGCATAAAAAATCCATGTTCATTCTAGTTGAACATAAACAAGAAAATGCAGAGCAACATAATGTTTTTGATATTTCATAAGTAAAATACAACTGCAAAATTTTTTGAATTTTTTACAGCATGGATAAATTAGTAAATAAATATATGTTGAGTCACCCCAAAAGTCATGTCTGAATTTGTGGTTGTTAAAAAAATTTCAAAAATTCATATTTAATTAGAATTTATTCATTAGAATAGGTTCCATCATGATCAATAATCTCTTTCCAATGATTCACAATCTCCTTGACAGTATTTCATGTATCTCAATGTGTTTTTCAAGCAGTACAATTTAAGGTTAGTAATAAGCTTAACTTTCAAAAACAAGACGATCCTAATAATCCTAAAAAGAAGAGTATATAACCAATGCATCCTCCCGATAGTCACTTACGGAGTTGAAACATGGAACCTAACCAAGAGACAAACCTGCAAACTGAGAAGCATGCAACGTGTGCATGAGAGAATCATGCTCAACTTCACATGGACTGATCACAAGACAGCACAATATATCAGAAAGAAAACCGGGGTCAGAGACATCATAGAATCCATTAGAAAACTCAAATGGCAACGGGCTGGTCATGTTGCAAGAATGAAAGACAACCGATGGACATTACGACTCACAACATGGATCTCCAAAGACCGCACACGAAACTAAGGCTGACAAAAAACAAGATGGAGAGATGAACTTGACAAATTCAAAAAATACTGGCTCTGCGACACCCATGGTAGAGAAATATGGCGGATCCTGGGGAAGGTCTATGTCCAACAACGGACGTTAAAAGACTGATGATGATGATGATGAGGGTCAACCTATGGAGTGCTACAGCGGTTTATTATTTAGTTTGAAAATTTACATTCAAACTTTCGGTGTCTGAGATCTTTTCTATGATTTGATTTAAATATGTTTCTATATACCTATGTTTGTAGCATCTGATAGGTAGTTATAGGTAAGAGTGGATCTGTCAGAGAAGAAGTGCTATCTAATCCCAGTGGCTGTTTGAATTAGTTGCTTCTTGCTGTGACCTCTGATTACACTGCTCAGGGATGGCTGTAGCATGATTTTATCTGGACAGTGGTCAAGGGTATGTAGACCTGAGGTTATCCTATATATTTTTATACTTTATAAAAGTCTTTTGGTTTGAATAAAAGAAATGTAGGGAGGGTAGTTTCAACTTCTCCGAGTGTTTTAAGAACAAATCCATCAAAATGGTCTAATAAAGTCTGGAATAGACAATAATCAGGTGCAGCAAGATCTAAAGAATAAAGAGATTGCAGAATCTTTTTGTCAGTTTGTCCAATTATACTATAAAAATGACCTTTACTCTTTCAAAAAACGTATGAGCACGGACTAGACCATTTAGGCATTTTAGGATAGAGAAAATATCATTCAATCTACCGATATCAGATTTCAGACATTACTTGTGTAATTGGCATATTATATCAAGAAATGTAATTTGGCACTTGTTGATTAGAAACTATGTATTGATTGAGTTTTACTGTACAGATTTATTGACATTAACTCTCAATGTCATAAACCACTCTTAATTGACAGCGGAGCTCTTTGGTGGAGGAAACAAAGTTAGTTAAACTTATTATGTCATGTAGAATGAAGAAAAATGAACAAATTAACCTCCAATTGAAAGGAAGGTAACTTTGATCAGGAATAATTCCCCATTATTGACATTTACATTTCCTTGTATGAAACTAAGAGTTAAAAATGAAATGGAAGAGTCCAAATAAGATAATAGATTATATTAGACAAAAGATCACAATGATGATAGAAATTCACCTTTTTCTCATCAAAAATCAAAAAAGCAAAGCAAATTAGTTTTGATGTAGAAGGAAAGAATGAAGCCAGACAATAAGTGAATTAATCTTTGACAAGCAGATGGCATTTATTTGCCAAATGTAAACTTGATTTATTTCTAATCAGATAGAAAAAAATTTCCAAAGAATAAAGATGAGATTTCTATTGGAATAGCTACCAGGTGATGAAATAACTGTCAAGTGATCTTGAAAATCAGTTTTTTTAATGGGAATAAGACAAACAATTACATTAGATACACATTCATTTAAAAAAAAACAGCATGCTTAAATGCTTTAGTGATATAATCATTATATCAGCCACTACACATGTGTGCAAATTTATGTATGAAAAATATGACTATCTCAATAATATTTAATGATAAAGATATGCAAAACATAAATGCATTGTATCTCAAAGTCAAAGAAACATAGTAAATACAATGCCTATCTTCCAAAAGATGGTGCCTGCTTACTTTCCCAGAAAATTAGTATCTAACACCAATCCTTTATTCAAACTTAACTATCAACTATTGATATATAAAGCAAACCACAACCATTTTACCAGAGAGCAGACTCTCTCTCTTTATAGACCTAGATTGAACTGTCTGTTTTATATCATACATTTTTCAATATTGTAATGTATATGCCAGTGAATACAAAAATTCTCGGACAAATAGACTCAATGTTTTATATGAAAAAATGTTGAAAAAATAATTCATAATGTATTTGAGTGATCACTATAGCCCACTGGTAGAATGCTCGCCTCCAATTCAATAGGCCTGTGGTACAATCCACTGCTGAGTCATATCAAAGACTTTAAATATGGTACTCAATGCCTCTTTGTTAAGCACTCAGCACAACAACTACGATTGAGGAACCTTTCCCTAGGGCTATGGGGGTGAGGCTGAATTACATCACAGACACCAGGTCTCACCAGTAAGATCAACGCTTTAGTAATGTTGAGCCTAGATAGGTAACTATTGGGGAATACCACATGCTGTAAGCAGGATGAAGCTTCAATTGGCCTGGTAAGCTGAAGTGAGTCTTGCAAACAATTGCAGTTGATGAAGGTATAAAGGAAAACAATGATGCATACATATATAAGAAGTAATGTTGGAAAGAGAAACCATAAGGTATAAATCAGTTGGAATGATTAATATACAACCTTACCTGACAATGACAGGCTTATCATTTCAGTGTCAAAAACTGACTAAATTCTAAACATCAGCTCAAAATAGCCACTTCAGGTACTTACCTAAAAAAAATAAAACAAGACAAAATATTAGTATTATAATAATCACAATCATAGTTATAAGGTTTCAAATCATTCTAATATAGATAATCATAATCTCCTGTCAGTGCATTTGACAGAAATATAACTAAGAAACTACAGTTTCACTTTTCATAAAATTTCATTATCAAATAATAAAAGGTCTCTTTTCTATTTGAACAGTTAGAATCTTACAAGTAGGAAAACATTCAGCAGGATGAAGTAGAGAAAAACAATGTTTACTTTAATGTGCATCAAACATAATAGGTTAATGATTATCTTAAAATCTATTTGAACCTGAGCAATTAAGTATAATGTTTTGTTAGGGACACTGCTAACATAGAAAAATAGAATTTTATGCTCTGATGATGTAGTAAAAATGCTGGACTAAAAGAATAATAGAAATATAAAAAATAATAAGAACAAAAACAAAATATTAAAAAAGTCTGTTTGTGGTCATCACAAGGTACATCTGTATTATCTATACAGAAAATGGAATGTGTATCCATATATCATATATGCCATCATTCTTGACGTCACGGATAAACTAGTAACAGATGAATATGTTTATTACCCTTTTAAGGTGTCAGCATGACAACCATTAGATAAGAGCTTGTGGCAGTAGCGTTCCAAGAGTTGTTGTCACCCCCAGTCTTGCCAACTCGAAAATTTTTTACACTAAATTAACCTCAAAATATACAAAAAAAACACTAAAACGCTCTTAGCATATTATGGCAATTTTGATTACTTAGATTTGGCTAAAATTGCCAGAAAATAGCCAAAGTGGCTAATATCACTGAAATATAGCACTAAATGTTGAATTTTCATGCTGCCAAAATTATATGGTATCACTGCGGTCTAGTTGAGGTAAATTCATGATCTTAGGGAGAATAGGTTGGTCCAGTTAGTATGGACGATTTGATAAGAGTTTATCAGAGACTGATCTGATGCAGTGAAGTTTATGAAAACCCTGATGAAAGGGATTATGGTAGAAGGAAATCTGCCATTGTCATCGCAGTTTGAGTGTAGTGAGAAAAGGACACTTAGAGATGCATATTTGTGAATTGTTCACAGAACTAACTGCAGTCAGTCAAACTTGGCATCTTTTTGATAAGGTAAAGGGGATCTCAGACGAGACTACGTGCAGTGAGAAGTGACTAGTTAATAATGATTTTCTGCACTGAGCTCTGTTTGGCCACTGTGGTACTACACTAGAGATCCTTTTGGGGGTCATCATTTGATTTCAAACCTTACTTAGTGCAAAATTCTGTAGCAATTATAGAGGCACTTCAACAGTTTTTCAGTAGATAAGTGTGTGCATGCACACGTACAATTCCAAACAGCTTTCTAACAAAATGTTCATCTTCCTTTTCCATGTTTCTTACGATGCTTGTACAATCATGGTTATTTACATAATCAGGTGCAAATTTGATTAAGTCCATAATATTTACACAACTTCTACATGTATCTAATTATTCATGATCAATTACATTCACACTTTATACATTAAAAAGAGATGTATTCATCAAACCAAGAATATAAATAACATTATAAAAAGACTGAAAAATTATCTGAAATTATCTAAAAAAATGTATCTTTCGTTTAAAATTATCTAAAAAAATACCAGCACAAGATTTTGGCACTGTTGGTCCTAAAGGACCATAGAGACCCTGAAAAGCACTTAAAGAAAAAGGAAAAAAAAAAGATGTTTTTAGATGGTGCCTCGTGGTGCACTCACGCAAATTTTCAAGGTTGTAGGCCCCCAAAATGTGACCATGAACACTAAGAGACACACATACTCACATACAAATAGATTCACAAAAAGTGAAGAAAATGATTTTTTTTAGATATGGTTGGGAATAAATGTTTGAATTTTCAGCCCTCTAGCTCCATTGATGTGGCCAGCATGCGGTACATATACACAGCCTGTCAGACCCACTTAAAAACCAAAGAATCTCTTGGTGACAGTTTTGGTTGACTGTTTGTAACAAATATGAAAAATTGCAAAATTTTATAATACTAACAGAAAATATCTATATATTAATAATATCATTGATATTGTTTTTCTATTTCGCTTAACTTGAATCCTTTTGGTAATGCTCTTAATTAAGTCCATAGGATTTTCATTTTGAGATGTTTTTTCAGCTGATAAAGTCATATAAAATAAATTAATGTTGTTAAATATGCGCACATGTGTGATTTGTTTCTGTTTTTCTTAATTCAAACTACGTGGTCCGATAGAAAAATTTCAAAGTTGTTCAAAGCATTTATTCATAATATGAGAAAAAAATCACAACTAAGACTTTCAGTTTAGTTGAAAAGTGTTCATTGAAATAGAGAAATTAGAATAAGGGAGCAAGCTATGATTTCTAACATTTTTTCTCAGTCGTACTACCTCAGTGACAACGGACCATTTTAGCATGGTGTGACAAAATTTTATTTTTTTGAATAATTCTGATATCAGAGCATTTCTTACATGTATATTTTAGTTTTAGATAGATGTTTATAGATAAGTGGCCTATTTTTCTAATATGTTTATAAACCTGAGTGTTTAACAAAATATAACTAGGAATTTCAAAATGTGCTTATAAACTACAGTAATAAAATGAATTTTAAACAATTTTTCTTCAAAGTCTATCATGTTTCGCCTAAAAATCTGTGTGTCAGCAATAACACGCATGCAATAGGTTTGACATCACTGTCCTACCTAAAGGCCTTCTTCTTTTCTGACCATAGCAACAGTATAGAGTGCGAATCAATGTGTAAGTGAGTCATTAACTCAACATCAGACTTGGTACATACTGATGTAAGTAAGAGAGTTGAAGCTGTCAATGGCTATCATGAATATAAAGATCATTCAGGCCCATGGGGAGAGAAGATGGAATTTTTTTCTCCATTTTTTTTCTTTTTCTTAGATTTATTGCAAAGGAATTCAACGCATGGATAAGAAAAAGGATCCACGTCTGTGATTATGTGAGCTGAGCAGTGAGATGTGGACGGATCATTGACAATAGTTGATCATCCATGAGATTATCAGAGGTGGCTTTACGCTAACAAAACAACTGATTCTTTCAGAAGATAGAAAAATCACTAAGAACGTTATCTTTTCTCTTTTATTAATCCTTCATATCTGTCTCATTCTTTCTCTCTGAAGATATAAACAATAACAATAAGAAACATTGATAAACAGGTCTGGTTAGTCACTCAATAGAAATCTTCACATGACCAATGCCTTTTGGCAGCATGCTATGTTGAGGTGATCAATTAAAAAATTGGAAAAAAGGATGATCAATGATTGATTTACTTCCCTCACCTTTTGATCACTAAAAAAGTCTTGATGAAAAAAATTGGTGAAATTTTACAGACATAAACTAAAGGATCAGTTTAGCATAAATTTACATTTCAAATTGAATCCCCCACTAAAAACACATTTGGGCGGAATTTGAAATAAGAAACAAAACTTTTTTCCATGGCATTACAAGAAGTAAATATTTAAATTTTCAATCTTCTAGTCCTATTTATTTGGCCCATTTGTAACTGCTTATTTGCAACACATTCATACATAGATGGCCAGCCAACCATACTCACTTGAAAACTGAAGAAACCTATGTTGACAGTTCTGATGGAAGTTTTGTTTGATTGTTTCTAAAAATTCTCAGTAAAGAAAAGGATAAAAAGCACAGTTGGTTCTGGATAAAAAATCAACAGATTTCTTCTTGAGCTGTCGGAGTTGTCAATTCCACTTAGCTGGAAGAAAAGTGAAGACTTTTCGCTCAATACTGGATCATTCATTGTATTTTGTTTGTGAAAAAAAGACTTTTGAAAATCATGATTGTAATAGGGAGAGACAGAAACTACATTTTATAAATTTTTGCCTGGTTTAAAATCTGAGAAACAGTTTTAAAGATTCAACAAAATGAATCTTTTTTGAAATTACAGAAAAAAAGACATGAAAATGTTGGATGATAAGTTCATATACAAAATATAAAGAGAAGACAAATGGAAGAAAACATTTTTAATTTAATTATTTGAAAGAATCTCTTTATTCTGTTCACAAGACCTAATATGAGTAGAGACACGCCTGTGCTGAAATTAGCTGGCCTACATCAGCCTGTATATATATAACCCATGTGTACCTTGCCTGTGATTTTTTTCCATGGCTACCTGTACTCCCATCACCCTCATGTTCTTAAAAACAGCAGGTGAGGAGGGAGTGGGGCAGACACTGATTGACCAGTGACTAATGCCTGCACCTCCGACCAATCAGATGAGCTTGTGTGAAGGTGCAGCTTTTTTTTCTGATCATAATTTGGCCTGCCCACACCTAGCTGCTTATTTTTAGAAACATCTTTCACCCTGCCAGTTCCCACTCGTGGGCCTGGCCCTACACAGCCCCATAGGTTTACTCGAATCTGTTCAAAATTCTAAATTGAAGTTTATTCACTGAAAACATGCTTGTATAAAAGATCTAAAATCTTAGAGAGCAAATGCCACGCACAAATTTTCATGACATAGTATTTAAATATGACACAAGGATGTTTTACCCTGGGGTCCCACGGGCATACATGTGCATAGACAAAAATTCCCAGTCCTGTAACACAAGCACCTCAAGGAAACATACGTCCCTCTTGTTTTAGTACAGGGAGTTGCCCTAAAGTTGGAATCTCTGGGGACCAGGCATATTTCAATTGTACCATGTCTTGGGACAAGACTGAACTAATTTTATACATGACTGCAGAGAAAATTCAATGGTTGAGATAAACGTCAGATAATCATACAAGATAAAATGACAGAAGAAAGGTAGTTTCTGAGTAAGTATTCATACGAGTTACCTTTTTTTGTAAGGAATTATTAACACCTGTTTTCAGTTGCCTCATAAATGTTAATGCCTTCAAATTATTCAAGTCAAGATAAAAAGAACAAGAAGCAACAAGATAAAAAGGTTACCTGTGTTTAAAATTTTAGTTCAATCAACCAAATATACATAAAATCAGAAAGTACCACGAGAGTGCATACCTTTGCCCATACCATACACTGACTAAAAATTGAATGAAAATCAATTCATATATAGCTACGATGAACAAGATGTGACTATTCCGATTATCCATATTTTGGATTATTGTTTACCTTTTCTTAGTATATAAAAAAATATCTTTTAACTGAAAAAAAAATTCCCAGATATGCCCCAAATTCTTCCTCAACCCATGGCCCACCCTTTCACCTTTTGAGAACTTTTGGAGATATTGAGTGGACAGCCAGATAGACATGAGTAAATACATGTACAGGGATATCTTGAGTAGTGCAGTTTTGATTAGCACAAGTTTTGATGTAGTATGGTCAATGTATTACTATACAAATTAATGTAAGTAAATATAAGCCAGAAAAACAGTGCAGTTTCAAACAGTACGGAAAATTTTGGGACAAATTATCTGCTCTATTCAAGGTATAACTGTAAGTGAGATAGATAAATTCAGCTGCTGGAGCTTTACATTTCTGGTAACTCCAAGATCCTTCAGAAGGAGATAATTCTCACTGCGTAATTCAAAGATTATTATCTAAGGAATAAAGAACAAAAAAAAATTCAGTGAAATGTGAGGAAGAACCCTGATGGAAGATGCCATTTGGTGTTCATCCAAAGTCTCTCCAGAGTTGAGAATGAACAACTGACAGAGATGGATTAAGATGAGTGAATGAAATTTAGATGTTAGAAAGAACCAGGCTAGATTTGGATATATCTGCACCAAGTTTAGGGACGGAAAGACAGGGAGAAAGAAAATAGCTAAACAAAGAAACTAGATATACATTAGGGATCAGAAAGGTTATAAAATGTTTAGAATGTTGTTTAAAATGAATAGTGTTATGTTTTGGTGTTTGGACCAATCTGGCAAGTCCAGCTTAATTATAAAAACAGAACAAGAATTTGAGAAAAATGGATGACTATCTGGAAGATAAATAAAGATAAAAATTCAGATATTGAAATGAAACTAAAATGTAATTTTTTTCTTGTTGACCAAATTTTCAATCTTATCTGAATTTTTCCACAAAAGTGTGTGTGTAAAGGCAGCCAATTTAAACATTAGAAGTTATCATATATGTGGGTATTTTTCTGATATTGTGTGTGTGTGTGTGTGTGTGTGTGTGTGTGTGTGTGTGTGTGTGCATGCGTAAAAACAATGAAGAGATGATTAAACTTTGAATACTTTTCCAAGGTTTCCCTAACTTTGTGCCAACAATGGCACAAGAAATTTTTGCATCTCATACCTAAGCTTTCGTCTTTTATGGTTCAAAGTTTCATGTTTTTTTGTTTGTTTTTGAACCATTTAATCCAGTGATTCTGAAAATGGGACCCCAACCCCAAGAGGACAATTGAAAAATATTAAGGGGAAATGTTGAATTTGGATGTGAAGAGTGAAAAGCGTCCTGTTGCTCAAAACTGTTAAGGCTTAACTGATTAATTCATAATTACAAAATACTGTTAATTACTCTATAGTTTCCATGTTAACAGATGCTGTTAAGGTTCAACTGATTAATTGATAATCACAAAATACTATCAATTATTCTATAGATTCCATGGTAACTAGTGCTGTTAAAGGTTATCTAATTAATTCATAATCACAAAACACCATTGATTATTAATTATTCTATAGATTCTATTTAATTAATGCTGTTAAGACTTGACTGATTAATACATAATCACAAAATACTATTAATTATCAACTATTCTATAATTTCCAAGGTAACTAATGCTGTTAAGGAATAACTGATTAAATCATAATCACAAAATTCTACTAATTATTAATTATTTTATAGATTCCATGTTAACTTATGCTGTTAAGGCTTAGCTGATTAATTCATAATCACAAAATACTATCAATTATCAATTATTATATAGATTCCATGTTAACTAATGCTTACGTCATTTGTGAGGCATAAAAGTGATGGGGTAATTGTATTGTTTTTACTAAATTTTACACAGTTCATATATCAGTACTCATAAAGATTTGTTTTTTTGCAGATATTTACTTTATTTTAAAACTAAAAATTCTGGTAAATTCTGAATTTATTATACTTTTTCAACACCAAATTTGAATTACTATAGTAAGAAGGACATCAAATCTTTGGAGTAATGGAGGTTGAGTTTGGAGTAAGTAAAACATTTTTCCAAATTCTAAGAAATTTTATCCATGTGTCTCTATAAAACATTTCACTAAAATTGGTCCTGGTATCTAAGACAAATAATTTCAAGTCATTCTAGAACAGAAATTTATTTATATAGTGTAAATTGTAAAAAACTAGCAATCCAGAAAATGACACCTTCACTTGGGCAGGAACAAAACTGAGCTTTCTTCTATTATTATATTATTCTTTAGAATACTTTTCAATGCCTTGGCTTACAGTGCTAACCATAAAGAAACAAACCATTCAGTGGGGACATCCTAAAGGTAAGCTTCACCGAACAGATAAAGAAAGATCTATTATCAATAAGGAAGCTTTGTTTTTCAGAAAAATAAGGATAAAGTTGCCAAGCTGACAGGAGTTTATCTCAAGAAGGTAGCAGATAACAGACAACAGCTGGTTTTAAGGAGGGAAAAGGTCATACATGAACTAAAAGGGATGTAATAGGATAAGTGTCAGTTGAGCCCTGGAAATATTTGACCACTGATAGGGACCTTCTAGAAAGTTAGATTAAGAAAATAATTCAAGGAGTTGTTACCAGTGAAGATGGATAGTTTGAATGGGCACCCAAACAAGAGAAGGATAAGCTCTACACAAAGGAGCTGATATTTGAGGGTTTTACAATAGAACTTGGAGATTAATGATCGTGATTCATGCTCTCATAGATAACATAGCTATTTTTACAAACCCTCTCTTGAGTAACCTTTAGCATGTGCTGTTACAGAAGTTTTTTGGTTCTAAGACTTTTGTAGCTAAAAACAGGGATATCCCTATATAAAGGTTGAATGAGCCTTCAGATTGTTTGAAATGAAAATGGTTTTTAAAACACTTATAATATTTGAACTGACTTTATTTTTTCCCTTTCATGTTGGCAAATGAAATAAGGCTACAGCAGGCAATAAAGACAACCAATTACTTCATTACTAATCAAAGCTTCATCAGACCCAGTCTCTAGATTTTTACCCTAGTAAGCTATTTGAAACTATACTTCTCATATAATGTATAAGTAATGGCAGAAACAAATGCATAAAGTGACAGCGAAAGTAAAAAAAAAATCATATTATTCTGATCATCTCTAATACTAATTTGCTTAGAAATATGCAAGATCGAATGAAGAAATGAAGATGTGTCTGCATGTTTACATATATTTATTGAGAATCAGTAGATGAACTATTTGTACCTGACAGAATATGATAATTGTGAAGACATTTTTGTTGGAACTATGTTACCAGTAGTAAATTGAGCTGCCCCAGATCATATAAATAAATAAACACATATATATGTATATGATCATAAAATAGAGAGATGAGCGATATGAGCGGAGTGATATGAGATATCGCATGCCTACCTTGCCAAGAGAGTTGTTAGCTCCATTGGTAAGAGCAGAGTTGCATTTAGATTGTTTCCAGGTGGACATGGGTCCAATCCTTGCCTGACACTCATTTATTTATTCATTTAAATGATCTGGGACTGCTTGATTCGCTACTGAGTAACATTGGTGCCAAGCAGCATAAGTTCCAACAAAAGTATCTTTATAATTATCACATACATATAAGTACAAAACACATATTAAGTGAAAACAAATAAATCATATTTGAAAAGAAACAGTAATGGTCCTCAAACGGAGATGCATTTCTAACTTTTTCCAAAAAAAAGGACAACATGAGTTCTAACAATAAAATAATAATGAAAATATTCAAACAGCAAAGACAGTTGAGAATTTTAGGTATGAGATTTTTCTTCTAACTGAATTCATAGAATCGTACAGCTAAACTGAAAGAATCTGCTTTAGGCAAAATCACCAACTTTTCCCTGCTTTATCCCACAATAAAAGCTCTGATTTTCATTCAGATTTTTCTGTATTCTGAACGCGAATGAAGAGGAAGCAACCTTTCCACTCGGAATATCCTACTGGCATATAATAGAAATATCACTCGTATCCAATGCAGAGGAACTAATTTCAAGGTATAATAGTTCAATGTGAAAGCCACATATGGTACTCTTTTGGTATATAAAAGCTGCAAGAATTGAAAAAATCACCAGTCTCATTGCTCAATACCTTATTTACATTCCTGTATTTGATTGTATTGAAGATGTGTTTCTAAAATCAATCACCCAGCATCCAAAATGTGAAAGTCTTGGTCTTGACTACCATAGACCATTAGGCCACTCCCAACTTCTGCACGGAGTGACATAATGGTTGCCACCATGGAAAACTGAATTAGTAGTCCAAGTTCAAGTTTTGGCGGATGCTGTTTCCATTTTATTTTTGCACTGATCCCCTTGGGATAGGCATAAATCCACTTCTTCCCAAGCTATGGGTAAAAAGCAGAGCTGTTGGATCCCTTTTGCCCTGTGAGAAAATCCATTTAAGAGAAGGTTACTCTGACAGAAAAAAACCAACAGCTTGATAGTCACCATTGCTTATCCCAAGCCTAGGGAAAGGAGGGGAGTAGGATGTGGGTTTAGCAACTCCACCCGGTAGAGTTTACTTGCTACTGGAACTGCAACAGGGTGGTTGCAGCCCTATGCCTCATGTGGAGTCTACAGGAATTAACAAAAATATCCATAGACAAATGGTAAATACGGAATATCCCCTGATGAAAAAAATGGGTGAATCCCAAATACCTTTGCATTCTATGTTATCAAATATAGTAATTATGATACAAAAATTACTGTACTTCCAAGCTCGTAAGATGTTCATTTTTTTCCTGAAACCTATTTGATAATAGATCCAAGATGTGATAATTAGTTGGGACAGAAAGAAAAATGACACCGTAAAAGTCAACAACTCTGACTTGCTAGTACAGTAAGTTATTTGATCTACAAATATTTTCTGAAAAATACCAAGATAATCATGGGGTACATCTCACCACTTGCAGCATTTCACCATATGGTAGTTTGCCAAATATAATTCTATAAATTGCTGACTTGTTACAGCAAAAACAATTCATTTTAACATCCCTCTTCTTTATACTCGGGCTAAACCCGCAAATACTGACACAAACAATTAGAAAGATCTCTATTGAAGATCCCTCATTGCAAAAGTATCTTCTAGCAATAAAATGAATTGCCTTGATAAAGCCTTACAGAGATTTAATTGGTTAAGACCAGTTTTGAATAACTGGCTTATGTTAGAAATGCCAAATCTAACCTCTTCACAACTGATAACCACTCAAGAGCACACAATTGATATTCTTCTAATCTCTTATTTCTTTTTTATTGGTAGAATATGAGGAGTTGGGTGTTGTCCATAACCTTCTGCTAGGTAAGATAAAGGCTGATGATGGATATGTAAGACTTGTTCCAGATCTAAATTCCTGATTTCTCATGCACTATAGTAAATCCCAACAACTGTTTCTGAAAAGACCTTGTTTGCTGTTTCAAGAATGAAAGTGTTGTATAGCGTATTCTGAATTCAGTGGAATCAAATGAAAATAAGATGGCAATCCTGGAAGAGGACTTTGCAGACTGTTTCGAAAAGTGGAAGGGATGCAAGGACAAATGTGTGAGGTCCCAAGGAAAGTACTTTGAAATGAACTAAGGCAGAGGTGTAGCAAGAAGGGAGTGAGAAGGAGCAGTCACTGGCCTAAAGTTAGATGATAATTATGCCCTCTCCTCAGACATAGCACAACTGCCCCCCCCCCCAACTATATTTGCCAGGCGCTGAGAACTGTTGCTACGCCACTAAACTAAGTCAGCATTGCCCTAGTCAGGCTATTTTTTCATTAATATTAGATGGACAGTAAAAAAAAATACATATTTTAATTCTTTCCTCTACATGTTCAATGATTGATGTTGAACTCGATTTTTCATTTCTAAATTAGAAGAAAAAGGCAGCTGATAAGTCAAAATTCCAACTTCCAGTTTAAGGAGGACAATTATCAAAGAAGAAGCTTTTCCAAGTAGTTCTCCGTAAGAGCTCTTTCTTATAGTGCTTCTTTTGTCTGATTCCTCTCACTAAGTGTATCAGCAGCCAACATCTGACACAATGCATTAGTCTCTAAAATGGATCCTCCTAAAAATACAGAAATTCTTGCCAATAAAATAATTCTTTCAACAAGTCATTGGCAACCATGATTTTTGATTTTAGAGCTATCAGGTATAATTAACCACTTAGGTTGGTGGAGTGAATTCCAGGGAAATCCGTCTCTTCAGATTCTGGGATTGCATGCATGGCAGACTGAAGCTAGACAAGTAGTTGAATAAGAAGCCAAGTTGGAAATGGTCAGTGCTCAGATCAAAGTGAAAATCAATAAAAGAAGACCAAAGCCTGAACAACTTGTTGGATAAGAAACTCCTTCATTTGCCTCATTGCGTCTTCTTGGAGTGACGATCAACAATAAAAGCCAATTCATTTTCAGTGATTGATCTTTTATTTGTCTACTGTGATCATTCAACTAAGTTCTACCCTGGGAAAAGTTACATGTGTGTGTATGTTTAAATATAAATATATATATATATATATATATATATATATATATATATATATATATATATATATATATATATATATATATATATATATATATATATATATATATATATATATATATATATATACATACACACATATATATATATATTATATATATATATATACACACACACATATATATATACACACATATACACACATATACACACACACACACACACACACACACACACACACACACACACACACACATATATATATATATATATATATATATATATGAATAAATGGCTTGGCTTTGAGGACATAGATTTTCAACAATCATGGGATCCTTAGACAGCGGAGCCATGTATGTGAAGCAACCCACCTGCCTGTCTACACAATGGAGTTTTAAGATGAAGTGTAACATGCACAGGGCTGACCCCTCCCTTTAATATGGGGATTTGCATCGTATGGTCCACTAAAGTAGCATAAAAAGGGACAGGGCCATAGGTTTAACAGGAGTTCCCTTCTCCTGGCAGATGCTTGCAGTAGCTCAAGGGGTTTACTGTCTCTGAGCAGATGTATGCTGACTATAAAGGTCTGCTACCCCCTCAGAGATGTAACCCGACACTGTAGCTGCCAGTGCAGATTGCAGCACAGTTCAGTGTTACTTGGAGAGGGGGGTATATTACATTGTTATTCATAACAAAATGATACTGGGGTACTGAAAGGGTTAATATTTTTTGTCTTCATAGATAATAGTCTTTTGCATATAAAAGAATCTTTGGAAAACTACAAAGCCCCACAAAAACTAACTTGACTTTGAGGCGATTATCAATATATTTTGATACAACTTCTCAGAAATCCATTTACTTTTTACATCTATACAGCAGTGAATTGATCAAAGGTTAAAAAAAAAAATGTTTCCTCTCAAGGAAGTTTCAGAGAATTCTTCAATGACAGATATGATATTTAGCTTTGATGTTTGCCCTCAGTTGTGTTTCAATAGGGATTCTGAAATTATCTTATTCGTTTCAGGCAAGTTGAACCATAGTATTTCTTCCCAATATTCTATCATAACAAATGGTAGGAAGAGTCATCATTTTTCTTAAGATATCCTATCATAGTAGAGAAATTCCAATACAATGGGGTATACACTATATCACCACTACTAAAGAAAGGAACAATATGAAAATAATAGGCAACAATCCCTAAAGGCTAATATGCATACAGGCTCCATAGAGCAAGAGGGCTGGGAATTTTAACATTTACTCCTCATTATGCCTAGAATTAAACTTTTTTTCTGAATCCTCCAAAAAGGTTTTTCGTGGGAGGTTACATTTACTATGTAAGTTTATACTAAATTGGTTCCTTACTTTGTGTCCAATAGTGTTTACACTAATTTATGAAAATTCAAAGTTTTTTTATCTGATCACAGCCCAAAAAAAGGCAAGAAAAGTAATTCATTCATTAATCACACCTTTCAATCTTTTAAATTGGTCACTGCAACACAGCATACTACCAAAAGACATTTGTCACAAGATGGTTTCTATCAAATGACTAACCAGACCTGTTTGATCCTGTTGTGCATTAGTCTCACATAGTAGTCAGTAAGAGAATTATGAATCCACATTTTTTTTTCAATTATTCAAATGAATTCTGATGAGAAACATTGAGAAAGTTAAAACCTGTGTAAAAAAAATTGGTTGAAACTAACACAAACAAAAAAATAGAGAGAAAATGCAATTTATAAGATTGTAGAATTGAAAGAATTCAGGAAAAAAATCAAAGGATAACTGTCCAACATGAAAAATAAAGAGAAAACCTTTGAAAACAGGAAGAAGTATTTTAGCAATGTCTCAGAAAGGAGTTCTGTAAGTTTCAAAATTAGCAAAATGCTATTTGTTTCATACTCAACATTAAGTAAGCATGCAAAATATAACCTTTGTAATTGGGGCCAAGTTAGAATCACAAGATGGGATTCAGAAAATGTATTCACCAAGGGCAGCTGCAAGCAATAAGAGATTTTAGCAAGAATAAAAAGAATAAGTTTAGTGAATAGGTTTGGTTAGGCACTAAATAGAAACTGTCACCTAACCAATGTCATTTGGAAGCATACTGTGTTGGGAGTGATCAACTGAAATATGTGTAAAAAGTTACATCTCTTGTTGGGCAGTGATCACTGAAAAAGTCTGAATTTTCAAAAGACAAACATGAATGCTGCCAGACACAAACTAAATGACTAATTTAGCTTAAACTTCCATTGTAAATTCAACCCCACCGCTGAAAACCAATTAAAAACAAAATAAGACATAATAAGGAGTGAATGCTAAAATTTTCAGCCCTCAAACTCTGTTGGTACAGCCTGTATGCACAGTACTGACATAGCCAGCTAGACCACCTAAAAACTGGAGAAATCTATGTTGACTGTTTTGGCGACAGTTCTGGTTGACAGTTTCTAAAAAGAACTATTCAAGTATTGTTGTTATCATTCTGCAGCAAAAAATACCCTTAAAGTATCTTACGATAGATTAAGGGAAACTTTTTTTGAAAAGTAATGTTATAAAAATCATTCTTACATAAAATATACAAGGCATGACACAAATTTTGTTGGTATATTTCATCAAACTTCAATGGTTGGGTTTTTATTTAGCATGCTAATCTTTGAAGGAAAAAAAGTAAAGCGTCCATCTTTTAAGATCACTACCATAAGTGGTTGTTTCCTTTGCAAAGTTCAGCTTAGTGATCTTTGCAAGTTTCAAGTCAAGTCAAGACCAGGACTTTATTCCTACAGGTTTTTATGATAAGATACATGACCACTGAAAAGGATACTTCTGCACTAATCACACAGCTTAGAGTGTACTCAATTAGCTCCTGAGTGCACAAGGAATTCGTCTCAATGTTTTCCACACTCCTGACTCATACCTAGAATCAAACCCTGAGCCTTCCGTATGTGAGGCAGATGTGATAAACATTTCAATATCTGAGGAGATAATTCTCATCAAATCAGTCACTTTAAAGTGTTTGGCAATTCAATCAACCATTTGATTATGAAAATGTTTGTATTTTTTTTCTAACTAGTCAATGACTTGTCACTTCACTAATGTGCTCGAAAACAAGCTTGGCTAATGGCTTAAACTGATACTACATGTGTGACATACACATTAGTAGAGAGAAAGGGAAGAAAAAAGTTACGTAGTTAAATAAGAGGGTAGGAAAGTAGATGGAAGAAACCAAAATTAGGTAGTTTAATGAGACAGGTAAGAAAATTTTTGCAGATGAAACCAATCCATTTTTGTATAGCATTCAGATAAAATCATGAACCGGCAATAAAGATGGGAAAGGATAAGGGAGAGAATGAGAAGATACAGACAGAGGGTGAGGGAAGAGTAGAGGCATATAATGGATAATCTAAGTTGTCAACACCTGTGGAATTTCCATTGGTCTAGCTAGTTTTATTGAATTGCTGACATAAGACAAGGCTTAATCCAACACAGGTCATATGGAATGTCACAAAAATGGCAGCGGACATCAGGGAATGAATTGTGATAACTATAAAGACATTTTTATAAGAATAGTTACACAGTAGCAAATTGAGTGGCCCAGATAATGAGCATAAATGAAAAAATGAGCGTTATGCAGAGATTGAACTAAGGGTGTCATTAGCTCAGTTGGTAACGGCAGACTCATGCATAGGCTGCTTTCAGGTGGAAGTGGGTTTGATTCCTTCACAATGCTCATTTCTTTAATTACTTAAATGATCTGGGGACATGTGATTTTCTACTGAATAGTTTTGGTGCAAAGCAAAATGTAGTTCCTGCAAAAATGTCTTTATAATCATCACATAGATATATATATATATATGTATGTATGTATGTATATATATATATATATATATATATATATATATATATATATATATATATATATATATACATACATACATACAATTGAGTAATTGATGTATAATCAGACAGAAATAATTATAAATGACTTATATTACTTTGAAACTCTACTCGAAATGATCTCCCATTATTACACAGTGAATGTATCACTTGGCCTAGACCATGCAAATAATTGGTGATATATATATAAATATATATATATATATATATATAGATATATATATATATATATATATATATATCTGGTTGCTGATGGAAAGATAACCAGATTGTCAGCTTATGCAAAAAGCACAAATGTGTTTGTGAGAAGATAAAAAACTTTTCTTCTTTATCTAATGAAGCACACACCAGTCGATGATAATGTGAGCTCAGAGAATTCTTTGTTGAGATTATCACACCTGCACTGAAGTAGATATAATTTTCTGCTACTATCTTTTATTGCATACAATAGCTATACCTCAAACAGAGCAAGAAGGAAAAAATAGAAATTGGAGTTGGGTACTTGAGAGAGACAACAGAAACCAACGATGCTTGTCTCTCATAAATCTTCAAGCATTGTCCACGTTTCATTTGACTAAATTTGTTGCTTTTCCAAGTATATAACAAATCCTTTATTTGACAGGATTATGCTTTAAGATCACATTTCTAGGATAGCGTAACAGAGGTCATAAGGTCTCTGGATGTTTTTTCAGTAAGCTTCTAGAAGTTTCTCTCTAGACAGATAATAATTCCAAAGAAATTATGGTGAATCAAAGCAGTGACCAGAAGGGTTCTAAATTTTTTGAGAGCAGCAACTAGTAAACTCCTAGAAGTTTCTTTCTAGAAAGATCAAAAGTCTAAATTTACAATTGAATTCATACTTTGTTTTCATTAGACAACATCTAACATTGACATGTACCTTTTAAGGTCAAACAATGCTGCTGAATATATCATAACAATAAAAATACCTGTCCTAAAGGGCGACATGATTGCTGCAGATAAGAACTAATAAGATAGAGGAATAGATAGATGGATGGAAATCAGAGAGTGTTTAACTTGATTTGTTTTTAAAAAGTGATATTTTTGACTTTAAGAGAATGCTAAATGTACATACACACTGCTGCAAATAGACTCCCTCTTACTCTTCCCTCCTCTCTATGAATGATACAATCCCCGTTCGTTTTTCCTCAGCACCCAGGTTGTTCAATTGAATAGATGGATAAAATATATGTGTCAATCTTAGAATGAATTTTCATTGTTAATCAAAGCCCTCTCCATCAATAACATAAGGGGCTGGGGAATTTTCAAAAACTAGATTTGCTGAAAAAACCTTTCCAGGGGTCACATTTGTACACATAGAAAACCTCATGGGGTTATGTTGTGTGGTTTTTGTGGTAGGCTGAGCCAAATAGACAGATAGATAAATAGACTTTTGATAAATTATAATAAGGTGTGTGTGTGTGTGTGTGTGTGTGTGTGTGTGTGTGTGCATGCGTGCATGATCTTCAGAGCTATTTTAATCTAGGTAATTCTGCTAAATGACAATCATTCCTTCAATGATGGGCAGAGTTCAGTATTTTCATAAGGTAATTCATCCACTTTAAGGAACATTTAAAAGTACAGAAATAAACTTTTTTTTCTCCTTCTTTTTTTGTATGTGAAGGTCATGACATTAGCCAAAATTAATTTCCAGTTCACAAAAAGGCCACTGCCCCATGTGAACCTGATTCAGTAGGTGAAATTGAGCGAAATGGCCTTCACAGCAGCAGTAGGTCAACAGCTCACTCTTTGTCCATGTTCATCATGATCTGCATACTACAAAATGATTGGAAGTTCAAGTCATATGATTTCTATTACTGCAGGAAGCTAGAGGCTCTGTTGAAATTTTAGTCAGGCAGAAATTCATTTGATAAACAAGAAGCACTGATGTATAAAGTTCATTTTGATGCCTGAACCAATGAAATAACAAAAATTGGAAAAAACATTTCATTGAAAATTTGCATGCAAATGCAAATGAGAATCTAGCAAAACATTAGAGAAAACCCTATTGTATGCAAAGGTATCTTCAGGTGCATAATGCTTTCTTCATATTTGACTTCAGTTTCTCAAATAATACATGGACTAATTCCTAGCGAGACTATATGCAATGTGAATTATTTCTGTCAATGAAAATTGAAGAAAGTCTCTTTTTGTTTTAGTAGACAATGGAATGATACTGGAGTGAAATCCCCAAGGTGCAAGCCTGGGCAAAATATATGGAGATTATGGTGTGCACAGAATACCCATCTGTGCCACACTGATGTAATCCAAAGGAAGATGAAGTTTTCCTTAGGACTACAGAAAAAGGCTACGCACAAGTGTTTCCTCAAAAATATTATCACATATGAGTTACAACTCTATAATAGCTGAAACTACTTTAGAATAATACATACAAACATAACACAAATTAAGAATACATATATCTTTGAATATATATATATCCTTAGTACAGAGGTAGGATATTGGCCTACAGGTCTGAAGTGAAGGTTTCAATTCTGTCTCGCGGTACTGGATGGGATAATGGAAAGTCTATAGCCAAACTGAAGAGATGTAATACATCGAAACAGCTGTCTGTAGATGACACAATAATTATATATATATATATATATATATTACAAATGTACATTATATTTAATAAATAAGTCTGCATGCATGTAAAAGCCTATGGAGAATATGACCATAGCTGCATTTATATCTACATACACACTTATGATGAGGCTGCATTTTTATCTGGCATTCTCACACTATGACAGGAAACAGAAAAAGTGTTCTGGGTTTGTGGTAATGATGTTCTGCCCCCTAAAATCATGTCTGATCTCAAACCCATCATCTGATGAAGGCTTTGTTGGTGGCACAGCTGTTGTTTTTTCCACAGCGAGAGTGCAGAATTATAGTTATACATGGCTGTAAGCATATACATCATACAAAAATGCACATGCCTATATAAACAAATATACACACACATATGCATATGTATATACAATATATAAAGAGCGAATGGTATATCATAAATAAGTATACATACATATCATATATAAGATACAAACACATTCACACATACATATCATGTATGTAATAAAAACACACTTAAATATGCACATATATAACATCAATAATATGCAAACACACTCACACATACATACATGTATGTGTTGATAGATACCCATATATTCATACAAATGTACAAAGTTACATGCATAGATTTCAGTTAGGAGGATTTCTTTTGTTAAATAGACCAGATTGATTCCTTTTCCCCCTAGAAAAAATTGAATTATTTCAGTGTAAAGCAAAGAATAATAATGAAAAAAATAACAGCAGGAATCTCTTTCAGTTGCAATGAAGAATGTAGCTGAACATGTTTCTAATGCAAGAGAGCAGTAGACTTTTCAGTGAAATGAGAGGGAAAAATATCAACAATGTATTTCTATAAAATATGGAGAAACCTATGGCAACATTCTAAGGCACTCTTCGTGAATGAAAACAAGAAAAGAAGTCACTAGCTTTTTGGACTGAAACTGATGGCTGCCAATAAATTACAATACCATTTGAAATTCAGACGGCTATTTAAATATTTCACACGCAACACATTTGTCTCCCTTTTACAGGTTATTCTTTTATCCTCTTATTTTTCAAGAACATGAAATCAGCCAAGCTCAGCGTGTGAAAAACAGCCTAGAGAAAAGCCAATAAAGTGAATCTTTAGAATATTCTTTCTTATGATACTTTCTGCATAGCATTTAAATGTTGGCTTGTGAAAAATTATTAAGAATTATTTTGCTCATTTGATTACTGGTTTATTATTTTGGAAATGACACATCAAAAAAATATGTCTCATTCAGGTAACAGCGAAATGAGGATGCCAGTAAATTGAAACTTTCAGGGGTTGTCTATGCTTGCCCATTGGTCAATGTATTCCAGAATGTTAATGCATGCCATGCTGTGGCTCAACTTGCCTAAGCCCAGTCATGTTATTTAATAGCCACACCTCGTATACTTCAAAGTTACTATTTCTCACTTACATTTAATTCAGAGGATAGCAAAATCCTTGGGTAAAATAAAATAAAATTGCCACTAATTACTCGTATTGAAACATGGACACTGTGGTTTGATGAGGTAGTTGATGACACCCTTGACTTCCCGTTTCATTGCAAATGCAGTATTAATTGCAGTAATTAAAAAAGAAAGAAGAATCACAAAGAATTGAAAAGAAAGAAAGAAAATCAGTGAAATGTCATGGAACTTATTAGAGTCTGAGACTGGAAGAGAGGAAACGTGTTATCTGTCCATCATGACAGGATGTTATCAAATCTGATATTTTTGTTGTTCTTCCGTGCCTAAACCAACTCTACTATGAGAGAATAGTGAGGGTTCAGCTTCCAGAACAAAATTCTAAACTGGGAGATTGTCTGCTCTTTTTTTCTAGCTGTTTAACTCTTTTAATAGAGCAGACAGACAAACAGATTAAAGACACCAAAAACTTATCATTTATTTCTGATCCATAGAGTTAATTCTCTATCATAGATTGACAGCCTCAGTTAAGTTACGATAAAAAGCAACTGAAAAAGATAAAAGAAAATATTACTAAAAAATTAGCTGTAATGGTTATGATGATGATGATGATGATGCTGTCAAAGCTTCATCAAAAAAAGAATAAACAAAAATAATATTGCTGGTAGTTATACTACTGGTGTAAAAAATAACATATGTGGTGCCAAAAGAGGTTGGGAGACGATTAAAACGTAGGTTAAAAGGTTAGATTTGATCTTCTGCTAACCATAGATTTCTTGTTAGAGCAGCTGGCTTCCCTGGAGCAAACCATGTCATTTATTCACTGCCGGAGATTGACAGCTAGAGTTAAGTTACAATAAAAAGCAACTAAAAAATTAAGATGAAAGAAAATACAAGTCAAAACTAATCATAGAACAGATTAATTTATATGAGCATAGGCAAATAACTGTCTTTAACTTTGCTTATTCTCTCTACTAAATAAAATTCTTTCAATTTTTTTTCTCAACAATGATTATGATATAATCAATACCATGACATTTCTTTCTAAATTGTTTGCTAAAAAATGAAAAATAAATGAATCAGATAAATATACTTGATAAATGCAGGTTTCATAAAGAATCCAAAAGTGCAGTTTTAGCAAATTTATTCTAATACAACCAAACATTCGGAAAAAAACTTTTAATTGATGAGGAAAAATGCTTCCCTTCACAGAAAAAGGGAAGTATTATTACTCCTCAAATAGATGTTTTTTAAGGTGGGGGTTCTGCTAATTGCTAATATTTACATAATCTGTATTGTAGGGGGAAAAAAGTAAAAATAATGAGATTCTAGGGACAGTGGGGGTAATGGAATCATTGAAAAAAATTCACTTTCTGTTTATTTTGTGCTTATGCCCTTGGAAAATGCCTGAACCCTGACACTAGAGTCTATCATCATAAGTTATCACATTTATATGGGATTTGCAAATAGAATAAGAGCAAATATATACAGGCATACCTCATTTATTGTGCTTCACATAATTGCTTTTTTACAAATTGAAGATTTATTGCAACCATGGGATGAACAAATTGATTAGTGCCATTTAGACCAGTTTGTAAAAATGCTCTTAAATAGCATCCCATGCTACAGAGAAAGGGAGAATCAATCGATACAAAGTTTATTGTTATCTTTTCTTTTAGTATTATCTACAGCCAACCAAATTTTCAGCAGTCAAAACCCTGATCAGTCAGTAGCCAGCAAGATGGAGGCAGGACCCTTCATCAGCAAAAAGATTATGACTTGCTGGAGGCTCAAATGATCATTTTTAGCAAAAGTATTCTACAATTAAGGTACGTACATTGTTTCTTTTAGATCTAATTCAATTAATAGATTATACTATGGTGTAAACGTAGCTTTTATATGCACTGAGAAACAAAAATGTTTTCTGTGACTGACATTATTGTGATATTCGCTCTATTGTGGTGTTTTAGAACTGAATCTGCAATATCTGTAATATATTCCTGTACAAGTCTTCCTCACTGCAATCCAATTGTAAGCATTATTTCTTGGTGAGAGGACTAATAAAAACGTCAACTGTTAAGCACAGGGACACAAAGGAAGAAGGTTATGAAATTCAAAAGACTTCAGCACTCTGTAACATTCATCCTCCATATTACTGATACACTTAGCTGTTAAGTGTTACTAATGTAAGAAAAGATATTACCATGTCATAATATTTGCCACATGTGTTAAACACAGTCATACAAATGTTATTGCCTCAAGATAAGAAGGCTATAAGTGACAGAGAAAGGCATTGTCAGTTCAGAGAAAACCATGTTAATCATGAAAGCCTTATTTATGAAGATAATGACTTGTGATAATATCCAGACAAATAATTATATGAACTTTGCTTTTATTAGCATCAGATCAAAGGACAAAGTAAAACTAACTAGCAACAGATAAAGAAACTGAGCTGAGATTCTGAACAGAGATAGCTGAGGGGTTAAAATATCCAACTAGGAGTTGCAAGGCTTATAGTTCAATTGTCCGACGTAGGATAGCTTTAAATAAAAGCCACAGAATTTTGGACCACAAAAAATCTGACATCAGATCTGTAACTGAACATGAAAACTAACAAATTGTTGTAAATAAAATCATAGCCTGTGAATTTTAATCACTACTCAGACTATAGTGAAAGTAATTAATTAAAAACTATTAGAATTGAGAGAGAGAGAGAGATGTACTGTTTGAAAACTGAAGTTACTTCATAACCCATTGTAACCAAGAGTTAACAATTTCATGAAGAAATTTAAAAAATTTACATTCAGCAAAATGAATGATAGGTGGGTTAAGGGAAATAAAATGCAAAATATAATTTTGATTTTCATTAATCATTATAATAAGAATCAGCATGTTCAATTTTAAAATTACTCAGGTGAAATACAGGAATGAAATAATCATGAATTGGAAATTTTACAAAGAAATATGAAATAGTATCGGTTGAATATAATGCCTTATCTCTTAACTAAGTCCAGAAGCTTTTTGTCAGTTGATGACTGTGGTCTAATAGAGAGCACTTCTTCATTATGAATTGTTTGTTGAAAGAAGCTTAGAGAACTCCCTTCCAAATGACAGCTGTCACAATACAGTCAAAAGCAACCAATTTGAATGAAGTTATTTTAAACTTAATGCTCATGCTCTTAATCCCATCTCTCAACAGGAATAGAACATTTTAGGGTAGCAAAAGGATGAGGCACTACCCCAAATTTTGGTAAATTGAACAGCACATGCAGAATTTTGCCAATACCTGTTCTACAGCCTTTATGAGCCAGAGGGCAAACACCAGGCAAGGGGCTACTTGAAGAAGACAATAGAAAATAGGTGTTAGGTTGGGTAACAAATTTCATGGTCAAATTCCCTGAGTTTTGGGTAGCAGCTCATACATAATGTATATAAAAACAACAATCTGAAATAGGCCTCTCTGTCATTTTCCATCTAAATACAGCATGAAAATGACAAAGGTTAATAATAATTCAAAATCATTCCATACTTATCAAGTATAGTAATTAATATTAAAGTAAACAAGTAGCCAATAAAAATGTATATCAACTTGAACCTTATAGATATAAATAATTATGAATATATCTTTATATATTTAAAATTACCCGTCTAATCACTCTGTACATCCTAGTTCACACTATTTGAGAGCAATCAACCAAATTAGGTAGGATAAAAAGAAAGTTTGTGGACTGGTTCAATCACCTTCTACTCATCAATATATGGCTATAGATATGGTCAGGACAGTTTGCCTTTTCTATCTTTAGTATCCTTGTTGATAAAATTTAGCTTTGGTCATTTTCTCATTCTATCTCTCCTTCTCTCCACACACACACACGCACACACACACAAATATATGTTTGTATCGTGGATCTCGAGTGATCAAACAGAATGTAGATGAAAATGACAATTGTAAGATGAAGAGAAAAACTCAAGAGATGAGTGTTAGATCTCAAATTTTTTTCATTATTCCATAGGTGTAGTTTGATGCATTTCAACAGGGACCAGCCATCTTTTTGGCTTGTCTTAGATAAGAAAGGCAGTGAAGTGAGGGAGTAATTTTTATCATAGGATGCAGAGGTGGTGACTAGCATAAGCAGATTTTTCTCTATGAACTGCAGCAAATATTTTTTCTCTAAAAAAGATGTCCCACACCCCTGTTGAAATGCATAAAACTATGCCCACAGAATAATACAAAATTTTTCTTTACCTTCCAATTGTCATTTTCATCTATACACACACACACATATATATACATACATATATATATATATATATATATATATATATATATATATATATATATATATATATATATATATATATATATATATATATATATACACACACACACACACACACATATATATATATATATATATATATATATATATATATATATATATATATATATATATATATATATATTTCCTTCCAGTATGTATGTTTGTTTAGCTGGCCCCCCAAAATCTGCTTTTTTGCTTCTAGATCCACAAATATTTGGAAATATAGTTTAAAACCTTCCCTAGCGAAGCATCTGAAGCATACAACCATTTGGAGGGGGGATGCAATTTTCAGGGAGAAAAATCGCCTAAACCACTTATTGCAAATTTCTATTACTATAAGATGTATAGTATGCAACAGAGAAAAAGACAGTAAACTGTATAAATATACTTATATATATACACAGATTCTTATTTTATGTCAAATATTTACACATACCCATACACATAATATATATATATATATATATATATATATATATATATATATATAGTCCCAAAAATACCATGAGAATAGAGAATGGTATTTACCTAGATCAGGCGATAAAGCTAAAAAGAAAAGCTCATGGGATTGAAATAAGACTATGCATAATGATTGGCTGGAAAGCATTTGGTATGAATAGAGATATACCAAAGAGCTAATTGCCAATATACTCAAAACGTAAAGTATAAATCAATGCATAATACTAACTATGATGTATGGATGCAAAACTTGGAAATTTACAAAACCACTGGAAAACAAACTCAGAATAACACAGAGGACAATGGGAAGAGCAATATTAGGAATCACTTGGTGATGACGAAAAATCAACATGATTCTGAGAGAGGACCAGGGTGATGGATATTGTACAACTGCTCAAGAAACAAATATGAAGATGGGCTGGGACAAAGCAAGAAGAAATGACAATGAATGGAATGAAAGGCTAACCAATTGGTACTTGCAGGGCAGTAAAGATGGAGAGATGAGATGAAGAAATTTTCCGGTAAGATGTAGCAGAGATCAGTACAATCATACTCATCATGGAAGGAGATGAGAAAGGCCTTTATCCAGCAGTGGACTTATAAAGGCTAATAATGATGATGATACTAGGTGTAGGCAAAATTTTTTTTCCTCTCTTTTGGACTGAAAACATAGTTGAAAACCGGTTTTTCTCCAGAAACTTTTGCACATACCTAATATATATCACATTGAAAGAGAGAGAGAGAGAGAGAGAGAGAGAGAGAGAGAGATCTACCTATACACAGATGTTTATTCAAGTGTCCCTATTTTATGGCCGAGAAAAAAACTCAATGACTCACACACTGGAAAGCCTTGATCAAGTAAAATGTACAGCTTGTCAGGAAATCAATACCTGTACATTCGTCTTAAGTTACTGAAATTTACTTTTTTTAATTTTCTTTCTATCAATGGAACTTGTTGTTTTACAATTCAACTCAGCTTTCTCCAGAGATTTCAGAAACTTAGCAAATAAAACCAACCAGTGTGTCTACAAATGACTTCATAGTGCCATATGTAATACACATGTTACCTAATTATATAGTGTTTCTTCACAAGAACTTTACAAACATCTTTTGTGTCAGAGTTCAAGATGATATAGTGTAAAACTGATTGTATTCAAGAATCGTTGAAGCACTCAATAGTGATCAACACAAAGATAAAACTGCAATATAAACAAAGGGAAGACAACTCACTTGATCTTTTCCTCATTTCCTGAAAAACCCATAACTATCTGTTTCTCATACATCAAAAATCAAAATGTCCCAAAATTTTAAACTCTTCAAAAGCCAACAAAATGTCACATAGCATTACCAAAAGACAAAAAATAAGGCTGATTTCAAAGGCATTTAACTCATTCTGACTACCATGAAATCTTGGTTATCTTTGTTTAAGACTTCTGAAATGTAAAACTATATTTATATCACGATTGGTGAAAGACCAAACAAATCTCAACCAAAAAAATTAGTGTCACCACCTGACCTACGTGTTTAAATTAATGTATGTTTTACCTATTCTCTAATCTGTATAAAGATATGTTGAAAATGTCAAGAAATGCTGCAGATACACCTATGAGCAACTGTGATGAGAAAAAGAGAAAGTATTCATGCTTATCTCATTTACTAAGTATATGCAAATTTATCAAAATCGGAAAAATCCGTAATCCAGAACATTTCTGGCCCAGATATTTCAGATAAAGGGTACTCAACATGTGCTTTAGAAATCTGATTTTTGGAGAAGGTAAATAACATACAAAAGTCACAATATTTAAATTGCAGTATCTGTGTTGAGTATTGCGGGTAACGTACGAAAATATTTCCAAAGGATATCCATTCCCACATGGACATTGATAATCTGGTTTAAAAAGTTCAACCATTAGAGATAATACACAGTTTTAACTTAAAGGGATTCAAACATCTCAGAGAAACGCAAGTTTTTTTTAATACTTTTCTGAGCCTATTTCACTTGACTTTTAAAGATGGTTTATAATTGTATGAGAATGTCTATGCATATTTATTAACAATCCAAAATACATGTATGAATACAGGTAAAGAACCATTCCTTGTCAAAGATGAGGAATGATTTTTCTACTTATTTAATTAATCATTTTTGAATAAAGGTTGATGGATAGTGAAAACAAGTACTGGCCACATGTGATTTCAGTTATTCTTCTATCCATTTTCAAGACCAAGACATTTTTTTTAATTAGTAGGCCAATTAATTTGGGTAAAAAACTGAAATGATAGCTGTTATTGTTATTGAAAAATTCAAACTTAAAATTTCAGCTCTTAATAACACATAAATGGTATAGAACTGAAATTTGAATAACAACCAACATTTACAGGAAATATTTACTGATTTCTTTTTGGTTCAGTCTGCAGACATTCTAACATTTTAAAAATTAAGGTATTTCTTCTTTCTGTAGAAGAAACATGAGAATTGATATTAATAACTTTTAATGTAATAAACCAATTGATGCATCATCTAATTGACAATGAAGATCTTCTGTGAAGGAAACAGAATTTGTTAAACCTATTATATTAGATGGGCTAAAAAATCAATAAAACAAGAACCATAAGTTCAATGATGTGTCTACTATCAGTAGTTGGAGAAGGACAAAAGAGCAAGTTAATTGATTCTCATACTTGTAGAATATTGCAGAATGAAAATATTCTGCAAATATTATTTTCAATAAAATCTTTTGGGCCATTTTTAAATACTAAAATGTGAACCTCGGACATTCTGTCATGACATCATTAGTAGCTGGTAAAAAAAATTGATCTTTTAATGATGTTACAATCTTTAATGGCATCACACCTCTTCCTTTCTTCCTATTTGTGTTGTTTAACAAAACTGGAACAAAATAAGGGATTGACTGACCACCTGAACAGTGCCTCATCTAAAAATTTACCCAAAGTTGGAAGCAAAGTAACTCTGATCATTTGTTATTCCCCTTGTTTTTAACATCTCTATTTTCCTACATGAAATTAAAAGTTTCCCCTCATTCTTAACATCTTTATTCCTCTATATGAAATTAAGAGTTAATACTGGAGATGATAATAAAAGCCATAGAAATAATAAGAATAGATAAGACCAACTGCTACAGGGTCAAACTTCACTCCAACTTCATTTCCGACTGAAGATAATCACTGTAACTCTTGTATTGTATTTATGATAATTTGAAAATTGGAAAAAATAAACATATGAAATGAGCTTGTGTGTATTTGCATGATAAATTTTTGTTCATATTCAAGATTCTTAGCTCAGTTAGTAAGCTAACCTCCCAGCAATCATTCGGTTGTGAGTTCAAATCACGGTAGGACAGTGGGAACTTAACATATCAGTTTACACCTCTGATCTTGGTGAGGATTGTTCTTGTTCTTGCTATGATAGAAAATTAAAGTCAACTCCTGTTTTAGAGTTTTACAAAAGTAAGATTGTAATGTGAGATGCGTAGAGGACAGAGCAATTGCAAGCAGTAATGAATGAGATGCTGACATTAAGAACACAGAATTTATGAATCAGTTCATAACAAACATTTTGGTACTGACCAAGAATCCATAAACTTTTTTAAAACTCTTTTACAAAACTGATTTTTATTCTTTTTAGGAAGTAACTTTTAAAAAATGATTAGGATTATCTTTTTTTTTTTTTTGCAATGAAATATGAGAAGATTATTGTCTATAACTTCGAGAATAATCATTAACATTCTAACTTTTTTTCCGATAATTCAATCTCTTCTTCCCATCTCTGATGTTGACACAAAACTTTGGCTAATTCATTCTACAGCCTTCTTCAAGTGTGATATGAATTCAATTTTCTGTTTGATAATGCTTTTTTGTATGCACAACCAGTGAAAGAGACTGAAAGAAGAGACTCTTTCCTCATGGATATTATAAAAGACACCTGAAGAAGACTGTAGAATGAATTGGCTAATATGTTGTATTAACTTCAGAGATATGAAGAAGAGATTGAATTGTCTGAATGAAAGCTGGAATAAAAAAAGGTAAGTTTTTTTTTTTTTTTAATGTTTCATAAGATAATGATTAAAAATGATCTATCTTTTAATAATCTTTCTCCAAACAACTATTAATCACTGCTACCCTCAACAGACCAAACAATCACTGTTGCTGGGTTTAGGTTATTTATGTGTTCTGACACCGGACTCCACCCAGTCCTAATCGTTCATAGAAGAAACTTCAAATTTTGCACACACACACACACACACACACACACACACACACACACACACACACACACACACACACACACACATACATACATACACACACATTCTCAATGAGCAGGAGAAATTTTTTTCTCCAATAAAATAAGATTTTAGTGGGGGTTCAATATGCAATGCAAGTTTATGAAAAATTGATCATTTGAATGCGCTTGCCTGTTTTTTGAAAATTAAGACCATTTTTAGTAATCACAGTCCAATAAAAGGCAAGCGCAGTGAATTTTTCATTGATCACCATTTTTTCCAACTTTTTCATTGATTACCCTCAATAAAACATATATGAGTGGTGGTGATTCATAATTTCCCTCAGAATTCTAGTGCTGTTGAAATAAAAACAGAGGTAAACAATGAAAGACAAAGAATAAGTCTGGCCTGTGGCTGAGGTAGTTGCATATTCCCCCCTGGTATCAGTGATTGAAGCTTAAGCCTATGAAAAAGCTTGGGTTTTGAATGCTGATTTTTTAGACAGGCAGTCTCTCCTCACTTGGTAGATTGGCATAACACAATTATTTAATCCCGGAGGAAGGTAATCTATACTAAACAGTAATCTGAACTTCTCTATAAAACGTCTGAATAAATCATACTTAGTATAAAATAGTAAATTAAACAAAAAGTACCATAAATAATGAAAAGTAATCACAAGAATTAATTCCAGTAAGATGAGTGGAGCCAAAGTATTATATATCAGTATTAGTAAATGGACGTTTAGGCCACAGACATTTCAGCCAGGACATTTTAGCCGCAGATGTTTTAGCTTCAGGTATTTCAACTGCTGACATTTCGGCTTTGTTTAGTTTTTAATGTTGAAAATAACTAGATGTAATTCTGAAAGAAATAGAATCATAATATATAAATCTAGCGCAATGTACAATAATTATAGAATGTATGTTTGTTGTTCTATGTTTAAACATTTTTCAAAAAATATTTTTGTAAAGTCAAATGAAATGAGTCAAGGTTCATTTTTACCAGACAGCTAAAAAATTAGAGAAAAGATTTTCTCCCGAGTAATTTTATGTGAAGTAATTTGAGTATGAGAGTGAGAAAAAGTATAACACCAATTTAGATGTACATATACTTATTGTCAAATCTATCATTGCTATAAAATTCACATCAGGCAAAGAACTACTGAAATAGAAATTATTTTCTGAAAAGTTTAAGTCAATGGTCTCCAATCACAGGCCACAGGGAACCAATATGATATGGTGATATTTCTTTGTGAGATAAAAACAAATTCATTACCTTGAATCTTGATATTAAATTTTTCAAGTACAATCTTTAAGAAACTAAAATAAATGTATTAGCCACTTATGAGTGACTTATAGTTGACTTATCACTTGTATTTCCAGGGTGATTAACTCTCTCTTACCCCATCCGTCAACTGTTCTGCAAGAATATTGTCAACATTAAGCCTGTGTACAGGTGGAAAAAAGTTTGGAGACTCCTGGTTTAAGAAACCAATAGGTGAGATGCACTTACTGAAGGTTTTATGATTATTTCAATTGGTTTGAGGTCAGAAGCTATTTATATCCCTTAACCTCTAAAGCCAGTATTATAGTTTATACCCAAGGCCATTGAAACATCTGGCTTTGCCAAAATGCCTCTCTCTAGGGGCCCACCCACTCTAGCTACTAAAAGAATAGTCTGGGGCAGCCAAGGAAAAACTGATCTCACAGACTATTACATTCTATCTTTAACATGAAACTAAGAGAAGGGGAGGATATAATTAATTATAGCCACTTGGCTGAAGCAATAAAGGTTTCACTGGTATCTTGAGATGATAGATAACATAACTAGGGGGAGGAGAAAGATGAAGAGGGTCAGAGAATTGGAAGAATGAAGGTAATAAGACTAATTCACCATTGATGTGTGTGAGGCAAGGTGATACCAGTTTACTATAGCACTCATTCATATCATGATGTTATGCTACTATGAAGCTCAAATGATCAAAGCACCAAATATCAGAGTGATGGTCATAATGAATACAGTAAAATAATTTATTGTACTTGAATGGGGTCATCTGGTGTTTAGGACCAAAGCAGGAAATGACAAAAAGTTACTACACACTGATTTATTGGAACTTGCTTATTCATCTTAGTCAAGTCACAATGTCTCAGTCATTGAGGTGCCTATGTTTGGTAACCTCCAAGAAACTAACCACCATATGTGAGCCTTCAATTGGAAAGAAAAAGACATTGAAATCTTTACAGCACTTTTCTTTGAACTACTCTTCTATACATTGATCAGTCAAGTCAAGGTACTAAAAAAAATGGAGGGACAAAATATAAACTAAATGTAGAGATAAAATGGTGGCATTAAAAATGACCCACCACTCAGATACTTCAGAAGGGGGGAACTTCAAAGAGTTAAGGCTCCAAAATTCCACCATCCGGTTATCCTACATCATTGCATAAGTCTCTTGAGTTTACCGGATCCCATACAGAGTGCAGAGAAAATCTGATCCACAGAAAAAGCAACAATTAATACATAAACAATCTCATCATTTTTTTTATTTGTATTATGCTATACTATTACCAATGTTTATATAATGGATTAAGCAGAATATTTAATATTGGTGACAAAATATCCAGAAATGTTTGGAGACTCCGATCTAATCTAAATTGATTAACAGGAGATTCATTCACCTGGCAACTTTAGAATGCAACACAAAGTCTCAGCAGTGTTTGTCAATAGTTCCCAATGTTTGTAAGATCAGGTTTCAGAAATGTATAACCAGAGGCATAATTTGAAAAACATTAAAGAAATTTTGTCCCAAGTAAATAACAGGTAATTCTACCAGCCATTACTATTGCATATCCATATTAACAAGAAATAACACATCTGAATTAACAAGAAGTAACAGGTTGGATCTGATTACAGAAAAGCTTATCAAATTTTTGGGCTTTCTCAATTCAGCATACTAACAACTTCTTGTGCAAGAAATTCATAAGCTCAACACTGATACATTCAGTAACTGATATTTTGGATTTAACCACATAAATCCAAAGGGAATAAACAGTAAGTATCTTAAACTTCAAGTTGTACATGGATGGTTGTGGAGTTAAATGAAATGGAAAGTCATTTTTCATCCCTACCATTGATGTATGGATAATATATGAAGTTAACAGAATAGATTAAGTCTCGCAGCAACACTTGGTATTGCCTACAAGAAAGGCATAATACTCAAAATTCCCATCAATGCAAAAAGAAAACAAAGAAAGA
>OY735218.1:40807529-40885029 GCA_963457665.1 Thysanoteuthis rhombus
ATATGTACATTGTTAATAGATATACCCCTCTAAAACCCTTGAAAATTCTCTCTCTTTAAAAACAAACAAACAAATAGTATAAGTTCTTACTCTAGGTCTACTAAGTATGCATACCAAATTTGGTTGAGCTGCACCAATGTTTGAGGGGGGCATAGTGACAGACAGGGCCAGTTGTTTATTATAAATAGATGTATACATTCACGCACACTTGGAGTCACACAATTTATCAGCTTATGACCCTGTCTGTAGGATCTTTTTTCTTCGAGTGAAAACTGGTCTGAGAAATAAATAATACAAGACAAATAGATTTGAGTTTAAACAATAGAAATTTGTATTCAACATTGAAAAGATAATGTGAAAACACAAATGGAGTTTTAGAAACAGTTCAAAGTGTCTCCCTTTTTTGTCCTCGAAAATAAAGGCACATTTTGCATGTTAATTGTCGTAATTACTCTCTAAAGTTTTATTGATTAATTAAGTAGTAGTAGTTTTACAATAAAGATCAACAATTACATGTTTTAGGCTTAAATAATGCATTATCTCAAGTGTTCAGAATGTCTAATAAAGCAATAGTACATTTTTGTTAGACATTTAATACATATACACACACAAATACGTACAATAATTGCAAAAAGTATCAAATCCATTTGAAAAAAATTAGTTCAACATACCTTACACACCTTCAAAATTGACAGAATTTGGTCCAAGGATTTATGATTTTTGCATAAAACTTTTCAGTGTTCAATCTTGCTTTTACAAAATTCTGTCAATTTTGAAGCTGTACAAGGATGTTGAAATAAAGTTTTTGCAATGTATCAGATACTTTTTACACTCACGGTATATACACACTGATATAAAGGGTCATACAACATATGTATAATGTTGTAGTGTTATGACTTATTTCAAAAATAGTTCCATATATCTAAACAAATTAAATATTTCAACTAAGATGAAATTAAAGACCACATTAAATTCAAGCTATTTGTTCTATGCAAGGAAGTTGATGCAGGTCAGTTAGTACAAAGAGCAAGATTATTTAGTTCACTGAGATAGGAGATTATGTACATGTCAATATATATATTTATATATACATAATGTGTGTATGAGATGCTCTAAAAATAAACAAGTCAGCAATTCAGTTCTCCACTGAATATTTTTATGTACAGTATCTAATACAGAAATTTGCTAGAAATATTTTGATGATTTCGTGAAAAAGAAAAAGGTTGTTTCTCTTTCTCGTTATGTCTCTCTCTCTCTCACCCACATACATACACATAAAAATGTTCATATTTCACTGGACTGAAAGGATGTATTTTACTTGATGAAACTTTTTATGCAGGATTAAGCATTTTCTTGTGAAGTGATCAAACAAAACGGAAGAATTAACAAAATGTCTTTAATACGGAGACAATTGTGCATAAATATTATGAACTATTTGAAAACCAAGCATAAAACTCAACTGCAGGAATTGAACCCATAACTATGGGAATTCTTGTCAAAGTTTGAAATTCTGTTGAGTTATTTATGTATATTTACAATCTTGATGAATTTTCATGCCTGCATGTAAAAAAAAATTAGAGAGGTATAATCAGCATAGGCATTTATATATATGTATATATATGTTGTTTTTTTTTTCTTACTCAATATATGTGTATGTACACAGGGTGGGTGAAAAGAAATGCTGTATTGGTATTTTTTTTTATTCCCTGGTTAATACAAGTAAAAAAATTCATGGATATACAAAAGTTACATATATTATCTGATAGGGAGTCCCCCCCCATATAAGTACATAAACACAAAAGTATATCTGTTCCTACTGCATTTAGAGTGGAATATTCATCTATATGATAAAATATATAGATTATGCATAATTATATATATATACCAGATGTTAGTCTAATCTATGATATCATGGGTAGGATTTATAGAACAAATTTCAGAACTTTCATTCTCTGTTATGATTACATATGTTATTCTAATACAGCAAAATCTGGTGGTAAGGGAAAAAAAACAATTTGCCATTGGTCCCAGTATACATAGCAAGATTTCGGCTTTTCTTATTGTCCACTGATTTTACTGTTACTCCATGACTCCCTCACTCAAATTGATTATTTTTCACATAAACAAACTTAATAATTCTGGAAGTAAAGAAAAAAAAATTACTGATTAAGCACCAAATTTTGCAATTAGTTTCGGCAAATTCCAAAAATCTATCTGAATGTTGTACATTGAAAATCAGGACAAAAAAAATTTAGTTGTTTGGAATTGAGGCAAAACTTACAGAGGGCTCTTATACATATGGTAAATAAATATTTACTTTAGGAAGATATAGCAAACGATATAAAAGGGATCGTTACTGATCAGGACTTCATGAAAACATTACTTATAGAATAGGCTATCATACATTTAGAAGATGAACATTTACTATAGAAATGCACTGAAATAGAGTCCCAAATGGATTGATTGGGAATTGAAGCAAGTGGTACAAGCATAATAAAGCTACTATATAATAATTTGCTAGACTGTCGACGTTGGTACAAGGCTATGTTAATAGAGCACCCAGAGAGAAAAGAATTCATTAGGTATGGTTTACAAAACAAGCAATTAACAGATCATCTTCAGCAAGTACATGCTGCTTATCTATGTAATAATCAATGTATGTATGAGTATGTATGTATATGAATATATATCTATACATACATATATATGAGTCATTAGTTGATGTATGTATATGCGAGTACATCTTCATGCAATGAAAGGTCAACCCAAATGTAATCTTTCTAGAAGAAAAAAAGGTCAAGTACACACAGACCATTGCTTGTGCAGTGAGTTTGATCATGATGTATGCCTCTCAACTGAGGTCTCATGGAAAAACAAAGATATAGATACCTTTCTCTTCATGTGTACATATGAATATATATTTCCATACATATATATATATACATATATATATATACTCTCGCAGGGATACCCAGTGTTGCCTAGAGGGGAAGATAACTTAAAATACATAGCTGTAATGGAAGAAATATTCTGATGAACTAAAAAGAACAGATGATGTAATAGCTTAGTTTGACAGGGCTTCTGGATATACTACCTAAGTGTTTCTCCCATTGGATACCAGGATCCAACCCTGGAATAATCAATATAGAGCTGTCCATGGGAAAAGCATTGAGAACTCATGTAAAGGCCAGCAATCTTGAGAGATTGTCTTCGTGCCTGATTAAAATTTCCAGAAACGACCTTAGGTGACCTCTAGTGGCATCAATCTCACAATGCCTATAACCTTAACCATGTGAAGATGTATCCCTAAGCTAATCTTCTGCATCCTAGATGTAATATCATGGCCAAAAATAAGAAGATTTGCTAGAAATGACCAGAAATGACAGATGGTGATCTTGGATGACCCATATTTCTAAATACTTTGGTCATGGAAGAATCTACCTCTATGCAAAAATTAGTTTTACAGGTACAAAATTGTGGCTAGAATTGACCAAAAATGACTTCAAAGGACCTCAAATGACTTCTGGGGTCAACATCACATTACCTTTGACCCTCACCAAGAAAAGATTTAGCCCTCTGGCAAATTTTCAGTAACATAAGTTATATATAAAAAAATCATTGACAAAAACTTTAGTTGTCCAAAATTATTATACCAAGCACATCGGCTAAACCACTAACCCCTTTCAATATCTTTGACTATTTCACAATTATATTAACCATGCTATATTCGGTTTCATATATATATATATATATACATATATATATATATTATATATATATATATATATTCATGAATACATATAAATACATGTCTGGTAAAATACAATGAACAAGGAACATTTTGTTGACTTTTCATTAAATTTTTCTTGTTTTCCCACAAGTGAACATATGTTTGGATTCATTGTTCTTCGTCTGTCGTATTTAAGCAGACTCATATAAATGAAGGATAGCTGTTCAATTACCCAATATATTTACATACAAATGTAATATATATATATATATATATATATATATATATATATATATATATATATATATATATATACACTTTTTTTGTAAATTTTGTAAACTTATGCAACAGTGTTATGCTTCTTCAGTTTAATAAGATACTTGTACAAATGCATACACATAGTCCAATGTACATATACTTATCTATAAGCACATGCCATCATATCTGTATGTCTTTCTCACAATATATACATACATATATATATATATATATATACCTACAACTATACCAGTACTAAGTGAGGAAACCTCAAATATATAGCTCATATTTTTTATTTGCTAAAATCTTGGAAGCAAGAGATCAAACAACCAAACTAGAGTGAGTCATAAAAATCTCCAAATGCTCTCCACTAATGGTTCAGAGATGCATAAAAAAACTGGTTGGAAGGAAAGCAAAAGTTCATGCACTCAGAAGAGAGCATTCTTCCACAAGCAACAGACATACAACCGTATGTTTCTTGAGATGGAAAAAGTATTGATGTTATTACTATTACGAATACTCCTTTCATCATCCTTTGCAAAGAATATTGCAGAAATATTAAGGTAATCAGCAGAGTAAAGTTTATATGGTAGGAAAAGGAATTGTACTTCAAGTATTCAGGTTTGTATCTTGCAGTTGTGGCTGCTGCGAATGTTATTTAATATTGCATCTGGTTAATTCAACTTTTGAAACTTGTATGGTAAAATAGTATTCTGGGGATGCTTTTAATTAAAACAGCTACTACTGTTATTGTACACGCACACGCACACACACACACGCACACAAAGAGTTTTACACCAGCTTTAATCTGCCATACTGAACACACTTATATAAAAAAGCATGTTTAAAGGGTTTGGTTCCATTCAATTAATAAAATGAGAGCAAACACAGGATATTGCTCATAAATTCATAATATTTTATCAATAAAATCACATTCTTTGTTTTTGAATGATGAATATACTGAGTTGAAAATTCAAGGAGACATGATGTAAACATGATGTGATTACTTTGATTTATAATTCAGGATATTCAGTTTGAAAATGATTATGAGGAACTTCCACAGGGCTTACAAAACTAGAAATTAAATGGTAGCACCCGTATCATTCTCAAGTATCATATAACACACGGTAGGGTGAATAAAATATTCTTAGGACCTTGAAATGTTGTTTGGATAATCTATGTTTAGATATATATCTATCTATATATCTATCTATATCTATCTATAAATATATATATATGCATATATATATATATATATATATATATATATATATGCATATATATATATATAAATATATATATATATAATATATATATATATATATATATATATATATATATATATATATATATATATATATATATGTATAGTCTAGAAATCTTTATAACTTTAAACACAAAACACATTGAAAAAAATTTTCAAATCACTTATTTCCAAATTTCTGTTAATGTAATTTATATAATTTTCTTCAGAGTTTTTTATTCTGTTTTACATAACTTTGTTATCATGGTACTATGTACAAATTTTCTCTTCTAAATATCATCAGTTGTTTACCATGTAACTGTTTCAGGGATTTGAAAAAAAAAAAATGCTGATTAGACCTTGTCAAGATTTTCTATGGGAGCAAAAGATTTTGCTGTTACGACCAAAGAGGTAAGGTAGTTATTGGAGAGTGTTTACTCAACAAGTGCTGTCTGTCAATCAACATAACATTCCAGTGACAAGATATTGTGTCAAGATATCTTTCAATTTGACTGAACACAGGGAGAAATGAATTCATACCTTTCCTTTCAAGGCATAAATCCACCAAGTGAATATAAACAGCCTCAAACAGAATCCAGATGCATTTTGCTAATTCTAATGCCATCTAGCATCACCAACACACACACACAGATACATATATATAAGGTGCTACCCTAAAGTTCAGGGAATTATCCATGAAAAAATTACTTATCCGAAAACCTAGTTTCCACTGTACCTCTAGGTATTTATACCGAAATCTCACAAAAGTCATTAGGAAAAGTCCTCATTATAGTCAGTTCATATATAGCGTTCAAATTCCCTGAACTTTTGAGTAGCACCTTATATCATCATCTCGTGCTAAACATTTGGAGAAGAAAACTTTTGGGGCTTATTTGAGATCAAGTTTCAGTTTCGTGTACGAAAATTTAGATGTTGTTAGCAAAGGGAACAACTACTGATTGAAGGTACCTCCCTTTCAACTTATTTCAAGGTAAAATTCTAAGATAAATCAATAAGTTTAAATAGAATTTTAAATAAATAACAGTAGTAAACCCCCACCAGACAAGAGCTCAGTGGCAGTTTCCAACTGTGTATAACATTAAGAGTTAATATATTTAACACAAGACAATAATTATATAATTGGTGATACTGACTGAAGAGTTCACAATTCAGCCCTCTCGCTCAATTGGTGCTGACTGTATGCAGCCAGACCTTCATGATAATTGAAGAAACCTATGTTGACTGTTTTGGTTGTCAGTTTCTAATAGCCAATGATGTCTCAGTCAATTAAGTTTTATCCAATAAAGATAAGAAATATTGTCCCCTAAATTTCATCTGCAATAACTCATCTCTTAAATGGACAAAATGGCTCCAGCAAGGATTTTGTTAGTCATTTGACTTGCTTGTTTCCTTTGAAAATTGACAAGTCAGAAAAAAATGTTTATGTGAGATAAAGCAGGAGAGATGGAGAGGTATGCACCCTGAAACTCTTTCTTGGGTGCCAAGAGTGCATCAGCCAGGAAAGGTAAAAAAACAAGCTAAATAAAGTAAGTGCTAAATATGCACAGATGGAAAGAATCAAGATGGTTGCTTGGAAAGATTACAGGAAGTAAAAGAAATTAGCAAAAATCCATCTATCACTCTCTTTTTATACACATACACACACACACACACACACACACATATATATATATATATATATATATATATATACACACAAAAATATAACTATATACGTATATATGAAAGGTATCTGAATTTACATGCTCATACACGGATACCCACACACATATATATGCATAAAACATATCAACATATGTGTATGTACAAGGGTGGATCAATAAGTCTTCAGCCTGGCATATGGTTATTATGAGTTTTGATCTAAAATTCTTACAGTATAATGTTAGATCTATGTAATTAATATTCACCACTGAATCAAGAGCATTGACAAGGAATGAGACTATACTGAAAAATGAATATTTGCTGCTCAAAATGAATGTATTTTTGATCATTAGACTAATCAATGTAACTAAGTACATATATTTTATGAGCTTCTTTTTTTCTTTGTCTACATTTTATGGAAGCACAACTTTTCATGATGAAATTACATATAAAAACATAATTTGCCAATAGATACTTCATCTTGCATTTATAATGCAAATAATTTTCTGATGTTATATCAAGCTAAGTCTCTTTCGTGTTTGATCTCCCAGTTGTAATCTGTTTAGCAGCAAAAGAGAACTAATTTTCGTGTTGGATGTTTTGAACACTTCATTGTCACACTTTTATGAGTTCTAAAATGCACTCCCCAACACATATAGTGAGCAAGTTGAAATTTGCCTTAAGTGGTTGAAGCAATTTTCTTCCCTGACAATTTCTATTTCACCCCAAGAAGCTATTCTATGCTTTAGATATTTCACTGGGGCAGGTTTTAAACTATATTTCCTAGAAAATTAAAAAAAACAGAGAGATTGAACTTGTGGTCAATGGATTACAAAACTATCTTGCTTTATTCAGCTTCATTTTCAGATTTCATTCTTTTCTCCACCAATCACTGAGGCCAAATGCTAGAGCACTTGCCTATGGTTTGATAAGGCATGGATCATACTAAAGACTTTTAAAATGGCACCTAATGATTGCTGCTATGCATTCAGCACAAGAATCAAGATTGAAGGTTACATCAAAATCATGTTGGATCTACTGATTCTTGTAAGATCATTGAAGTTAAGCAACGTCCAGGCTGGTTAGTACGTAGATGAATGACTATTTTGGAATACCAGATGCCATAAATGAAACAAAGCTTCAACAGGCCAGGAAAACTGGAAGTGGGTCTTACTGGCAATTGCCCATGTGTACCTAACCCCATGACATCCTTGATGTGAGTATGTATAGAACAATGATACATACTCTTCACCTTGATTTGTTGCTCTTGGTGGCTTTGTATCAATGAAAAGAGCATATATGATAAATTACAATGTGAAGTTGGGTAAAAAAACTGCAGTTGGGCGTGTCTTGCAAGTAATCTTAAGGAGATTTGAATAAGAGATAACTATTCATATAGGTAAGCCACCTGGATCTGCTGAAATTAAATCTCCACAGCAGTCAGAACATGTTTATGTTACTCAGTCGTGCCCCCCTCTTCTTACAAATACAAAACTCTGTATCTAATGAAAAATTCTTCTGTTCCTGCATGTGTGCTAGGTAACCTAACATGCACTTATATACAAACCTATGAGCAAATATATATAAATACTTATATACATAAATACTTATATACATAAATACTTATATATATTTATGCATGCATGCATGCACACACACACACACATATATATATATATATATATATATATATATATATATATATATGTATATATGTATATATATATATGTACACATATATATATATACATAATATACATATATAAAGCTTAAACTTTCATATGCATGTATATTTTTTTTTCTGAACAGGTAAAGATGCTATTTAAAGTGCTCAAGTGCTGGCATATTCTAGAGGAATATATCTGATAAGAAAAAAGCCAATCAATTCTGAAATCAGCTTCCGAAACACAATCTGTCACAAGATATATCAGACATACATATTTACATATATGAAAAAAATTTTCTTCCAAAAGGTATGTCAGATAGTATCTGTCATATACGACATGCAATGTATAACGAGCTCACAACTTCTAACATGGAAGTACAGAGTAGTGTAAATGTTAGAATGGAAAACAGCAGACCAAATTTGAGTTCGGCTGAGGCTATTTTTGTTCACTTCACACTAATGCCATTGGGAAAGGCATAAATCCACTTGGGTAGATAGCAAATCAACCCCTTTTGCCCAGTAAGGTAGTACATCTAAGAGAAGATTTATCTGACAGAAAAAAAACCCTACAGCTTGACAGTCAGCATAGCTGGTCCCAAGCCAGGGTAAAGGAAGAGGATTGGCTAGAAAACACCTACTTGCACTTGTAGCTCTCATGCTCCACTAGGAGTCTACAGGAATAAACAACAACAACAGTCATCAACGACAGCCCATCACAAGACATTTTTTTATAATGAGATCTTTTGTTGTGTCACTCTTGCACAGTCAGTTTCTTGCGTACAGGGCTCAGTTATAATTACCTCTGCCAACTAAGGTGGAAATGTATATGTATTACCATTAAATTAGGTTACTTGAACTGTGTGAGGCAACTTGGGCCAATGAGCATTGAAGAAAACATGCATCGTATTTTCTATATTTTATTCCTATATTTTTTGCATTTCTGTAACAACTGCTGCCTAGTTGTTACAGAAATGTAGCCCATCTGTCCATACAATATCTAAAAAAGTTCTGAAAGAATTTCAATGGACCCAAGCTCTTCTCAGCCAACCTTGAGATGATCTTCCAAAATCTAGACACAGAAAATAAAGGACAGCTAAAAACCTTTGTGATCTCCAGGAAATGCTAGACAAAGTGAATGAAGAAAGAAAGAAAGTTGGTGTACACCTGAACTTCGGTAAAACAAATGTCATGTACAACGGACGTGTTGAGGACAAAGACACAATCAAAATTGAAAAAGACCTGAAAAAAATAGACAACTACATCTACCTAGGACAATGAATCTCTATGAAATCCTTCAAAGAAGAAGAAATCAAGCAGAGAATCACTCTGGGTTGGCAATCTTTCAGTAGAGCATGCTCAGTCTTCAAGAAGAAAATCCCATTAGTCACCTATGGAGCTGAAACATGTAACCTAACTAAAAGATTGACTGAAAACTATACAGCCTACTCAAGAAAGAATCCTTTTCTCAACATCACCTGGAGAGATCACAAGACAGCATAGTATATTAAAGAAAAAACAGGAGTCAGGGATATCATAGAGTCCCTTAAAAAAACTAAAATGGCAATGGGCTGGTCATGTTGTAAAACAACCATTGGATATCACAACTCACAACATGGATCCACAGAGATCATATGTGATCTGTGGCTGGCAAAACATGAGATGGTATGACAAACTAGACAAATTCAGAAAATATTGGTTCCACTACAGCTTTGATAGAAAGATCTGGCAATTCTTAGAGAAGGTCTATGTCCAACGACAGATGCTAAAAGGCTGATGATATTGATGGATGAAGGAGACATGATTAGATTTGGGGGTAGATCCAGGAATGTGTTTCTATTGAATGAGCAACCAGACTTGTTTAATTTTCATTCAGTTTATAGTAATGCACAACATTGGCTGAGGTATGTGCTCTCCGGGTGCTTCTGGTTGATAAATGTTTTCTATTTTGTTTTTATCACAGCAACCATTTTGTCATCAGTTTGATATCATCTATCCCCTTCCCCCACCTTCCCCATCACTGAAACAGTAAATTTGAGAAAAAATTACTGTTTATAACAGAAGAGATTAGAGGTGCAGAGATGGTGTAATGGTTACCCTCCCCTTGCATAAAAAACAGAAACAATGAACTGAGTGTGAGGTTTGGCCAGAGCTACTTATGTTCACTTCACACTTCCTTGGGAAAAGCATGAATCCATTTCTCCCCCCAGCTATGGGTAAATAGCATAGCAGTGGGAGCCCTTTAGCCCTGTGAGGTAATACAACTTGAGCCCAAGTGAAAGAAAAAAGTTGGACGTGGAACTAGCACTCCACCCAATAAAACTCTACTTGCTACAGAAACTAAAGCAGTACCATCCAGCAATTGTATGCTGGTGTCATGTGATTAAAGCCCTATACCCCATAAGGAATCTGCAGGAATAAACAAGACAGAAAAAGATTATTGTCTATAACTTTGAGAAGAGTCATTAAGATTCAAACCTTTCCTTTGAACCAACTAATAATCATGATAATATAATTAACAGAGAAAAGGCAATTGGCCTATGAAACCCTGAAAATTAATCATAATCCTATAAAACTTTTGCAAAAAGACTCATAAAATCTCTTGAATTCCTTCACTGATTGTGTATTGACCACTTCATAGGCTATTCTACTTGTCAATAATTGTGAAAAATTCTCTTCTAAGTCTCATTTTACAAAAACCTTTGTAAATCTTGAAGTTATGAACAAGTTATCTTAGTAAGTTACTAGAAAAAATGTTATTAAATCCATATCAATATCATTGAGAAAATATTTATATACAAGGATCATATAGCCTTGTGTTCTTCTCTTCTTCCATCTTTATTACACCTAAAGAAAGGCCACAGAGTGATTCAGCTGAGACATTGTGATAACAATAAAGATGGGGAGAAGATATTGGATTGTCCAAACAATTCTTCGAAAGAAAGAGATTACTTTTACAATTATTTTCAATTCATCTTCATCTTCACACCCTCCTCCATAACTGAAACGATGAAGTTATGGCAAAATGAATTCCTCATCAAAAGACTATAGCTGCTTCAACAATCTCAACTGATGAGAGTTATAATGTTATAATATCCATGCAGTATAGCCAACTCAAAAAATATTCTCACACTAGTTTGACTGCCAAAAAGCATTGAATTAAAAAGAATAGCCAAAAAAGGTCAAATTGGTATTGATTTATATTCTTTGTCCCTTGCCCCTCACACCCCTTGTCTTCCAACACTCCCTTACTGCCACCTTCCAGTCCCCTGCGCCCAAGTCTTCCAGTGTCCACTTAAGGAATCACTGGTTTAGACGTTCCATGTACATACAAATTCAGCCATGCTGAAGGGAAACAAGAATATTAACTTATCTGAACGTTGTCTGCAACTTTCGCAGATAGAAGAGGAAAAGAACTGTTCACTACAAAAAAAGATTACTTTCACAATATCTTTAATTCGTTCTGGCATGACAAACGTCTTCTTCATTCGCCAAGATCCGGCCCTCATTGGCAACAAACCAGTTAAAGCACAGCTGATTACATATACCGTTTCCGCCAGCCACTGGATATTGGCATTTCTACGATCCATAGCCACATGGTACCTGTCAGCAAATCCAAAGGTGCTTTCCATGTGTGGTTCTTCATCAGTCTGGAAATGCACACATTTTTAGAATGAATGAAGAAACGTTTTGGATACACTGCAGGTCAAGTGCTTTAATTCAAGACAACCACTGAGACACCTTGGCTGTCTAGAGTAAAGCAGGTCAAAAGAATCGGTACAGGATGGAAGTATTTAGATAACAGGCTACATTAACTCATATAAAGCCAAATGTAAATCTTAATTTCCTTTTGGTTGATGCTCATCTCCAACAAGCTTTCCATTCACAGTTGGTCTTCCTGTGTATCTTTCCTCAATGACATTAAGATGTAACATATGAAATGCTGTTTTCTTAATAGTAAGATTAACTGTGATATTAACAACAAAAATGATAAACATCTAATCAAAGTATGACCCATTCAAAAACAATGAACCTTTTTTCTCAGATCCTCTTTTGATAATATGCTATCTCTAAGAAATCCTTCAGACTTAGTGGTCACAAATCAAGTAAATGCACAAATTATCACTTCCCTATTATCAAACCTTTTATTATGGATATGAAGTTTAAAAGCAAAGCTGATAATCTGAGGGAGAAATGTCAGAGTATATGAATATAGTGAGAATATAGTAAGACATAAATTGCATTTGCTGACTAAAAAACAGTTTAAGAGAAAAATCATTTTTTACAGTGATAATAATGATGAATTGTGTTTGAATCAATGGAGATATGGCTTTGTGTCAGCTTGATCCACGTAAAACATAAATAATTCTTCCATTCTATTTGTGTTTGTACAAAAAATTTCAAAAATAGCAAGAAAAGGAAAGCCAAAAGGATTCATAAAAAAAGATTCTGTCAAAAGATGACATTTTCGAAAGCTGAAGGGCACGTTTTTTGTTCATACTGTTAAGAATTTTCTTAAAACACTGATTAGCAAATGCTCTTTGGAATTGGTCTTTCAAAGGCTTCACAAAAGTAGTTTCAAATTTTTTGAACTGTTCGCAACCACAAATGTGATAACTTATTTTAGTGAGTAGTCAGTCAAATGCCACTGATGAGATAACTGGTACCACAATAGTTATTCTTCTGTTTTTTTACATGTTTATGTATAAATATGCGTATCGCCATCATAACATGGTCGTTAGGATCAAAGAAAATGAACCACATTATAACCGAACTGCAATAATTGCATGATGATTAAAGGAAGGGCAATAGGTGGAAGACGGCAAACATTGTCATTAAAAAGTGATATTTGAACAAATAAATGAAGGCATTCTTTAACATTTACGTTTTATAAGATAATGCCACCAAAATAGCTACAATAGATCACATAGTATACCAAATATCAAGATTTAAAAACAAAATATTCACATCAATGACTTGACATTTTCAACCTTTTTGACATACCCCATCAGATAACCCTTACCTCAGCTCCTGAGTAGGAAAGATTAAATTTATTTTTTCGAAAATGTTTCAGTTGTTGACTTCTGAAATGCTTTTCCAGGTGTGTCACCTGTGTCTTCAAATAGGCTTACTGTGTTGTAAATGGGTTGAAATGAAAATTCTGTTTTTATTTGCTCTTTTCTGGATGAAAGGGTGATGATATGGGTAAAAACATTAGGGTCCCTCACCCACCTGCCTTATATAATGAACCACACTGAATCAAAATGTGTAATATCAGGGGACATGATGGATTACATGAATTAGGAATTTCAATCCACACATCAGTTGTTTTCTTTGAAAACAGAACTGTTAAATCATTTCAAAGACTTTCTATTTTCATAAATTTCCTCAAGAAAAACCGAGCACAGGTGTTATGATGTTGAAAAATTCACTTGGTAGTGACAGGTTTGTAAGCAAAAAGAGAGAATCAAAGGCCATGAATTTTTGCATTGTCTCCCACCAAGTCACATGCATAGGTTTTAAGGTAATGTTCACTTTTCTATTGATTAATTTTTCCTTTGACATTTCACACAATTCTACCTTCTCCTCTCCAAACCAAAATGCCTGCATTTTTCCTAAATCCGCCAATGGCCATTATCACTGGCTGCTCTTAATGCAGAGAATGTCACAAGCACCTATCTTTTGTCCTCTTCTTCCTTTCTTTACCATTTTCTCCATGTCTGGTATTTTAGCCCCCAACAATTATTCACCCAGCCTCACTCTATCTCTAAGCATACTTCCAGCACTTCTCCTGTAGAAGAATATGTCATGGTCAATATGACTCACTGTCTTATTATGTAATCTTGTCTGTCACATTCCTTTCTTGTCTATTAGCATAATTTATATCTCTGTGTCGATTAACCTGAAGAGTTAAGAAATCCAGGAAAGATTTTAATGGCTTCATCTGGAAAAGTTTTGTATTAACCCAAAGTGTTCAGAAACCTAGGAAAGATTTTAATGGCTTCATCTGGAAAAGTTTTATATCAACCTGAAGAGTTGAGAGACGTAGGTTGAACCTCATCAGTGATGGAAATAAGTTTTAGGAATTAAGTATAAGGTTAAGGTTGGATTTTGGGAACTATGTCTGGTAATGTCTTCATGAGTAAACATTGAAAATTCAAAAAAATCTGGAAATTGTGAAATTATATGCCTCACACTTGTGTAGCCCCGAATTTCTACCTCTGAACCTCACTGATCCAGCGAGCTTGAGACCAGACAGATGCCAGAGAAGCAGATTTTCCAAACCAGTGAAGCTTGGGATGACATAATGCATGTACTGTATTGTATTACTGACACTGATACAACTTATATAGGTATAAACTTAGCTCAGGCTTATTCCTCCAAACTAAAATTAGATCATAATTAAGTGAAAAGTACATAAATCCATTAAATCTATTGAAAAGATACATACAACATAATCAACTGTAGAGTGATGATAAGCATTCTAGTTTTGTAAGCCACTTCCTGTGAGTTTAATCCTCACTGGGTGTTGCTTAAATCAGACTGTGTATTGAGTAGACTTGACCCAAAATCTACAGTTGTCTACTTTAAAAAAAAAAAAAGGATTGGAATTCCAATTGAATATTATATGCAATGATTCTTCATTTCTCTTCATCATGGTATGAGTTTAAGGAAGAAAAAACAGTTGTGTAATTCCTTCGTACAGGGCAAAATTTTTTTGACATAATGTAAGGAAGATGGTTCCGGTTTTAAAGTTTCACACCCGTGCACATCCAATGCTAAAAAAATGGGGCACAAATAAAAAGAGATACGAGAATTCATGAGAGAAAAATGGAAGAAAACCCATGTTATATCAATCATTTATACGTATCTATGATTCAATCCAGACTTCGCCCCACCCTTACAATAGTATAGTAGAAACTTGAAATTGTGCACACACACTCCTCTATAGATAAATGGGTTTTTTCATTCTTTGAAAACTCCCCTCTAAAATATGTTTTTAGTGGGGATTCAATATATAACTGAAATTCATACAAAACTGGTCACTTCTATGTGCCCACTTGTTTTCGAAAATTCAGATTTTTTAGGGATCACAGTCCAACAAAAAGTGAGAGAAGTAACTGATCAGTTTCGATTCCAACATTTTAATTGATCACTTCCAGCGTATGGGGGGGGGTGATTCATAATTTCCCTTGGAGTGCCAGTTGTTATTGCTTCGAATAAATTAAGTTATTAGATCGTTTTCATATGTGCGCCATTTTTAACATCGAGAGTGTAAGGGTGTGAAATCTTACAATTGGGATTACTTTCCCTACATTGTACCTTTGTTTTCATCAAGGTATGAGATAAAGGAAGAAAGTGATTGTAAAATTGATTCTTCTTTTGTGCAGCCCAGAATCTCTTAAAACCCTTCAGTAAATCAATGGCCGATTATTCAATGAAATTAAAATTGGAGGGAAAAACTGTGGTTTACGATTGTAAACGTCTGTAAACCCAACACAAAAATTACTTGTTTGGAGACCATAGCATAAGACAGACAAAATCAGCCACTGTACAGTGAAAAGTACAAAAAAACTGAAGTAAAGATGGTTAAAAAGAAGAAAGGGTGTAAGAATGTAATAAAGAAGAAAGGGTGTGAGAATTTAAAACGAAAAAAAAGAGGAGAACAAAAAAAAGAAAAATCTAGATAAATAAAAGAACGAAGACAATAAACAGGGAAAAGATGAGCTTAAAAAAATAAGAAAATGGAAAATGAGTGGGACAAGGTGAAAAGAAAGAGGAAAAGTATTGAGAAAAAAAGGAAAGTAACGACGGATCAAAAGAAAAGGGAAGAGGGTTAAAAAGAGAAAAAAAGAAAAATGATGAGATAAAAGGAAGAAAGAAAAGATCACGGAAGTTTGTTTGGAAAGGATTCAGGAAGAGGAAGGAAGGATTTTGTACAAGCAGCCATCGTCGAAAGTAAAAGGAATGACGAATTTGACTACTTCAAAGAATGAACAAAAGCGTTAACACCATAATCGAACAAACGAAAGAAGGGGCTGTGTCTCTGGCAAAGGTGGGAGGGCAGGACTGGGATTCTAGTGAAAGCACTGATGTCATCGCCCCACTTGCCGCGACCTGACGACATACACTCTGCAAACAAGTGCATTCATTCCTGTAGTTATTATCAACAGGAGAGAAAGAACAGAGACAAGTAGGGTCTGATTCACTCGCATTCTGGTCACCGTAGGAACAGAAATTGAAGCTTAGAAGAGGTCTTTAAAAATTTAAAGTGAAAATGAAAAAAAAAATTTTCGATCTTCCTTAAAAACAAAAAAGCAAATGTCGACAAATAATGTCATGTCCTATTTGTCCGGATCAAGTGAGATTTCCCATTGACAAGAATGATGAGAATCTTAAATGAGAACATAGTGAAAATGTAACTTGTCAAATTAGGTTGCTGTCAGCATAAGACTCACTAAATGCAGTATTTAGCCATACACTAATGTAATGTGGTTATTTCTAATGTGGTTATTTCATGGAAACTGGTACATAAAAGCCCTAAAATAATTCAACTGTATAATCATAAATGAATAAATAGATAAATTTTGAAAAATTATCAGGACAGTTGATTTTTCAAGTTTAACCACTAATATGAATGTGTGAGAACAATTGACAATGGTATTTATATTCTGTGACATATCTACCAAAGTAGTATATGGATGAAAACTGATTTTGAGAGAAAATCAAGGTATGATAAAATAGTCTAAAGTTGTCTGAATATCTTAGATGAAGCACTGTCATCATTAATAATTTTTGACAAGTGTTTCTTTCACCTTATTTTTGTTGCTTGTTCATTACCTTCTAGCAGGAATACACACACACACACACACACACACACACATATATATATATATATATATATATATATATATATATATATATATATATATATATATATATATATATATATATATATATATATATATATATATATATTAGTTCTAAATTGTTTATTACCTTTTTGTAGGAATACATATATTAGGCCTAAATTTTCTGAATTTTCCAGATGAAATATATAATTTTTGGGAAGTCATTCTTTCATCTTATTTCTTTAATTTTTTATTGCAATGCTTGGGTCAAGATATTCCCGATATGTTATACTTCATTTTTTCATAAACTTATACCTTGGAGTGTAACAATTATACTCCTTTTCATGGATATGATTATTCATGATTCAAAAAACTTGGAAAAAGAGTTTTCAAGAACATCTGTACTATGTGAAGCAGATACCTGTAACAGGTTGCATCCAGCAGAGAAAGGGTTAAAAGGGGGGAAAAAAAGAAGAAAAGAAACAATGAAAACAAAGTCAAGTCTGAATTTTAGATTGGAAATTTGAAATTTAGGAAATTTAATGTTACAAGTTGGTTTCTTTCAATGTAAAGATTCTTCGAACCCTATCCCCCATATGATGCATCTTTTTTTATATTAATGTAACTAGTGTTTGACTTGCAGACATTCCTTAGTGTAAAGCAATGCGAAACAGAATAATAATTTGTATGGAACTAATTTAATGAAATAAAGAGGAAAACAAGACATAATGGGAAGCGTAGAGCGGGAGGGGCTTATGGGTGTGGCAGGGTAGAATGAATCAGAGATGATGGCTAGGGAAGGACAAGTTGACAATGAGACAGGAACATTATTCTGTCAAAGATCTTGTTATTACTGAAAAGATCAGTCATCCAGATCTGATCAAATACTTTCATGAGGCTATGTGTGCTGGCAGAAATGAGTTTGGGTGTGCATGAGTGTGTGTGTATTGGTGATCTGAGCAAGGTATGTGTCGGACAGAATGTGTATACACATTATTCTGTCAAAAATCTTGTTATTTCTGGTGGGGGTGAATCAGTCATCCATATCTGATCAAATACTTTCATGTGGCTGTGTGCACTGGTAGGGATGTTCATGAACCAATGAATGTGTGCGTGTGTGAGCATGCAAGAACACTGTTGATCTGAAGAAGGTATGTGCTGGGCAGAATGAGTGTATATAAACTGATCTGTTGAGTATGTATCTGCCTGTGCATGTATATCACATATACAATATCATTCGAATATGAAGACTGTCTTGATCATAATGAATACATACAATGATTCTATATGACTAAGTGTGTTGGTATGATTTAGATATAATGCATATGTGTAGGTCATGAATTTTCAAGGGAAAATGAATGCATCAAAGCGTGTGTGAGTGTGCATTTGAATACAAATCTGTATGTATCTACATATGAATGGATGGATGCGTGTTTCTATTCATGCGAAATAAATCAGGCACAAAGCAATATTCTGGAGTTCCCATTGAAGGAAAAACTGTAAATGGTTGCTTGACCAGTAAATTAACCCTTGCAAAACTGCTCATAGCAGATAAGTATGTAGGTGTATGCCTGAATATGTATAGATATGTTTTTATAACTCTGAATTTTGTGTATTTATGTGTGTATATATATATATATATATATATATATATATACATATACACAAGAGCATCTGAATGCACAATTGCACATGTGTGTGTATCTATGTGTGTTTAAATAAATACATGTAATCTCTTTACTCAATCTCAAATATGTAAACAGCAAACAATTTTTCTCTCAACCACTGCAAGTTTCTTCAAAAAAGATGGCTGGCAACCATCGAAATGCATTGAAACATATCCATCTGATAATAAAAATTTTCAAGATGTAACTCCTGATTTTCTCTGAGATTTTAAAAGTTATATCAGACATAATGGTGAAAATTTATGGACAATAAGGAAAATCACTATATGTATATAGGTGTATACATATACACATATGTTTGTTGTGTAGATGTGCGTTGTGGATGTGCATATTTCAGCACAGTTCCACACCACCCACCTACAACAAATATTAGTCCATATTCTTACTGTCATCACTGAAGATGTAGGATCATTTCAACAAAAAGTCTGTAAATAAATACCTTATCACCTAACTTGTGGTTCACTTATTATCTATAATTTTTCACTATATATATATATATATATATATATATATATATATATATATATATATATATATATATATATAGGCATTTATGCAGATATACACAAGTGTTTCAATATATAAGTAGGTAAGTTAATAAATCCATGGCCTAATGATGAAACACAACAAATATTTTTCAACATTATTTCCTGCCTTACCAAAGCATTTGATCAAATATTTCTCCATTACTCATATAGATTGAACATTATACAATGAAAATTTCCAATTAAAAATCAGTTAATAATTGTGTCAGACTACCGACATTGATCCATCCTCATACACACGTATCTATGTGTAGAAATCTGAATGTATGTGTATTCACTCAAGTAGATGTATTATTATAGTGAAGAGGCAATTTAGAAGACCATGTCCTGTACAAAAGAGATTCCTTTAGTTTCTTTTGACATTTAGCCAGATGATACTGGCTTCTTCAGTAAAAATGATTGAGATATAAAAAGTTGCCTAAAGTGGAGAAATCTAATCCATACAGGAAATAGTCTTCTAAATCGTCTTTTCACCATAATATTGTTGGATGAATTATAATTCACCTTGATACACCTAGATATATGCTTTAATTAACTCTAATCAGACCAAATATACGAGAAGAATTTACCATCAAACTCACACAGAGATATATGAATAAGTATATATCTTGTATCAGCAAATCATTTAAATGTTTACGTGTATATGCACTACTGAATGTATACATATATATATATATATATATATATATATATATATATATATATACATGAATATGTATATAGATTTATGCATATGAGAGTGTGTTGAAATGTATCCATATTTGTATGTATGTATGTATGTGACTGTGAAAAAAAACATGCTTATTTGGATATGAGAGCACATCTATAATAAAAATGTGTGATTTAAATCATATGAATAAATGTTGAATGATCATGACCAATCCAGTAAAAATGCTATTCAACCTCAAAAATGAATTAGAAACAAAAAATATTCGAAGCAACACAGAGAGGGGAAATAAATAAAAGAAAAAGACGAAAAAAAACAGTACAGATTAACAATCAAACAATTTAATGTTTTGTTGTCTGCTGTCAGTCAGAATAGAAGTTACAGTTCATCTCTTTACACTCACAAACCATTTTATGGCACACATGGGAAAATACAGCTGAGTGGAGAGAGAGTGTGATCTCTGACTAAAAGAAAGATGAACCAGCAGAAACTCTCACATATGCACAAAGAAATTTTTTTTTTCTATTAAAACAAAAAGGAAAACACTGATAGTGTTTTTATAAATAAAAGAAGTTTTAAAAGTGACAGTCTGCTTCCCTCTGTTTCTTTATAAGCCAAGTGGGGGAAAATTTGGAGAAAAGCAAAAATAAATAAAAGCTTTAATGTCAATTGATTTGTTAGGAAAAAAAGAGAGAGAGAGAAAATCAATTTAAAAATTGAAATCTGAGAAGTCAGAACCAAAACAATTATTGTTTTTGCGTGTATTTTTTTTTTTAGCTTAAATGTATTTTTTATGCTGGAGTGCTATTTTTATTTAAACAATGCATTTTTTAAAAATGAAAATGAAGTATCTTGGAAAAAGGTCTTTCCCCCAAAATTCCAACAGTTGGCAGATAATTATCAATTTAATTAAGATATTAAGACATTTTGATGATTTAGTTCAATTAATTGCCTGACTGATCCAATTTTCTTCTACATTTATCAACATGTTCATCACCTCCTAAGATTCAAACCTTGTCTTAAGAATCATTCCAAAAAGGTTCTTCCTAGACTCTATACAAAAGTCTGTACTACATTCAATTTATGCGATCTGTTCAAATTCCCTGAAATTTGGGGTTGCAACTCTTGCAAAATATTTACAATCCAGATCTAAACAAAAATTGGAGCGATGTCATGCTATATTTGAGTGTAAAAAGAAAATTTTTCATGCATTACAAAAATCAATTGAGTTTTTAATGGTAGTTTCAACCCTTTCAACCTGTAAACCTGATATTTCAGGATGGGCAGTATTTTACTATACGCAGTAAACTCATTTGATAACCCAACCCAACTAAGAAATATGTTTGACTCGGCAAACCAATAATAAAAACAAAATAAATTAAACAAAAGTATTTCAATTGTCAATAAACTAAACATGGAAAAAATTGATCTGAACTTTTTGCAGGACAGAAATTTGCAAAATCAAAGTAGTGTCAAATTGAATACCTGAGTTAAACCAAAGGCTACAATTTTATGCCTATTTTTCACCTGAAAATCTAATACCTATATTATAATAGAATCGTGTAATATTCAAAGGAATACGGTGAATATTTTTCTTTGGTTATATGATTACAGACAGTGATTTCATAAATATTTTTTGCTGTTATAATGAAAGTTAGTAATTCTTTAATATGTATTGTTTTATAACCTTGAGAAGACTTTATTCCTTGCTAGTAACAAACAGTTGTGACTACTAAACAATAAATGAAATAACTGATTCCCAAGACAGTTGCAGAAGACCAGGCCAATCCTTTCCATGTTTTCCAACCTATACATACTTGAATGTCAATGACTTACATAAGTTTAGCAAAAGCCATTTCAGGAATGTTGTCAAGAAGGTTTCATTGTGAAAAAGAATTTGTTCAAATTTCATGATAGTCAAACTACCGTTCAAGTTGGAATTGACTTTGTTCCCACCCATAACAAGAACAATCCTCGTCTAATTTAAGGAAATAGATTCTTCACCGTTTGTTTCATGTTATTTAAACCAAACATGTATAAAATTAACATTTCCTTTCTGTTATGGGTAGGAAGACTTCTTACTAACAGGGCCAAAGAGACAAAAGCTATGATTTTATTTATTATATATACAATATAAAAGCAGTAATTATTTTCAGTTGGAATAGAAGTAGGAGTAGAGTTTCACCCTGCAGCAGACAGTCTTGTTTGATTCAAGTCTCATAAGCCGTAACAAAATAAGACAAATATACAAAACAAATGATGAATCTTGTGTCACTAGTTATCAAATAAAAACAGTATTTTTCCATTATCATGCCTTGCTTCTCAATTTTGTCAATCCTTTCATCTATTTTGCTTTTTTTTATGTTGGCTCCTCATAATATGAAGGATTGTAAAGAAAATAACCAATTTCTTCATTCTTTATTCCTGATTATATTAAAGAAAATTTTTCTGAGGATTCAAGTGTTGAGAGATGATTTTCAAGGTTTGGTAAACGAGCAGCATTGTTCATGAGCAAGGGAGGTGTGGAACAGAGGTCAGTTTCAAAATCAAAGAAGCAATGACCAAGCCAAAATGAAGGCCTCCGAAGGAATGTTAATGGAAATTGGATCAAACATATAAAGGAAAAAAAATAGCACAATAAAATAATCATGAGAGGAATTTAGATAAGGAAAGAAAATATGAAGTAAAAGAAAGAGTAGAGAAGGCAGAAAGAAAAAGAAAAGAGAAAAAAAATGAAAAGGTAGAAAAATAATTGGAGAAAGAAAGAGGAATGAAAAGCAGAAAGAAGAAAAAGCAGAAAAAGGAAGGAAAAGAAGGAGAAAAAGGGAAAAAACAACAGACAACAAAGAAGGGGGCACTTATTGGGATCACTGTGGGACAGAGTCTTCTACGTTATAATAACCAGCTGATAACATTAAACCAGAGATATAGGAATTGGAATAGTTGACATTCATTGTTATAAATTCAAATTCTAAGACTTTTTTTATTCAATTCATTATTATAAACAACTTTACAACATGAAAAGTTAATAAGAAATTTGGAATAAATTCATATTTTTCTATCTCATTTTAAATAAAGTATTTGGGACCAACTGATTTTGATAACAATAACAGTCTGATGACATTATCCATGATTATAATTTACAGCTTCTTCTCTAAATATTAATGATAGATATGAGCTGATAAAGAATTTCAGAGAGTGTCAAAAACAGAGGAATAAAGCAGAACAGGTCTGGCCTCTGCAAGGTCAAATTCCACTCCAACTTCTGAACTTTTGTATTGTATACATAATACATAAAAAATTATAAAGATATATGTATCTATTAGAATGAAATAAGCAAGTGTGCAATCTGTATGATAAATTTTCATTGATATCTAAGACTGATTAGCTCAGTCAGGAACACAATCAGTTGGTCATGAGTTCAAATCATGATGATGAAATATGGATTTTACATTTCAGTGTACACCCCTAATTTTGGTGAGGATTTTTCAAGTTCTTCTTGCTACAAAGTAAACTCCAGACTTTGTACTAGAGTTTGAGAATAAAAGAGGATAAAGAAAACAAGGAATAAAGATGAAAGTAAAAAAAGTACAAGAAAAAAAAAAAGATATCAAAAAAAGAGCAAAATAATTAATAATAATTCCAACAAAAGAAAAAGGACATAAAAAGAGTGAGAGATAAAGAAACATACAAAAGAAAAAAAAGTACAAATTTGTCAAAAAGATGAAGACAACAGAGAGAATTCAAAGAGAGCCGCCTTTCTTTTGAATACGACAGAAGCAACATGAAAGCCAAGGAATGTCCAGAATTATTCGATCAACAGATTAGAATATTTGGGGGCCAAAGATGACAAACTATGGAAATCCATTGAAGCAGGTTTTAAAGGTCTGGCAAGGGATACGAGCAAATATACTTCATGGTTATGACAAATATGGTAGTACAATGGCAGTTTGTAAGATGAGAAAAAAGATACAAAGAAAGAATGAGCATTATAGGCCGGCTAATGTTGATATGAAAGAAATAAAGCTTGCGGTGACTAAAATATTTGTGAAGGAGCAGTGGGGAAAGGAGTGCTTTGAACTTGGCCAACAAATTTATGTTTCATAAAGAGAAGAAATTAATTTTCTTGCATCAGACATCTGCTTTTTTTTTTTTGATCAACTGTGATCTTTGATTGATTCCAAAAAAATTTTGATAAGACTTTTGTTGGGGTGGTGGATAGGACTTTTATCCTCATTTATAATTCTTTTTTTTTTATTGTCCTTGGTATTTTTATTAACATTCCTGAGGACAGGGTTCCAGTCTGAGAGCTGTCCACTCATTGCCAGCTAATAAATTAGGTTTCATAAAGCAAAAATGTCATTTATCATCCTCTAAACAACATCCATAAAGAACACTGATTTTGTTGATATTTTCAGATGAATGTTAGACAATTAAAATCCTCTGAGAGCCTTTTTCTACTCAGATAAAACTCAGTTACAATTTATTGAAGTAGTTATATTTTCTTCAAGTCCCGTTATTGACAGTAAAATAAATAAAATAATCTAAATAAATTCATTCTTAATCAAACTCTAAAAAAAGTGGTTTGTCACTGGAATAATTATTCCCGCCCCCACCCTCATGTGCATTAACAGTAACAGAAATGAAAACAGATTTAGTCAATCATTTTTCAATAATAATCAGGGTTGTCAAATTTGGACAGAGAAAAGATAATCCAAGCTTTATATCAGAGACTTACACAACATAGGTATTAGAATAGTGTCTAATTTAGAAATTGAGTGAGTCTGGGGTCAGAGGTTCAATATCAGCCTCTTAAATTATCATAATTATTCACTTATATTTGACAGAAAGGATGAAGGAAATATTTGACCACACCTACTTTATTACAGCAATCTAACTGAATGGCTGATACTTATTTATTCAATGTATGATACATTGGAAAGAAAATATCAAGAAAAGTGAATTGATCTCACCACAGTCTAGACTGAAACTTTCACTTACCTGGAAAATATAAGAATAAAAACAATTAGTATGATGATAGACAGGTTAATAACAGACACATTTTTCCTCAATAAAAAACAAGTAATTTAGACTGATAATTTTTTTAAAAGTCTTTATAAGTCATTGCAGTTTTTAATCTCTGCAAAACCTGCAGAATTGTTCTCTCTAGTACAAGTAGTCAGTATTGAAACCCAGAAGAAAGCCAAGATTTTGAATGATAAATTTCAAGGCAGACAGGCTCTTTCCTACACGCCGTTTGGCCTTGTACAGTACTGAGCTAACCTTAGTAAATAAATACCACATTTCATTATGAATGATCTGTATTTTTTTCTGAAGAATTTGAGCTGAAAAATCCAGGTGCGTTTTATCAATGGAAACATAATTGTCACACTTAATTGCATATACAGGATAAGGCATTTTTCATTTGAAATTGAAATTCAATCAGAAGTGTGGTAGCAGATTATACAAGGGGGAATATTGTATCTCTTTTCATTAAAATGTTGCATCTTAAATATTTTTATAACTTGGTAATATTTGGGGTAAGATTTAAGTGATTGCTTGTCCTTATCTACAGCTAGATTAAGAGTCGTTCATGATTGAAAAGCTCCTGCCTAAGTTTTGAAATTAAAACATGTATTGAATTAATGTTCTTTCTGATAAACAGAAAAAATGTACAGTTCTAAAAATATTCAAGAGTTAAGAGAAGATTTAAATGAGGGAAATATGACTTAAAAATTGCATTATATTGTAAAGTGTTATAATGAATAACAACACTGCTGCAAATATCAAATGCATTATCCCCATCTATAATAGGCAATCATAAATATTATACATAAAATAGCTTTATTTTGTCAGTAATGCTTGCATTACTTGACCACTGATGAACTTTTTCCTCCTGATTTTCAATGTATTTCTATTATAAAATCATTTATAATACATTTCTTTAGTAAAATCTTAGCAATGCGTTTGAATTATTCATATAATACCTCAATTCTTTCATTAACTCTTGCATTAATTCCTGACCACTGACAATCTTTATCATTAATTTGTTGTACAACTATTTACCTTCACCTGCTAAAAAACTTCACGGAGCCTTGCTTGATTACTTCATTGACAATCCCTTTTCCCTCATTTGCAAGGCATTTCTATAATGAAATATTTGCAATGCATTTCTACAATAAGACATTATTTATTATACAATTTCAACCTTTTGAAACTAAGAGGTGCCTTACTTTGCCTATATATGACTTAAAATTATATATAGTCATTCAATTGTTATGTCATATATATATATATATATATATATATATATATATATATATACATGTAATTTCTCCATGAAAAATTAACATCTAAATTATGTTGATCATGATAATTATAATAATAAGAAAAATGAAATGATAATGATTATATAAAAACAATATCTATCATAGAAATACAAATAATGAAATTAAAATAAATCAATAACAGCAACATGATAAACAATATTCATCTTCTGTGTCTCGATTCATCCATACATACAGGGCTGTGACAAGGGTTTAATAGTCTATAAGTGAGACTTGAAATTTGCACAGAGATTTCATGCACACAAAATGAGATTTAAAAATGTATTCTAACAACTGTTTTTTCAGTTTGGAGTGTGCCCTTAGGACATTTGTGTCCTAGGCAACTGTCTATATTCGCCTGAATGGATAGGCCAGCCCTGCACACATATGGAAATATTAAATACTCAAGCCACAAACATTTGATATTTCATAGAAATTTAAATTGATCTCTTTTTTCCTTCAAATTCTGAAACGAAGGAAAATTAATGAGAAATATTCCTTCTTTCAAATAACAGCTAATAAAAATCCCTAGGCAATTTCCATCGGGTCATCAAACAAATTAATGTCATTTTAAGCAGAGGGTTTCAAACATCCTTAATAATCAAAACGAAAACATTTTAATAATTCATAACTTTGCATAGAAAATAAGGGAAGGGCTTAGTGCTGAGATTGAGCAATAATATTTTGGGGAAAAGAATTAAAAAAATGTTTATTACTGAAAAGAAATAATCAAGAGTTAAATTGAATGAAATACTGAAAGAAAAGCTAACTGGACAATATAAAAAAACTGCTCTTTATATTTGATACTTTTTATTAGTCATTTTTTCCCAACCATACTAGATTTAAAACATTCATTCTAATAAGAAAGACATATAACAAATAAATATTTAATCATCAGTGAAATATCTAAAATAGATATGTAGGTTCATCAATGTCCACAGCCTAATGATGAAAAAAAGGCATTTATTTTTCAACATAATCTCCTTCCTTGTCGATCAATTTAATTCAGTGGTGAATATCAATCACATAGACCAAACATTATTCAGTGTATCATGATTAGTGTGGTTCATTCATAATAAAATTTTCAGTGCGAAATGATTGTTAGATTTTACTATAATCTAATGTGCTTTTTTCAGTTTATACGAAGTTACTAATATTTGCACAGCAATACTTTAACTTTATAAAGTTTACTATTGATCAATAAAGGATCTTTTGTTGGTAAGATAAGTTTTGTCACTAGATTCAATTTGTTTTGGAGAAGTGTAGGCAGAATTACCAAGGGAAGTAGGTGTATACAAACTTTTGACTTATAATACTGAACTATACCTAAAGGAACAGAATAAATGCATCACTGCCTAATCCAGTTTGAATGGCATTAATTCCAAAGATGTGAAAAAATTTATATATCCTAGAACAAATTCTCGGCCTTAACGAGCTACCAACGATGAACACTAAATTATAAAAAATCCCAAGAATAAGAAATTTTGATAGTTCAGTTCACCATTTGAGCCAAAATGACAAATCTGTCCTTTTCTTCCAATGGACTGAAACTTTCATTTCACTGTTTGATGTATGAATATTTCCTTTGTCTTGTTTCAATGGAACATTGCCCAGTACACACATTCTGGTCAGTGGTCACTTCAATTCTACCATGAGTTGACCTCTACAGTAGGATACACCTTGTGCCTGGAGACAATGATACAAGTTCATCTTTTTATATCCATGAACCTGAAAAGCAAAGACAGCCCAACTTCTATAGGAAACAGCACATGTTAGGCATAGGATTCCACATATATAAAACACAATGTGTATCCCTATACATACCCAGACACTTACACACACACACACACACACACACACATTCATACATACATACATACATACATACATATATATATATATATATATATATATATATATATATATATATATATATATATATATATATATATATATATATAGTGTGTGTGTGTGCATGCAACACTTTCAAATGAATGCACAGGTACTACACTGACCCTAAACAGGTCAAGGAACAACACTTTGATCCAGAACAGAGCATACTTTTTTAAGGGCACTGTATACTTTGGTCTTTCTCAATTATCTCAAAAGCTGGAGTCCATCTTCATAGTTTGCTTGAATTTTTTCTAATAGCCTTTTTTTTTACAATTCTTAAAGCTGCTTAAATTTTTAGTGGCTTTTGTAAGATGTTTGCATCTGAAAAGTGATCAATTTCTAAAAGTAAATGCATTATTACCAAGTGTAGAAATCCTTATAATGCTAAAAAAATAAACCAAAAAATCTTTACACTCAAATCTTTGCAATAAAAAAATTGCCCCCCCCCCCAAGCTAATCATAAAATTCTTCCAAATTTGCTTAATCATGATGGTATTTTGAATAACAAACAATGATAAATGTCTCTTTGAAAACAATGGCTGTTTCATTTTTCTTAATTTAGAATTAATCAACAACAGGCAAGGATTAATTTAATTTCTATTTGTAGAAGAACAACATCTAATTTTCACTGAATTGTAATCATTTTACTCTTGATATCTAGGTTTCCTATTTTGTCCAGAACAACTGTTAGAAACCGTCACCAAAACTGTCAATATAGGTTTCTTTAGTTTTCAAATGAGGTTGGCTAGCTCTCTCTGTATTACACATACAGTCCTTACCAGTGGAGCTAGAGGACTGAAAATTTCATCATTTACTCCTTATTATGTATGGAATAAAGGTTTTGTTGTTTCTTCAAAATTTACCCCCTTAATAAGTTGGGAGGAGGGGACCTCAATTTGCAACGTAAATTTATGCTAAATTGATCACTTAGTTTGTGTCTGGCACCATTCAAACTTGTTTTTTTGAAAATTCAGACTTTTTTAGTGATTACTGCCCAATAAAAGGCGAGAGAAGTATTTCATTCATTGATCACCTCCAATGCAGTATGCTGCCAAAAGACTTCAGTCTTGCTATGGTTTCTATAGAGTAAATAATTCTGGATCTTGTTATACATTTTTAAAATTGTCTATAATGACATCAGAATAAACTCTCAATCAAGAAACAAATGAATGGAAAATTGAGCTCTACCAATAAACAATCGACTTTTCAGTGACTTAGAATGGATTTTGATTAAAACAAAATGTTTTAGTCTCTTATAATTTTGATCTCATTATTGTTAACAGTTGACTAGTTTCAAAATTATCTACTTAAATCTCCAGATATTTTTGCAAAGAAGATATAATCATTTATAAGTAGGTCTAGGTTTAGTCAAACGTTCAACAGAAATCAAAACTATTATTTGATACACAGAGTTAATTTTGACTGAACAAAGTGCTAACCAAGAATTCAGGGAACTGAAGGTGCAACAATGACTTCTTCAAAGGAAGTAGAAATTAAAAGAAGACTTTTCAATTTCTTGGTGAAGTAATTTCAAGACGCAGATGAAATATTCAGCGAGACATAAGAAAGGTTGGATTATTTGACAGATAATTGATCATGTGTGTATCTTCATGGTAGTATCTGAAACATTACAAATTCAGATGGCACCGCCAATGCCGAACACTAACTCAATTGAAAACAAATTTCTGGATCTACACCAAAATTTGAACACTTGAACCATAGGCTACACTTGCATAAAATTTCATTAAAATTCATTCAAAGTATTGGGAGATATTCTATGCACTGACATGAGTGAAAACATGAATATTTGAAAGAAAAATGGAAAAATATCTCTCAATCAAAAACATTTTCCTGGATAGGCCCCTAAATGTAATCATTTCTTCTTTCCTCCATTGCCCACCCTTCCACAAAATTTTGTTGATATTCATAAATAAATTTTTGAGATATCGTGTGGGCAGGCTGACAGACTGATGGAAAAACAGAAAGACATAACTGGTACATATACATCAGAGGCATAGCTGAGGAGGGAGGAGGGGGCTATCTGGAAAAAGGTTACCTGGCTCCCAATGAAAGGGACCCTCACCCCAAATACTTTATGAATTATAGCTCACCTACTGCATTTCTACTGTCATTATACAATAAAAAGCATATATTTGTACATAAATTATGATAATTCGCATTTTGGAGTTATTTTTCACCAATTAAGTGATAGCATCTATTGCAAATTTTCTCTTTTCTTTCTCACTAAATGTTGGGTGGAGGCTGGCCCCCCAAATCTCTAGCTATCTCCATCTATGCAAGTGATGTACTTCTACAGCTACAATGGCAGAGGTTAAAAAAAGAATAAGATAATTGTAATTTCATTTAACAGTGAATGTTCCTGAGCATTGGAATAATCAAATAAAAGTTGGCACTCAAATAAACATGTCTCTTTGTCCTTTACAAACAGAATTTTTTTTTTAAATACAAAAAGACAAAAAGTAAGTCATATAAGTAGTGTCTTTATGCTAAATAGACTTGAAGGCGACAAGTACCCAAAGTGGCATCACTCACTTCATCCTGTTCTATTTTTATCCATAGCATATCCAGACATGTATTTTCATTCTGCTTTTTGACTGCATCCTCCTGACTTAATTGCATGTTCCATGGACCAAAATGGTGGATTACGCATAATAGAATTAGCCAACAGAAATTAATGATGATTTTAGTGGGTAGTTTAATCAAGGCAATGTAAGACATATTTGCTAATCGATACGTCGCAAAGCAAAATACAAAAATTTATTATTAGAAAGAAAGTGAGAAAATGAAACTGACGAAGTTCCTAATTCTGGTGGCCAACCATTGTTTCATGCATAGGTAGGAAATGCATGAGCCTAAGTATCTCTATGCCCTGTCTGACCAAAAGTCATTGTTGTTTTATTTCTAGCACAGTACATGGAATATTGAGAGATAGTATAATCCAATTCTACATGCAATTATAAATTCTCACCTTCTGGCTAACCACCGGTCTCAATCAATTCGAGGCTTCTACACATACTATTTGTACACTGGTAGTACACACCCACAAAGAAGCACACTTGTAAAGGTTCTGAACATTTATGATATTATGGCTATCTTGTTCGAACTGAGAAAAATTTGAACAAAGCTAGCAATTTTCTCTCTCTTCTAGCAACAACAGCACGGTTGACAGACCAACACACAAAGAAAAGAGTATCATTAGTGATGAGTAGGTTGGTTTGTCTCATGAACTGAGGGGTCTGTTAGAGTGTCATGTTGGACTGTGTTGTCAGGGTTTCACATCTTGCCCTTCATAGTATTTCAGTGCGCAAGCAGAGTTACTTGGTGGAGTTCACCTCCTCTCCAAGTATAATCTAGCTAGTAGTACTGGATTATATGGTATATTGCAGAGAAATGATCATCATGACATGCCAGTGACAAAACCATGATCAAGATGAGTAGCAATAAGAAAAAATCCAAGAAGAATTTCTAATTGGCTTCCAAATCCTGTACTTTGTATTCAACAAGTAGAAAATATGCCCTAAAAATAAGATTATCCACTACTCTAAAGCCTTCAAAGTAACTCATAACAATAAGTTCAACTGATAAATAGCTTATAAGCACAGAGTACAAAGGTAATTCATAAATGCACAAAAGATTTATAATTCTGCAGATAGCTCATTGAGTTTTTATTGAAAAACATATTGATTCACTAAGTCAACTTGAGAAGTGCACACATGTTTTTGTCACAGGAAAAAGATTGGCACAACATAAGATTTTTGTGCGCACTGAGAACTAAAAATTTGAAGGAACATTGAATGTAAGCGAGAAAAAGTTTTCTATCCAGATAAAAGACCCTTAACCAAATTCTTTAAACCCATAATACTTCATTCTCACTACATCTGGAGGAAAAGACCACATGACTATCATATTCCATGATATAGCTTCCAGTTAAAAATATAAGAATTGCAGACAATTTTATGTAAGCACATTTATTTTATTCATTTAGTTTTTACCTTCATCCTAACATTCAGTTGCTTTTTATCACAACTTTGAATCAGACCATAATCCTATGGCAACAATTAAACAGTGTAATAGGAGAATAAAGAGCAAACCTATGGTGAGAATCAGACTCTCACCCCCTAGCCAGAGAGGCTGTAAAGAGTTAGGTTTAAGGTATAAAATCAGTTTCCATTTAACTATGAAGTCCCTGTGACTGAAAGGTTAAAAGCAGCCAAGCGTATACTGGATCCCTCTGGCTAGAAGGTGAGAGTTTGATTCTCACTGTGGGCTTTTTCTGTATTATCTAATCATACTGTTCAATTTTTACTGTAGGATTACAATCTGATTCGAAGAGGTAAAAAGCAACCAAAAATTAGGTTAAAGGTAAAAACTTAAAATCAGTAATAATAGAGCAGTAGTGTTAGAAATTCAGATAGGTTTAAATTTTAAAAATATCACATGTATTGGAAAGATCCTTATATAACATTACAATCAATTCTTTCACTCTATTAAAACCATGCAATCATGAAGCTCTTTGGAAAATCTGAAAACATTTCCTGGACCTCATCTTATCAGATCTCATTTGTTTTTTTATCAAACTAGGACCTGTTTCATGGAAAATAACAACTGCTGTATTAAATATAGAGGATTATTCATAAATGATTTTATTTTTCAACAAACAAAATAATCACTTTAAAGAAGTCTTGCCTGTCCCTTTCCTACTTTTTAGGTTTGGTTGGTCGGGAGTTGCCATTCTGATGGAAGGGTCAGTGTGCAGCTATGATTAACTGGAGAGTAGGAAGGAAGTAGAACATGTGGGAATTTAAATGAAAATGTCATGCTCCCTTTTCCCCATGACATACCAACAGACCAACCAACCAACCAATACACACAGTGTATTATATGTTAGAAATTGAACTGAAAAGGAATGCCTGGCAAAATTTCCAGATAAATTATGTAAAACAATCCGATTATATTTGCAGCAAAGTTGTTTCCTCGAAGCAAAACAGCTGCAATATTTAAGCGGGGAAAAAAAAGAGTTTCTTGGCAGGAATCCTGACGGTGGCAAGTACAGTAGAGATAAGTCAAAACTTCAGTCTGGACGAATAAAGATCAATGCGGAGATTTTGGGTTGACTCATAAACATCGAATGAGTAATAGAGACTGACAGATTAGTATGCTGCTGCTACCAAATTTTAGTGAAGACTAAAACTACATTATGCTAAATACTCTAACCTCTTGAAAATACATTTGCCACAGTAGTTTGCACCAATCACCATGGCCCAGCACTGATCTCTAGTTTGGTAGGCCATGGTTCGATTCACCACCAAGCCAAAACCAAAAACTTAGAAAATGGTACACGATGCCTCTCTGCAAAGCACTCAGCATAAGAACAAGGATTAAGGAACCTCTTCCCGAGGCTAAGGGATTACAGCCAAATCACATTAGATATACCGGTTCTGGTAACATTGCTGAAGTTGAATCAGATAAATACTTAGATGGGTGACTATTGGGGAATTCCAGGTGCTAACAAAACTTTGATAAGCCTAACAAGTCAACAAAAGGGTCTTATAAACAATCGCCTGTGTATAACTAACCCCATGTTTGACTTCAATGATGGTATATGTGGAGAATCATCATACATACATTTATATGTGCAGTAGCTTCTAAAGATACAGAAAATTCTGTTAATTTAATCCTTTATTCACCAATTTTCTCCATTTTATTTTGTCTATTATAAATTACGTGCCAGTTGGATTGCATACATATAAGTGAATACAAGTTCATTAAGGATGAATGATATAATTCTACAGTGCTCGGATTATATTTTAAAGGAAAAATGAACTTGTACAAACTAAAATAGAAACGTAATCTCTTACATGTTTTTGCGATATACATGGGTACACTAATAAGTTTGCAGCATAATGATGAAAAAAACATTTATTTAGACTGACAAATATTTATTTTTCAACATAATTCACTTTCTTATCAGTGCACTTAATTCAGAGGTGAATATTAACCTCATAGATCAGATATTATACATTGATTATTTTAGATAAAATTCAGTTAATAGTATTTGCCATGCAGACTACAGATTTTTGTATAAGATTGGGAGATGCTAGGAGGATTAATAAATATTGGCACAGGAAAGAGAATTGGCAAACCAAATTCAAATTCTAGCTGAAGCTGTTTTGCACTTCTGAGGCCCCCATTGGTTGATCTTTGACCATGGGTGAACAGCTTTTAGCTGCTATGCCTGGATATTTGGTATAAAGAAAGTGTTGTGCCTGTTCCCTTTCCCAAGTCTTGGTCATGCTGAAGACTTCCAAAGAAAAGAAGTGTTTAATACAGAGCTCAGCTTGGTTGCAGGGGGATGTCTCCTCAGCTGGTTATGGCACCTGGTATTCCCAGACGATCACCCATCTAGGGACTTGCTCAGCTCAACATTGCTTAACTGGTGATCATATGAGAACTGTTGTATCCGCTATGATTTAACCAAGACACTTTTTGCACTAATTCCCTCGGAAAATGCATGAATCCTCTTCTCCCTTTGCAGTCTCTTTGATAGACATCTCCAAAAAATGTCTTCTCACAGGCATGTCACAATAGTTGATTGAGAAAAGAATGTGTGAGTGAACATTTGGGCAAACCAATCTTCCATAACTACCTCACCTTCCCTGGCAATAACTGGAAAACACTATTACCCACCTGTAGTCAATCATAACAGAGGTATCTTGCTGTGGGTTAATGGTTAGCTATCTAGTCCAGCAGACAATTATTACAGCGTAGAGAGTTTGATTCATATTGAGAGCCCGTCATTTGTGGCCTTGTGCTAGACTAAGCAATTGCCCCCTCTCAACCCCTCACTCTTTTTGCCATGCCTTTACTGCCAAAGAGTATAACTGTGTGACTTCAGGCATGGTTGGTTGTGATTAATTAATATTCCCTAGTGGCTAAAGAAGTTTGGAAAGTAACCAATGAGAAAGTTTTTATTTTCAATTAAGTTTCTCTTTAAAAAAAAAGGAAAGAAACATTGAGATAAATACTAATAAAATCAGAATAAGCAAAAGGTTTTAAATCAAGTACAGAAAAAAGAAAGATCAATTCACAGTACCAGTATAATCAAGCAGGGGTCCTGAGGTGAGTTTTATAGGGTGATGCAAAACTGTTTTCTCACTCCAACCCTCATATACATTGCAGTAACACCCTATTCTTTTAGTCGTCCTGTTTCCATCTGCTATCACCCTTTTAGCACACCATACTATATCACTCAATGGTGAATGGTAGAGTCAAGCTGTCCTTAATGGACATATCAGATTGACTTGGAAGTTTCCATGTATAGTTCAACTCAAGAAACTCATAGGCCCCCTTTCTTGGCCCTCCATGCCTGGTACGATGCTCAGACAGGCCCCCACTCAGAAGCCAAAAACTAAGCTAGAAAAATATCATATTTCAAAACACAAATTTTCCTTTAGAGTCAGTTGAGAATGTTTGAAAATTATTTCTACTTGTGTGATGATACCTGACACTTGTGAATTTAGCTCAAGTGTTAGTGGAAATTGGTGAACATTGAGAAGTTCATGGTTCTATTTTAAATGGTAGATTAGTGGCCTATTCCGTACAGGTCAATGTGGAACCTGTAGAGACTTTAATATACCCAAGAGAAATTTATTATATAAAACTAGATTCTTAAAAAATATGCCAAATCTTTTTTTCAAGTTTGAGTCGATTGGACTAATGCAGAAAGATGTTTATTGCCTCCCTTTGGAGAAGTCACATTTCTAATTTTATCCTGCATCATGTACTTTTAACCAGTAGAAAATATTCTGTTGGAATACCCAGTACCATGTGTACATATGTGTTTGTGTGTTCGTGTATCTGTGCGCATGTATTAAATAAACAATATTTGCTTATGCGGGTTTGGTGGAAAAAAGACAAAGGTGGCTGTTCCAATGTTAAAAATTGCATTTTCATTTTGAACACATGAAAAAAATATTTAATTCTTTATTTTTCTTTTTTAGAAAATATGCCCTAAGAAAAGAATTATCTACCAATAAATGGGAATATACATTGCGTGCCAGTTGGATTACATACATATAAGTGAATACAAGTTCATTAAGGATGAATGATATAATTCTATAGAGCTCGTATTGTATTTAAAAGGAAAAAATCTGTAGGAACATGAATAATTTTTGTAAGAGATTTCAGTTTCAAAAATGAAGATTAGATTAGTTGGTAGCAGTCACTCAAATATTGAAGGAGAAGTTCAGAGGTCAGGATTAGGATTGGTGGAAATTGGAAAATAGCAGCAGGTCCCAGAGAGAGAGAGAGAGAGAAAGAAAGAGGGAGAGAGTGAATCGGATAGAAGAGGAATGGAGGAAAAGTAAGAAAGAAAAACAAGAGAGTCACAAGAAAAGAGAAAGAGAGAAGGAAAATAAAGAAAAGAAGAGTGAGAAGAATAAAAAGAAAAGAAGAAATATTTTAAAATTTAGAGAAAAAAAGGAAAGCCAATGTAGGAAAGAGAAAGAGAATGAAAAATAGTTATGAGCAAAACAAAAAGAGAATGACATTATGAAGGAGCAGGAAGGAAAGACTGAGACAGAAACAAAACAAAAAAAAAAGAAAGAAAAAGACAAAGAGATAAAGAATGAAAAGAGAGAGAAGAATGATATAAGCAAAACTTCCAAGAAATGAGAGAGAAATTATCCAGAATGGAATTAGGAAAAGAACCAGGGAAAAAATTGGTATATTCCTGATAAGAAATGTAATAGAAACTAAAATTGTCAGCAAAAAATATTGGGAAATCATGACAGTAACAATAATGGTAGTTGCACAAAGAAAGAGTATGGAATACTAGTAATTTTTCATCAGACTGGTGTATAACCTCATCCTATTCAATTCATACAGCTGTACCACTTGGGAATGGTAAAAGCCCAATGTAATGGCATTATGAGCTTCACTTCAAGGCATTTTCAGAGCCTACACAGGAAAGAGATAAAATTTGAATTTTTTTCAAGAGTTTTGGTAAGGGGTGGGGATTTAAAGATAATCAAGCAAAAATAATCAGAAAATCAAGTGGAAATAATTTGCTCCCCACAACCTACAAAAAACTGAACTGTTGCCTGAGAGGACCAAAATTTAAATAATGTCTGATTTTATTTTACTAGACATGATGAATAATCGAGTGGCATGAAATATGTGATTTACTACTGTTCATATTTAACCTGTAGAGAAGTGAAAGAGAGGATAAAAGTAAATTTGAAAAGAGAATGAGAGAAAAGTAAATAGGAAAAATGAAGAGGAAAAAAGATCAAAATTGAATAAAGAGAAAAACTAAAAATGAAGAATGCATTATATGTATGGATGAAAAAAAGAGAAGGGAATGAAGAGAGGAGGCAAAAGAGAATGAAAGTGAAAAAGTAAATGAAAAATAGAAAAGAATAAAAGATAAGGAAAATGAAAAAGAGACAATTGAGAAAAAATCAATAGGAAAAGAAAATAAAGAAAAAAGAAGAAAAGTTAAAGAAAAAAGGGAAAGAATGAGAAAAAAAGGAAGGAAAATATGAGGAAGCCATAATCAAGGATAATATTATCAAACGAATACAGTTATCAAGATCAGTCAGTCCGCAAAATTTTTTTACTTAAAATGACTTTAACAATTGTAAAAAATGTTTTTTTTTCCTTAACTTTATATTGTTTTTTTTATGTTAAGTTGATTATAACAATAAATTTAATAACATTGGATTTATAACAATGAATGTGAATTTCGAACAATGAATAAAAATCATCCAAATTTTTACATCAATTGCTTAATGTTATCATGCAGGTTAGAGCTAGATTAAGTGGTTTGCTGAGTGGGCAAATGCCCCACACCCATTAGATGAAGTAAAAAATTGCTAGGAGAAAAGTTTAACATACAATATGATAGTAATAATAAGTATATGGATGAAATTCAATATAATTACAATTTAATTCAATAGAATTTCTTTGCTTACACTAATAATCATATTGATAAGGGTGCCCCTGTTTGAATTACAGCCAGGGGCCCCATGCAACTCTGATGCCGGTTATTGTTATCTAAAAGACCCTGTCATAAAGCGATCACAATAAGCAGCTTCCTCTGTATTGAGAAAGAGAAAGAGAGAGGGTAAAATCAGACCAAATAGAAAGAAAGAAAGAAAGAAAAGTGTAAAAAAGATACAAAAGAGAAACAGAGTTATAGCTGGGGGTGGGGGCTATACGTGGAGAGTCCCCCCCAAAAAGCTTTAAGAATAGTAGTACACATACTGCATTTCTAATGACACTATACAATAAACAAGGATATATTTGTGTATAAATGAATTGCTATGATAATAATTTGGCCTTTGGGGTTTCCTCTCACCAATTAACTGATAACGCATGTCTTTTTATTGTAAATTTTCCATTTCCATCTAATTCCACTGAATGTTGAAGGGGAGCCCCTTAAGGGACCGAAGACCCCCCTCCCAGACCCTAAATCTATAGCTACATCATTGCAAACCAAAAAGGAAGAAGGGAATTTTGCCAAAACTAATGCCAAGTAGTAACAACCATGGTGATTGGAAGGAAGGAAAGAAATAAGGATGAATAGTCAATATAGAGAGAATCTTTTAGGTGCAGGTAGTAAAGTACAGAAGACCTTCATTGATTTCAACAACAGCAAAGGAATTGGGGTATAGCTTGTTCTACAAGAGAATAGGCTGACCATCCAGACGAGAACCACTACAACAGAAATATTTATTTATTTTTAAAGTACATTTGGATGAAAGCACGTGCTTTATAGGGAGAGGGAGGGAACGTCAATTCTATAGGCAGCCAAAATCGTGGTTGATCAGCCCCACTGGCAAAAGATGAAGATGTCATGTGAAGTCAAGGTTTCAAATACGAGAAAGTAGAAAACGCCTGAATAAATAATAGATGGGTTTTACAGTTTTGCTCTGGTGAAAATGAATGAAAGCAGAAATATTGGTGCAGCTGGGGATTCTAGGGGCCAGGGGGGTTGGCTCATGGAAGGGTCCCCCCCCCCCAACATTCAGTAAGATTTGTCAGTAGAAATGTACTAGGTGAACTACTATTTAGAAAATAAATAGATTTGGGGGGCTCTCCATCAATTAAGGGCCCAAGGGAGGGACTTTTTGACCCCCCCCCCAACAATCCTTAGTTACGTCTCAGAAGGCTTAAAGAGATTGTGAAATGTGATAAGATGGCTAATTGGCATAATGAAGGATAATTTCTCATCAGTTTTTTATTTTCATTTTCTTAGATATTTTCCTCTTCAGTTTCCATTTCATTAACATTTCCCCATTTCTGCTTCTTTCTTTACTTCTTTTCATATAAGTACTGAGGTCCCTAGAAAAATGTGGTCCCTAGTGATGGAAATGGGTTTCGGGAACTAGGTATATGGTAATGTCTCAATCAGTAGATATTGAACATACAAAAACCTGGAAATTAAGATGTAGGTATAATCTGAACCCCAGCATACCATAACATTTCCATTACTGGAAGTCTCTCCTCTAGAGCTAGTAGCATTACTTTACTTTTGCATCCTATACTCCAATGACTGGTCCTCAATTACAAGAAGTAGTTATTAATCTATTTCAAAACAATTGAGGGTGTTGCAATGAAAATGAATTCCAAGTAGTGCTTAAATTTTTTTTTTACTACAATTCAAGGCATAACATACTATTGAGAAATGTGTAACAATGTATGTTCAAAACATTGCCAACATTCTTGTTATACCAGACTAGGTTTAGGGTTAGGGGTAGGCTTACGGTTAGGTATGTTAAAAGGAGTAAGGGTAGGGTTAGGTAATTTGGGATCACATTTATATGAGTGTAAGAAAATAAAGCAATATTACTGGCTCTGTAGGAGGGACCACATTTTTAATCAGGGACCACACTACTGAACTTGTACCCTTCTTTTCTCTCATTCTCTCCCAGATTTCAACTATTCTATCTTTCCTTCCATCTTTTTTCTCCATCTTCTCCTTTTTCTTTCTTCTCCTATCAAATTATCCCACAAATGGCCCAACCAGCCAGCCAGCCAATTAGGCTACAGGTTCTTCTCTCTTTGAATGTCTGTGTCTATGTAGCTATCTGTGTGTGTCTATGTAGCTATCTGTGTGTGTCTATGGAAGCTCCTGGTCCAACTTTGGGGGCTACAACCTTGAAAATTTGCATGAGTACACTAGCTAGGGCACCATCTAAAAAACAAGTTTGTATTTTTGTTTTATGTCATTCAGGACCAACAATGCTCAAATCTTGCGCTGGTATTTTTCTAGATAATTTTAGACAAAATATCTATTTTTTAAAGATGATTTTAGATAAAAGATCCATTTTTCAAAATGAATTCAGCTAATTAGTTCTGGTATATGCATAGGCTAAAGTGATTCATTTATGTGTTGTACGGATATTTTACTTTCTTCCTCTTTCCTTCTTTCTATCCCTTTTCTCCCTTCATTGATCACATTGCACCAAAACCAGAAGATACTTCTTCCTAGAAGCCTACATTAAAATTATCTGCATAGAAAATCAAGATGGCCCTTTTAGTAGGCTACCACATAATCATATGATCATTGATTGACTAAAAAAAAAATGATATATCTCAACAGGGTTGCTAGAACTGATCACAGTGGCCCAGTGGTTAAAAGCTCATCTCCTGTTCAGAAGGCCATGGTTTAAGAAGCCTTTAAAAATGGTACTCAATGCCTTTCCACTAAGCACTTAGTACAAAGATTAGGAGTGAGGAACCTCTCTTTAGGCTTAGGGGATACAGCCAAATCATACAGGATACACTGGTTCTCATAAGTTGAGCAACATCGAACCTGGTGAGTACCTAGATTGGTGACCATAAGGGTCATCTTGGTGTAATGATTGGCAATACCAGGTGCCATAAGCAGAACTCCAAAAGACACGGCAAACCAGATGGCTCTTACGAAAATTTGCCCATGTTTCATTTCCTACTGTCCCCTACTTTAACCAGTCACTGTTGCACAATGATCCTTACTCCATCAGCACAGCAACACCCAACCACCCAATGTAAAAGGTTAAAAGGAGAAAGACAAGATTTCTCAAAAGAGATTATTTTGTTTATTGGAAAATAAAACTATTCATCATTAATACTCTCTTATTCATGAAACAGTTGTCATTTTTTATGACATGAGCACCGGTGCATATATATATATATATATATATATATATATATATATATGAATCATGGACATAAGAGGAAGTAATTACTGACAAACATTGAAATCTAAAATGTACAGAAACACAGGATATTATCTGCAAATTATTTGAGAAGCTACAATTCGGTATAAATATGATTAGTTTTTACAGGATCAAAGATCAATAATACAATTAGATCAAGCCATGAATTGTAACACAGAAGGATTTCCTTAATTTCAAGTAATATTGATAGTTCACAGTGGTACTTTATGAAAAATCATTAAAAAGTACAAGCTAACATTCTTTTACATAAGATACATCCCTACTATTGCCTTTTTTTTATTCTGGAAGGGGTATGTATAATAATTCATGCTTGAGTACTTACTGCCAAAATTCAATTCTAAAGGCTTCAATAGGTTTATAATTTGATCATTAGGGACAGCTACAAATAGCAAAAATATATTTCTAATACTGAGTTATGAAGTAAATAAAAGTTTATTTCAATGAGAAGACAGTGAATCTGGATATCAGTTTAATACAGATAATTCATTCAACATTTGCAACAGAGTCTTCTAAATTACTTTAAAATGATCTCTTTTTACTGCTGAGTATTTAGAGTTGGTAGCAGAATTTATTGAGATATTTTTAGGTATTCACTGTAGTAATTTGAATATACTTTATTTATGGTCATGGAGGGAATTATTACACAGTTTATCAATGAACCACTTGAAAAAAATATCTGAAAGTCATAAGGAGGTAACTTTAATCAGCCATTATTTCCCTTGATATTACCATTCAATTTAAAAAAAAAACGAATTTATGAGTTAAATGCCAAATGAAAGCAAAGGGATTTACATCCCGTGAACTGAATCTCATCCCAATGATGAAAAATTTTCAGGTCAGAATAATTGGAGATCAATCCGCACTGTCAATTTGGGGTTCACCATCATGGCCACATTGATGATTATGCATTGATTCTGTTCACAGTGAGCATTGAATGATAATTCTGTTTTTTTCTTTCTCTATAGATATGACTAGCAACCTGAAGAAAATGTCAAATAGAAAATCTGGAAAGGGTCACTAGGTGGATTTACCTTGGAAAGATTTGAACAGAAAAAAAATTATGACCTGCTCTCCCACCATCACCGAGTAGCAATGAGTCTGTTAAATTCATAAACTTGAGAGAATGATAAGAACCAGACTCTGTAAGGCTAAGATTACACACTTTAAAGAGAGCATCAGATAGAGACTTGCCATTAAGGCAGGTATTTGGAGATAAGAAGAGAGAACCGATGGGTGAATGTACAGATGGCAGAAGGCAGTTACAGCTCCAACTGGGTGCAGACAACACCTGCAAAAGCAGCCCCAGAGTTTGTTGCTCAGGAATTGGGCAGCACAGTCACAGCTGGCACTGCAGCTCAATCATAAGCTAGTCTTTGATGCACAGTCCATTGTCTTCTAAGACCAAGAGAGGCTAACAGCAACAATACACTTTTCAGAAGAAAGACTTCTTGCTAAGCAGCAACAAAGGAAAAACTTGACCTTGAAACACCACATAAGGACAAATTTCAAGATAAAAGCAATTGATCAACCAAGAAACTCTTGATACTGACATATATTCAAGGAGACCAATTGTCAGTAAACAAATGTTTATGACAGTAAATCAATTACAATTCTAATGAGCAACCTCTAATATTGAGGTTATTAACATCATCATATGTCAAGTTATGATGGCATCTCTCATAATGAATGATATGTGTACACTTCTAAAGGTTGGCAGTAAGATTACAAGAAGTTTGTTTAACTCTTTTGAAAGCAGGTGTAAAAAAATCTCATTAGCAGATACCAGATGAAATAAATAGTTTATCCTGATAAATAACAATTCAAGTCACAATCTGTTAAAGGCAACTAAACTAAAAGTGATTGGTACTTATACAAGTGCAGCAAGTGCACCTGTTGATTTGAATATTCTTGGAAATGGAATACAAGGTGATACAAGCAGTACATATAACTGCAATTGGAGGGATATCTATCTGACTGTGTATGAACAGCAATTACTCGACAATTGGCCATTGTAAGTAATTGACATTCACCACATATATTAGTCAGTACACAAGGCAGTGCAGTGTTAAGTATGAGGTTTTTTGGATCAGAGGTTCTGAAGAAATCTAATAAAAATAAGTGAAAAAAAACTTGTCATCACAGTCCATTAGTGTTGAAATTTGAAGTCATGTAAAAAATTCCATTGAAGAATAAATATGGTCAGAATAAATTCTATTTATCACTTATCAAGTATTTTCCACTGGGAAACATCTAAAATAGGGTAAAGGAGTACCTAGAAACTGAAGAATTTGGACATTATTAGAAAGCCCTCAAAATAAGGCAAAAAAAGGTCTAAAAAGCTTTTGTTTTCAAAAATAAAAAATGAGTATAAAAAGGTGCCTATTGGAGTACTGGTGTAAATTTTCAAGTCTGTATACAAAACGGTATGGCCAGGAGTGTTGGATCACACAAACACATGAACAAACACACAAACACATGCACATACAAAAAAAAGTCTGTCCCCTTCCAAATATGCACCTTTGGAAAACGCACTGCCCTAGTTGAACACAACAGGTAAATAGATGATTCATCATGAGAAAAATAAGACATATAAGTGTAAACAGGCTCAGGACCGGAGCATTTGTCCCAACAGACCATACCTAAACATTGCACTGACACTCACTGATGCCTGCACTTAACATTATACTATCAGGAATTGGGTAGCTTTTTCATGGCCTCAAGACAGTGTTCTCAGGCAGATATTGAAGATTATATTTTAGACCCATCTTGGTGTAATGATCAGCAAGCTTGCATCAGAATTATTACTTTTGAGTAATGAGTTCAGTCCTCATTGGGTGCTCTACACCTATGACCTTATGCCCAAACTTGGCTAAACTTGGTAAATAATCATATTGATTGGCACTAATAACAAAGTAATGCTTAATTGGTACTAATAACAAAGTAATGCTTCTGGCAGCACTTTTCCAATGTACTAAATAAATAAAATCAAGGATAACATGGTATCTGCCTTGTTGCCATTGTGTTTGACATGTTGATTGCAGATGACTTTTAGGTCCATGTGTCATTCTAGATTTTCTCTTTTACTTAATAGTTCTGGTCTATATTATCTTTTCCCAAGGCCTTATATTGTCCAAAAAAGAGAGATTCCAGATATTCTCTAATGACTATACTTCCATCCTATATTCAACCAATTTTTTTAGAATCTCAGTGACCTTGTGTCTGGTTGCCTCAATCTGTCAATATTTTTGAGAGTCTCAGGTCACATTCCTCGTTAGGTTTTTTAAATTCAAACTTTTTTTAGTGATCATGACCCAACAAAATGAAGTATTTTATTCATTGATCATCTCTTTTTCTAATTTTCCAATTCATCACCCCAAACATTGAATGCTGGCAATGGATATTGGTCATATGACAGTTTCTATTAAGTAACTAACCAGACCTGTTTATTAGATTATTTAAATACAGAGCTGATCATTAACTTTCTGCCTGGTCTTAATTTCTTGTATAACGATCATAGGTGAGCAACATGAAGACTTCTTTTCTAGGCTCTGAAAAGGCAAAGGGAACATAGGTACAACCATTATGTTGCTGAGACACTTATAAAGGGTACGAAAGATCAAATTTCTCATGGAACTTTTATGATCTCAGTAACTTTTTATATCGTTGTTCAACAAATGAGCAACAAGCCTTTTATCAGAATAGGAAAGATGTCATCAGGTTTACAGTGATTACAGATCTTGACTCAGATATTTGTTTATCCTTTATTTTCTTTTTTTATTTCCCATTTCCTTTCAGATTTCTTTTCTTTTTCGGATGAAAGAAAATATGAACACTGGGCCTTTGTTACACATAACTTTCTCCTCTTCTGGTTTACTCTGTGAGCAAGATGATATGATACCTTATTGTTTTGAGATGTTTTCATGAGCTTGAACTAACAAGGTATCCAACAAGCAATCTTTAAAAAATGGAAAGAAAATGTATGACTCCACATAACTAATTATACATACTAGCTAAAATCCCTGCCTATGGGCAAGATTTTCAGTTCCCATGGAGGGCCTACCTGAAGCCTTTGGGCCCCAATAATAGATCAAAATTTATTTTGGGGGGGTATTTTAATTCAATAAATCTAGCTACAATGCACCATTTTAGTTAGAGGTCACATACAAATAAACAATATCAGACTTTTACAAATGGATAGAAATCAGTTCATTATTATCAGGATGAGATCGAACATAGACCCCACACTATAAGTATTCAGTTATTTTTTAAATTTTCAAAACTATCATGCTTGGAGAGCTGCTAATACACACAGATAGTTTCAAGAAGATATGTTGTGTGGTTTCAGGGATATGTTGCCACATCATCATCATCAAGAGCAGCAGCAGCAGCAGCCTTTTAGCATCTGTTGTTAGACATAGACCTTCACCAAGATTATCCCAACCTCTCTTTTATGGGTGTCATGGAGCCAATACTTTCTAAACTTGTCAAGTTCATCACATCATCTCATATTTTGCCGTCTACAGTTTTGAATATGATCTCTGGGGATCCATGTCATGAGTCATAATGTCCATCGGTTGTCTGCCATTCTTGCAACATGGTCAGCCCATTGTCATTTGAGTTTTCTAATGGATTCTATAATATCCCTGACTCCTGTTTTCTCTTGAATATGCTGTGCTGTTTTGTGATCTCTTCATGAGATGTTGAGCATGATTCTCTCATGTGCACGTTTCAATGTTCTCAGTTTGAGGATCAATCTTTTGGTTAGGTTCCATGTTTCAGCTCCATAAGTGACTATTGGGTGGATGCATTGGCTGTAAACCCTTTTTTTTGAAACCAATGAGATTTTCTTGTTGTTGAAAGTTTAGTTTGCTCTACCAAAAGCTTGCCATCTTAGATTTGGTGAATTATGATAGGATACAGGTGGGTGAATAAAGAAAGGCCCAAAAAGACATCTAAAATCAATATGCCTGGTAGCACATCGTTAACTCTTATATTGTTAGGGTTTTCTCAGTGATAATACAGAGTAAGCCATTTATTATAATCATTATAATTTTTTCATAATATTTAGTTGCTTATAACAATTGTTCCAATTTTCACATCCTTTGCTTATTGTTATCAGCCAATTATTATTAGTGGCTTCCTCTGTCGTTATATTAGCAAATCTCAGTCCGCCATGGTTAAGATGGACCACTTGGTTGTTGTTGACAGTAGTTATAAGTCCAATCATTATATTTCTGTCTGGATGTTTTATCCATGCTATCAGCTGTTATGTCTCCAGAGTTATCATACTTCAAGTTGTACAAGTTGATTTCTTGTAGCCAATTATGTTGTACTTCAGATATTTTCCAAACATGCTATATTTGTCTGATATTAAGAGACTTGTTAGTCCTGAACTAAGCAGTTATGGTACACTGAATTGATGAATTTGTAACTCGTTCAACTTGTCTCAATGATACAGTTATAAAAAGTTGATTTGTAAATCTCATTATATCATGTTGGTAAAGCAGGCTCAAAGTACCGGCAATATGGGCAATTGCCCAGAGCACCAAGTGTTAAGGCGCCTCAGTCATGTGTCAGAGAAAGTAGGACTTTCCAAATACAAACGGCTAAATAAATAAATTAAATCTTTTATATTCATCAAATGATAATTTGAAACTCTGATGCTATGTCAGAAATCTTTCTTTTTACTGTAATAAACTTTTTATTCCTATATATTTATTTTCTCACTGTAAAGCATGAACAAACAGATAAAATGATACTATACTTTGAAGGACCTTGAAGTTCAGATTACTCGAAGTGCCAGTAACTCTAGGACTGGCCCTGTCTGGATGGTGCCTTTTCATGCCTGCAGTATACATATTTACTCATATTATGAAGAAATTTCTGAGACTAACTTCATATTATTTTTATTTTTTCACTGGATATACAACAATATTTGTGACCAAAATACTTACAACACCTGGTTGGTCAGCCATCTATATAATGACCAGGCTTGATGTTGCTTAATCAGTGATCATACAAGAATCAGTGTTCCAACCTGATTTAGCCATAACATCTCACTTTATCATGTTGGTCTTCTAAAGCTTACAGTATACATGAGAGGTTGCATATGATGGGTGCCTAATGTGCTACCCATTTGAAAAGTACTTTTATATTGAATAATACTATTTCAATCATTCTCCAATCATTTGCATCAAAATTGAGTCAGTTATCACATACTACAATCACAATGCAGAGTGTTCAAACTTCAAAATAAAAAAAAAACTGAGCATTGCACCTCTAGAAATAATGAAAATGTCAGCTTTTTGAGAATGGTTTGTTTGGCACTCATCATGTGTGGCCACTCACATATTCACTCATATTAATAAGAAATTCCTGAAAGTTCTACTTCACAGACTCGCTATTTTTTTGATAGGAAATATAACAATATTCATAACCAAAAGCAGTATTGAATGTTTAAATGAATCAGATTTGATTTCATACAAATTCCAAATGCTTGCAGCAGAGATAAATATTTTGGTAGGTAGGTAAATCTAGCAGTTTGGTAGAAATTTGATGCACCAAAGATTTGTTTTTTTATTCTAAACATTAATATATTTAATCCTTCATTCAATTTTTTTTACATCAGTTGATACCAAAGAAGGTTTTTTGTAACAAGAGCAGATGTATAAAGCAGACTGACCAACCACTATGACCCACTGGAATGAATTAACTACACTGATCAAGGTATAGCAGTATTTACTTCTACCTTCCTTTAGGCACTCTCTTCTTTTCCTTCTCCCACAATTCATTCGTCTTTCTTTTTCCTCCTTGTTCATAAGCTTTAATCCTTTTTTTTCACTCTTTTTTCATCTTCTCTCCTTCTTCAAACCCTTACAACTTCAAGTCTCTTTAACAACAACTGCCAATTCTATTCAAAAATCTCAACTCCAAAAATACCAAACAACAAAGGATAAAAGTTACCGATTCCATTGGCTGCAGACTGTGAAATATTTCCAAGAGCTGTAACTGAAAGACAAATGGTGTAAGCACCATGTCTTGCGGCAGTTCTCAAAGACAAGAAAAAAAACAAAATTAGTCAGCCGGAAGGATTTATAAATGGTACTGCAAGACTATGGCAGTAAGGAACAATCCATCTTTAGTACATTCTGTTTTCATCTAGTACATGAACAAAATGTTCTATCTTTCTGTTATACCAAAATCACACAAAATACCAAATCATTTTTTAGAAAATTTCATAATCAAGCTTATCTATTTGTTATGCTAAGTCCTTCTAAACATTATTTTTTTCAAATCCCTGAAGTATTTTTAAAAAATACATTTTTAGTAAAAATGAATTAATCTTCAAATGTTAAAGATTGTTGAGTATATTCCATATTTGAAGGCCTATAAGACCCCCACCTCTTATTTCAGAAAAGAATATTAAGAGAAAAACACATTTCTCTGAATTTTTCTCATTTATCACCACATATGTGCGGGTGGGGAGGTCTGATATGCCATCAAATACAAAATTTGTTCATATAAGATCTACACAGGAAAAAAAAAACGTCACTTCAACTTCTTATGCCAGTGTGGCAAAAAGAACAGATGCTACTCTTTGAACTTCTGCAGATAAAAGGCAAAAAAAAAATTGAAGTTAAATCATTATGATAACAAACTCAAGTATATCCCCACCCCCTTGTCTTTTGCTCAGAGGTTTTTGTCCATACGTTTCCATTTCAATTAAATCAGTAAAGATAAAATTAGCCAATGGAATTGGTTCTCGGCAACTCCCCTCAGCTGGGTCTCTGTCAGTCCTTCTACCTTCTTCCTCAACTGATCTACTCCAGGTTCATTTTGGCTTCCCAACTCTTCTCTTCCCACGGCACTCCTAGAATTGATTTTCCTGTCTAAATCCTTATTTTTTGCCTCTCTCGCTAGAAAGGTTGTTTGATGAACGGGCTTTCTGTAGGTTTTTACCAGCATGTATCCATGAGCCCTTCTGAAGGGGAATCGTCCTGATCAGGCTCTTGCTGTGATGATTGTTAGGGCAATCATTGGTGTTTCAGTGTACGCGTGCACTACATTTTTTGAATCTCTCACAAGAAAGAATATCATTTTTTGTTTTTCATAATTCTACTGACATGCTCATAGTATTAAAAAAACATTTCATTTTCTGCCATCCTATTTGGTCAGTACATACATAAAAGTTTATACAAATAAAACAATACCAATAGAGATCACCAGATTTGGCCCAGGAGGAGAGATATTCTGAGACTTGCCCAATACAGTTATTGAAATAGCATTGAATTTGGAAATCAAGCAAGCCTGGACTGGATGCAGAACTTGCCAAAAGAGGCTGGTATTGAACCTCTGTCTCCAGACTTGCCTGATTTCTGAATTCAACACTATTCCAATGCCCATGTTGAGTAAGTCTCTGAGATAAAGCTTGGGTTATCTTCCCTTCTGATCAAATCTAGTAACCCCGATATCAATAAAAAAAAATTTACACAGCATTTATCATTAATCAGATTTTCCAACCAATTTTATTTTGGGCATTTAAGTCAAGTAGGAAGTGATGCCATATTGTGGTAATAGTCTTATCAATCATCGTCTACTTTTGATTAATCACTTGGGATTGTTTCTTTCCTTGTCAGAACCTATTTCTGGTTTTCTAGATTCCTCTGATCCTGGCTCAACTGAGAGCTAATATTTTAGGAAATAGGGTTGTCAAGAATATTTGGTGTCCAGCTTCAAAACACTTCTGTCCTTATCTCTAAAAGAAACATTCAATAAGTCTTCTGATCTCCTTTAGAGGGACACCAATCATAGGCTTCTTATCACACATTTCTATGTTTGTACACTTGTCTGTATGTGTAGAAGATTGTTAAAATTGTATAGTAATAGCACACATGTATATATTTATACAGTGCCAGTCATAAGTATTTGAACAAACAGCCATTTTGCTACTGAGAGTTAAAAACAGGAACATTATGCAAGAAGGACCCATTTTTTTTTGCATTACAAGGCATGTATCCAGTAAAATTTTATTAAATTACTTGAAAACGTTTTTTGATATGATTGTTAAATGAAAAAAAAAGTTTTTTGTTTCTATTTTTCTAAAATCTTGTTCAAACTTGATAAATGTGATTAAAAAAGTGAACATATGTTGCTAAATGGATGAGTTGCAAAACTAGTAAGTTAATTTGGCTGCTCCTCCACAAAGCAATGTAAGTTTACTTTTTTAATCTCCTTGATCAATTCTGAACAAGATTTTTAGAAGATAAAAACAAAAAAAATTTGATTCTTTTGAAAAAACATTTTCAAGAAGTTTTGCATTCAGAACCACAAAACATGACTAAATGTTCACCTTGTTATATTGTTTGCAAAAAATTTGTTGCTCTTGTGTAAAGTAAAATGGCTGTTCGTTCAAATACTTATGATAGGTACTGTACATGCATAGGCTTCAGTATGTGTACAGTTCTGAGGATGATGTAAAAAAGCTTATTTATAAAACAAATACATCACTAACTTATTTGTAGAGTCAATAGATACATGTGTGCATGCATGGGGATATATAGATGTGTGTAAACATACATTAATACATAAATAGAGAGAGAAAGATTGAGATGTACAATTGTAATGATATAAGTCAACATAAGTAATTTGCCAGCTGGACATTAACCGTTCTGGTATTTGAAAGTTTCAATGATATTTTATTTATAAACTTTGCAATAATATCCAGGTACATTGAAAAAATGTTTTCCTTAAAAATAAAAATACACATTTTTTATGACTTAGTTTTATCTATGAAGAAATGATTTAGTTTTTGCTACATTTCAGCTGCAGAAATAATTTCAGCTTAGATGTAATCTACTCCAACATATATACATATATATGAAGATAATTGGGATAATATATGTGATATTATATTGGAAGATTTCCTCCTCTCCCTAGCCTGTTTATACAATTAGAAAATAAATGGAAGTAAAACTCTTCTGTACATTTGATGTTGTATATACTATTTTTTGTGCCAAAACAGCTGTGTTCTGTTTTGGGTTGCGTTTCTAATTCAGTTGACTATATAAGCTGACTAACATGAGTCTATATTCATCCCAAGCTACAACAAAAAGGATGAAAGTATCTTTTCTCATAAAAAGATAAGATAAACTGCTTTTTATCAGTATTTTATAGAAAAGAAAAAACAAGAAAAAATTATGGCAATTTGTCTTAATACTTCAATTTTTTTTTGTGAAGGTCAAGTTGAACTTTACGGATTTGCAAAGACATCAAGAACCATCTCTTTATTGATGGAAAACATTTCTGCAATCATTCTGATGCAGAGTTGTTGATCATTTCAAGTGATAGGTTCAATTCTTTTAACATTCGAGTCTGTTTTGACATGCATGGGTATCTATAACATTCATCATCTTCAACATCCACCCGGGCTAATCAAACAAACTTGTATGTGACATGCATTCTCCTCAATAACCCATAGGTTTGCATAAAAAAAGATTTGGTAGTCATTTTGTTGAATTACACCAAAAATTTCCAATTGATGCATTGCTTGATTTTGAACTGACCATTTTTAACATCAGAGAAACATATACATCTCAAGTGATGTATAACAGCAAACTGAAGACGTAAGCAGATTGGAACTTCCAAGGTTTTTAATTTTTTTGCCCATTGATCAATGTATACCATGTGGCTTGCACATATGCACTGTGGTTTGAATTACTTGAATCCAGTCTCATTAATTAATAGCCACACCTTGTATGTGTGTGCATGTATATACATACACTTATATATATAATGGAAAGTACAGTTAAAAAAGCTTTGCATGTATGTCTAATTATAAGCAGAGGAAATGGGCAGTGAAGGAGAGTTTGAGGTAAGATTAATAGAATGATGGTTGAGAGGTCTGAGTTACAAGTGAAGAAAAAAAAAAACTAGTTCCAAATTAGATAAAAAGGCATTTCCACAAGTAGCTGGTTCTTGTAAAATCTTTCTTATGCAAGTGGAACAAATATCAAATTACTCAACCAAAATCACAGTCTATATCTATTAAACAGATAGCAGATAGCCTTCCTCTCTGCTCTCCTTGTTTCAATACTATTTTTGCTAATATTCCCATTGATTTATCTCTTACACATAATGGCTAAATTGCATGGGACACACTGATTCTTGAACAATCACTGAAATCAGGTATGTGCCAGAAACCACTGGGGACTGTGTAGAGCATCTTGCGGCGATCCCATTAATCCTCCCAAGGAGCACAGCAATCTCGATACTACACTTAATAGCACAAGTCAGATGGGCCTGACTGTAAGTGACAAGAAATGAATGAATCCCTCTTTCCATTTTCCTGTTTTATCAACCTTCCAATGAATATTACATTGAGTGTAAAAGGAAGGAAAGTCTAAGATTACACACAGATGTCTGCTAGAGACTTTGAGATAAAACTTAGTAGGGGACGGACAAGAGAAAAATGCCAGACTTTAATGGAAGGACTTTTCCTTAAACCCAGCAGTAAATGCGGGATCAACCGACTTTATATGAAGAGAAGGCATGAATAAATCAGCACCCTGGCTTCTCCAACCCTCCCTCTATAATGACAAATGTAATTACTGCAGCATCCCTAGTTTCTCTCCACCCCATGAATTTCAGTGATGTCATTACTATTCCCACCCCAACATCATCCCTGAGTTTTTTTTACTGCCTTGTCATTAATACATATAAGATCAATTTATATCATCTGTTAACATTGCAAGACATCTGCTACACTTGACTTAACATAATTGCTACCATAATAGTCTTTAAATCTTGCATGCAATCTGATGTGGATTTATCTCATTTGAAGTCATTTTTCTTTTTCTTGACTTTCTCTATAGCATACCTGCCACTAATTGAGGGTCATAGTATCAGGATTGCCAGGTTTGGTAAAAACGGAAATAATCTGAGCTACATCTCAGACTCAAAGGCATTGGAATAGGGTCAAATTCGAAAAAACAAGAGGCTGGTATTGAATCTTTTTAAAACAAGAGGCTCATATTGAATCTCTGCTTCCAGAGTCATTCAACTTCCAAATTTGACACGATTCAAATCCCTGAGATAAATCATAGATTATCTCCCCTACTGGCCAAATCTGGCAACCCTGAAAAGTAATCAATAAATGCTTTAGCCAGAGGAAAATGATCGATTGCATGACTAGACAAGAAATTCATATGTTCTACTGGAAAATACATCTTATATGTTGTTTGAGTGGTCTTCCAGGGGAGTATGAAAATCTTTGAATTCAGAATTTAACAGGAGAGTTGTACATAATTGATGGCAGCTTTAAACATCAGGCCAATTTGCTTGATTTACATATAATAGCCCTATTATATCAGTAACATTTGTTTTAATTTCTCACCACCTTTTTTCCTTGATTTTCAATGCATTCCCAGAGTAAGATTATCTGCAATGCATATATATCATACGTATAATAGCCATGTCCTGCCAGTAACACTTGCCTCAATAGCTGACTATTAACAATCCATACATTTCTACTCTTGACAATTTCTGAAGGAATTCATTTGGGGCTGAATTTGAACTGAGATCTTTTTTTCCCTGTGTGTTTGTAGCTGTGGATAAGCAGCTAGACTTAATTTGTTATGTCTTCATTTACATCTTTGTATCAGAAAGTAAAGGATCAATTTTACTCGGAACTAAATTGATGACCCACAAAATGCCCTTTGGAAAAGTTGAGTAGACTTGTGATTATCTTGTTATTTATTTACACGTTTTATATAAATACAGCCAAAGATCAGTTTTATGTCAATTCAAGTAGCAAACAAGCCATCCAATTTTATGCTCTGTTAAAAGAGTAAAACTATTTGGCTCAATTTGTTTAGGATCAGTTTACTTGAACTGTACTGCCCTGAAATGTTGCACAGAGATGTAGTCAACCAGTGACAAGTCTGCCTGCTACAGGGTCAAACTCCACTCTTACTTCTATTCCAACTGAAAATGATTACTGCAACTTTTGTATTGTATATATGATGAAAAAATATTTGCCAGTACAGTTCATTTGGTAAGAGAGCAACCCGCCAGACACATGGTTATGATTTCAAATCATGGTAGTGTTAATTTTATATGTAGGTATGGTTTAATGTGACGTGGTAGACAAATAGTGAATTTAGTGAGAATAGTCCCTGTTGTTACAGGAGAAACAAAGTTAACACCTAATTGAACAGGAGTTTTGCAAAAATCTTATGCTGTACTTGACAAATCTGTAAAGCCAAATGAATCAAGTCATAACAGGGTTAGGTTGGCAGATAGTGAGACATTTCTGGCCAAAAACACAAAAAATGGCCTCAAAAGTCCAAGGGCTAAAATTGATTATAAGAGCAATTAATTTATTATTTATAAATGATGAAGTATCGTAAATCATCAATATTGATTACAAACAAATTTTTCTATGCAATAATTTACTTTTATCTTAATTTTTCAGTTGCTTTTTTATTGCATCTTAACAATGATTGCCTCATTATTGAAGTTGCGATTACAAAAAGCAACTGAAAAATTAAGTTGAAGATGAATACTAGTACTTAAAAAAAATAACAATAATGACTGTTTATAAAAAAATTGCAATAGTACATACCAAAAATGAGAATTTATAAAAAATACTATTGCAAAAAGATCAAAAAAGTCCAAAATTTAAACATGGCTAAACTAGAAAAAATATGGCCAAAGGCTTTTAAAAAAAATCAGATCTGTCAAATTTGACCATAAAATGCCCCAAATGGCAATTCTGGGTCATAAACCAGATAAAAAAAAAAACAACTCCAAAACACAAAGTCAGTCACCTGATGAAAAAAGCACCAGTAAAAAATGTTACACAGTTTTAATAGCTTTGTGATTGAAAATATGTCCAAGTTTGGTGATGAGTGAAGAATGTTGATAAAATATTATATGGCCTGACTCATGAATGTAAAGCCAGGGGTTGAAATGAGAGGAGTTGGGGCAGTCTATATCACTTCATCAATTTCCTGGTTTTCTGTGTTTCAAATCTTCTACTAGAGACTCTAAAATATAACAAGTTCTCAAAACCAATTTTTCAAAACAAAGTTGGTTCCTATTTGTAGCATAACACATGAGGCAATGATTTTGTCTCCATTTCTCAAATGATCCATGGAGACCCAATCATATTTTGTAGCAATTATGAGTTTTTATGGGGGTTCTGAGGTACCAGTCTGATGCCCAAAATGGACTGCGTTACAGGATTAAAGGGCTCCATTTGCCCATAGCTAGGGAAGAAATGGATTCATGCCTTCCCTAAAGGCAATAGTACTAAGTGAGCACAAACTGTCCAAGCCAAAATTTGAACTTTGTTCTCAGATTGCATTCTGGTAAAAAAAGACAAACTGGAAACCAAATTAAATAAGAATGTGTTATTTATTCATATTTGTGGTGACATTTCGCTGGGGGACAACTTTGACAGACTGAGTATGATGAAATGATGGCCTAGAATTCAGAGAAACCGGACAGGGAATGGAGATTCTTATCTATGTGGTGGTGTGGGAAGATGGAGTTGTGTCAAGGTTAAGGAAGAGGAACTTTGTTGTGGCTGTGTATGTCTGAGAAGTTATAGTATCTGTAAATGTGTGTCTGTGTATCCGTGATTCTACTTGAAGTTAGTGTTGTGCTGGTAGTGTGTGTCATGGTGATTCTGTGAGTGTGAATGTGTAATCTATAGGTTTGTCCATGCATGCATAGTGATGTGCCAGGGTGTGTGTGTCATGGCAGTTCCATGAGAGTGTAGATGTGGATATTTAGGAGTGTGTGTTAGTTGGACTGAATAGATGGTGTGTGACTGGTGGATGTTAACTCAGTGTATGAGTCTAAAAAGAGTGTATGGACGTATGTATTGTCATCTGTATATAGGTGTGCTGGAAGGTGTGTTTTTGGTTGAGATGGAAAGTACAAACCTGCATCAATGAGAGGGAGTAGATCTTTGTAAATTGATGGTCATTGTCGAATAGTGTCATTTATCCCAACTCCCTGTCCTATTTCTCTGAATTCTGGGACATCATTTCATCATTTGCTGTCAGTCAAGTCCATCTCCCAGCAAAATATCATCACAAAAGTGAATAAATAACGTATGTTCATGTTTAAGTCGGTTTTCCAGATCCTTTTTCTCACCATTATGTTGAATGCACTGCATCCTTTCACATGCCAGATTTCATTCTCTGGATAACAATTAGGCAAGCCGCACCTTACTCATGAGTGCAATAGTTGCATAATTCTCCTGGGTGCCAGCAGTCCATATTTGAACCTAGGTAAAAAAGCCAAATGCTGGCCCTCCCCACTTGGAAGATTGGTGCAACAATTTTCCAGCCCTGATTCCCCTTCATCTGACCTTGCAGATGCTAATGGTAGAAGAAGCAGTAGGTCAGCATGCAGTTACAAGACAATAATGAAATTACACTGCCATAGAGCCAGCTGTATCCACATTAATAAAAATCTAAATTCAATTGACTCTTGACTCAGACCTGATCTCAAATTAGATCAGCAACTATTTTGAGTCACCTGAGTATCAAACTGAGACCAGCTAAAGTCAGAGCCTATTGAAGCATTTATGGATCAAGAGATCAATGTTATGCCCATCTCTGGTCGAGTGAATCATGGGATGGAAATAAGAAAAATGAATGAGAAAGGAGCAATCAATATTGAGCGCATGGTAGCTGACTTTCAGGGATCAAATAGAAAGATGATGGATAGAACTAAATCATGTGTAAATGAATGCTTGTCAAATGGAGCAGAGAGCGGAAAATGTTTTATTTTTGTCATTATGTAAACTACAAAGAGAAGATAGAACAAAACTGGCTACTGCAGACTCAAACTCAACTCCAACTTCTATTCTGATTGAAGATGATTATTGCAACTTTTGAATTGTATAAATATAACAAATAAAAATTTTTTATTCATATAAGTGTAATCATTAGAATGAAATAAGCCCATAAATATTTGTATGACAATTTTCGTTAATTTCTAAGACTTGTAAATTTAGCTCGATCTGTAAGACAGCCTCCTGGTGATCCGTTGTGAGTTCAAAGTAGAAGAATGTGGATTTTACATAGCAGTTCACATCCCTTCATTTAAGTGAGGATTGTTCTTGTTAGAATAGGAAAACAAAGTCAACTCCAGATTTTGTACTGGAGTTAGATAATAAAAGAAAATCAATATTCCAATGGCATCATATCACAAAGAGAACTTTTTCTTTCATAAATCTATAATCATATTCCCTGTACTCATACAGAATGAAAAAGAAAATGATTTAGACCTAGGAAAGGCATGAATTCATTCCTCTGTGGACATTCTCATAGACATCCGAAAATTAAAAAGTACTACAACTCATTTACTCAACTTCTTTGTTTTTAGTAGTGTTTATTGACTTTTCAGTTATGCATATTACATATACTCTGCATAAACATACATAGTTGTCTCAACAGCTACTCCTTGTACTATTTTTACACCCCCTTATCCCTATATAAACAACAGTATTGAAAGATTAAAATTTCTTCCTAGTTTTGAAACTTTGTTTCTTTATCACTTTTGATTCCTTTGGGCCATTACGAAAAAATTTTCTGATCCTCAGTCTGCGCACTTCCAGATGCACTTATTGAGAAATATTATCTCTATCTACTATTTCTAATACTCTAAACTAAACATCTTTTTTTATGTGAATACTCCTTGGGGTTTTGAGTAAACAGTAACTTAGAAAGTCATTATTGAAAAAGATCAGTGGAATCAAATCCAGCTTAATTCACCAACTTATTACTTCTGAACAAAGTATAAATACATAGATAATACTTATACAACCCAGGGAAAATTTTGATTGATCACCCTAGTAACAGCACAATCAGAAATAAAGAGTTAATCTTCACTGAAAGAATCCTTCTGTGCCCCACCCCCACCCAAAGACATGACTCTATCTCCACAAGAGATTCTTGTCAACACAATAGGTATTGAAGGAAGGAAAGCCATTCTGTCCATAGTAACGGGTACGGAGAATAACAACAAATAGCATCTGTCACCCATCATGACAAATGGAAGCCCAACGGAATTATCTTCTCCAAAACAAGAAGTTATTTAATATTTCAAGCTGAACAAAAATCATACTCTACCAGAAAAAAAAAAGCTCCCAAGTTACTGGGTTAGAGGGGTAACTTATTCTTCCACAAGAAGCTTTCAATACATTGAAAGCCTCTCTGTCCATGTCAATTTCTATTTTCAAGCAAACTAAAAAAGAATTCATTTTGAAGACATCTTTTAAGGATGCAACAAGGGAAGAGAACCTATGGGAATACCTAGCAGTAGATAACCAAATTCAAAAACAGCTGTCAACCTTGAATTGTAATGACTAACAGAAGTCTACCTTATTATCTGATGATCTTCTGGATAATGGAGGCTGCAATCACGTGGATCATGGGAGAAACCAGAGACACGATAAACAAATCTTGAATTACAGTCATCCCCAGGATAATTATTTAAACCTCTGGAGCTAACATAAATGTGACAAGTTAGGCATCCAGGTTAAACTTCATGCAAAAGTACTTTAATCTGAGAAGTTTCATCTCTAACAATAGATGTTGAAACGTGGAAAAAAATTGCCTCATGTAAGATTATACAACTATAGCACTCAAATGTTTTACCATATTTGAAGATCTAGAAACTAAAACAGAGTTAAGAATTTACTGTTTTACAAAAGGTTAGATCTATGCCAATTGTAACTTTGGCATAGAGCCACAGTTTCCAAGGATTTATTGAGAAATGTTATCTCTATCTACTATTTCTAAGACTCTAAACATCTTTTTTTATGTGGGTACTCATTGGGGTTTTGATGAGTAAACTAAGAAAGTAATTATATAAAAAGATCAGATCCAGCTTAATACACCAACATATCATTTCTGAACAAACAAAGTATGAATACATAGATAATACTTATACTCTCTGATATCTTGTTGCGGAATCATTTATATCCGGAAGTCAAGATTTAATTCTCAACAACTCTGAATTTAATATGTTTGCTAAAGTTTTGCAGGTAAACCTTTCTGGTGTGTGTATGATTACATTTGTTTCTATGATGTAAAACTCTAATATATTGTAAAAAAAAAATCAATCCATTTAAAATTAAAATAACTGAAAATATCTGATTGCCCTTTTAAAGAACAGTCCAACTGATTATTTAGGATAGAGGCTATCTGCCAAATATGTAAACCTTCTATCTTATACTTTCATGATAATCTTACTTTGGTGGAATGGAAAAAAATTAGAATAAATGGGAAAAATTGTCATAAATTTCCTTCTGTGGCCTTTATTTCTGTCTCCATTCTTGTATTTATGAAAACAAGAACAGATTTTGTTGGCAGATTTATTTAAGTTTCTTTCTTTGTAGATACTGATTACAAGGCATAAAAATCTGTAAACAATGAAGCTTACGCATCAAAAGTATGCAGTGTCTGGAGTCTGTCTAAATCAATCTAATCAAACCATATTATTTCTGATGTAAGGCAGAATCAATGGCCAGAAATTAATCTCAACCAGGAAATAAGTTTCTTCTGGGATTGTCTGACACTTGGTCTGATACCATATCTTTGTTATTCAATGTCTTATTAGTGTAATCTCAATAAATCACATGAATGAGTGGTGTATGTTGTTACAAGCAAGGCTCACTACTGCACCAACCAGACAGAAAAATATAAGTATACTGTGGGTTTATTGTCACAATTCTCTGGTGATTCAGTATTTCAATCCTGACATGCTAAAAGGAATGCAACATTTTTCAGTTTTCATTTTCTTAAATTAACTCAGCATGGTTTCAAAATCTTTATATAATTTCTCTACATAAAATTGATATTGATGAATTTTTTTAATATTAATGAAATTGAACACAGACATGTAATTGACAAATTTATCAACACAAAAGCAAATGATACATGATCATTTGAATGGACAACTAAGAAGCGAAAGCAGTTGATAGTTGTTCGCTCAAGTATGCCCCGCCAAGTCTTCTATGGAGCCCTCTTATAGGACCGCAGAAACAAACAGCATTTCAAGAAATGCTTTGAAGACTGTTTCAAAGACAGCCTAAAGCCTTGCAGCATCCCTGAAAATGAGATGGAGTCTCATGCTAAAGACAAAGCTGAATGCCAAGCATAACATATGGGGCCCGTGCATCCTTTGAAAAAACCCAAAGAGAGTGGATCATCAACACCATAGAATCCCTGCCCACAGCACTTCAATGCTGCCGCTGTCCCTGAAGAATTAGACTTGTCAGTTACATTCAGGCCCAACGATGACAGTACAGCCACAGACATCATTTGAATGATGATCAATCAACATAAACAAAATTAGGATTTAAATCTATTCTATCGTTTGAATATATAAAATAGGATTCCATATATCATATTATGGATCTCAGAAGAAAAGAGTTAAACTATCAAAACAGCAAAATCATGAGAACTAAATCAAAGGTTACAGCTGCATTTCATTGTGTTTTAGTGTTTCAAGAATGTTGGATATGGATGCTAATTTTTTTCCAGTTCATCATGATTTTTATTGCAACCAACAGAAAGTAAAATCAAATTACACTCTCATTCAACATCTTATTCCAAGACATTTCCCTAACATTGAGCAAAAGATGGGGCTGGGAACTTTTGCATCAGCCTAAGAGTGATTACCGCTTTTTTCTTTTCTTTGATATAACTAATTTTTTTAAACACTGATGAAATCTCTCTCTATCTCTGTCTTGTATAATTTTAATTAAACATTTCTGATAGATGGTATATAAGGGTATTTCGATGACTACCTCTCACTGCAACTCATACAAGTCCCATAAATGTTCATATTGAGCTTCAATGGATGTCTATCTAGTCATGATACCAATATATTGGATCCAGTGTAATATTTGCATAATTTTTTTTTTAATTCATAAATGAAATCTGTGATTTATTTACCAGTATATACAGTATTTTGCCCTTTGGAGCTGTCTGGTACAAATGGGTTACATTACTAGATTTCTATATTTGCGACTGAAGTTTTCATTCAATTCTTGCCAGAGAAGCCATTTGGATAAGTAAGGTAGAAGTCTCTGGTCAGAGGTTAGTCTTGGATGAAAACTGAGATTCATTTTGCAATATTAGATAGTTTACCTGATCGCATATTCCTTTGTTGTCTGAGACAAAGCTTTTACTTATTTAGGTCTTCAAATCACAAAAAAAATGGCTACAAAGAATTATGCTTTCTGATCTGTAGTTTAGATAATTCGATACATTAACAGCACAGAAAAAGTTTATGAACTGAATGAACCATAAGAAGCGGTTCCTGCTATCATAGATAATTGTCCTATTTCTCTATCAAAGATGGCTTAATAAACAGGTCAAGCAATAGACATAACTGCATATGGATGAACAATAGAATATTACCATGTGCAAGTATACCCCGCTCTTTGAAAGAGAGAAAAGTGAAAATAGCGTTCGTTTTGCAGCAAGTCATTACAGAGGCAGCACACACTCTCTTCCTCTCTTCCCTACACTCTAGTATCCTGTACCTTCCAACCTAACATCCAATGACTCAGTTTAACATACCATCATCACTAATTTTTTGGGAGTGCTCAAAATACTTTCCAATATAGATAAATGGCAATTGTTTTATTGCTCTACAACTTTTCAGCTTAGAAAAAAGGGTAGGAAAGATATACTTTTGGATAATCTGCTTAGATAGTATACTGGTTATCATATCTGCATCATGCACACACAAGGTCCTGGGTTTGATTCCTGATCGGAGCAAAGACTTTGGAAAACTTTTCATTGGAATGAATTTCCCTGTGCACTCAGCAGCTAATTGAGTACACTCTAAGCTATGTGATGGGGTTTGAAGTATTCTTTCAGTGGACTTGTAGCCTGTTAAGAGGCTGGTCATAAAAACTTGAAGGAATAAAGTCCTGGTCTTGACCAAACTTGAAACTTGCACTGATCACTCAGCTGATGCATGCTACATAAACCAGAACTTTGTCACCAGCTTCATACTCCACTGATGGTTGTCTCTGGAGTGATGGAATGCTTTACCTCTACTTTAGGATAGTGAAAGAAAACTGTACTGGAAAGAAACAATATTCATTAAAACTTTCAAAATTTTCTACAATCAACTATTCTTCATTAAAGTAATTCCAAGTATTTTAAGAAAATGAATAGCCAGTATTCTAATTCAAAGATGAAACATTATCCTGATTCCATGATATATTCAGCCTTCCAACACAATATTTCAAATGGTGTATACTCCATCCTTCATATGTGTTGCAGACAGCATTTTTCAGGGAACTTCCAGACTGGGTTTTTTCTTTTACATAAAGACATGCTGTGCTGACCCTTTGTTTATCACTGATAATAATGCCCTTCTTGAGAATAGAACTTAGAGTTTTAAAATACTGGTATTCAGGTTCCTAAAATGCTAAGATAAAGATTATCAAAACACAGAAGAATAGTTGGTTGTCTGAAAGTTTCAATAACTATCATCTCTTCCACGTATAGTTCTCTCCTGTTATTGGAAAGTAGAGCTTTCCCATAAAAACCTGCCTTAAGCTGGAATTGCATGAAATGAAATATTTATCATTGATTTGTATAAAGATCTGTGTTTGGGGTCACAGTATTCTTTCCTAAATTTACTTAGTTCCCTCAATGTCTGATAGGACCAATGAGCTAATGAGGCAGAAAATTGCTGGAATATCTCAAAAATGGTCAATGCCACTGAAAGTAGCCATTCCTGATTACTGGAATGATCCAATGAACAGAAGAATATTGTATTCAAGGCCATTGTCAGAAAAATAAAATGGCAAGAGCAATTACCACAAATTGTTTTTGATTAAAGATCATAATGACTTCACTGACTTGGTAAACATCAATCTTATAGGAAATCATCTATATTTTCTTTTTAAATATCATCCCAATATATATATATATATATATATATATATATATATATTAGCTTGAAGAGACAATTCAGAAAGCCAAAGTTGATGTTACAAATGAGATTTCTTTATTGAATTCAACATCTTCTTCTGACTTGGGTGATTATACAAAATAGTGTGTATTTATAGATCCCAAGCCAGTTGTTGGTATGATGTTCCAGTTGTGGAATGGGTATTGTCCACCTTTTAATTAAAGTTAATGATTTATAAGTGTCTCCAACCAACTTGGAAACTCTAAATAAAGAAATCTCATTAGTAACATTAACTTTGGTTTTCCAAATTGTCTCTTAAAGCTAATTTTATCAGATATATATATATATATATATATATATAATCTTATACTTTTATGATCCCACTAAAAATCTTATACTTTTATGATCCAAATAAAGCTACTAAAGTTTTAAAATAATTATGATTCAAGTCTTCAATATTTTTTTAAAATAGAATTCTACACACACACACACACACACACACACACACACACACACACACACACACATATAGGTATGAATGTAAAATCATTCAAAAAACTTTTGTTACTTTTCCTTCAAATTACTACATTTGCCGGCATATAAGATGCATGATTTACAATGGTATTTAGAGGATCTTCACTGACTGCAAACCCCAGAAATGTCCATTTTTCACCTAATTAGATGGCACCATAGTTATCATACCAATGCTCTGGATGCATTATATTACTTCATTTCTTCTTGTACGTCTTATATACTGGGTTCCATTCTGTCTCTGCAGACAATCGAATATCCTTGCAGGACACATGCCTGGTCAAAGCATATGGGGATCCTGGGATGCCCAAACATCAGGATCCCCCACTTAGCTTCCCTCATGTTGTCAAGAGGAAAGCAGAAAGTGATACGTTTGGCATAAGCTTGGCTGTGGGAAATGCTAGAAGGACATCAGGATGCTCACCACCTTGGTTAGGTATCAAGAGTTGTCCTTCTCCTAGACTGGTTGTCTTCCTAAGACTATAGAGCCAAATCTGCCCAGCTATTTTACCTGTAGCTTGGGGAATTTTGTTGTATGAAGAGCTTTCCAAACTCCTTGTTCTTATTGGGAACCCACAACCTTCCACATGTGAGGCAGATGTGCTCACCATCACACCATCTGAGCTGACAAATACAGTATTTTTTAAAAAAAGAAAAATACAAAGCTTAGATCTTAGATTTCCCAATTTCACCTAAATTTATTTATTTGCTGGATCTTTTTTTTTTTCTATTTATATCAAGGCTGACTATAGTGAAAAGCAAATCAGACAGGCGTAATTTTAACCCAGACATTGGACAACCATTTATTTTCAGACGCAAGTGGAGACATGACCGAATTTTGGGCCAGGAAAATTACAGAAAAAAAAAGAAGTCCTCAAGAAAACCAAGAATTGAGACCCCAAAAAGAACAGGTCTGATTAGTCATTCAATAATAACTGTCAAGTAACCAACATCTCTTAGCAGCATGCCGTGTTGGGTATGATCAACTGAAAAATTGGAAAAATAGGTGATCAATGAATGAATTACTTCTTTCACCTTTTGTTGGGTTGTGATCACTAAAAAATGTTTTTAAAAAACAAGCATAAACGCTGTCACCCGAACTAAGTGATCAATTAAACAAAAACTTACATAGCAAATTGAACCCCTCACTAAAACCTATTTAGGTGGGGAATTTTCAAAAAACAAAATACTGTTTATTCATGACCTAATAAAGAGTAAATTATTAAATTTTCAACTCTTTGGTTCCATTCTGAGAACACTGAAGAAACTAGTTGACAGTTTTCATAAGAGTTTTTAGTTGACTGTTTCTAACATGAACCATTTTCTCTCAAAAGAAATCAGAAAGTTATTACCTCTTGATTGTTTTGAAAATAGATATACTTGACAAAAATAGTTCTTCCATTTCATCTATTTCCAAGTTCTCAGCTATTCCAGAGCGTTCCTTCCCCTTGGGCTCAATATCTCCTTTTTTTGAACTCCACAAACTATTCTTGATATGCTTCCACCTAATGCAACATTACCACAAACTTCAGTGATCTATTGTCTACCTTCCGCTGCACTTTTTCCAAAATTAAATGCGGAGAGAACGCAGTATTGAATATAAATGGTGGATCAATAATTTGGTAGCAGGACATGCAGTTAGAAGCAGTATTTTGGTGCTGCCCCGGGGCTTACTGATCCCCCGAGACTAGGCAAACTTATTTTTCGAGACCACAGGTGGAGTCCAAGGCCTCTTGCACTTAGCATTACCAAGCCTCAGTAGGGCATCATCAGCCACTCTATTGCAATGGCACAAAGCTACCAGATACTACACATTGATCCGTTTTTACTCACTTCCCAATGAGAGCAATATGTGATGCGAGGTCAGTTTGATGTTAGGTTCCATATATGGGAAGCTCAAAAAGTTGCTCCAGTCCCTGTAATTGGTGTTGTAGAGGCATCGGGGCAAGCCCAACGCTTGCCTTCTAGTGCAATGGGAAGGTGCTGCCCTGGTGCATACTGCTCCCTAGGGACTGGGCAGAATCCTAGGCTTCTTGTACTTAGCAATACCAAGCCTCAGTAGGCAATCTTTGGCCACGTTATTGCACCGGCGCAAAGCTACCAAAGAGTGTACAGCGGATAAATACTACACTTTGATCATAGGCAGGGGGCTGGGGGAGTAACACTTTGATCCTAAGCAGAGTGCACATACACTCTGATCCTAGACATGTAAACATTAAAACTCCAGATAGAGATATCATTGAGAATGACTCCTCTATATATTTAGAATAACATAAAATATTTACAAACTTTGTAAGGGAGGAAGAGTCTTCCTTTTGTTGGTAACATAAGAAGTAAGAGCGATCTGATTTTGCACAATAATTTTTGAAAATTCCTAAATCATTTATTTATTTTTTCAATACACAAGATCAGGCAATAAGAGTAGAGTGGCCAGACATCCGGCTTTACACTGGACAATCCGGCTTTTGAGAACTCTGTCCGGCACAACCTCAAGCAAGACATTAATTACTCCTCCTTTTTAGAGTTTGACCAAAGAAATTTGTATAAATCACTTCAGATATACCCTTTAAAAAGTGAGAACTTAAAACAACAGTCATCAAGTAAGTATTTTCATTATATGTAGCTTCTGCTTTTGAAAATTCTGCCAACTCATCACGTTCATGGATCCTTAGTAATACCTCCACGTCCACAGACACCAGGTTTGGAACTGCTGGTCTAAAATGTCCTTTTTTTTGAAAATTTGGAAATGGCCACCCTAAAGAATAGGGATGTTTAGAACAGTCAGCTAAACAGATCCCACACACACCCAAATTGAAAAACAGTAAAATAAAAATATACTTTAAAAGAGAAAAAGAACGAAGCTCAGAAAAATGTTTCTTTGAGGTAAAAGAAGAAAGCAAATCCCTAGGTTGTTTGTATGATCTTATCTTGTATGGTATAACAAGGTATTTCAGTTGTTATAACATTATTTTGAGTAACATTTTTCTTTTTACATAAGTTTTTTTCATAGACTTGAATAGATGACCAGATTTCTCAACTAAAGTTGTCATCCCTTGAGATGAACATAGACAGGGTTTATGGAATAGGATGAGTCAAAGTATCTTGATTGAAATGGCTGTGGAGGCGTGGTGGAAGGCATGGGGGTGCAGTGAAAAGCATATCTTCTGCTTTTTTGCTTTTTTCGTTTTTTCTGAATTCAGTTTTCCATTGGTTAAATGAAAAACACATGTTGGAGGTTTTCCTTTTCTTCTTGGAAGGGCAGCCATGATTGTTTTTTTTTAAAAGACCCATTTCATAAAATGATTTAAGTAAAATACAAAAGGTTTTTTTTCTTTAAATCTAGAATTGTAAACATATGTCTTTATGGTACATCAACTTGTATATGGGTCACATAACTCCTAGCATGGACACCTACCGTAGCTTGATGGTTAGCAGGCTTCTTTTGTAGACCATTGGCTAGTATAGTGAGTTTGATCCTCACTGGGCTCCCGACTAGTATGGCCTTATGCCAGAATGAATTTGTTAATATTTTGTGTCAAACTAAATTTAGCTAGATAAATATCCACAACACTGCCAGCTTCATTTTCTTGTTGTTGTTACAGCCAATCACATTGGATACACCAGTTCTTATAATATCACTGAAGTTGAGCAATGCCTGAGCCAGGTCAGTAACTAGATGAGTACTGACCGCGGATAGCAGGTGCTATAAACAGCTGTCAATCAAGTAGAAAGCCTCCTGTGATGATCCCATTTACCCTCCAGGAGGAGACCAATCTCTACACTATTCTCAATAATGCAAACTAGTTCACTTTGGGCTTTGTTGTTACTCCCCATGTCATAAAACCTCACTTGGTTTTTCAATTTTTGAAACTTTTAATTCTTGGTATGCCGTAATAAGTAAGTCACAGGGCAGATTTCCACATCTATGACAAAAAAACAGCTACTTGACAGGTAATGGAGGAGGGTTGAGCATAGGACTAGCAATTCCACCCCTCCAGATGTTATTTGCAACTGGAGCTGAAGCAGAGTTGTTTTGGCCCTTTCTTCATGAGAAGACCAGGAAATAAACAGAGGAACAAAAAACAAAAAAATCTATTTGTTGCTTTACAAACAGTACATGTTCTTATCAATTTCTCTGAAGGACATACAAAAACGAAAATGAAAATAGTCTGTCTTTTGGTTTGCTCTTATAAACTTGTAGTTAAGCTAGAAGGATAGGTTCCTTGATCCTAATCCTTGTGATGAACACTTAGGGGAGAGGCATTGAGCATCATTTTTAAAGTCATTGATATGACTGTGGATTGATCGGTAAATTAAAGGATATATTAATATATTTTGGTTCATCCTAATACTAATTTCTTTTTCTTTCTCTAAAGTCAGAATCCTCTTTAATTGAATTAAAAACAGGTGCAATTCTTGAAGGGAAGCAAATGTAGGTAAAAAAAATTGTTTAATAAAATCATTGAAGATGAAGTTAGAAATAAGAATTTTTTTAAAAGCTTATATCTAAGATTTGCTTGCTACCTCCATTGTGAGTAATTATCATAACATTAATTTGACACCATACTTTGCAGTGGACCCTCATGGCTCCATTCCTATGTAAAATTCTGGCAGCTTCATTAAAAAAAAGGCAACATGTTTCAAGTGAAATTAAAGACATGCCTGGATGAATCATCAAGGATATGTTGAATTCCGAGGCATAAAGATCAAACATTAAGATGGTTCCTTTACTTGAATTTCTAGGAGGAAAGTATATTTCTTCACTAACTAACCCAGAGATTGAACTCAGATGAGCTTTACCATTACTTTTTATCCACAGGCGATATTCAGCCCCAGTGAAAAAGCAGTTTAGCATCATAAGCAAGAATTGATGGTTACAAATTCTGAAATTATCCTTCTCTATTATCAAATTCCCAAATATACACCCACATCTCTTAGTACATATATATATATATATATATATATATATATATATATATATATATATATATGTATATATATATATATATTTATATATATTTTATTGCTCTTTGTTTAAGAGAAAAATAATGAGACCAAAGAGAATCAGATCAAAAATCAGGCCTTAGTATCACTGACAAACATAGAACTAGCTGAAAAAAAAAGCAGAAACAAGAAAATCACTTTTAATCAAATTATTATTAATGCTGATGAAATGAACACATTAAATTACAAGGAGAAAAAAGAAATTTCATTCAATTAAATGCCATTAATATGAAAACTACATTTTTTCCCAAACAATAATTTGTTCTGGGATCAAAAATTGAATAAATAAAGCCTCAAAGAACGTGGCAATGGCAACTTGATAAAGTTGACTTTTTAAAGGCAGAAGACTTCAAAGCCAATAGTCATATTTCAGCACCAATGGATAGAACAAAAAGATAGTATTTTTATAAGTTTTGTTATGATTTACTTCAGTCCCTTCTACCAATCTCATAATCAATATTTCCATTTGTCAATAATGAATGATTCAACTCTTTTCAGAAAACAGCTTTAAAGATGAAAATTAACACTTAAAATAACAAATAGAATGCTCTCAGTAATCTTTGCTGGCTCAAATTTAATTAAACACATCGTATTTAATAACGCGTATATTAGCCTGGCAATGTCAAGAACATTGTTGGTTTTCAACACTGCTGGGGTATATTAACCAGCAGTGTTTTGTCTGTCTGCTCAAAGTGTCATGAGAGCATTTATAGCTGGTATCTGTGAATCTGAAAAGAAAGATGGCTGCAGTAAAATTGGCTCTCACATAGGCGTTGACAGCCTGGAATGGAAAGGGTTTGCAGCTCAGGATAAGGTATAAAGCTGAGCTGTAAGCTAAAAAAAATCTGTAAATCCATCACTTAAAAGCAATTCTCTTTCTCCCCTATAGTATTTCATCGTTTCTTTACTTTTATTTCTTTCTTTCTTAAACCTTTTTCTCTTTTAATCGTTTCTATTTTAGCCCTCGTCTCTTCTCATGTCACACAAATGCCTTTAATAGAAATAAGAATCAGAATTTTTCACAATTTTGACCCACTGCCGTCATTTTACCAGGGTATGTCTTGAAAAAAAACTGAAAGAAAGTATGGTAGCACAGCACCTCTAAAGCAATTGAATATTCAGGCATGAACCCCATAGAGAGATTAACTTCAAAACATTTCTTTTCTATCTCTGTTTCACTCTTTTCCTTATTGTAAGTCTTTCTCTGATTTTGTTATTTATTTATCACCCTTTCTACTTCAGCTAATTACAAGAGATTTTGTCAACCATTAGAAAAAAATCCCAATTTATTCAGCTATAACTCCATCTAAAATATTTTGGGCTAATCTTCTAATTTTTTCAATGACTAAATAAGCTTATCTTTTAAAACCATCCTTAGAGGTGACATTTTGAAAATTTTGAATATTATTCTGGTATGGTATATTCCGAAGATTTTGAAAATAATCCTTATATGGTGTATTCTAAAAATTATCTTCAGGTCAATGTATATCTTTTTTTCTGAAAAATTAAAAAGCCCAAGCTGGAGTTGAGTGGTTTATTTTTGGTGATTAAAAATTACTTAGAAGGACATGTCACTATTACACGGTCATATTTGTTTGGTTTTTCATATTTGAATATTAAAAAAAGGAGGACATTCCCCAAAGACATCCTGTCCCTACCCAAGACACACTTTGGCACTATGTAACCTTGAAGCAGTTGTGATAATTAGTATAGCATGCTTTTAAAAATTTTTCCCCCAATTCCTAACAGATAAAGATTTTGAGACTTAAGTGGAGGACATTTCCAGAGAAAATTCTTATGTATGGCAAACATGATGTTTTTTTTTTCATTTCTTTTTTATAGGACTTTCTTATTTTATTCTGTTCTCCCCTTTTTCTCTTTCAATATATGCGATCATCACACCTTCATGTCTTGGACAGTCTCTTTGATATTCTATTTATTTTCTGGCAAAACTTTAATAAAAAACATCATTTAAAGATTAGAATATCCAACTTATTTAGGAGATTAATGTTCTTTATTATTTTCTATATTTTTATACCATTAATTTTAAATCATGTTTCAGCCATTTGATCAGCCCATTAAGATATTTACAGAATCAAAATACCAATATAAAACAGAAATAATCTCACTTATTTTCTGCAAATGCTCCTCTCTGTTTTTTTCTTCCATTTCAATTTAACTCTTTCCCTGTTCTTTTTGTATCTCTTTTTCCATGGAATTATCTCCCTTCCTTGTCTCATTTTATTTCATTATTCTGTATCACTGTAGAAAGATGACTTAGTATTGAAAAATTCTATTGCAAGCTTTGATAGTGAAACACAAATTCTAATCAGATTTTCATTCCAAGTAGCATCTTAAACATATGTATAATAGTTTTCTTTTCTTATTTAAAAAAGAGAAAGCAACACTTCATGTCAGTGGTTTCAAAATTTTGGAAATTTGAGGACCCCTTCTAAATAAGAAATTATCAGGTGGATCAGCAGTAATTAATAAACAATGAATAACAGGTTCTGTACTCGACATGTTGATTCTCAAGTCATGTTTAAGATGCAGTCAGTTTCATAGTTTATTTCTTATATAGAGCAGCATAGGGGAAGCTCGCTCACAAAGGTAAGATGTGAAAAAGGAAGCAATTTCTGAACGGGCTTTTCCTGATAATTCTGGATAAGTATCTCTCGCTGATAACTGGAAATCACGAAAATTATTTTGTCTAAAAATAAAAACAATCTTAATTTCAAATACATAGTATTAAGATAAATTTTGAGTTGCCAATCCATACCATAATCTGACAACTCGAAGGGGCCTGTGGACCGCAGTTTTGAAACCTCTGCTTTATATTATTGTCTTTTGACTCAATATGAAATTATTCAACAAAGAATGAGTTAAAAACTTTAAACCACCATAAAGCATTGTGACTTAGCTGCTGCCCAATTACAGCAATCGCACTGGAATTTTCTCCAGAAAATTACACATCTATATTTTGTCAGACAAATTTCAACCACATTAATCTCTAAACTTTCCAGTTCATTTCAAAGCGAATTCAATTTTTCTGATGCAAATTTTATATTAAACAATGTCAAAATAATGATGTTTTTGTTCATTTTTTTCCTTTTGTTACTTTATTTTCATCCTCTTTTCCTTTCTTGTTTATCCATTCATTTACATTTGTGCTTTCCTTTTCTCTCTCTTTCTTTTCTTTTTTTGTCAGAATCCAGTCCAACTTTAGAGTTGACTTTGTTTTCTCAATGTAACAAGAAGAAATTTCACTAAATTTAGAGGAGTAAAAACTAACATCCCTATACCGTGATTTGAAATCATGACCAACTGATTGGAAGGCTGGGGCCTTACTGGCTCAGCCAAACTGAAAAGTCTTACATATCTATGATAATTCATCTTACTTATACGCAAGAGATTATTTCATTCTAATAAATATATATTTATACTGAAAAAAAAAAATTTTTATAATTTTTCATTTATCATGTATGCAATACAAAAGTTGCAATAGTCATCTTCAGTCAGAATAGAAGTGTGAGTGGAGTTTGACCCTGCAGCAGCCAGGCTTGTCTCTTTTTTGCTAACAGATCCTTTTCTTACAATTCCTTTTTTCCATTTCTTTATCTCACTGTCTTCCTCATTAAACTTGTTTCTTCTTTCTAATCATCACATCACATCTTTCCTCTTTATTGTTACCTCTCTAGCCATTGACAATCAATCACCACTACCCACAACACTTCAGTTTGATCGTTGTGGCTGGGTTCAGTTTATTCATGTGTTCTGACATCTATATGCATCTATGAATCCTTGAAAGAAGAAAAAATCAAGCGAAGAATCTCTCTAGGATGGCAAGCTATCAACAGAGCAAGCTTAACCTTCAAGAATGAGAAAATCCCATCAGTCCTAAAAATAAGGGTATATAACCAATGCATTCTGCCGATAGTCACCTATGGAGCTGAAACACAGAACCTAATCAAGAATCTGACCCTCAAAGTGAGAACCATGTAATGTGCATGGCATAAGACAGCACAATATATCAGGGAAAAAGAGTAGTTCGAGACATCATAGAATCTATTAGAAAACTCAAATGGCAATGGGCTAGTCATGCTGCAAGATGTTACAGAGATCTCATACAAAACCAAGGTCGATAGAATACGACATGGAGAGATGAACTAGACAAGTTAAAAAAATTGACTCCACAACACGCATGTTAGAGCAGATCCTGGGAAAAGTTTATGTCCAAAAACAGATGATAAAAGACTGATGATGATGATGATGATCTATGTATACATCTATCTATTTATCCAGACTTCACCCAGACCTTACCACTCATGGTAAAAAAAACTAAAAATTTTGCACACATACTCCTCTCAATGAGTAGGGAAAATGTTTTTGTTTTTTTTTAAATTCCACTCAAAAATAGGTCTTTAATGAGTGGCTCAATATGCAATACAAATTTTTGCTAAATTGGTTACTAGTTTGTGCCTGCTTGTTTTTTGAAAATTCAAACTATTTTTACTAATCACAGCCCAACAAAAGACGAGAGAGGTAACTTATTCCTGGACCATCCCTTTTTCCAATTTTTTTCACTGATCACCCCCAACAAAGCATATATAGGTGGTGGTAAATCATAATTTCCCCTAGAATGCTAGGGTTATTTTCTCTTAATCTCTTTTCATTCTTTCTCCCATTCACTACTTATCTTCCCTATTTTTTTGTCATTCTTTTCTTCCTCCTTTTCTCTTTCATTCTCCATCAATTTCTTTCTTCCCTCATTCCCCTACCATCACTCTATTTCCCTGTATTCACACAATGCAATATTCCGCCAGCCTTCCACGATTTCACCTCATTATCAACACAGCCAAACTATTGATCTACAAGCCACAATAACACCTTGCTTTCCTCCCATTTCACTAAGCCAGCCAAAATCTATCCCCACAACTCTCACCTCCCAGCCACTACCAAATTACCGTCCCCATCTCCATTTTCAACACTCATCTCAGGCCAATACCAACTACAAACCAACCAATCCCACATTTTTCACCCCTCATTGTCTGCTGATTCTAATTCTCCAAGACCGAGAAGTGCCAAATGCAGTCCCCAAAATCTCCATGCTATACATAGCTCATGTTAGGTGCCATTACCAAACTACAGCATATGTTGATCCAGTGTAGAGGAAAACAACAGAAGTAAGACGTCATTGCTGCCACCATCGTCAAGTTGATCTTCTGCTTTCAAATCCACCCCACCCGCAGACTTAAGAATTCGGCCCTTAAAGGGGATGACATCAATAATAAGTTACAAGATTTGAAAAAACATTTAGAAATATCAGCTACTGGCAAAATTTATCAGTAACAGAAGTAAAAGAATATGCTTATAATATTGGAAAGAATGTAAGTAAATGGTTCCAAAGGTTTTATAAAAACAGAAAAAATAATCACCAGAAACCCCAGCTGAAATGAAAAAAAAAACAAACAATTTTCCTAAAATTAGTTTTTAAAATTTACCTTCATCTTACACGCTGGAAAAATGATCTGCATAAATAACTAAGCAACCCATCAAATATCATAAGTAGAAGAGCTAGAGCTTAATTTATATGATTACCTTTTTTTTCTAAAATTAGCCAACCAAAGGTTGACACCAAGAAATAAAGAAATTCAAAAACTTTGAGAAGAGTCATAATATTCCAACTTTTGTTCAGATAATTGAATTTCTTTTTCCCATCTTTGATGTCAGCAAAACATTTGGGCCAATCCATTCTTCAGCCTTCGTCTGGTATATTATTCAAGAAAAGAGACAGATCTTGATTTATACATTTGATGAGAGCTGAAGTATGAGTCAGCCAATATCTTGTGTTGACAACCACAAGGATGAAAAAAAGAGATTCGATTATCAAAACAGAAGCTGGAATTTTGAAAAAACATCTTTAATATTTGTAATGATTTTTTTTCTAATACTTGTCTGCAGTTCATTGAATAATCATTGAAGTATACTCTACAAGATGTGGTTTAATCATAATTACAAGATGAGAAAAAAAACGAACTTCTTTCAAAACTATCAAGCAACAATAATAAGATGGAGTAAAGTAAGTAATAGTGAAAATGCTCGATAGAAAAACTTCAAAAAAATTATTCAACTATTACTAAGTAGTGAAATAAAAATGACATAGATAATCAGGGAGGAGGGGGTGGCACGTTTACAGCAGATTTGTACTCCATTCAATCATTGAAGCTCCCATGACTCGAGGGGTTTCGGGGATATCAATGAAAGACAGGCTCTCAAGATATGGACAGTGCCAGATTAAGGTTTTGTAAACCCCTAGGTACTCAGAAGCTGGCAGTAATATTTTCAGAAGGAAAAAAGATTTGAAGAATAATTGAACATATTTTTTCCAAGCTAAAAACAATTGAAATTTAAACATTTGGATTACATAATTTCTTGGAAACAAATTTCTCCAAAACATCAGTAAATTGTAAGTTATTGAGAATATTGTTTTCAATTGACATGAGAAAGAACCTGTTTAGTCTTTTTTGTGTCATTGTCAATCTTTGTAAAACATTCTTTACAAGTTTCATCTTGCAGAAACTCCTCTATCCAGTTGCATTAATTATCATTTAACACAAGTAAATCCGTAGTGTTGGTGGAGATCCCTAGGCTGCAGCCTCTAGAGCCCATGCCCTAAGCTGGCACTGGGTACGGAATGTGAGTTCAAATCTTGTCAGAAGTAACTTCTTTATTTTCCAATTTGAATTTCAATGCTTATTTACATCATCTTCAGAATATTCCTTACTCACATGTAAGCTTTTCAGAAAAACATTTATCTGGGATTTGTAAAACTTTTTCTTTGTTCCTCTGCTTCAAGGTTATTTTGCTGCCCTTCTGTTTAGGATCTCATCTTTCAAAAGGTTTATCTCAACATAATCTATTGGTTTTTTTTTTGGTACTACTTAACTGTAAAGGTGCGAAAAAAATGGGTAAGACAGGATGAGAATGTCTATTCTTGCTTGCCACTATTTCCGGAGCCTCCTCCCTAATGACTCATAAACATAATCTTTCAATCTGACAGGATTCACTTTCCCTTACTGTCTTGGAGTTTGATTTATTTCAGGCTATAAGTGCCATTTCAGTGTATTGTGCTGCTCTGACTGCTTTATTTTATGTTATTGTGAAAGCTTCTCTTAATTGTGGAAAACAGATTTTACAAAAAATACTGAACAAAATGGCTTAAATTTCTGATGAATTTTTAAAAAATTAATTGCACACAATAGAGATATGTTTTCAATAAAATCACACATGAACAGTTAGGTTTTTCATTACTGTAATGATATAATTGTCAGTGGTTGCATGCAGCAAATATCCACTTTGCTCACTTAGAACCCAAACAATTTTAAATCAGTTCAAATGACAGGGGGTTTACCGTGTGAGAGTTACCAGAAATCAAAGTTGCCATACAACCATATTTTCCCCAGAAATGGCCTCCAATTAGTTCTTGAAATTATAGTCATATCCACAGTGTATGTACATTAATGTTATGCAAATTAACATACTCTCTTCTGAAGATTCTGATATGGCAACCTTACCAGAAATAGCACCTGAAACCAAGAAATCAACAGACTACGATCACAGCTACTGGAGGGTGATGAAATTTGTCAAAGCAGAATTGCAATCAACTCAATATCATTTGTATATGTCTAATTGGATCCTGTCAAGGTTCGCTTACAAGTAACATTTTCTGCTGCTACTGCATGGATAAGTGAGATAGTTATGGTAAAGTGGTTTGACCAAGTGCTCTCTCACCCACTCTTCTTCTTCAGTCCTGGCATGCTAAAAATGGAATATCTAGCATCTGTCATATATATATAAGAAATGGCACAGTTGTGTGTAGTACAATCATATTGCTATTTTAAATTAGTTCTATAACATAAAAAATCAGAGTAATTATGAAAAACGAAGATAGTTGATTTAATTTAATAACAAAGTGCAAATAAAACGAATCATATTATTGATTTAAAAAGTACTGTTTAGTTCAGAATAAGATAAAAAGTGTATCTATTATTTTTAGTAGCTCAGATAATATATACTTTTTAATGGACGATTGGCAGGAAATTTTAAGTTTGAAAATTCCAATTCTCTGTTTTTCTGTTGGTCACCATTTTCTGTTTTAACTAGCAGAGACCCCCTTCTTTTCATAATGATGAAGATTGGAGAATGAATTCGCATAACATACTGGTAATCACAAA